>OX155894.1:64176520-64776520 GCA_944588485.1 Phosphuga atrata | reverse complement strand
CAGATGAACTCACACGTCGCTGGACGTATCACATTACTCCTTATCACCAAACTCCGACATCCCAACAATCCTCTCCACAAGCCCTCCAACGAACTCCTCAAACCCAGGTCTCTCCACTCGCCGACAAACATGACACACTTAGAAAAAAGTTTAAAATAACCCCATGACGTTCAACATCATTGACGAACTTTGCTTATAACGACCAACTAGATTCTTTATTCTATCAGACAACACCCCCTAAACTTTCCTTGAATCCTTAATGAAGGACTGACACATCCATCTTCATCGAGTTTTTTTTATCGCATTTTTTTTCTCAATTTATGTTCTATATATAAGTTAATTTCAGGCTGAAAGACCGCGGGTCGATGGCCATTTGTTATATTTGTATTTATTTATAAAAATAAAGATGTTTTGTTATTATTATTAAAAAATATTGGAACTAAACTTTCTTGCATATACATTAGAAAATTTATTTTCACTACGTCTATGTTTGTTGTTTAGTAAGGCTAGTTGTTGCCATAGTACCTACAAACAGAAATCGTTTCCTAATAAAACTTCATTTGATTTACATTGGAATTTTAAGCACGATTTAGATACTTTTACACACGATTATAATAATGGCATGCTTCAAATACAAAAATTTACTTACTATTGTGTTCATTTTGGTGTGCGAGTAGATAAAAAAACATTAATTAGACATTATATTGTGACTTAGGTGTAGGTACATGTTTAATAAATATTAAAAGTTTAAAGTAAAAAAAAATGTTAAGATTATATATTATTTCTAAACGAGATTATGAACCTGTAAGATAAATTTAAAATTAAGAATGAGCTTGAAAAAAGCTCTTTGTTTGTTAAAAATAGATTTTTATTTTGAAAAACTGTTTCTGTAATTAAACAAGATCATCGTCCTAACGCACACACTAGCGCCATCTAATACATTAACGCCAAACTATTACAATTTTTCACAACTATTTTCTGTCGACAAACTGAAATTTCTAGACCTGTTTATATGGTCTTGACTATCTAAACTAGTTTGTATAGTCTTGTCTGTCTGATCTTGCCTGTCTAGTTTTGTCTGTCTGGTCCTGTCTGTCTGGTCTTGTCTGTCTGGTCTTGTCTGTCTGATCTTGTCTGGCTGGTATTGTCTGTCTGGTCTTGTCTGTCTAGTCTTGTCTGTCTGGCTTGTCTGTCTGGTCTTGTCTACCTGGTATGGTCTGTCTGGTCTTGTCTGTCTGGTCTTGTCTGTCTGATCTTGTCTGTCTGGTATTGTCTGTCTGGTCTTGTCTGTCTAGTCTTGTCTGTCTGGCTTGTCTGTCTGGTCTTGTCTACCTGGTATGGTCTGTCTGGTCTTGTTTATCTGGTCGTGTCTGTCTGGTCTTGCCTGTCTGGTCTTGTCTGTCTGGTCTTGTATGTCCAGTCATCTCTGTCTCGTCTTGTGTGTCTGGTCTTATTTGCATGTTTTTGTCTGTTGAATCTTGTTTGTCGGGTCTTGTCGATCTGGTATTGTCTGTCTGGTCCTGTGTGTCTGGTCTTATCTTATTTGTCTAATCTACCAACCATACTATAAAACCTGCCATGAAGATCGCATTAATAAGACTTGACGTACGAAATGCTTTACACAACCGATTGGAAACTCATTATCGATGATCTAAGAGCAAGAAATATAGCTCTCTACCTGCTAAGAATTATCCAAAATATATTTTGCCAATAGAATGATCATTTTGAAAACGAATGACAAAACCAAGGAAATAATAGTTAGTAGTGGTGTCCCACAGCATTGGTGCACAAACCGTGGGTGGCAGCCCCCCAATTTTTTAGGTCGTCGAATGTATCAGGTAGGTTCGTGTGTATCAGGTAGCAAAAAATTATAAATTGTCAATATAAACATTAAAAAAATATATATTATTATATATTTATAATTATATATTATAATAATATAATATTAAAAAAATATAAACATTATTTTGAATGGGCGTCACTGTTTAAAAAATCGCGATTATTACGAGGACAGAAGAAAGTAATAAGATTTTTACGAGGGCCGGATAAATTGTTACGAGGGCCGGATAAAATCAAGTTGAAGAGAGATCCGGCCCGCGAGCCCGAGAAATTGAAATCAAAGTTACGAGTTTCTCAAAAAAATTATCCAATCGTTTTTTATTCTTATTACAATGGCAAAGCATCATACATAGTTTCATCTTCATTTAATTTAGAATAATTTAGAAATAGATTCAGGCAATTTAGATCATTTGAGAAAAAGTTTCGGACAAAAATCTGAAAGTTCGCTATTCTCCGCCTTTTGCGGGAAAAATGCGAAAAAAATTCCTTAAAATCATTATGTACCAAGTGAATTGAAAATTTCTAGGTGTGTCTGAAAGTGTTTTCTCTGCTGGTTGTTAATATACAAATTGCATTTTGGTAGCCGCTTTCGTTCGTTATATATGTCTTGATATAATTTGCAAAATCGAGCGAAATTTGGTCGCGCGAGCAAGGAACTGGGATAGTAATTCATAAAGGAAATCTAAGTACATCCGTAGATAAATGACCTCCTGAAGACGATACTGCAGTCCGTTTTTAATGATTTGCAACAGTGCTCAAGATATAAACTTGAGAACTCGAGATTCTGTAACAGTAGAATGTCAATCTAAACAAATTTAAAAATCGTCTAATTCCATCCAGGTTTCGCGATAAAATTTTACACAAAACATTGGGTCGCAAATGAAAATAGTTTGCGCACCACTGTCCCACAGGATCGGCTATGGGCCCCACTCTGTGGAACATTCTTTTTGATTTAGTCGTCAGGTTTAGCGTAGCTTCCTCCGGAAGTTTCAATTCCGGAGGGAGCTAGGCTAATAGGCTTTGCGGACGATTTAGTTCTTGTAATAAAAGCAAAGTCGGAACAGACGTTGATGCTAACTGCAAACCAAGCAATATCTCAAATTAACTGTTGTTGATGCAATCAAAAGAATTGAATCTCGCACCAGAGAAAACCGAAGCGGTCCTACTAACGGGACTGAGGAAGCTTGCACCCATTACATTTCAAATAAACAACGTTGGAACGGACGATTCCACAATTTTTACCACCACTTTTTACCACCACTTTTTACATTGCAAAAGTAATTAAAATACCGAGGTGTCTAGGTGTCATCATAGATAAGAGGCTCTCCTTGAATCCTCATCTTAATAAAGCCACAGCAAAAGGTATGAGAACAATGGCGCAATGGAAAAACTCATGTCTAACATAGGGGGGCCAAAGAGTTGTAAACTTAGAGCACTCACTTGCATGGTCCAGTCAGTGATGCTATATGGGGCCCCAATATGGGCACAGCATCTTACATCAAAGCTAGCTATCTCTCGGTAGTCCAGAGAAAACTAGCACTAAGGATTTGCTGCGCATATAAAACAGTGTCTGGCGACGCTGCCCTAGTAAATGCTGGTATACCACCACTTGAGTTACTGGCCAAAGAAAGAAATGAACTATATGAAGCAGGTTCTAGCAAAAATTCCAGGAAAATTGCTAGAGATAATCTGAGTGAGGAATGGCAGAGAAACTGATGGGCGTCAGATAAAGAGCAATGGACGAGGCTGCCAATACCCAAAATAGTCCCGTGGATAAGTAGAAAAGACGGAGAAATTAAATACCATCTAACCAATTTCTTACAAATTACAGCAAATACGAAGATCACTTGATAATCTGTATGCATACAGCGGTGAAGAAGATTCAGTCATCTACACAATATTTGAAAGTTGTATCATTCCTAACCTCTTCAATACCATTACACATGTGAACTATTAGAATACTGATTCTATCCCTACTTTAAAATGTTATCAAAACAAACAATACAAGCAAATACAAATATCTTTATTAATCACAAATTATACTACAATCTTACAATTTTAACATATTTTAATAATCAGTGTGAAGGTTGGTATTGTTTTGCATCACTTAAGGCGCATCTCAAGTCATGTTCCACATTGAGACGGTTACTGGCCTTTGTGTTTAATGTAACTAAAGTTGAGAAACCACTCTCACATCTATAGGTTCCATAGGTTACATCTATAGGTTAGAAAGCAAAGTGTATTATCATTTTAAAGCTCTATTAACTATAACAGGGTCGATAGAGAATTTTTTGGGTCGTCGAATTCATATTCGGCACTTTCGGCTTTACGCCAAAATGTGCCGAAATCATAATTTTGAAATTCTACTTTTAAAGTACTATTCTCGCGCAGTCCGAGAAACTCCACTTTGGCCGCCACATCTTCGTCTGTAATAATGTTCTTAATAATGTTCTTAATATCAGTAGAAAATGGTCTTAATATCCAAGAGCTGAACTGACCAGTATCCATGTCCAGAAATGTTTGCTTCCGTGAGTCTATCGCTGCACATAAATGCTGAACCAAGGAAATTTGAAACGTAATTTTGTTTGGTTCGGTATTTACCGATGGCTCATTCAGCTGTGTGAATATCGATACATTGCCAATTTGCACCCTGCGTTGGTAAAGTTCCAAATTACGCACAAAACTTTATCCTGCGCTGTCAAAAAATTCGTCATATTTCCTTGCAATGAGATATTAAGACAGATAATTTCGCATATATTAAGACAGCTTTTCGACAAATATTTTATCGTTTTTATTTTTCTGTTTTTCAAAAAATAATCCTATTTCTTCACGGAGCTCGTAAACTCTGTTCAGAACTTTTCCTCGGGATAACCAGCGTACCTTTGTGTGATATAAAAGAGAATTAAATTTGGCAACTTCATCGCATAAAACTTATCTCGAATAATCTCGAGATTGTAGCACTGTGTAGCAATTTTTATCACGAGTGCTTGAAATCCAGAACGAACACCCATCATGGAAGGCGCCCAGTCTGTACAAACGCCAACCAACTTTGACCAGTTCTGTCCGTTGTCTAAAATAAACTGCTTTAACGATTCCAGTACGTCTTTACTACGAGTATTGTTGAACAGAGACTTGCAGAACAAGTATTCCTCTTTTATATGGCCATCTTTAATATACCAAGTAAATGCCAGTAATTGAGAACACGAAGCTACATCCGTGGACTCATCTAATTGCATCGCAAATATATGACTTTCATTAATTTCATAAATAACAGTTGCCAAAATATCGTAACTCAAGTATGAAATGCGCCTTTGAACTGTTGTATTTGAGAGTGATATTTGTTTAATTTTAGCCACATGTTGCTCAGCAATAACGAGCGATCGTCCATCACACAAACAAGGTTTGATGAGCTCCTCTCCTATAGTGTGCGGTTTTTTGTTCATAGCAATGTGATAACAAATCTGATATGAAGCTTCAAGACACGATTAATTTGCCTTTTGCATATTTCCTGTGAAATCGAACCGCGAAGGCATCAGAAGGCTCTCTTTTTTTTTAATCTATATCTTTTCCTACGAACTCTTTGTGAACTTTCTCGAAATGTTCTTTTAATTTGATTGGTTTCATGCTCTCTGGATTAAGCATAAAACGCAATGGGGCTTTTCTATATTCCTCTCTACAATATTCGCGAATCCCCATTGTAAAAATGCTCCTTTATAGGAGCGTTTTTTTGCCGGATGTAGAAGCAATGTCACTGTTTAGACTCGCGATAGGTTTACGTCAAGTATTAAGAAGTTACGTATAAGACTACCAATAAGTCTTGATCCAAAAAAATATTTAACACCGCGTTTTTTTAAATAAATGTATTTATGTGACTGTACACTAAGACTTCTACAAATTAACTAACATAAAGAAATTTTGAATTGGTAAAACCATACAACATTATAGATCGTATAATCATATAAACGTAATACAGTCGGAACAAAGCATGAATATATACTCAACCTTTCCGGAGCTCTATAATACTAATGAGTCTTTACTACTAAAATACTAAAGACTCATTAGTACTATAGGGCTCCGGAAATGTTGAGTATATTTATATATTCAAGCTTTGTTCCCACATTATTAAGTTTAAAGAAATTTTATCATAGCAAGGAAGTTTGGCAAAAAAGGCTTTCATGGAGGAAAAATTGGTAACCAATTGCCAGAAATTCAGATAATTAGATGGCGAGGTTTTCTTGAATAGAACAAAAAAATTCAATTAAAAAAATTAAATAACTTCCGTAGAATAATGATAATCCGGCGGTTGGTTAGTCAGGTACGTTCAGTAATTAGGCGCTCCGCGATAATTTTGAATTTTTGGATAATCCGCCGGTTGTCTGGTACCATATGTGTAGGATTATCTGTCTGCGGTTTATCTGTAATTTTTTTGTAATTATTAATAACTATCTATTCCATTAATTAATTAGTATGACATTATAATTATGCTCTTTGTTGCCCCCGCAGAAAAGCTGATTTACCCTTGTGGGGTAATTACCAAAATTACCAAAACTCGTGTCACGTGTGCTAGTTATCTCGCCCTCTAATTATTATCTGAATTACCGGCAATTGGTTACCTAGGTTCGGAACCCAGGTTGTAGATGGACCACAGAAAGAGAACTTCAAAAATCAAGTATGGACATAAGCTTCGAACCAAGATATGTTAAGACTACATGTTAAGGCCGGTCAAGACACTCCGTTTTGCACAACGTTTTGTCTGCGCAGTTCAACACGTTGCAGATAAAACGTTGCTTGTGGACAGGAAAACTGCGCAGTTTTGAGAACTGAACTAAAGAGCCTATAGTCCATTTTTTTAAGAATGCATTCATTAACTAGATACCTGATTTACACTATGGCAAATGTTCAATCTAGTTACAAAATTTGGCGCTAAATTCAAATATAGTTACTTGAATATAAAATTGGTAATTTATTAATGGTTTGAATATCTATTAAATACACCAAATGGCAACAATAGTAATAAGATACAAACAAATAAATTGAGAAAATGCACGAAATCTAGATGATACAAAGAGATCACATGACAATTGTAAATCGACACGGCAGCCATTGACAACTAACAGCTGAACATGCATTGGCTTACGAGAAAAATATACTTGGATTTAATTAATTTTTTATCTTTAAATTTAAAATTGAATATTAAATTATACATAAAACATTATTATATATATATATATATATATATATATATATATATATATATATATATATATATATATATATATATAGATGGAGAAGTAAATATCGTCTGTGTGAACTTGTCCTCGATTTAAGCCAATCAGAGGTAAATAAGTCCCATCTTCCCTGTACTGCATTCTTGAAAAAAATGAACTATAGATATCCATGAACTGGGCAGACAAGTCAGCGCATGCAGACGGTAGCTCCGTTTTCCGATTCATTTTGTTCCTCAGTTTCTTTGTACGTGTTTATTTAATACATTATCATTAATATATTGTATCTCTATAAAGAGCAACTTATATTATTATTAATAAATTATATCACTATGTTAAGACCCAACAATTTTATTTTATTTTATTTGGTCTTAAAACCATTTTTTAAATTATGTTTCTAAAAGTAGATAATATTAAATTACATTAAGATTAGGTTTAAAAATTTTCTTAACAACACAGCATGCCAAAATTGACCAGAGTAGTACCTCCTCCATGACGATGTTACAAAAACTGTACGAAATATACAGATATAACTGCACCGTGTGGACGCTCTACAAATTGCAACGTTTTCATTCCGTCTTAAGACTGCGCAGACAAAACGTTGTGCAAAACGGAGCGTCCGGACCGGCCTTTAGAGAGCAAGGAAAACTGGGACAATATACACAAACTTGTCAAATCTATCATCAGCACAAAAGAAGAAGAAGAGAAAAAATGGCACTAAAGATATGACTTATAGCAATTATAGTGTATATTAAATAGGAGTAATATTTTATTATAACCAGCACGCCGATGTCATACGCTGTTTCGTTTCGGTGTGCTTGGATGATGCCAATAAAAAAATAAAAAGTTTAGTGTCTTTTTAGTTTGTCTGGTCTAGTTTTGTCTGTCTAGTCTGGTGTCAACTATCTCGCTGACACTTTTGTACATCTGCAGATGTAGTTTATAATATATTTAGTCATTTATTACGTTTTTTCATAAATAATTAGAGGTGTCGCTTACAATAGGCAATCTTTTGGGACAGCTGAAACTCAATCCCCCTGCATGCCCATCAAGTTTCTAATTCAATAAACACGCGCCCATACGGGCTCGTGCCGTACGCATTTTTTATCAGCCGAATTATTAATACCTTGCCATCTTTCTCACCTGCCTACATAATTATCTATTTTGGATAGTCTAACCATACATTACGTTTAATAATCATTTATCAATTGTTTGCTGTGCAGACAGTAAATTTATGAAAATGATAGGTGGAAGTTAGGGTAGTAAATAAGGGTTTAGACATGATGGAGGAAACTTAGATGGATGGTAATAGATTGTATTAGGTGTTAAAAAATTTAAATTTGTTTTACATATATTATCTAGAATATTTACACTGAGACACTGTGACATAAACAAAACAAAAAGAATCTAAATCTTAACGCTAAATCTTAATGGACTAGCAAACACAAACAGTATTTGCCATAAATATTTGTACAGAAAATAAAACAAGAAAATTTTCGCTCATCTCCACATAAAATCTTAAATACAGTCAACGTCCGTAAAAAAGTCTCCCAAAACTCTTTGGTTGAGCAATCTAAAACAGAATTCACACTAAACCGACGGAGTTTACCTAAACCCCTACTTATCCAGAGACACCTTGAATATTCTCGTCTCACTTCGCAGTCTCTTATAAACTATTATGCCAATTATCGTCAAGACGACAATACATGTCACACTGCCTGACGCTATCTGCAAGGCCAACGTATTTGAAGTCTCCAAAGAAGTTGGCTTATCTAAACAGAAACATATATTAAAAACAAGTAAAGTTAGGGTCATGTTATGTTAGATTAGGCAGGAGCAGGTTCAAATTGTAAATGGGCTCAGACAAGGCAGAGGACTCTCTGACAGACAATTTGGGTGTAGAAAAGGGCTATCTACCAACGATGCTAAATTAGGGATACTAAAGGTAGCTGAAGACGCTTCAGCAGGCTCCCAGCGGAAAAGGAAAATATGTGCTCTGATCACGTTAGACGTCAAAAATGCTTTTGATTCAGCTGCATGACAGAACATCGAAGAAGAGCTGATAGCCAAAAGTTTCCCTCCCTGCCTACTGAAACTGGTGAGCACCTATCTATCAAAGCGCTTTATCATATTGGAGGCGGAAGGCAACGCAGTCGAAAGAGAAGTTTACAGTGGTGTTCCGCAGGGCTCAGGGATGGGACTCACCCTGTGGAACATCCTGTACGACGGTGTTCTAAAGCTGAGGTTACCAAAGGGCGTTGATATAGTAGCCTTCACCGACGACCTAGCTCTCATCGTGACGGTTAAAAACGAAAAACAAGTAATGAACAGAGAGAACATGGCAATTAAACTAGTGGCAACGTGGATGAACGGGAAAAAATTCAAGCTCGCTCCAGAGAAAACCTAATCTGTATTACTAACAGGAAGGAGAAAAATAGACCCCATCATGTTGAAAATAGAACATGAAAAAATCATGCCCAAGAAAACTATAAAATACCTGGGAATCACTATAGACCAATGTATCTCTTTTAATCAACATATTGCGACAACAATGGCAAAAGTTCATCAAAACCTCTGCTGTACTCGTAAGGCTCATGCCAAACGTGGGGGACCAAAGAGCAGCAGACGAAGAGTGTTGTGCACAGTAGTCCACTCCACTATGCTGTACGGTCCCCAATATGGAACAAGGCCATGGAAAAGTCTATAGCGAGAGAAAAGTTGGCATCAATTCAAAGGAAGATGGCACTGAGACGCGGCACTTAACGTAATAGAGGGGATACCACCAATACAGCTCCTAGCGTGAGAAAGAGCTGTATTAGATAGCACAAAACACAGTAGTCAGACTGGAGACAGAAATCTGCGAAAGAAGACGGCGAGGTTACAACTGTAAACCAGCTGGCAACAACTGTGGAACAACTCAAACAAAGGAGAATGGACCCGACTGTTAATCCCAAGTTAAACATTGAGCGACAAGAAAACAATAAGAGGGCTACTACCTGACAATTACTGTCCGGCCACGGGTGCTTCAGATAGTACCTGAGCAGCATAGGGCGAGCCTCAGACTCGTGTATCTACTGTGGGGAAATGGATAGTGTACAACACACAATCTTCGCTTGCCCCAGGTGGACACCAGAAAGAGAAAAATGGGTAGACAGAAACCAAGGAACACTGGTGAGAACACTTACAGACATAATGCTAAGGTCTAAGGAGGACTGGACATCTACGGTGACCAGGGCTAGCGACATATTACGAGAAAAGGAAAACGACGAACGGAACGCGCATATAAATACCTGAACTTCTAATCACCCACGGTAGAGGAAGGAAGTAAGGCCTTAAATTGACCCAAATTGCAGACACCTTTAGAAATTGATAGATAGTTAACGTTATCTTGAAGCTAAATGCCATGAGGCGGTACCAAGATGCTCGTGTTCTTTCAGGGGAGCACTTGTCAAGTCAACTGAAGTGCATGCTACGTCCCACTAACAAAAAGGGCAGAAGCAGTTTAGGTAAAGAAATCATTGTTAAACAAATACTGAATCAATCGAAGAACAAAGCAGCGTAGTAAAAATTGAAGAAAGTATTTTAAATATCTCAGCTGAAGATTCTAATGAATCCAACGAAGTAAATGTTGCAACTAATTCTAATATTTAAGACCAAACTACTGAAGTTTATACTGCAGAAAGTAGTTCTTGCGTTCCAACTTTCTACTAAAATTCCTGTTGGAAAGTAATGTTGCAACTACTGTAATAATCGAACAAAAAACTGGTGTCAAAATTGATCAAAGTTGTTCTAGTGTTGCAACTGAAAGCAAAGAAATGAATTTTGTACTGAAGTTATTGAGGCACAAATTTCTGAAGAACAAACTGTTAGGAGGTCAGGTAAGGAAAGTGGTGACTCCAAAGGAGAAACCGATAAGAAAATCATTGAAGTTTTGAAGGGATTAAAAGAGAAAATCTAGAATTTCAACGAGGAAAACCTTAAGGAAATTGATGGGAGACTTGAAGAATTAGCAGGGGAAAATAGTGAAGAAATTGAAGATCAAATTAGGGAAATCGTTAAGGAAGAAAGTACAACAGATTTTTGAAAGTTGTTGAAACGTTTAATCAAGTTTCAGGTAGACCACAATCTGCTAATATTGCCCAAGAAACTTCACGGGAGAAGAAGACTCGCGAGGAAGGAAAAATTATTTTTTTTTATTATTATATTCTTTCTTTTCTTACCTGAATGGTTGTTGATTTGTTTGAGACTGAGTCCAAGTCTAACGCTAAGGCCGTTTCCGTAAACAATGTCCTCGTCAATGATGCCGATCTTGTCGAAATATTTAAATTCTTCGGTGATTTTGGCGTGTCTGTCATCCGGTTGGATGTTGAGCTGCATGTAGTCTACCTGGATGTAGTCGGGAGCGCGTTTGAAGGTGAAACTGACGGAATTGTTGGTGGCCGACGGAAACTCAGGCTTCCAGCTGAACACGACGAACTTGGAGCAGTTGCCGAAAACTCGCGCCGAAGCCGGCAAATTTATCCTAACATTCTAAAAAAAAAAACAATTATTAATATATACACAGGGCAGAAAAACTCAAACTTACATTGACGTTTATAGCGATCGTCGCGTTGATCTTCAAACAGTTCTCTCCGTTTTCGTCCTTCATCACAGCCACCAAATTTTCAGGAACATTTTCATCAACCTGCTTCAAATCCTCATCGATTTTCTTAATGTCTTCTTCGATTTCTTCCTCCAAATCAAAAACTTTATCTAATTTTTCGTTGGTAATTTGCTCCATTTTCTCCCTTGTGGCTTCCAAATTCCTCTGTGTTGTCTCCAAATCGGCTTCATCCACGACAAAATCTTCCAAACTATCCGAACCCATCTCTTCAGTTTCTTCCAAACTTTGACTCTCTATTGTGGCGCGGTAACTGTAAGTAGTTGCATCTGCAGACTTAGTATACACTAAATGAATATCTTGGGAATTAGTTGAAGCCTCTACGGTTGGTGTGGATTCCGATGAAATTTCTTCTTCTTTATAAATTGATGATTCTTCAATGGCTGCTTCAATTTCATCCTCCATTTCTTTATCGGTTTCCGTCTTCTCCTCATCCTCTTCTTCCGAATTTTCTTCAGTAATAGAATCCTTTTCTAAATCCTCTTCAATTTCCTCATTCGAACTAGTTTCTTCAACAATATTTTGTTCAACAATTTGACTTTTCTTTCCATCCCCAATTTCTTCCTCAGTTGCCTTACTTTCTTCTTCCACTTCTTCTTCTTCCTCAATTTCTTCGTCTTCATTTTCTTCTTCTTCAACTTCTTTAATGGACTCTGTTGTACTTCCAAACCTCCACCCAAACATTTTCTTCATGTTATCCAAAACGCTGTATACATAGCTAGGAGAAGATTTTTCACTATCTTCTTCACTGGCTGAAGTTGTTGGCACATAAACTACTTTCGTTCTGTTTACGTGTGCTAGATTTTTAAGGTTAACATTCATCGCAGCAACTTTGTCTTGGTCTTTAATTTGAGCCGTTACTTCAAGAATTTCTGTAGTGCTTACAACATCTAAATCTTCGGCCGAAGCTTCAATTTCTTCATTGGTTTCTTCAACTAACTCAGTGGTAGTTGCTGCTTCAGCTTCAATAATATTTTTAACATTTTTCACGATTCCATCAATCTCTTCAGTCGATGTCTCAACGCTTTCTGTAGTACTAACACTTCCAACTAAATCTTCTTCACTTTCTTCATAATCCTCAATGGTACCTTCAAAAGTTACAACTTCAACTACATTTTTCACGGTTCCATCAATTTCTTTACTTCCTACCCCAACTAAAACTTCTTCAGTTTCTTCCATCTCTTCAGTAGTTACACCACCAAACTCAGTGGTAGTTCTTGTTTGAACTTCCACTACATTTTTCGCTATTCCGTCAATTTCTTCACTTGCTATTCCTTCATCAACTACCCCAACTAAATCTTCTACAGTTTCCTCAATCTCTTCCGTAGTTACTTCAACAAACTCAGTGGTAGTTCTTGCCTCAACTTCAACAAGATTTTTAACTTTTTGTACGATTCCGTCAATTTGTTCAGTTGCTGTAGCTTCAGATCCTTCTTCGGAGTTAATGTATTCTAGGTAGGGGTTAGTGTACATGTTGGAGTCAGTTGTCGTTTCAATCTTTAACGTTGAAGTTTCTTTTTGAAGGGTTTCTTCATAGGAAGCTTCATCTGTTTCCTGTGAAATTCCGTTTTCTTCTGCAATTGTGGCTGGTGAAGTTGGCGTTAAGTTTTCATCGATTTCTTCTTCATCAATTGCTCTTGGATCATCGTAATCTAGAGAGTCTTCTTTCGCAATTTCTGCCTTTTTGGAATCTTCTTCAATGTCTTTTTCAATTTCTTCTAAAGCTGTATCTTCTTCGGTTATATTTACACCACCAAGTTTGTCTGTAGCATTATCAGTTTCTACAATATCTTCAGATTCGAATAGATCTTCGGTTTCTTCAACTTCTCCTTCCTCACGAATCTTCTTTTCTGCTGAAGTTTCCTGAGCAATATTAGCAGATTCAAGTCCACTAGAAACTTGATTGAAAGTCTCAACGACTTCGAAATCTGTCGTACTTTCTTCCTTAACGATTTCTCTAATTTCTTCTTCAATTTCTTCACTATTTTCCCCTGCTAATGCCTCAACTCTCCCATCAATTTCCTTAAGGTTTTCCTCGTTAAAATTCTCGATTTTCTCTTCTAATTCCTTCAAAACTTCAATGATTTTCTTATCGGTTTCTCCTTTTGAGGCACCACTTTCCTTTACAAGAATTTCTTTCTTCAATTCTGTCGTGGTTTCTTGTAAATTCTGTGTTGACGATATCAGGATTTCCGTAACAAAAGTTTGGGTGGTTTCCTGGGTTGTAGTTGGCGAAATTTCCTCAACTTCTTCAGATTTCTGCGAAGATTCCGCAGTGAAATCTTCAGTTGATGTTAAGAAAACATCCGAACCATCGTTAGAAATCTTCGATGGTGTTTTTTCAATTTTGTTCTCTTCAGTCATCGCAATTTGTTCTATAAAATCTTCTCTTATAATTTCTTTGGAAATCTCTTTGGTGAACTGGTTGACATAAGCGTCGCTTGTCGAAGTTTGTTGGGTGATTTCTTCGGTTGTAAACGTTGCCAATTCTTCAATTATTGAAGAAGTTTGCAAGCTCTCAGTAGGAGAAATTTCTGTAGTCTGCAAAAATTGGTTATCTTCAAACAATGAAGTTTCTTCAATTTTTGCAACAGTTGGAGAAGTTTCATTAAATGTAGGTGCAACATTTTTTTCAGTAGTTTTAGCAGTGACAACTTGATGAGAAATTGATGATATTGTTGACGCAACTTCAATTGCTTCTGAATTTTCTGTAGTCGAAATTTCTTCATTCAATATTTCAGTTTCAACATTTTCAGTGGTCAAAATAGTTGTAAAAATTACTTCAGGTTGAACCGTTGTTGAAGAAACTTCTTCGATCTTCATTTCAGTAGTTTCTTCTTCAAACATTTTGGTACTTACAGCTTCCGTAATTTTATTGAAAACTTCAAATGGAACAGCTGAGGTATTTTCTTGTATTTTAACTTTAGAAGTTTGTTCTTTGATTGTTTCAGTAACTACTGAATTAACTTCATTGGTTTTAGTAGAAACCTCGGTATCGACATTCGAACTAATTTTGACTTCATTGGTTTGTTGTTCGTTTGTTTGAGTAGTTACTACATATATTTCATTGTTTGTGGTCGAAACGTCAGTTGGAACATTAGAACTACTTTCTTCAATTTTGTAATCAGTAGTTTGTTCTTCGATTTTTTCAGTAGTTACAATATTAATATCATTGTTTTTAGTAGAAACTCCAGTGGAAACAATTGAAGTACTTTCTTCAGAATAAATTTCAGTAGATTGTTCTTCAATGTTTGCAGTAGTTAGAACGTTAATTCGTTCATTGGTATTAGTGGAAGCTTCAGTGGAAACATTTGAACCAATCTCTTCAATCTCGACTTGAATATTTTCTTCGATTGTTTCAGAAGTGGAAACATCGGTAGAAACTTCAATTGGAAGATTGGATCTAATTTCTTCATTGTCAATAGTAAAATCATTGGTTTTTGTAGAAACTTCAGTGGGAATATTTGACCTAATTTTTTCATTGTCAATAGAAACATCATTGTTTTTTGTTGAAACTTCAGTGGAAATATTTGAAATAATTTCTTCCTTCTTGTCTCCAATAGTTTGTTCTTTAATAACTTCAGTAGTTACAGCAGCAATTTCGGTACTTTCATTTGGAACATGCGTACTATTTTCATCAATTTGTTGTTTGATTGTAATAGTAGTTCCAACAGTAACTTCATTAGTTTTAGTGGAAACTTCAGTTGGAACGGTAGAACTACTTTCTTCAATATAAGCTTCTGTAGTTTGCTCTTGAATTTTTGCAGTAGTTGCAAAATTAACATCAGCTGTTTCATTATAATCTTCAGTAGCAACATTTAAACTACTTTCTTCAATTTCAACTTCAGTGCCTTGTTCGTCGATCGTTTCAGTAGTTGAAATATTGTTTTCATTAGAAAATTCAGTTGGAATATTTTCTTCAATCTTCAATTCTTCGATTATTTCAGTAGTAGCAACATTAACTTCATTGGTTTTCAAAGATACTTCCGTGGGAATATATGAATGGCTTTCTTCAATTTCAACAGTAGTTTGATCTTCGATAGTTTCCGTAGAAACTTCAGTAGCAAGCGTTGATACAAAATCTTCATTAGTTTCTGTGATAAACTTTGGTGAAGTAGCGGTTGAAGTTTCCTGAGTTTTGGTAGAATTCTCTGTTGTATGTTTTTCCGTGTTTTTAGCTAAAGCTTCTTTATAGACGTCGTTGACAATTTCTTGAATGATTTCATCAAAATTTTCGCTTTTATTGGATTTTTGGGCGATTTCTTCAAGTTCTTTCAAGTTTTCAACGTGGTTCGTGGTGGTCGCATCCGTTGTTTCCATCGAGATGTCAGTGAACGAGTAGTCGTAGTCGGTGAAGGAGTTAATCTCAGTAGTGGTGTAGTCCAACATAGTCTGTTCATTCTTGAGCCAATCCTTGATTATACTAATCCCTTTGTAGTCTTCTCCTGGCAATTTAGTGTTGACTTTGTCACTAAAAACGTCATTAACGCTAACTGTGTACAAGTTCGTGGAAAGCGAAGAATCGGTGGTCAAATCTAAACCTTCATCCATGACTTCGGAATATTCGAAATTCTCGTCCGACGAATCAAACATTCCTGTCGTAATTTGTGGATCTTGCGTCGAAGTTTCCTCGCCAGATTCTATTTCTGTGTTTGCGGCGAGGGTGGTAGTTACTATATCGCCTACAAATTTAGACGATTTATTATCCGAAACGTTATTTTTAAGCGTCGTTTGCTCTCGAACCAAGTCCATTCTAATTCTTGTACTCGTCTCTTGTCCATCAATTTGACCTACCACACATACAAAACAGACATAAATTAATAGATTATCCATTAATTAAAAGTTAAAAACTTGAAAAAAAACTTAAAAACAGAAACAGCATTAGACAAGATTATAGATAACCTAGACAAGACTGGACAAGATTGGACACGACTAGACAAGACCAGACAAGACCACACAAGACCAGACAAGGCCAGACAAAACCAGACAAGACCGGACAAGACCAGACAAAAAGGACCAGACAAGACGAGACAAGACGAGACGAAACGAGACAATATTTAACAAGACCTGATAGCACCTGACTGGATCAAACAAGACCAGACAAGACGAGAAAAATCCAGGGTCAGGTCCCAGGCAGGTCCAGACAAGATGAGAGAAGAGCAGATAATTGTTTCTTGGATAACATTGATTATATTGGTGGGGATTAGATAAAATGGCGTCTAGTGAACTAAACTAGATTTTGTTTTCTTGATATGTAGTTTATGTTTTGATTCAAGATTTGAAATGAAATAAGTTGCCATATGGTTTGAGATTATAGATTAAGTGAAGTGTTAACGGCCTAAAAGTACTTGAAACTAATTTTGCTCTCGCAAAAGATTCGAAAGAAAATTGTGACTCGAGGATAAACAAAAAGCTCAATCTAGATAAGTTATCGACAAAAATGTCTTTGTCTTGTTTATTCGAAAATCTGTGATAAAACTTTTAAGAAAAACTTATAAAAACATTGCTAAACTTACAGACAAAACTTGTCGGTCCGTTCTCAGTATACACAATTTTTAGTAAATAAAATGCTTTTTTAAACGAGTTTTTTGAGTTTTTCTCTATTAAAACAACTTGTTGCACTTTTCTTATGGAATAGAAGTAGAAGACGCGAAGAAACAGATGTCTTGTACGTGACGAATACAATGGATCGATGTGCAATAAAATCTGTTTATTTTCCGAAAATTTCTCATTCTTTCCCAAACACCCAGAGGCATAAAATTACACGTGTTTGCCGCCCAAATTCTTTAATAAATGTCTCAACACGTGTTGCACAAACTCTCCAGAGACACGTGTTTATAATAACATATTAGGTCCAAATAAATAGAAAAACTAGAGAAAATTTGATCTTTTTTAATCCTCCCTAATCTTGCACGGTCCTAATAGACTTATTTAATCTTGTCAAGTTGTAATGAATTTATAATTTGTTTCGAGTTAATCCAAAATTTAGAACTTTCAGGAAAACTTAATGAGATTACAGCAAAATATTTGCGATCCACACCAAATTTCCAAGAACTTTCATTCTAACTGTTCCTAAACAGTGACTAATGTAATCCATCAAATGGTTTTTCAAACTAATTACGGTTTAATAGCTTAAATCTGTCTGTCTGTCTATACCAGAAATTACGTAGATTTCTAAAAACAGGAAATTTTATCTGTTTTTCAAACGAAATTTTTGGAAATCGTTCTCTTATATTTCGTCCAAAAACAAACAGAATAATCGGTTTCACATGCATGGTCGTCCAAACGAAAACAGAAATTATCGCCGACGGTTTCTATCTCTAAGCATTAACAAAATTTGTCTGTCTGTCACTACCCAAAACCATAAAATAAACACAGCCCTTCTTCCAAAACTTATCTAAACCTACTACATTTGCACCCAAATTATCTACATTTGCACAGAAGACCGTAAATAGATTAAAACGTATTCACTAAAAAGTTATCCAATATTTTTCATCTATTTTTATCCACAATTTCATTCCATTTCTATTTTTTTTTAGTTGACTACATTTGGACACTAAGTATATATATTTTTACGTGCCGCGGTCAATAGCCCCCTGCCAGCGAGGCTCAAACTCGATATCTAGTCTACGCAATATTTAATCTAGTTTTCCCACTGTAAACACATCAAATCTCTCTAAAAATAATCCCCGCACTTTCATAAAACAGATTTCCCTTCGATGCTCCAAACAGACTCCAAGGAAATTATCAAAATAATCAAGATTTAAATCCAGGAACAGGAACTGGATTTATTAAATAGATCAACTAGGTAAAACTAGATAGCATTAGATTTGTATACATATGCCCAGTTTTGCACAAGACAGACCCGACTAGACAGACAAAACTAGACACACAAGATTACACAAAACTAGAGAGACAAAACCAGACAATATCCGGTTAAAAGAATAGTCCTGTCTGTCTAGACGCATCTGTATAGTCTTCTCTGTATAATCTTGTCTGTCCAACCTTGTTTGTCGGGTCTTATCAGTCTAGCCTTGTCTGTCGAATGTATATAATCTTGTCTATCTAGTGTTGCCTGCCTACTCTTTATCTAGTCTTGTCTGTCTAGCCTTGTCTGTCTAGCCTGTCTGTTTAGTCTTATCTCACTAATCTTGTCTGTTTCTAGACTTGTCTAAATGTTGTCTGTCTAATCTTGTCTGTTTAGTCCTGTCTGTCTAGTCGTATCTGTCTAGTCCTGCCTGTTTCTTCTTGTCTATTTAGTTTTGTCTGTCTAGTCTCGTCTGTCTAGTTTTATTTGTCTAGTCTTCTCTATCTAGTTTTATCTGTCTAATCTCTGTCTGTCTAATCTGTATGTCTCAACCCAACAACGAAGATCCACATAATTTTTACTTGGCGAAGAAACGTTGGACAGTCAATCAGAAAAATGTAGACAAATTTACTAACAACATAACGCAAGAACTAAGTAATCCAAAAATCAACTCCATAGAGTCACTAATCGAAGCCCTCAGCAAAGCATGCGAGGATTCCACCCCGAAAAGGTGTAATCTCACGAGGAAACGGATGTACTGGTGGAATGACACCATTGCGAAGGTAAGAACCACTTATGTCGCCGCAAGAAGAAAATACCATCGACTAGTCAAAAAAAATAAAGTCTCAGATAAAGCTCAAGATCTGAAGCACGAGTACACAATTGCAAAAAGGCAGCTCCGGGCAATCTGTCAAAGAAATCTCACTGGGAAAACTTGTGTAAAAGTATAGACGAGGATATATGGGGACAAGCCTACCAGTTAGCTACAAAAAGCCTCAGAATCCGCAATGCCAATCTACAACTACCGAATGCTGGAAATAGCCGGTACACTATTTCCAAGCCAACCTAATCCAACCTGGGAACAAGTCTCCGTCTTGGTAAATATCTCCGGTATTTAGCGAAGCAGCCGCCTCCACAATACCGGATCCCCAGGCCCAGATGTGATCCTCCACCAAAGTCATAAAAATATGAAATATTTAACAGGAGTCTACTGGCTGGTATCTTCAGAGACAAACTGAAGCAGGTCAAGCTAGTGCTCATCAAAAAGGGAGACAAACTCATAGAACTACCTTTGTCATACCTACCTACTATACATTCTAGACGCATAGGAAAACTCCTGGAACAACTAATCTTAGCACGGTTGATAACAGAACTCCCAAAATGGGACAAATCTATGCGAAAGACAGTTCGGTTTTAGAGAGGGCAGGTTGATGTAATTAGATATGTCTTCAACGTAGCAAAAACTGTAAAAGAAGGTAACAAAAGAACCCACAAAATTAGCGCACTATTAATACTAGATATCAGGAACGCATTTAATTCCGCTAGTTGACAGCACATAATGGTTAGGTTTTTTAAATGAGCTGATTACTGACTGGTTGTTAACTCGGCCCCTCAACCTGGCACCGGAAAAGACCGAAGCTGTCCTGCTGACGGGTTATAGGAAACTCGACCACATCTCTTTTAAAGTGACAGGCGTAGACATAAAACCGAAGCACAGCGTAAAATATCTAGGCATAGCGTTGAAGATCTATTTCCACGTCAAGAGCCCTTTATCTGGAACCAACCCGAAGTACCACTATTTAAAGAAGAGGAACTAATAAGTGCCACGAACGGCATGCGAAACGGAAAAGCCCCAGGACTGGACGGCGTGCCACCCGAAGTCGTGAAAACCACCGCTCAGCAAGAATCTACGTTTATGCTCGAATTTATTAACAGCTGTAAATTTCCCAAACAAGTGGAATCGTGCAAGATTAGTTCTTCTAAAGAAAGCAGACTGGTCAACCATCGTCATAGAGACCTCTATGCTTGCTAGTCGTAGCTGGAAAACTGTTGGAAGCACTTTTACTGGCAAGATTACAAAAGAAAGTTGATGCTGGAATTGGATTATCCAACAGAGAGTATGGATTTAGAAAAGACAGGTCCACCACGGATGCAGTAAATGCAGTTCTTAAGATCGCAGAGAAGGCAAGAGCAGGTACATCAAGAATTAGAAAAATCTGCGCGTTAATAACTTTTGATGTGCGAAATGCTTTCAACAGTGCTAGCTGGGAATTTATAATGAGTGAACTGACAAAAAGACGCATGGCTCCATACCTGCTGCGTATGTTAAGAAGCTACCTTAAAAACAGAAAACTGGTACTGCAAGCTTAAAACAAGACGGTAGAAGTGGAAATCAGTTGTAGGGTTCCACAGGGCTCAATAATGGGCCCCACATTATGAAATGTCCTTGATGATGACATCCTGAGATTAAAAGTGCCGGAGGGTGCCACACTCATTGGACTTGCGGATGATTTAGCCTTGGTTGTAACCGCAAAAAAATGGGATAAGGCAACGAGAAACACGGGATAAGGCAAACTGCCAACCAGGCGATAGGTATTATTAGAAAGTGGATTACTTGTAGAAAATTAATACCGGCGCCTGAGAAAACCGAAGCTGTCCTGCTGACTGGAAAAAGAAGGCTACAGCTAATATAATTTAAAGTGCACGAAATAGAGATAATCCCAAAACACGAGATAAAATACTTAGGACTTATTATTGACAAAGGGCTTACTATCGCTGCACATCTCTCAGTGACTGCGGGAAAAGGATTAAAAACACTGGGTGCTATAGAACAACTAATTGAATAATGAACAGCTTTTTGGAGGAAAGTCCCACGTCCCCACGATTTCTAAAGAAGTTCCAGAACTTCTTTCAGTAAATCCGGTAAATCCGATTGGCACCTTGTTCTGAAATTTTCATTGGGTGACAATTAAAAAGAATATTTTATGTGAATGCGTGTAAAAATATTTTGAATATATTATTGTGGTGTAATTGGTAAAAAGATACGTTACTGGTGAAAAAATTAAATGTTACTAGTCTGCAAATGTGGAAACAGACCAAAAATAGAAAACAATGTATTTTTTCCAGAATCAACAAACTATGGCTAACTGAAAAAACGCAGTTGAACATTAAACTTTAAAATCTATATAATAAATAGCCTAAAAAATATGTAATTTGACCAATTCATGTGAGAAATTTCACAGCATTTTAATAAATCATCCGAGTATTCACTAGAATCCAAAATTTGACCGTGAAAGAAAATCAATTTTTTTTTAAATAAAAAATTTAAATTAATTAAAAATCATAGACTTCAAATTATTGTTTTTTCAAATATTTTTATAGTTACCAGTAATTAATAATAAATACATTTTTGTATATTTATAGACAAGTATATGAATGTATACAATAATAGTAGTTTATGATACAAGTGTGTGAAGAAGAATAGGTTAGGTTAGGTTAAAAGTTAATTAGGTTAGGTTAAAACACAATAAGGTTAGAACGTTCAGTACGCCTCAGTCGAAAAAAATGCTAATTAGTAAAAAACGCACAGTGACTGGAACGCTATTTGGTCGTTGTCGATGTAACCTAGGTTAGCCTAGATTTAATCTAGAATAGGTTATGGTTAGGTTAAGTTATATTAGAACCAGAAAAATCCAGACTGAGAGGCCGAGAACTCTTGATTCCAAATAAGAAAAGTTAATTCAATTTTAATAAACGGCAGAAAATGTATTTTCACTACGTCTATTTTTTTTGTTTAGTGACCCAAGTTATTGCTATAGTAACAACAAATAGAAATCGTTAAACAAATAGTTAAACAAATAGAAAATTAGAACCGTTATAATGAAACTCAATTTTACTAACATTGGACTTTTACGCACGATTTGAATACTTTTAAACACGATTATTATAATGGCATCCTTCACATACAATAATGTATTTATTAATGTGTTCATTTTGGTGTGTGAGTAGATAAAATATATATTTCTTAATTATTGGTCTGCTTTCAAAACTAAATTATAATTTTCATTTCATCCCATTTGTCCCGCTTTGTCTTAATGTAAATGTGGTCACTCTAAACTAATGCCAAACGTGGAACAACCCAGAATTTCAAAGCGCAGACTATTGAACAGTGTGGCATAATCGGTTATGCCCTATGGAGCTCCAGTGTGGGCAAACAGAATGGAAACCGGAAGAAATGAACAGAAACTGGCATCCGTACAGTGTAATATTGCTCTGCGGATATGCAGTGCATACCGTACGGTGTCCGGGGATACAGCTCTAGTAATCGCTGGCATTGCTCCGATCGACCTGCTCGCGAAAGAAAGAGCAGAGTTTAGCAAGTCAGGCAATAACATACGTGCCAGACAGAAAGCCGGAAAAAATCTCTTTAATGAGTGGCAGCAAAAATGGGAACATACAGAGAAAGGCCAGTGGACTAGGCTTCTCATTCCAAACATAAGCATATGGATGAATAGAAAACACGAAGAAGTTAACTTAATCACTTAACACAGTTCCTATCTAGCCACGGTTGTTTCCAAGACTTTTTGCACCATATTGGAGCAGCTGATAACACATTGTGTATACTGTGGTGAAATAGACACAGCAGACAGCACAATTTCTGAGTCTTACAGATGGGAGAGTGACAAAGAGAAGGTTATTCAAAACGTGAGTACTCCCTTAAATGCAAAAACAATTATAGGGTATATGCTGGACACAGGACAAAGAAAATTGGGATATAATCAATACACTAAAAAACACAATAATATCGGCCAAGGAAAAGGATGAGAGAAAAAAAAACTTAGGTAGTGTCAAAATCTAACCCAACCTACACTCTGAAGTCATGCGAAGAGCGATCCCGGGGTGCCTGGTTGGTTTCATGGGGACCACTTGTCTGTATATCCTACAGCAACGCACAAAAATAATCTGGTCTTCTCTGTCTAGTCTTGTCTGTCTGGTCTTGTCTGTCTAGTCTTGTCTGTCTAGTCTTAGACAGGATGGTGGCCATCTCACATTATGTGATTCCCCAGTAGTTGGAACTAAGAGTTGCCTTACATCCACCAACCACGCGTGGTGATTAGGGGTTCAGATGTACTATGTGTTCCATATATCTTCCCTAGGTTCTGTTTTTGTTCTGATGATTCGTCCGTCTGTTTTGTTTTGGTTCAGAATACTGATGATCATGGCTTCCGTCCAATCCTCTTCTGCCTTAGCATCACTTCCATCAAGTCTTGTCTTGTCTGTCTAGTCTCACCTGTCAAGTATTGTCTGTCTCTGTAATCTTGTCTGGCGAGTCCTATCTGTATAGTCTTGCCTATCAAGTCCTGTCAGTCTAGTCGCGTCGATCTAGTCTTGTCTATCCAATCTTGTCTGTCTAGTCCTACCTGTCTACTGCTGTTTCTCTGGTTTTCTTAGTTTAGTCTATTTTTATCTCTCTAGTCCTGTCCGTGTATTCTTAACTCTTAAAGTGCCTGTGTGATCTTGTCTGTAGAGTCATGTCTGTATAGTCTGGTCTGTCTAGTCATGTCTGTCTCAATGCGGGAGACCCAGGTTCGATTCCTGGTCGGGGAGACAACAACTAGGGCGGTTTTTCAGTAAACCGTCCGGGCAAGCTGCCCACCCTGAATGAATGCAAAATATGTGATACCAGGGTGGCGCATACTAAAGCCAAGGTGGAATAGGGGGTTTAGTGAGAGCTTCCCCCAAACCACTTTAAAAAAAAAAGTCATGTCTGTCTGTCCTCCTCGGTGGTGTAGTTGACAACATACCCACCCGCCTTTCAATGCGGGAGACCCGGGTTCGAATCCTGCTCGAGGAGACAACAACTAGGGCGGTTTTCACTAACCGTCCAGGTGCCCACCCTGAACGAATGCAAAACATGCATTGCCGGGGTGGCGCAAACTAAAAGCCAAAAAAAAGAAGAGTCTGTGAAAAAGAAATGTCTGTCTAGTCAAATCAAATTCCTGGTCGGGGAGGCAACAACTAGGGCGGTTTTCAGGCTAGTCGTCCGGGCTGCTCACCCAGTATGAATGCGAAATATGCGATACCGGGGTGGCGCATACTAAAAATCAAAATGGAATAGGAGTTTTAGTGGGTCTTGTATATCTAGTCTTGTCTCTCTATTCTCTTCTGACTAGTCTTGTCTGTCAATTCTTGTCTGTCTAGTCTCGTCTGTCTAGTCTAACTAGTCTTAACTAGTCAGTCTAGAGTGTTTTCTGTTTAGTTTTGTCTGTCTAGTCCTGTCTGCCTAGTATCATCTGTCTAGTTTTGTCTGTCTTTTCTGTCTAGTCTTGTCTGTCTAGTCTTATCAGTCCAGTCTTGTCAGTCTAGTCTTGTCAGTCTAGTCTTGTCAGTCTAGCCTTGTCAGTCTAGTCTTGTCTGTATTGTATATTTAGTCTTGACTGTCTATCTAGTTTTGTCTTGTCTGTCTAGTCCCCTGTCTGTCTAGTCTTGAGTGGTCTTGTGTATGTAGTCTTGACAAGACAAGATCAGACCATCTTGTCTGTCTACTCCTGTCTATCTAGTTTTATCTTTCTAGTCCTGCCTGTTAAGCGTCTTGTTCATCTAGTTCAAAATTTTTGACAAACAAATTTTTGGAAAACAAAATTAACAAGATTACTAGATTTTTACAATCTGTAAATTTTTACATTTTCTTTTTTTTAGTTTTACAACTTATTGGCATTTTTCGGTTTAATCTAACTCTTTTGTAAAATTTCAGCACAGATATCCAAACTTTTGGTAAAGTAAAATTAATAAAAATTTTCAAAAATTCACATTTTTTGTTCGAGAATTGAAATATTTTGAATTGAATTTTGTAACTAATTTGTCATGAATTTTCTCGATTTTTATTAAAATTTGGCAAAAATTTAAAGAAAATTTGGCAACAAATTATACAATTTGCGCCAAATTAAATTTAGGAAATTTAAACCATTTTTTTGTTGTCCAAGAGAATATAAATTTTACTAAATTGGACAATTTTCACCTTTAGATTTTGAAATTTATCTTTTTTTACGATTTTTTTGTGAATAGCAACGAAAATTTTGTCAAATTTGTAATATTTAAACATTTTTTTTTTTACAAATTCTCAAATTTTCTGCCCGTTATGAAAAAAAAATTAAAATTTTCGAAATTTCAACATGTTTTTACAAATTTCTCTAAAATTTTACACATACAATTATTAAATTTTAGAATAAGATTTTTTGATATTAACAAATTCTTTCTCTTAGTTTTTCAAATTATCAATCAGCGATAATAAAATTTTATCCAAATTTAAATACCATACATTTGCTTCTCAAAAATTACTTTATACAAAAAAATAACCAAAATTCAATCAAATTCCAACCTTCAAACTTTAACGTTATTCTGCAAAATTTGACAACAATATTCGCAAACTTATTCAAAATCAAATCCAAACCTTCCACTCGCCAAAAACTACATTATTCTACAAAAATTTCCAAACTTTTTAATAAAAAAAACCAAAATACTTACAAAAACAAGCAATTAAGAGCAACCCAAGCTGTAACCCTGTCATGTCGTACACACTATGCACTTGAACCGACGCGACTAATAAAACTTAGCAAGTTCTTAAGATGTTGAGTGTCTGGACCGAAATAAAACCCAAAAAATCCACCCTTGTCTTTTATATTTGACCTGGCTCTGGCCGGACCGGCTAATCGCATCAAGGGTGGTGGATGCTACCCATTCACAAATTATGCAAATCTCTCAAGGGCAACTGACAAAAATCAACCACCAACAAAATTTCCGCCAACGTAAAACCAATCCGCGAACAGAAACAATTGAACACTAAACCTAATTAATTCCTGCCGATCGCAGCGATTCTTGCAATTATGCAATTTTTTTGTTTTGATAAACAAATGCGATTTTTATTGATAAATATTTGGCAAGAATTTATCATTGTCCGTCCACCGTTCGTTTTGTTATTATTTTTACTGGCGACTCCGCTTCATAAACTAAATATTTAAACTAAATACCCGCCACAATTCCCTTTCGACAACTGACTATATTTATACCGACTTTATACTAACTAGTCTATATATAATATAATCTATTCATGTGGATACTCAATGGAAACGTCTCACACAGAAAGACTTTTCTTGTAATTCTAAACCATATTTAGATTACTTACAGGATTTAGACTTACATTAAACAGACTAATAAAGGCTATCGACATACAATCTTATACACAAGGCAATACAGATAAAACTATACAGACAAGATTCAACAGACTAGGCAGACAAGACTAGCCAGACGAGACTAGACAGACTAGACTAGACAGAGGAGACTAGACAGACGAGACTAGACAGACGAGACTAGACATACGAGAATAGACAGACGAGACTAGACAGACGAGACTAGACAGACGAGACTAGACAGACGAGACTAGACAGACGAGACTAGACAGACGAGACTAGACAGATGAGACAAACGAGACCTGACATACGAGACTAGAAAATCGAGACTAGACAGACGAGACTAGACAGACGAGACTAGACAGACGAGACTATACAGACGAGACTATACAGACGAGACTAGACAGACGAGACTAGACGGACGAGTTTAGACAGACGAGACTAGATTGACGACACTAGACAGATGAGACTAGACAGATGAGACTAGACAGACGGGACTAGACAGACGAGACTAGAGAGACGAGACTAGACAGACGAGACTAGACAGACGAGACTAGACAGACGAGACTAGACAGACGAGACTAGACAGACGAGACTAGACAGACGAGACTAGACAGACGAGACTGGACAGACGAGACTAGACAGACGAGACTAGACAGACGAGACTAGACAGACGAGACTAGACAGACGAGACTAGACAGACGAGACTAGACAGACGAGACTAGACAGACGAGACTAGACAGACGAGACTAGACAGACGAGACTAGACAGACGAGACTAAACAGACGAGACTTGACAAACGAGACTAGACAGACTAGACTAGACAGACAAGACTACACAGACGAGACTAGACAAACGAGACTAGACATACGAGACTAGACAGACAAGACTAGACAGACGAGACTAGACAGACGAGACTAGACATACGAGACTAGACAGACGAGACTAGACAGACGAGACTAGACAGACGAGACTAGACAGACGAGACTAGACAGACGAGACTAGACAGACGAGACTAGACAGACGAGACTAGACAGACGAGACTAGACAGACGAGACTAGACAGACGAGACTAGACAGACGAGACTAGACAGACGAGACTAGACAGACGAGATTAGACAGACGAGACTAGACAGACGAGACTAGACAGACGAGACTAGACAGACGAGACTAGACAGACGAGACTAGACAGACGAGACTAGACAGACGAGACTAGACAGACGAGACTAGACAGACGAGACTAGACAGACGAGACTAGACAGACGAGACTAGACAGACGAGACTAGACAGACGAGACTAGACAGACGAGACTAGACAGACGAGACTAGACAGACGAGACTAGACAGACGAGACTAGACAGACGAGACTAGACAGACGAGACGAGACTAGACAGACGAGACTAGACAGACGAGACTAGACAGACGAGACTAGACAGACGAGACTAGACAGACGAGACTAGACAGACGAGACTAGACAGACGAGACTAGACAGACGAGACTAGACAGACGAGACTAGACAGACGAGACTAGACAGACGAGACTAGACAGACGAGACTAGACAGACGAGACTAGACAGACGAGACTAGACAGACGAGACTAGACAAACGAGACTAGACAGACGAGATTAGACAGACGAGACTAGACAGACGAGACTAGACAGACGAGACTAGACAGACGAGACTAGACAGACGAGACTAGACAGACGAATCTCGACAGATAGAATCTCGACAGATCTCGACAGATAGAATCTCGACAGACGATACTAGACAGACGACACTAGACAGTCGTGACTAGACAAACAAGACTAGACAGGACTAGATATACAAGTTGTTATCTTTTTGAAATAATTGTAAGATGAATCTATTTAGTTTATATGATGTTTGAAGGCAATGTCACCGAGTCTAGACCTTTTCCATTGGCGTCGATTTAGTTGCAGACAAAGGGCCATTTCAGACAGACGGTAATACAATTTTTTATTATGAATATTGACGTCCAATAAAAAGTAATAAATCATAAATGAATGTAAAATACAGAAAGATTTCCATGTGGAAGTAATTTAACAGATTCCTAATTTAGATTAGAGAAAAACTGTCTCAAAGGAACGGCTTATTTACGTTTATGTGTTACATATAAGAAAATGTTGTTCGTTTGTTAAACATATTTTTTAATAAATCAGATTTATTCAGAAGCTGAAACGCTTGTAGTTTGTTCAAATCGTGACGTTATAAAATAATCATGAAATCTGAAACTTCCATCGATCAATCTGTTTGTAGTCAATCAAATCGAATTTAAAAAAAGCTATTATTCAACCCTTTGCGTCAAAATTCAATGGGAAATCCGTTAATTTGTAAGAGGAAACGCAGAAATTGGTAACCCACAGATATCAGACAAACAAATTCGAAATTATCGACAGCTGGAACTCAAATTCCACCCACAATCGTACGAATGTTTTTGCGCCATTAAAATGCATTGAAAGCACAACCCTATCGAAATGCACGTGCGCTGCACAAACGTAATAATACGACAGAGAATTAGTCGGATCCATGATATTCATAATTATTTTTCCTTTGGGGTGGAATGCTTTGATCGCGTGCCCTTACACCACAAACCATTTCCAACCGCAAATAATTATAAGTTAACGTAAATAATACGTTTTGCTCATTGATATCTGAAAACTAGGGGGATGAAAGGACAATATTGTCGGGTTATTATTGTGACTACGTTATATCTAATTAACTTTACATATACATAGACAGTCTAAATTTGACAGACAAGACTAGACAGACAAGATTATACATGTAAGGCTAGACAGACAAGACTAAACAAACTAGTCAAGAATGGATGGACAAGACTAGACGGACAGGACTAGAACAAACAACACAAGACGGTCAGAACTAGGCTGACAAGACTAGACAAACAGGACCAGGCAGACAAGTTAAGACAGACAGGAATCGTGTTCTCGTCTGAATCGTTTCATGAAACTCTGTTATTCAGTCGTCTGGAAGTAACAAAGAAGAAATATATAAAAACCATTACCCCAAAAACTGTTTACTTAGTTGACTATTTAAGTAGTTTGCCAGAGATTAGTATCTAATCGACATCTAGTAAACAAACGGGATGAATGGAAAGGTCTGTAGATTGTTAGATTTCTCTGGCCAACTCAACTTAAGAACTCATTTAACGATGTTTGTTGTAAATGAGTCAAGCTTTAGGCGGATTAGTTTAAACTTAAGCCGTAAAATTAGTCTCGACGACGACGACTTTTTCCTAGAGATCGTTCAATAAAATGTTTATTAATTACTTGACAAGACTGGCCAAGACTAGACAAAATTAAACAAAGCCAGATAATATCAGACAAAACTGGACTAGATAACACCAGACAAGACCAGTCAAGACCAAACAAGCCCAAATAAGACCAAACAAGACCAGACACGACCAGACAAGATCAGACAAGACCAGACAAGATTAAATCAAAATCCATTTATTCACCCAATAAAAAAAGCAACAAAAGGGTATGCATATAAAGTATGGCCACTGTCACAAAAATAGAGATTAATAAAAATCTTCAATATTATAATAAACCTTTTCTACCAAGTATTGTCTTAATCTCGTTTTGCATAATTTGAGGCTCCCTTCGGTCTTGAGATGATCTGGCAGTTTGTTATAAATCCGTATCACTGACTGATACGGCCCCCGGCATATGGTGAGGTTGACTTTGGGAATATATAAATCGTGGTTGTACCCTGTGTAATGGTCGTGGTTATCCAGATTCTTTTTTAGTTTAAATATTTCTTTGTGGATGAAAGTTGCTATTTCCAGAATATACAGACAACTTAATGTTAATAGTCTCAGTTGTTTAAAATGAGATTTGCAGCTGTCTCTTGGACTGCTCGTCATAATTTCCATTGCTAGGCCCTGAATAGTGTCTCCGCCTGTGGTGAAGATCCCCAGACTTTTATGCCATTACGTAATAGTGACTCTACTTCCGAAAAGTATATGTGATCTGTCTGTCCAATAAGTTGTTTATATTTCGAATAAGGTACGATTTAGTGTTGACTTTTTTCACTATCTAATCGATATGAGTTTTCCACTGTAGTGTGTCTTCTAGGTAAGCCCCTAAAAATTTGATGCTGTTGGACCTTTTTATATCCAGGCTTTTCTTTTTGTGTGAAAGATCATAAAATTCGTTTTATCTTCTTCTTCTTCTTACGAATAGGCCTACTTTGGCCCACGATTGTTCAACTGTTGTGCTTTGACCTTTGGCCAGTATTGTCGCATCTTCTGCCGGTGTAACTCCTTTCTCTCTTCTGTCCAGGGGGTACCTTTCCTTCGAGGTTTTTCCTGAAATCCACGGACTTCCTTCAGGGTGCGTCTCACAGACTGTCTATTTTTGAGATCTGTTATTCCCAGTTCTTTAATATCCTTCTCGGTCTCTGTCAACCATGTGGTACGAAGCTTCTTGTTTTGCGAGAAGGTGAACAGATGGTTGGTTAGTCGGTTTGGCGGCAATCTTGCAACGTGGCCATAGAAAGCTACTCTTCTTTTCCTTGCACAGTCAGAGAACATCTCATATGTTTCATAGAGCTCAGAGTTATGCCGCCTTCGGAATTCCTCATCTTCCTTTACCGGGCCTAGGATCTTTCTGAGGATTCTCCTCTCTCTGATTTCCACTTTCTCTACTAGACCCCTTCGGCTCAAGGCAAGACACTCCATGGCATACAGGACTTCTGGTCATAAGACTGATGTGTAATGCTGAAGTTTCAGGTTGCGTGACAGGCATTTCATGTTCTAAGTGTTAGTCAGCCGATAGGCTAGTTCCAACTTGTTGACTCTCTTGGATAATGATGCTCTTTCTGATAAGTTGGGTTCAATCCTTACGCCGAGATACTTAAATTTCTCAGTCCTCTTGATGTTTCAATGTTCTAGTAACATCTCTCTGATTGCTTCTCTGATGTTGGTGAAGAATTCTGTTTTCTCCAGCGACACTTGAAGACCCACTTTGGCAGCCTGTTTTCTAAAGCAGTTTACCTGCATTGTTGCCATCTCAAGAGAATCAGCAAACAGTGCCATGTCATCTGCAAAGGCCAGGCAATCTACAATCACTCCATCGTTCTTACGTCACAGGTAGATACCACTCTGAGCACCCAAATTGTTTAGTTCCTTGCATCGTTCTCTTATAACCTTTTCAAGGACACAGTTGAAGAGAAGTGGGAAAAGTCCATCTCCTTGTCTCACTCCATTTTTTATTTAGAAGCTTTCTGAAATCTCGCCTCTAAATTTAATCTTGGAATGGGTGTTGGTCAAAGTTTCTAGGATGAGTCTGCGGGTTTTGTTGTCTAGTGCTAGTTCTTAGGAGAATTTTTTAAGCGTTTCTCTATCAATGGAATCGTAGGCCTTCCTAAAATCAACAAAGGTGACGATCACCTTGCGGTTTTTCATCTTGGAATATGCAAGTACAGTTTTAAGATTGAGGATCTGTTCAACACAGGATCGGGTCTTCCTGAAGCCCTCCTGGTATTCTCCCAGTTGACTATTCAACTGTTTTTCTGCCCTTGTTTGCAACGCCTTCGAGAGAATCTTGTATGTTACCGGGACGAGAGAAATTCCACGGTAGTTGTTTAGATCAGAAAAATCTCCCTTTTTGTGAAGCGGATGGATCAGAGCAGATTTCCAATCGGGTGGTTATTTCTCTGTTTCCCAGATGTCCTCAATGATCTCGGTTAGCTTGCGCACGGCATTGTTTCCAGCACCTTCCACAGTTCAGCAACGATAGAGTCCTCTCAGCTGCCTTATTATTTCTAAGAAGTTGAATGATCTGGCCAACTTCTTCCAATGAAGGGGGAAGCGAGTCCGGGTTTGGTGTGGTTTGTTTATAGTCGAAGTCTTCGCTGGGTGGGTCACAGTTGAGTAGATTTTGAAAGTACTGAGCTAAAAGGTGGTAGTTGTCCTTGTCGTTATAAGCCAGTTTGCCTTGTGAGTCTCTGAAGTGGAGGCTTGGCGGAGCGTATTTTCTGAGTGCCTGCTTAAAGGTTCCAGAGAAATCTCTGGAATTATTCTTAGCAAAGCTATCTTCGATTTGGGTTAGTTGGTTTTGTGTGAAGGTTCGTTTGGTTCCTCGAATTATCTTGGCTGTAACCTTTCTTTGTTCCCAAAATTTATGCCAATTTTTCTTGTTTTTTTTTTTAGAATTCCACTTCACCCAGGCTATCTGTCTTTGGGCTATTGCATTTCACAGTATTCAGTTCACCACGGATGCTTCTTTCTTTTAGCGAAAGGGGTGAGATCATTGGCCGCCTTGACAAGAGTCTCCTTCAGTTGGTCCCAGTTGTTTATGTCTGTGTTGTTCAGTCTCTGACTTAGTTCTTGACTGTTCTTGAGTCGCTCGACGTCAAATTTTACCATTTTGGAGGTTCTGTGTAATCTAGTGTTTCTGGGCTGGAGTCTTATTTTGATATTTGAGAGGTAATGGTCTGAGTCCAGATTGGCGCTTCTTAGTACCTTCACGTTTTGTATTTCCTTTTGAGATTTTCGTGAAATGGCCACATGATCTATTTGGAATTCACTCAGTTGGGTATTAGGTGAAATCCAAGTCTTCTGCTTCCTTGGCAAGTGTTTGAAGGCGGTATACTTCATGATCAACCCAAAAGTCCTACACAGATCCACCAATCGTTCTCCGTTGCGGTTGGTTCGCTTATGCGTCGGATAATTGCCCACTATGTTTCTGTATTTTTTCTCTCTTCCCAATTGAGCATTGAAGTCACCAAGCAGTATAACGGTGTGCCTCTCTGGAAGTTTAGAGATAATATCTTCTAAGTCTTCCCAGAATTTATCAGTTCTGTCTGGATTGCGTCTGTTGTCCTAGTTGATTGGGGCATGTACATTGACTATACTGTAGCCCTTGTTTGCGCATTTTAGAGAGAGGATGGATACACGACTACTCGGGGAGGTGAAATCGGTGACTGAATCCAGTATCCTGTTACTGATTATAAATCCTGTACCTAAGTGGGGTACGTTCTTCACTTCTCCTTTGAGGATTCTGTAGCCTTGCGACTCGAAGGCATGTTCGTCCGTAAATCTGGTTTCCTGTACTGCTGTCAGTATTATGTTGTGTCGTGTTAGTGAATCAGTCAAATGTTTCAGTTTACCCACTTTTAGCAGTGAGTTGGCATTAAATGTTGCGAAGAAGCTTTGCCGTCTTGGTCTGAGTTTACGTCCGGTGATTTCACGATGCTCCGACTTATCCTTAAAGCATGTTGGTGCGGACTCCCCAGAATCCGAAGGTCCGCTAATGTCACCATAGGTGACGGTAGATAGATTACCTGGGGTAGTGCATTAAGCGAGATTTTCCTTCATGCTCAGTTGAAGAATCATTTTTAATTTGTTTTATCTATATTTAAAAATAAAATATTTCCATAGAACCATTCTTTTAGTGATTCAATTAGCTTATTGGCCTGAAATTCAGTTTCTTTAGTCGAGTTGTGGGAAACAATGAAACTAGAATCATCTGCATATAGCGTTCAGTGGGAATCCGTTCTGTAGTTTGTGAGATCCGCCAGGTAAACAGAAAATAAAATCGGGGAAAGGACACTTGTGGCACCCCTATCGTAATTGTTATCGGGGATGATCTTCCAGTTTCTTTATCATTCGATATGTATACCATTTGCTGTCTGTCCTTTAAAAATGATTCCATCCAGTTCGCCGTTTTTCCTCTTACGCCAAAATGCGTTTTATGCGAAACACAAACGAATGCTTTCGTGAGATCACAAAAGATTCCCAACGGACATTTTCCGCAATCTACTCCTTCAAGGATTTTATAAACGAGTTGGACTATTGCCGTAGTAGTTGATTTACCTTTCTGAAATCCATGTTGGTGTGTTGGAATTATGTTATATTTTCCGCGAAAAGATGTTAGTCGGTTTAACAGACTGTATTCTAATGTGGGTAAGGGCTACGGCAACAAACAAATATATAAGACCGACCCAAATGTCAACCTCATCTTCACGTGGTGCCCGCTGCTAGGGAACCAACGAGGCTTTGGCGACCGAGTCACGGCGGTATAACTATTATAACAGAAGGCTAAGCAAAGGTAACCTTCCAAACTCGCCAAGACGCCTTGCAAGCGTGGCGTTTTATTGCCAAAAACCCCCATGAAATGACAACAATTAAACAATGTCTCTTAGTGCCCGGCAGTAATGCTATCCAAGCCCAAGGCAGCGGGTTTGGCAATAGCAGAACAAAGGGTGCGAAGAATATCCGGGTTGGACTAGGCTGCTTTAAAACTAAGATGAACATATGCACTCTAAATATACGGACACTCTCATCAGAGGATAGACTCCTCGAATTAGAAGAAGAACTCAAACATATAAATTGGGATATAATCGGACTCAACGAAATTAGAAGACCCTGCGAAAATCTCTTAAATCTACGTTCAGGTAACACATTATACTACAAAGGAGAAGAAACACACAGGGAAAACGGAGTGGGATTCCTAATACACAAGAAATTGAATAACCTAGTTAAAGGTACATATAGCGTATCACTATAAACAAACGATATAGCTTAAAAGTCATACAAGTATATGCACCGACATCAACACATACAGATGACGAAATAGAGCAATTTTACGAAGATGTTGAAAAAGCAATAAGTGAACGAAAAACACATTACAACATGATATTAGGAAATTTCAACGCTAAAATAGGGAAAAAGCAACATAAGGAGAACTGCGTCGGAAAATATGGTACCGGAATGCGCAACCAAAGAGGACAAACTCTAGTTAACTTTATGGAACAAAACCAACTATATGCTATGAACTCGTTCTTCCAGAAGAAAGAAAAAAGAAAATGGACATGGAAATCTCCAGATGGGACCACCAAAATCGAGATAGATTTCATTATCGTACAGAACAAACATATTATAGAAGATGTAACGGTACTAAATAAAGGAAATAGCGGGAGTGACCACAGGCTGGTAAGATGTAGTGTAGTTCTAAACACAAGAAAAGAAAGAAACAAACTTACAAACAAATGTAAGGAAACATTTAACCATTCGCAAATACAACAATATGCAGAAACCTATAGAAACGAATTAGAACAAAAAATAAATCTACACCCACTATCAGAAAATGCGAACGTAGATGAGATCAACAACTACATCATAGAAAACATGTGCACAGCAGCAAATAACTCTATACCCAATGTCAAAGATAGAACATCTAAAATCTCAACGAAAACCAAACTATTATTAGATCAGAGAAATCAGGCTAAGTCCCAAATAACAGAAGAACAGCTTAAGTTATTGAATAAAAATATCAGAAGGGAAGTCAAACGGGATGTAGCTGTATCCAATGAAAACCTCCTAAAAACAATAGAAGAGAATAGAGGCCCGAAAGTATTCAATAAAAAGTTAGCAGAAGGAAGAAAACACATCACAAAATTAATGGACGAGAATGGAAAAATACTCGTAGAAAGACCAGATATGCGGCGATACATCGAACGATTTTATCATGAACTATACTCATCCCAGAAACCCAAAACACCTGGCAGCCCGAACGAGAAAAGAGCCAAACTAACAAGACACTACACAGAGGAAATCCCAGAAATAAGCATATATGAAATAAAACTAGCCCTGAAGACCATGAAAAATGGCAACACCAGGTATGGATATAATAGTCACTGAACTTATTAGAGAAGGCGGAACCAGTACTGCTAATCCTGGAAAAACTATTTAATAAATGCTTAGATACAGGAGAAACACCAATAGCATGGAATAACGCAGCAGTAATTATACTACACAAAAAAGGCAATAAAGAAGATCTAAAAAATTATAGGCCTATCTCACTACTATCACATATGTATAAGCTATTAACAAAGATCATAAGCAATAGAATATCAAACCGTCTAGATAACTTCCAGCCAATAGAACAAGCCGGGTTCAAAAGAGGGTATTCGACTATGGATCATATACATACAATAAGGCGAATGGAACGAACATACGAATACAACCAGCCACTATATATGGTATTCATCGACTTCGGAAAGGCATTCGACACTGTGGAAGAATGGGCTTTAATCGACGTACTAAAAAGATGTAGGATTGATTATCGTTACATATCATTAATTAAAAGTCTATACGGTCAAGCTTACAAAATCCCATTAATACTAAACGGGGAATAAGACAAGGAGATACCATCTCACCTAAACTATTTACAAATACACTGGAAGATGTTTTTAAGATAATAGAATGGAAAGGGATTAATATAAATGGAGAATACCTTTCAAACCTACGCTTTGCGGATGACATCATACTAATGGCTAGAACCTTACCAGATCTAACTCAAATGATAAAAGACCTAAACAAAGCAACAGTAAAAGTTGGATTAAAAATAAACATCACTAAAACGAAAATCATGACGAACGACAAAAACGTAACACTTAAAGTCGACATAGGAAACGAGAGCATAGAGGTGGTAGACGAATACGTATACCTTGGTCAGCTTATTTCATTCGCACAAGATGCCCAGAATAAGGAGATAGCCCGTAGGATAAAACTAGGATGGACGGCATACGGAAACCTAAAATACGTATTTAAATCTAAAAACTACCCGCAATCCCTACAAACAAAGGATTTAACCAGTGTGAACAACCAACACTGACATATGCATCAGAAACATGGACATTGACCGATAATGGAATGGAGAAAATGAGAGTAACACAGCGAGCGATGGAAAGATCTATGTTGGGACTAACCAGAAGAGATCGCAAAACAAATGTATGGATACGAAATAAAACACGAGTAATCGATATAAGCCAATTCATAGTAAAACTAAAATGGTCCTGGGCTGGGCATGTGATGAGAAGAGAGGATGGAAGATGGACAAAAAAAATTACAGAATGGAGACCGAGAACTGGAAAACGAAATCCAGGCTGACCTAGAATTAGATGAAGGGACGATATCGTAAAAGTAAGAGGAGGACAATCGACAAGAAATACCGCAGATCGCAGTCAATGGAATCAGATAGGGGAGGCGTATATCCAGCAATGGAGTACTTAAACTCCTGCTGCTTATGCTGATGATGATGATTCTAATATTTTAGAGAACACCGATGCCGGAGAAATCGGCCTATAGTTTGATAATTTTTCCTTATCTCCCTTTTTATGGAACGCAGTAATGATGGATGTTTTGAGAACTTGAGGAAATTCCTCCATGGCCAAAGAATAATTAACAATGTGGGTAATCGGTGTGATAAGTATAGGTATAAGCTCCTTAATAATCATACCCGGTAGAGCGTCAGGACCTGATGTACTTTTGCTCTTGAATTGTTGTAGCGTTGCTAGTAGTTCGTGTTCTGTGTATTCATCTAGGAACATTGTATGACAATTTCCTGTAATGTGTTGATTAGTGATCACTGTGGGTGTACTATTTGCAGAACTTTATCTGGCGCGTTTTTAAAAAAGATGTTAAATGTATTGGCCAGTTGTTTCGGGTTTTCAAACATTTCTCCATTTTCACAGATTTTCATGTTGCTTTTACTAAGACTTTTATTAGAAATATTTCTAACAATATCCCATAATTTCTTTAGTTTATTCGCCGCGTTTTCCTACATTCCTTAATAAAACTTTCTTTTTGCTTCCAGTATGAGTTTGTGATGTTTTTTCTTTTGTATTCTATAGCAATCCTGGAGTTCTGAGAATTTTTTTATTAGTATATGGAGATCCTTTAGGTTTCTGCTTGAAATTTTGATTTTATATGTCACCCATGATTGTGATTTCCCTTTTTGCTTCACCCTGACTAGAGGAAAGCTTGCAAAGAAGTGGAATTGCAGTGTCTGAATCAGTATTGTGGTTTTTGGTTGTGTGTTTTATTGCAATTTGTTTCCATGTACTCCTGCCAATTTTCACCAGTTATCGCTTTGGCAAATTTTGTTCTATTTGCTTTCGAAAAGATCCTACCTAAACGAACTTTGACTTTTATCTGTATGTAGGATTAATTATCGATGGTCTGAGAGAATTGTATTATTAACTATCGTCTATATTCGTGCAATATCTAGTCTTTAAAAAATATTGGGGTTATACGTGTAGCTTCTGTTACTTGTTGTTTTAGTCCATACGCTAGCATTAAGTTCTTCATATTAATTGTTTCCTTGGAGTTTATTTGCAAGTTTATGTTAAAGTCTCCAATTAAGATGATATCTTTCGTTAATGCAGATACGTTTTCGAGAATTTGCTCTAATTGAATCATACATGTAGTAACGCATCCTGTAGAGTATTATTATTGCAGTAGAATAGTTATTATTTTTCCACATAACACCGCAGTAGGGTTTCTTGTTCGGATATATCCGAACTGCAAATCCGCGGTTTTATGTGCAAAAACCGAAACCGCATAACCGTCATAAAGATCCGCGGTTTTCGGTTTTATCTAAAAATACCTTGAATTAGTGTTCTTTCGAACTACCATGTTTACAAGCTCTAAAACAAAACATATGAATTAGTATTTTATACAATTGCTCGCGTTGAGGTATTGAGACTTTTATGACAATTTATTGTTGTTTAGTGTAGTTTGTATCATTGTATCATTGAAATATAGCATTTAATTGACAATTTTAATATCCAATTATTATGTAACTTAAAAGAAACTTTCTCTCCGGTAAGCGTAGCAGTAACAAGATTAAGCCGCGATGATTCATATTATATAACATATTTACGGCACAAGGTGTAATAGGATTCTTAGAAAAGAAATTAATTGGTTCTGATATAAGCAAAGCTTTAATGAAAAATATCATGGAACGTTTGAGGATCCGTGAAAATCTGGAATCAAAAGAATTGGCTAAATGCTTATTAGATCTTTAAAAAGTTCCAACAAAGTATTTTTTAATATTGGCCGAAAATCCTTTTGAACGACTTTATCCAGACAACAATAAGGTTGAAGGTGAATGTTCGACAAATTCACAAGAATTAGAACAAGTGTCTATTCAAAATCCAGACTATTCCTTGCAAGAAGAAGTTCAAGAAGCTATTCTAGAAGGAGTATATTAAACAAAAATACTTATATGGAAACAAATCGTCTCTCTTCTAATTCTATGAAACAGGAGTTTGCTAAATATAAAAGAACTTCTAGATGAACAAAAACATTAAATATTTTGCTTCAAGCACTCTCTACAAATAAAACTACGACGCCGAAAGATCATTTTCCCTAAGCGCCAACGTTTGTACAAAACTAAGATCTCGTTTAAGCGACAAACATTTAAATAGCTTATTGTTAGTGTTTTTTAAATATTATTATTTAAATTTAAAATAAACTTACTTAACAAACAGTTTTATTTCAAATTTTATTTAGTATTTATTTTTACTTTCATAATTAAACAAACATTAATTTATCAACTTTATATTCATAGATATAATATTTAAGCTTTTACTTACAATAAGTTGCACCTGTATTTAAACACTAATCTATTTAAGTTTCATATTAGTATCGTATTAGTTATACAATTCAATTACGTTCACAGCGTTCTCTAAGAGAGTCATAGTCAAGAAACTAGACTAGATTTGTTATAGAGGAAGTAAATAATTTCAAATGTTGTTGAATGAAATTTTAATATAAAACAAAACTGTTCCAATTATATTAAAATATTATATTTTGTAACTAGGGCCGTAGGTTGTCAATTTGACACGAGAGCGAAATTGGGCTCATGAACGAAGTGAGTGCGCACATTTGCTCGAGAGGGCAATTGATAATACCGTCCGTGTTACAAACAATATTTTTATTACTCATGCGAGGGGATGTATCTTACAAGTTTGGGATCCAGGTGCTATCTAACAGATTGAGTCAAAAATGAAGAATTTGCTTTTTTAATTGTCTCCGGTGGTGTGGATGGTGGATTCGTCATAAGAACTCTCCTCAGTATTACCATACACTCATTTCAAAACGTTTTCTTTGATTTTAATTTTTGTTTTGTAATAAAAAAAATGCAAGTCACTTTCACGTTACTTTTTTTAATATTGTTAAATTTTAAATTTGTTTATTTTATTTTTTTTTTTTTTAATGTAACCTAGCTATATTGAAAATTTGCGTGCGTTACCCAAGTTACGTGGAAATTCAACCAAAAGTGGCATGTCTCGTACTAAAAAAACGTGCGCCAGCTAATACTTTTATCGCATGAGCAATGAAATATATATATATATATATATATATATATATATATATATATATATATATATATATATATATATATATATATATATATATATATATATTTAAAATATCTAGTTCCATCAACCTTCAAATATCATACACTACTACCAAAAGTTCTTAAAAACCGAACCCGAAACCGCGGTTTTAGATTTTCAAGAACCGAAAACCGCGGTTTTGCAAAAGTGCGGATATTCCAGAAACCCTACACCGCAGGTTTCAATTTCTTTTTCTATGAAGACCCAATGTAATTGAAGTTCCTTAGTGTTATTAGTGATTAGTAATTAGACAAGACCAGACAAGACCATACAAGAACAGACACGACTAGACAAGGGAAGACAAGATCAGACATCTCAGACCAGATCAGACAAGAACAGACAAGATCAGACCAGACCAGACAAGATCAGACAAGACCAGACAAGATCTGACAAGACCAAACAAGAACAAGCACGACTAGACAACACTAGACAAAACGATACAAAACCAGACTAGACCGGATAAGACTGGACAAGAGGGGACAAGAGCGGATAAAAGCGGGCAAGATTGGACAAGAGCGGAGAAAGACGGACAATGGCGGACAAGAGCAGAGAAAGGCGGACAAGGGCGAAAAAGAGCGGACAAGAACGGACAAGAGCGGACAAGAACGGGCAAGAACGGACAAGAGCAGACAAGATCGGACAGAGTGGACAAGGACGGACAATAGCGGCCTAGAGCAGACAAAGACCAGACAAAACAAGATAAGACCATATAAGATCAGACAAGACCAGACGAAACCAGGCAAGTCCAGACAAGACGAGACAAGACCAGACAAGACCAGACAAGACCAGACAAGACCATTCAAGACCATACAAGAACAGTCAAGACCAGACAAGACCAGACAAGATGAGGCAAGACTATACAAGACCAGACAAGACCAGACAAGATCAGACAAAACCAGACAAGACCAGACAAGATCAGACAACACCAGACAATACTAGACAAGACATGACAAGACCAAATAAGACCAGACAAGATAGGACGAGACTAGACGTGATGAGACAGAACCAGGCAAGAATTAGAATATTGTAATTCAATTTAGCAAGTGCTTTAACATATGTTACGTTTTCCATTTTTAATTTTAAAGCTTTCATAAATGGCAATGTTTATTGCCACATTTGCACGTTCACATTCAAGTTTTCAAAAAAAAACTAAAGAGGTTTCAAAATTTTCGGTAACATATCAATATCCAAGCAAACTCTAATTAATGCAGATAAATTATTGCAAGCTTATTATCATTAAAATTAACGTTTAGACTCAAACTATTTGGATTCAACAAAGAAGTAAGCAAAGCCACAACTCTCGTATCAAGTCTGTCAATAGAGATGCCTATATTCATTTGTAATTTTATTGAATACTGGCTGCTTTAATGTACCCTTTAGCAATTCCGTTGCCATTTCGACACCGTTTCCGGCCGACCAGAAAACGTGAAAGTTTCTTTTACAAACAAACATTGACAAACGCAAATATCAATTCCAGACAGACCAAATTAAGAAGCGTTGTCGCCATTTTCAGCTGCGCCATAACTATTGCAAAAACGTTTCCTGTTTTGCAACATTTCCTTGCAGTCGTTTGATTCCCATTTTTTACACAAACCCAGTTTCCTTTCTTGCAAAATTTTTGCTGAATAATTGCCGATTTCTGTGTTGACTCAACAATTTTAAAATTGGTTTCATTGACGTTCTTGATTTCCCTCTTGTTTCAATTTACATTCAATTAGATTCCACTGATAGGTTGAATTAAATATATAAATCTACTCGAATCTTGTCTAGCTCCAATATTATCTATTTTTCAAAAATTGGAAGATATTTGTATAATCTCTTGAGTTATCGCTAAATGTAGCTTGTTTAGCTCTAATATTGTCTATTTTTAAAAAATTGGTATAATCTTTTGAGTTGTTGCTAAATGTAACATTTTAAAGCTTGCAAATTACGTTGGAGCGATTGAGCTAAATGAGGTTTAAATTGAAATTGCAATTTTGTCGTGAATTTCTTGAAAATAAAAAAGCAATTTGCAAATCCGTTAATCTCGTTGTTAAATCAGCAACGCCAATGTTTCGTGACCAAATTCGCAGAGCAATTACGTATTCCAGGAAAACTATTACAGACTCTACATATAAATCAAAAATTACAAACTAATGCATATTTGCGTAAATTTTTGCGAATCAGCAGTTTAAATAGGAATTATAGATGTACATTTTGCAAAAATTTAACGGCTGTGGTACACCGAACTTCCGGACGGAAGTCGCAGAAACGCGTTTGTCGACAAAAAAGTTGCAACTTTCGGTTTTGTTTTTGTTTACTCGCTGTTTACTTTCACAAATCTTTACAAAACCACACAGAAAAACATGGGCAGGTTTCCTTGAATTTACTTGTTTACATCTCGCAAATTAGCAAAATTAGCAAAAACAGTTAAAAAAGTTAATTAAAAACATGTTCCTTTTTGTTCGCAAATATATGTGGATAACATAAATGGCAAGAAATTAGGAAGTTTTTAATAAGGTTTCTTGGAATTACAGTCTGAATTCAAACAAGACTAAGTAAGACCAAACTAGCGGGAACAAGATCAAACAAGACCAGACAAGACAAGACAAGTCTAGACATGCCCAGAGAGGACCAAACAAGACTACAGAAGACCAGATAAGAATACAAAAGACCAAGCAAGACCAGACAAGATCGGACTTGAATTGAATTAATAAATTGAATTTGAATTTGACCTGATCAGACAAGACTAGACAAGACAAGACCAGACAAGACCAGACAAGACCAGACAAGACCAGACAAGACCAGACAAGACCAGACAAGACCAGACAAAACCAGACAAGACAAGACCAGACAAGACGAGACAAGACCAGACAAGACCACACAAGACCACACAAGACCACACAAGACCAGACAAGACCAGACAAGACCTGACAAGACCAGATTGTACCAAACAAGACCAGTCAAGAACAGACACGACGAAACAAGACCAGACAAGACCAGACCAGACCAGACAAGTCCGGACAAGACCAGACAAGACCAGAAATGACCAGACAAGATCAGAGAAGACGAGACAAGACCAGACAATATATTATTATTATAATTACACACGTTACAGGCCTTTTATGGACCACTTGTTCTTCCTGTTCTTCCAGTACTCCTTCATTCTTTCAATAAAGGTTCTCTTCCTTTCTTCGTATTATATATACGTATGGTTTCTCTGACATAACTTCTCACTTGTATACCTTGTGCCTAAATACACCTTTTTCTATGATATCCGCTTAATCTATCTGTGCTCTTTCCAGATCAATTTTTACTTGTGTTATCCAGGGTGTAGTGGTTTTGAGGCCCTGGATGTATCTGACAATTCTGTTTGTGAGTCTGGTTTATGGAAGTCTGCTAATGTATGTATAAAATTTTAGTCACCTCTTTCTAATATCCGCTGCGGTTTTGGAGAACTTCTCTGTGGTATTTCTTGAGTGAAGCCTATAGCCTTCGTCCTTGATTTTTGGTGCAATAATTTTCCTAATGTTTTTTTTTTCTGTGTGTAGGTGTTCTCGAGGTCGGTCTTTGTGTGTAAATATCAGTTTCACTGGCGTATACCACCTCAGGTTTGATTAATGTGCTGTAGTGACGAATTTTGGTGCAAGTGGACAGAGATTTCTTGTTGTAGATACCCTGTGTGTATAAGGCTCTCTTCATTTTCAATAACATATCTTTTCCTGTTAGTTCGATCACTTCACCTAGGTACTTAAAGTGTGTGACCCTTCCTCTTCTTTCTTGCATGTTCCATTTTGTTCGCAAATATATGTGGTGTATAAATGGCAATAAATTATGAAGCTTTAAATAAGTTTTCTTGAAATTACAGGCAGAATTCAAACAAGACTAAGTAAGACCAAACTAGAGGAAGCAAGATCAAACAAGAAAAGTCTAAACATGAACAGACAGGACCAGACAAGACTACAGAAGACCAGACAATGCCACAAAAGACCGAGCAAGACCCCGACAAATTTTTAATAAATTGGATTTGAATTTGACCTGATCAGACAAGATTAGACAAGACCAGACAAGACTAGACAAGACCAGACAAGAACAGACAAGAACAGACAGAAACAGCCAAGACCAGGCAAGATCAGATCGTGCGTTTTTTAGTTTCAAACTCTTAGCTATTGGATTCTTTGATGTGAAATTATGTGAATTTATTTCCTGCCTGTATTTAGTTCGAGTAGTTGCCAAAGGGTCTATATTGATTACTGAGAGGTCATGTTGGGTGTCTACCAGCCAGCATACTTTGGACTGTCGGGTTCCATTGATGATGTGGAAGATTTCCTTGTTCAATCTAGAGTCATACATTCGTACTATACGACCGTAGAATTTCAGACGTCTTTTCCGTGCAACTGAGGTGAATCGTTCTGTCAGTGAATACGGTTCTTGTGAGCTTTTACGCATCCATATACCATCTTGTGCCTTGGGTCCAAATATTTTTCTCAGTATCTGACGTTCTACTTTCTCAATGTCATTGATGTAGATGGTTAATGATAGTATATGTGTGTATATAGTGTTCCCTAGGGGGAACCTAAACCCCTAGAGAGCGCGTCCCCAGGTGGCGGATAGGGGAATGCCCGCCAAAACTAGCTTGCAGTGTAGGGGTGAAGTAAAATAACCCCCGCGGACCAAAATAAAGGTTGAACGTAAGGTTAACTACCTTGCCTCGAAAAACAGTTATGAAAACTACGAATTCGCCTCGGAACCGAACGGATCACATAGGAAAACGACAAACGCATCGCAAAAGGAATATAAGTTTCGGTAAGTGGAATATTCTCAGCTGGCACCGAACAGGAGCCGCAAGAGAACCGGAAAAAATAGGAATGGACATCACAGCAGTCCATAGGAATGGACATCAAGAAATCAGATGGCTCGACAATGGGGAGTTTAGAATTAGCAAGTCACACATTTCACACATTTGGCTTCATCTACAGCTGAAGCCAAAACGGAAAACATGAATTTGGGACAGGGTTTGTAGTTTCATAGGAGATCTTTAACAGTGTACGGTGCTTCAACCCAATAAGTGGACGCATTTGCGGTATCCGACTAAAGGGAACATTCTACAACTATTCTATCATATCAGTTCATGCCCCTACGGATGAGAAGGGTGAAGACAACAAAGAAGATTTCTCAGACCAACTAGAAACAGCATTTATGCAAATACCTAAACAAGACATAATACTACTCTGTGGGGAATTCAATGCAAAGATTGGAAGAGAGCGAATGCACAAGCCAACCATAGGCATACACAGCCTACACAACTCCAGTAATGACAATGGTATGAGGCTCATCCAACTAGCGGCTAGCAATAACTTGCTAGTCAAGTCTACAATGTTTGAACACAAGGACATTCACAAACAGACTTGGATATCAAATGATGGTATTACAAGGAATCAGATAGACCACATTTTAGTAGACGCGAGACATGCAAGCAACGTCCTTGATGTACGGAGCTTGAGAGGTGCAGAAGTGGACTCGGACCACATTCTGGTGAGCAAAGGTGAGAATGCGCATCTCTAACCACAAAAATAAAAGAGCGAAAAATCAAATAGGTGGGAAGTATGTAAACTAAATGAGGAAAGAACAAAAAACGAATTTCAAAAACAAATCTTGGAAAACCTTCCAGAAACCTATGAAGATGAGAACGTAAATGAGATCTGGGGTACAATAGAGCGATCAATATCTAATGCTGCCAAGGAAATACTGGGTCACTATAATGGGTCAATACAAAAGAAGAAGCATAAGAACTGGATCGACGATGGCATTCGGGGGGTATTAGAACAGAGAGAAAAAGCCATAATGCTAACAATACAAGATCTCAATGAGACTAACAGAAGATATCTCTAGTGAAATAAAAAGGGAAGCCAGAATACTAATAAGAACAAAGAAAAGGAAACATGAACAACAAATACTGGAAGAATTGGAAACCAATTTCAGAGGCAATCGACTAAAGGAATTCTATAGGAAGGCGGGCGAAGAAAAATCTGGATTCAGACCAAGGACAGGGAACATCCTGAAGAAGGATGATGGGACACTAATTACAAATGAGCAAGAAATTATAACGGAATGGCATAACTACTTTAGTGGACTTCTCAATATTCAAGTAGGCGACAAACAAAATGCACAAGCTTACCACACGGCAGATATTCCTGTAGAAGACCCCAGTCTGGAAGAGGTCCAAAATATCATAATGAGGATGAAAAACGTCAAAGCGCCGGGGAAAGACTACATACCAACGGAATGCATATAATATGGAGGTGAAGATCTGCATCGGCATATACACCAGCTAATTATCTCCACTGCTCTTCAATATAGCGCTGGAGAAAGCCATAAGAGCGGCAAATATTAAAATGGAGATGTACACTAATTATGGACCAAAACTTCCACGTGCCTTTGCGGATGACATCGGTGTGATGGCCAAGTTAGTTTTTAAAGTCAAAGAACATTTCATCAAGATAGAAAAGGAAACACTTAAAATGGGATTAGCCATAATCGAAAGACCAAATACATGTACGTATCAAGGAAGGCTCAAAGAGGTCGTATAGGCCAGAATGTGACGATTGGAGATTTTAATTTCGAGAGGGTATATAGGGAAGAGGGAATAGCTTCAAATATCTAGGAGCGGTAATAATGGCCGATAATAACATAACAGAAGGGGTCAAAGGCAGAATTCAGAGTGGCAACAGATGTATGTATGCTTTGGACAAAACACTGAGATCCAAACGTATTAGTAGGAGAGCCAAAATACGAATCTACAAATCGATAATACGAACTGTGGTTATGTATGGCTGTGAAACGTGCACTCACAAAAGATAGCGAACGAAAATTGAGAGTTTTCGAGCCAGTCCATCTTATCCACAGAGCTAGAAAAAATAGGGAACTGAGTTGTACAAGGAACCCGATATTGTAAATGTGATCAAAGGGATGAGATTGAGATAGGCGGGACATGTCCAAAGATTGCCGAACGAACGAACGGCAAAATTGGCATGGGAGAACTACCCCTCTGGTAAACGACCGCTGGGAAAGCCGCGAATGAGATGGCGCGATAACGTAATCAATGACCTACGCACCATGGGATTAGACTAGGACCCTCAGATGTTGATGGACCGACAGGGGTGGAGACGCATTATGCGGTCAACCAGAACCCACATAGGACTATAGAGTTAAATATATATATATATATATATATATATATATATATATATATATATATATATATATATATGTATATATATAATATATTGTATTTGAGGTTTTCGCGGATAGATACCTGTGTTGTATTGTTTTCTCGGGGATTCCGCGTTGATGCTGAGGGTTGGCTCTGAAAAGAACCGGATTCTCGACGTTTCGGCGAACTAACATTCGCCATTCTCAAGAGATATATGCGTCCGTGCGGATCAACCGTTAGACGCATACTGAGAGCTCGTTCGTGTGATGCGACTACTTATAGCTGTTTGGCTTCGGGTCATGCGCGTTGTGTGCGGTGCTTCGATTCGGTTGTTTGTTTGTCTTATTGCTCGTACATGAGTCTCGGGTGTCTGGGATTGCATTTTGAGCGTGGATATGATCCAGGGCTTCTAGGGCTACTGTTCTCTGTACGACGGAAAGCTCTGGAACTTACGAGAAGCTCTTTCTTCAAATGGATATCCAAACAGCTTAAAATTCAGCTTTCCGTCGTACAAAGAACAGTAGCCCTAGAACTGAAGAACGCCAGAAACCCGTTAGCACAGCATACCTACCATATGTTCATGGATCAACGGACAAAATTGCAAGAATCCTTAAAAGACAAAACATCGACATCATTTTCAAACCTAACCAGAAAATATCCTCCATGCTACGCAGCGTTAAAGACACCATCCCGTTAGAATCCCATGGAATTTACGAAATACCTTGCGGAACATGTGAACGAACCTACATTGGACGTACCAATAGAAAAATATCTGCTAGGATTCAAGAACATGTAGTTTCAGTCAGACACAGAGACAAAGTTTTATCGGCACTTGTCCAACACACAAACACCGGTCACTGGATGGACTTTAGAAATTCAAGGACTGTTGCACAGATTAGCCACGAAATGTCACGAGTATACAGAGAAGCCATAGAGATAGAAAAACGAGACTACTGCATGAACACGAGAGACGATTCCTTGAGACTGCCCCCAGCATGGCGACCGATCATATCCACCCTCAAAATGCAATCCCAGACACCCCAGACTCATGTACGACCAACAAGACAAACAAACAACCGAACCGAAACACCGCACACAACGCGCATGACCCGAAGCCAAACAGCTATAAGTAGTCGCATCGCACGAACGAGCTCTCAGTATGCATCTAACGGTTGACTCGCACGGACGCATATATCTCTTGAGAATGGCGAATGTTAGTTCGCCGAAACGTCGACAATCTGGTTCTTTTCAGAGCCAACCCTCAGCATCAACGCGAAATCCCCGAGAAAACAATTCAACACACACACACACACATATATATATATATATATATATATATATATATATATATGTTGTATTTGAGGTTTTCGCGGATAGATACCTGTGTTGTATTGTTTTCTCGGGGATTCCACGTTGATGCTCAGGGTTGGCTCTGAAAAGAACCGGATTCTCGACGTTTCGGCGAACTAACATTCGCCATTCTCAAGAGATATATGCGTCCGTGCGGGTCAACCGTTAGACGCATACTGCTGAGCCAACCCTCAGCATCAACGCGGAATCCCCGAGAAAACAATACAACACATATATATATATATATATATATATATATATATATATATATATATATATATATATATATATATATATATATATATATATAATGAAGTCTCAATTGCATAGTGTGCTTCTGGAAGAAGCGTATGAACGGATGAAGGTAGTGACGGAGTTTTGCTTTGGTAGAAAGTGATTTCTTATTGCACATATTCCAGGTAATTCCAACGTAACTTTTATTCACGTGTTTTGTTAGCCATTCTTTCCTTACCAGTGTTTCAATTCAATTATTTCACCTAGGTATTTGAAGTGCTTAACTTGTATGACGTTGTCATATTTGGTTGCAAGATGTATCATATTTGAGCTCTTGGAGTCTATGTATTGCGTTATCTCGTAGGAGATTTGAAGGCCGGTCCTGATGGCGATTTCATGAAGTTCCTCGATGGCGCGTTTGGCTTCTTCGGTAGTCCGGGTGATTATTGCAAGGTCGTCAGCAAAAGCGAGGCACTTTATATTTATTCGTTTGTCCTTTGTTCCCATATATACTCCAGGTACTTCTTTCTCCCATATTTTGATTATCTTATTTAGTTCCAGGTTGAAGAGGAATGGGGACAATCCATCACCCTGTCTTACTCCAGTGCTCATTTGAAAAGGCTCGGAGATTTCACCCATGAATTATAGTTCAGATGTTGTGCCTGACAAAGTCTGTTCGATTAACATGGTTGTTTTTATATCCACACCGTATTAACGAAGTATATTAAACAGAGTTATGCGGCCAATCGCGTCATAGGCTTTCTTGAAGTCTACGAAAGTAACAACTGTGCGGTTCGGCTGGCGATTTTGCAGTATCAACTTCAGGTTCCAGATTTGTTCCACGCATGATCTGTGCGGTCGGAAACCTGCCTGATATTCACCGATCAGATGTTCTGTCTGTCTTCCAGTTTTTTTGAGTAGGACACGTGAGAGAACTTTGTAGGCGATTGAAAGAAGGGAAATTCCTAGGTTATTGTTTGGATCAGTCTCGTCGAACTTTATGTGTGGTGGGTGGATCAAAGCATTTTTCCAGTCCGCTGGTATAATGTCGCTCGTCCATGTATTTGCAATGATGGCTTTCAGTCTGTCAATCACGAGTTCACCTCCGATCTTGAGCATTTCAGCGATTAAGCAGTTTTCCCCTGGTGCTTTGATGTTTTTTAGGTGTAAAATGATGTTTCGTATTTCCTCATGTGTTGGTGTTCCAGCCCAGCTCCACTTGAGCTTAGCCACCTGGTATATAACATCCGTGACTCCTGTTCTCATTTCTAACGTGGTCACGAAGTGACACACCGAGCATCGATCTTTCCATCTTGCGTTATGTTATTCTAAGCTTCTTAGCAGATGTCTACGAAAGTAACAACTGTGCGGTTCGGCTGGCGATTTTGCAGTATCAACTTCAGGTTCCAGATTTGTTCCACGTATGATCTGTGCGGTCGGAAACCTGCCTGATACGATATTCACCGATCAGATGTTCTGTCTGTCTTCCAGTTTTTTTGAGTAGGTCACGTGAGAGAACTTTGTAGGCGATTGAAAGAAGGGAAATTCCTCGGTTATTGTTTGGATCAGTCTCGTCGAACTTTTTGTGTGGTCACAAACTGGATGCACCAACACATGAGGAAATACGAAACATCATTTTACACCTAAAAAACATCAAAGCACCAGGGGAAAACTGCTTAATCGCTGAAATGCTCAAGATCGGAGGTGAACTCGTGATTGACAGACTGAAAGCCATCATTGCAAATACATGGACGAGCGACATCATACCAGCGGACTGGAAAAATGCTTTGATCCACCCAGAGTTAAAGTTTCGGGGCCGTAGGTCATAACCGGTAGAATGAACTGATTAAAAACCCTTCGTTTTAAACAAATCGGGAGACTACTCTTAAACACATCCCCAAGTCTGCCATATGCAGCCCAAGACAGCATAATTCTTCTTTTTAATTCGCATGTTTGGTTGTATCTGGAGATTCTTATTTCATGACCAAGATACGTGTACCTATCCACCAACTCCACCTCACAGTCACCAAGATCAATATTTCCACTAGGAGCCAGATTCGTCATAAATTTCGTTTTTGATAAATTAATTTTTAGCCCGACCCGAGCACACACTTCTTGGAGATCTTCCAGCATTTTTTTGATATCTTTTAGGTTGTCAGACAACAAGGCTATATCATTAGTAAAGCGCAGATTTGTTAGGTTTAAGCCATCTATATTTAAACCCTTTCCGCTCCATTCAAGCATCCCGAAGGCGTATTCCAGAACGGTGATAAACAGTTTGGGTGACATAGTATCACCCTATCGTACTCCTCTACCGATTCTTATGGTGTTGGTGTTTTCGTGCAGTTTTACCATCATGGTAGCATTATTGTATATGTTATATATTAGTTTAGTGTAACGATAGTCGGCACGACATTTTTGTAAGGAGTCTAAGACTGCACTCAACTCAACGGTGTCTAAGGCCTTGTGGAAATCCACAAAGGCAATTACAAGAGGTCTATTGTAATCGATTGATTTTTCGATCACAGTTTTGATGACTTGAAGATGGTCATTGGTTCCAAATCCTCTGCGAAACCCGGCCTGTTCCACTGGTTGGTAGAAATCTAATTTGTTTTCCAGTCGTGTAGTAATAATTCTCGTGAAGAGTTTATAAAGGTGACTGAGTAAGCTTATTGGTCGATAGTTTTCCAGTTCATCTGTATCTCCTGTCTTTTGAATCAAGGTAACGATGGCGTTGCACCACCTATCTGGTATGATACTGTTAAAAAGCCAGAGATTCAAAAGTTTTGCTATTTTCGCGAGTAAACAATTACAACCTGGCTTAACTGCATCGGCAGCTACGCAGTCCTCCCCAGGGGCCTTATTGTTATTTGTTTCCCTCAGTACCAGCTTTATTTCGTCCAGAGTAATATCAGGCAGCAATTCTGACCCTTGGTTAACGATGCCTTTTTTATTTGTCAATATCTCTAGTTCTGTTTCCGAGTATAAATTTACTTCCTTCTGACTTTTATATAATAGTTGGTAGAAGTCCTCAACTGTTTTTATAATACCTTCCCGGTTTGTTGTAATATGCCCCTGTTTGTCCTTTACCTTCGTCATTTGCTTTTTTCCGCTTTGCAGTTTTCCACGTAAGACCTTCAAGCTTTTATTGTTTTCTATTGTTTGTTCGACCTGATTTTGGTTGTGTGTTCTAATGTCGCGTCTTATAGCTTTTGATACTTCGTTGTTAATTTGTCTTAGCTCTTCAGCAGTAGTCAGTTCGTCACTTCTCATGTCTCTTCTGTGTTTCATTTTCCCCAAAGTAGCCTCGCTTAATTTCGATTATTTCTTGGTTTTTGGGCAGTATCTGTTTTGGCTCTCTAGCAAGGCAGTAGTGATGGTCTTGTTTAAGACATTGATGTTCTCTTCTGCTTCAGTGCCATTTAGCTTATTTGTGATGCATTGCTGAAAGCCAACCATGTCGGATGGGCTCTTCCATGATCTGTTGCTGTCGGTCTTCTTGATCAGCTTATGTTCTCTACCTTACGTTCTCTACCTACGTCAATCATTAACTTGACTCGTACAATCCTGTGGTCACTTCCGGTAGTTACCTTGTTTAGTACTGACACGTCTCATATATATATATATATATATATATATATATATATATATATATATATATATATATATATATATATAACCTGGTATTGTCTGATCTTGTCTAGTCTCCTCCAGTCTTGTCCAGTCCTGTCTTATCCTCTTATCTGGTCTAGTCTGATCACGTATGATCTTTTCTGGTCTTGTCTGATCGGCCTGGTCTTGTCTGATCGGCCTGCTCTCGTCTGGTCTAGTCTCATCTTGTCTGCTCTGGTTTGTATTGTCTTCTCTGGTTTCCCTTGTCTGGTCTTGTCTGATCTTGTCTGCTCTGGTCTGGTCTTGTCTGGTCGTGTTTGGTCTTGTTTGGTCTTGTTTCGTTTTGTTTGGTCTTGTCTGGTATTATCTGATCTTGTCTAGTCTTGTCCAATCCTGTCTGGTCTGGTTTGTCTTGTCTGCTCTGGTATGGTCTGGTATATATATATATATATATATATATATATATATATATATATATATATATATATATATTTATTTTATTTATTTATTTATTAACCTACTGGCATATAGAAACCACATACAACAAAAAATATAAATTTAAAAATAAAAATACAAAAATATCACAAAACACAAAATAAACTCCAATTTCCTTTATAATACACCTTCTCTGTTACCAGTTTGCTCTTTCCATCTTTTTATCCGTCTCAGCAGTTTCAGACCCTTTCCGCTATCATTCATACATTCCTCCCATTTCTTTCCTTCCCGCCTCTCTCCCTCATTCCATTCACCCCTTGTACACTCTTCCATCCAATGCTCCCAAGTATCCTTTGCTGTCCCACAAACACTACACTTTCTATGCTCCTCACTCATCCAGTATCTTCTTCCACGCTCCTCACATCCACACCTATACCTTGCTAACATGACGTGTGCATCGTCCTCTTGATTTACACTTAAATAGGTTGGTAACCGCCCATGTACCTGTATCTTTACGTACCCTTTATGAAAATTACTACTTTCTATTTTGCTTTGCCGCTCCTGTAGGTCCACTTCTAGCAAACGTTCTACCAACCTATCGGCCCACCCTGCCCTTTCCTGCTTTAGCGTTTCGAGCCCCTCACCAGATATACCACCTCTTTCATACAATTTCCTCTTATTCTTACCCCAGTCACTCCCTTTCATACCGCCTACTCCCACTCGATTTACCATTCTAAAAACCTCTTTTATTAACCTTTCATCTCCCATTTCACTCACCTTATATTCATACCTTATGACCTTTCTTGCAGCCAAGACTGCCACCTTGCACGCATTCACCTCCTGGAGGACAATGTAACTAGGTGTCGACCTATCAAGCTTCAGGATTTTTTTTGAAAAACTTTAACTGGACTCTCTCTATCCTCTCCTCCTCTCTCGTCCCCCAGACTTCTGCGCCATACAATAAAATGCTTCTGGCACACACCTTCCACACCGTCTTAGCCGCCCTGAAGTTACCTTCGAATTTATTTCTCCATTCATTCCAGACTCGCCCAGCTGCCACCCACGCTTTCTTCGCTACATACTCCACATGTTCTCTATTGCTGCCTCCATTTCCAAATACATACCCTAGATACTTAAACCTTTGCACCTCCTCGATTTCCCTCCCTCTCCATTCAAACCTCTCTTTCTTGAACTTCCCACCTCTTTTGAACCGCATCCATTTAGTTTTTCCCACATTCACACTCAAATCTCTCCTTTCAAAAAACCCTCTCACCCTTTCAATTACCTCTCTCAATTCCCCAGCTGTCTTGGCAAATACAACTACATCATCAGCGTATGCTAAACTCCACACCTTTGTTCTCCCTACCACCACTCCTCCAGCTTGTCCGTCTGCCAGAACTCTTTCCAAATCAGCCACATAGAGATTGAGGGCTCAGTGTGGGACTCAGTGGATATCCCTGCCTCAGGCCCTTTTTTATCTCGAAATATTCCGTTACACACTCATTCACCCTGATCTTACACACCGTTTCCCTATACACCTCCCTTACATTCCTCCTCACCCTCTCCGAAATACCCTTTTTAACCAAACATTCATACAATCTCCCTCTATGTACGGAATCATACGCTACTTTCAGGTCGATAAAAAGAGCAAAAAGGCTGCCAGATCTAATTTCCTGATCAATTATAAATCTAAGTGTTATGAGTTGTTCGATTGTGCCTCTTCCCTCTCTGAATCCTGCTTGCACCTCTGGTATTAACTGCTTTTCCTCTGCCTCTTTTCTCAACCGCCCTTCTAGAATCTTGGCGAACATTTTGTAGGAAGAGTTCATCAGCATGATCCCCCTGTAATTCTCCACCCTTTTCTTGTCCCCATTTTTGTGGATTGGCTGTATTATCCCCTCTTTCCAGCTCTCCGGGAAACCCTTTGTCTCCTTCCATATCTTGTTGAACTCCTCCGTAAGCTTGTCGATACATTTATCTGGTACTAACTTCCACGCTTCATTTCCAACTCCGTCCGGTCCCGCCGCTTTCTTCTGCTTATATATATATATATATATATATATATATATATATATATATATATATATATATATATATATTGCCTGGTATTGTCTGATCTGGTCTAGTCTCCTCCAGTCTTGTCAGTACTGTCTTATCCTCTTATCTGGCGCTGTCTGGTCTTGTCTGTCCTTGCGTGGTCTAGTTTGATTTCGTCTGGTCATGCCTGATCACGTCTGTTTTTTTCTGGTCTAATCGGCCTGGTCTTGTCTGGTCTTGTCTGGTTGTCTCTAGTCTGCTCTGGTTTGTATTATCTTCTCTGGTTTGCCTTGTCTGGTCTAGTCTGCTCTGGTCTGATCTTGTTTGGTCTTGTCTGGTCTTGTTTGGTCTTGTCTGGTCTTGTTTGGTCTTGTCTGGTCTGGTCTAGTCTGGTCTTGTTTGCTCTGGTATGGTCATGTTTGGTCTTATCTGATCTTGTCTAGTCTCGTCCAATCTTGTCTGGTTTTGCTTGGCCTTGGCAGGTCGTCTCTGGTCTTGTCTGGTTTTGTCTGGTCTTGTCTGGTCTTGTCTTGTCTTCCCTGGCCGTGTCTTGTCTGGTCTTGTCTACCTCTCAGACCAGAAAAGAGAAGATAAAACCAGACATGATTAGACAAACCGACATAAATGCAAACCAGGCAAGGCAAGACCAGACAAGACTGGATAAGATCAGAGAAGTCTGCTACAGTCTTGACCAATCATGTTTTGTCCAGTCTTGTCTAATTCTACCTAGCACTGTATATATAGTCTTGTCTAGTCTTGTATTGACTTGTCTAATCTTGCCTAATCTCGTGTAAAAGTATAAGATTGCACAAGACTACATTTGTTATAAACATGCTTAAACTTTTGGGATGTCGTTTTCGAAGTGGAACGGTCCGATTGCATAATCGAATGAAACAACAATTTGCGAGCGAAGTTACAAATTCGTCGGAATGGTGGGATAGTGAAGCGAAAGAGGAGGAGAGTGTGTCGCTGGTGGCTCCTCGCGGCGGCGCTCGCCGCAAGTACAAGAGTAGATTCTCTCGACGTTGGACGTGTGTGGAACAAACATGAAGAAAAACGTGTAAAATATGGTGTAATTGACTTGGAAGTGAAACAGTGAGACAGCAAGAGGGAAATGTGTGTGCGTGACGTGTGCGGGTGTGCGAAATTGGAGGAGTAGTTGTAGGAGAATTCAGGCTTAAATGTGCATATTGTTATCAGAAACTTTTTTGACGAGAAAAAATTCAACGTCGGGAATCAACAAATGTATATCGGGTTTTTCAAGATGGCTGGGAATTGAAGGACTTCTTTGTCTGCCGCAGTATGAGATTGCAGCTCTTTATGGCAAAGCAAACTTTGATTAGGTAAAGATTATCATTACTTATTCTGCGGATTATTTTTGGCCGAGGTTCCGGGTGTAGAAACGCTCGTGAAAATATCTACGTCGTTTTGTAATTAAGGCCGACATTTTGCGTGGAGCTTCCGACACTGTTGCCAGTTAGCAACCTTAATTTTTATCCCTATACAAACAAACTAATAATTTTTATTGCTACAACAAATTCACTTTATTCGGTACTTACTATTAAACCTTTTTTTCACTAATCTTACCGATCAGTATACAATCACTACAATTTATTTAGTTTAACAGATTTTACCATTTATTGCAATTTAACTTATATAAGCAAATTTAAACCACTCATTTTATCGTCACCAATTCCTCCTCATCCAATTTGCAATTAATCTCAAATTTTCAATCACTAAACTAATTCTTAAAAAATGATTAACTCCCAAATTTGCAAATCTATTTTTAAGCATTCTCGAATTACTGTTGCTGCAATTGTGTGGCTAAATTAGTGGATTTGCATATTTATCTGAGGTTTTTTTCATTATTCCTTTTTACGTTGTGTTTCAATATTGAAGTTGGGAAGCCAAATTTAGACTTATCTGTGTTTTGTTATTTGGTAAATGTTGCAACACTGGAATATTTGTTGATTTATTGAAAATATATTTATATAGATTATTGTGTGCAGTATGGTCTACTACACTATGCAGCAAAGACTAAACAGTCGAGACTAGAGAGACAAGGATAGAGAGACAAGGCTAGACGGACAAGACAAGACACACAAGACTAGACAGACAAGACTAGACCGACAAGACTAGACGGACAATACTAGACTGACAAAACTAGACTGACAAAACTAGACAGACAATGCTAGACAGGCAAGACTACACAGACTAGACCATACACACAAGACTTGAGATGAAGTTACACAGACAAGACTAGATAGATAATATTGCACAAACAAGGGATTAGATTACATAGACAGACAAGGTAAGACTAGAAACACAAGACTAGACAGACAAGACTAGACCTACAGGACTAGACAGACAACACTAGAGAGACAACACTAATTTGAGAAACTAATCAGACAAGACTCAGAAAATACTAGACTGACAAGACCAGACAAGCAAGACTAGAGATATAAGAATAGATAGACAAGACTAGACATACTAAACTAGGCAGACTAGACTAGACAGACGACCGACATACAGGACTAAACAGATGAGGCTACACAGACAAGACTGGACAGTTAAGATTACACAGACAATACTAGACAGACAAGATTAAACAGAATAGACTAGACAGATTAGACGAGACAGACAAGACTAGACAGACAAAACTAGGCAGACTAGACAGACAAGACTAGACAAACAAGACTAGAGAAACTAGACAAACCAGACTTGAGATACTAGGCAGACAAGACTTGAGAAACTAAGCAGACAAGACTTAAAATACTAGACTGACAAAACTAGATAGGCAAGACTATAGGGTCAAAACTAGAAAGACATGACTTTAAAAGTGGTTCGGGGGAAGCTCTCACTAAAACCCTTATTCCACTTTGGCTTTTAGTATGCCCTGCCCCGGTATCGCATTTGTTTTGCATTAATTCAGGGTGGGCTGCCCAGGACGGTTAGTGAAAACCGCCCTAGTTATCCCCTCCCCGACCAGGATTCGAACCCGGGTCTCCCGCATTGAAAAGACAGACATGACTAGAGAGACAAGACTAGACAGACAAGACCAGACAAACAAGACCAGACAGACAAGACCAGACAGACAAGACTAGATAGACTAAACAATGCATACTAGACTAGACACACAAGACTAGACAGACTATACTAGACAGATGAGGTTACACAGACAAGAGTAGACAAACAAGGCAAGACATATTAGATTACACAGTCAAAACTAAACAGACAAGATGAGAGTGGAAAGACAAAACCAGATACACAAGACCAGATACATAAGACCATACAGAGAGGACTAGATAGACAAGACTTGAGGGGCTAGACAAACCAGATTTTAGAGACAAGACAAATAAGAAAGACTTGAGAAACAAGTAGATAAGACTTAACCCTTTCGCCCCGACTGGTACACATACGTCCCACCAAAATTTCAAATCAGCCGAAACTTGAATTTAAAATTGTACTGTTACAGACAGGACACGAAATTACAAGGCAAGACCAGACAATACCGAACAAATATAACTGAAAATAGTTTGGACAAGACAATAATAGACTGGACTAAACTAGATAAGTATACACAAGAATTATTAAGATTGGACAATACTCTACAGAGTGGACAAAAGTTTGGAAGAAAAATTGTATGTGAGTGATCAATATCGGAAATGACTATCCGCAGAATTTGACAAATCTCAATAAGATTGAAAAAAAATGGACTAAACTGCAGAAGAATATTTGAGATAAGATTAGATATATGTATCACAGATATCTTTTGGAGTAATTCGACCCATCGTCGTTTTATATTATTTATTTATCAACAAAACGAAAAACAAAATCAACGACGGTTTATTCTATCTCTGCAATATTATTTACGTTCACGGACGAAAAGGTTAAGATACTAGGCAGACAAGACTTGTTTTCAATTGTGCCACAATGCGCCACAAGACCTTCCATGCGCCACACCGGTATCGCATATTTCTCATTCCATCAGGGTGGGCAGACAGGACGGTTAGTGTCTCTGTCTCGGCAGGGTCTCCCTCTTGTTAGTCGGGAGGACTGGTACAGACAAGACTAGTCAGACAAGACGAGACAGGCAAGACTTCGTAGAGTAGACAGATAAGACTAGATTGACAAGGCTTCGTAGAGTAGGCAGACAAGATTAGACAAGCAAAACTGGAGAGACTAGACAGAGAAGACTTGAGAGACTAGACAGGCAAGACCTGAGAGACTAGACCGAGGGGTCATCCACTCTTGCAATACATGTTAATACTTAAATGCATTACCGCACATTACTTTGCATTCCTTAGCAGTACGTAAGTATTTTACCAAATACACAAAGTACTCTTCCATTCCTCGAATATTGCATTCCCTGAATTACGTTCACATTATATTCGCATTACGGCCATATTACGTCCCCACTACACTGCAGTGCTGCAGTCAATAGAAAGAAGCTGAAGCCATTTAAAACAAAGTGAAATTGGTTTAAGTACTTGATCAATTTTGTAAAACGTTCTGCAAATCACATTTTACAAAAAGATTTAATTAAAAAAATTGCAAAAACAGTTCTTTTCGTGGATTATAATAGCACCCTAAGAGTTCTATCGAACATCCCTTTGATTTTTTTTGATCAAAACCTTAACTCAAAAGATATATGCAATAATAAGGAATCCATGGGTTTGAATGAAAAATAATAAAAAAATGGAGCAACAGTTCTGTTTGCAGTTCCCGGTAGAACTCTTCGAGTTCTATCCAAAATCCTAATAACATTTTTCAAAGTTCAAAATTGGCAAGATTTGTGAAAAATTAGACCGATGCGACGAAGTGAATGATGTGACGAAGTGATGATATTTGATTTGGTATGCGACTTTCTTTATACGATTATGGGGAGCTTGGATTCTAAAATATGAGTAGTACACGTTGTTAAAAAACTGGTTGACATTAAATACATATACATGCATTGCCAACGCTTACTCTATGATACTCATGATAGACAAGTGTCGCAGCGAAGATTCTGGAAAATTATTTTTGTCGTGGTTGTTTAGTAGCTAAACATACAAAAAAAAATTCCGACAGATCATATCGATGATATCCACTTACTCCACAATTGTAAACTTCGATTTATTAGATATAATGAACAGAACCTTAAGAATACAGTGCATAAATGATATTATTTCCGATTCAGGTAAACTCCCAAGTATTGAATTTTGAAATTTTCATTAAAACTTAATTTAGGTGATCAGTTCATTTTTCGAAGAGAAAAAAATTAAAACATGGGAAAGAATGAAGTAACAGATTAAGATTGTTTAGATTAAGCTAAACAAAGTGCAGTTGCAGATGCACAGGAGTTAGGAATACTGTTTGAAGAACAGGAATACATATTATCACTAGTAAAAGTTGATTTGCGTACCTCCTCCAGCATAGATGAGGATTTTTATGCTGCAGGCGAAGAAATTGATACTTTAGAAGAAACAGAAGATACGTATGATGTATGCATGGGAGATATTCGCGGAGAGACGGTTATTTTTAAAAATTTTACTGAATTCGATTTCAAAGATTATTCCGAAACAACTGTGATTTCTCCCAGTACTTCACATTTGCTAAGAATTAGCATAATTACGTGACATTATTACGCATTACGCTAGTAATTTCTTCGAGTACTTCGAATTACCAAAAAAATCTGGATAATTACGAATACATAGCAACATTTCAGGGAGTTGATGAATGAAGACTTAAGAAACTAGACAAACAAGACTTGAAAGACACTAGTCTTCTAATTACAAAACTATTTTTTGTTAGAAGTTCGAACTTTTTTGAAAGGTTTCTAGAAGAGGGTTGAGGTTGTAGTAAGATCTGTTACCTTATTGTGTCGGTTTACAAGGGTCGCGTAGTCTAACTACCTGCCCTGACTAACGAACAAAGACTAAACCTAAAGCGCATTTATTCTAGCCTTTCTTCGGTCCGTTTAAGGTTCCTCTCATCCTCCTAGACGCAGAGCTAGGCAACCTTTGGAAACGGTAGAGCGAAAAGTTACAATTTAGAAAATTTCCCAATTTTTAATTATATTATATTATTTGCTTACCTATTGAATAGTTCCATCAACTAATTATCTTTGCCAATATGTTTGGTTAAATCTGGCAACAATCTGGTACGTGTTGTTTTAAGTTTCAATCACGGCTCTAGATTTTTATTTGTTAGTCGACTTCTTACTTTACTTTTCATTATATTCATGTAAGGGAACGATTGCTTGCACGAATATGTCGACCCGAAGATTGTCAGCACTCCAAATGCCAACTTTTTTACCTCACTGTAGCATCCAGGAAAGTTATTCCATGTACCGATATGAGTGCCGAATGACTGCATTTCTTCTAAAGCTATGCACTTGTGCTGCGCGACGTACATGCATTTCTGGACCTCCAAGTCCTCGAACTTGCTCTTCAGTTCTATAAACTTGCCACTCCACAAGTCTTTCAAGTGTCTGCCACACATCCGAAAATGTTGATCTCATTTGCGTGGGGAGAATTTACTATGTACGCGAGAGTAGTTTTGAATTGCCCGAATTTTTTAACAATTCCATCCTTCATTTCTTTATAACTCGTGTAAATAGTTTCAGATTTATATTATTCAGATTTATATTTATATTGCTTCATATTTGTAAAATGAAATAATTACTATAAACTTAATAAAGCCGGAGCACAGCCTGAATATATAAATATATTCACTTTCCTAAGCTCTATAACACTAGACTTATAGCTATATAGTGTTACAGGGCTCCGGAAAGGTTGAATATATTTATATATTTAGGCTGAGTTCCGACTTTATTAAGTTTATATGATTATTTATAATGTAGTATGATTTTACCAATCCGAAATAATTAGTTTTTTTTTTTTTCGAAACAAAGCACTTTTTGCAGAAAGGCAAATGCTGGGTTTCCCTTTCCTCGCAGTTTTAGATTTAGCTCATTTAGTTTTATTGTGATATCTACAAGTTGAAATTTTGCAGCCATTTGTCTCCTTCTAAATAGGGATGGTCAACGCCTTTTTCATTGAGAAATGTTTTTATTTCACTCAATCACAATGCAAAACGTTTCAATTCGTTACCATTTCAATACGTTTTATTGTGCAGAGGTAAGTCTAGCTACCTATTTCTTCAAGGAATTCTTTAAATTGACGATGGTATAGTGCTTTTACCAAGATGCTCTTAATAATCTTATGACTTTTACAATTACTTATGACCTCAACTATTTCGGCCGGAAATATTTTTGCACAAGCGCCACAATTTCGTGGTTTATTTTTTTTTCTTCTTCTTCTGAAGAATCGATGGGGTAACATCTTATTTATTCCTGCCATACTGCTGATCCCATCAGTTGATATGGCATTTTTGCACAGTATTTGCTTTTCTTCCCCATGAGTTTGCCCTGAGAGCGGTAGTAATCCTAGCAGTTATTCTTTTGGATCTTGGGGTGACTTATTCCTGACAAAAAGGGCAACTTGTGCAGTGTCTTTTATGTCGCGAGACTCATCTATAGTAAGTGATAAGGCCAGTTAGTTGAATATGTTCCACTTGCATATGTCTTACATGTCAAGACTTTTTGCAGATAAAGGCAAATCTTTGATTTTTTCTGCTTTGTTTTTGAAATCACGAAACAGGATTCACGGATTTTTCGGATGCACGTTTAGGATTGGCCAAAGAAGCTTTTATAAAGAAAAGTAGGATATTGTGTAGCAAGCTCGATCTAATACTAAGAAAAAGGATAGCAAAGATCTTTGTATGGAGTGTTATGTTGCACGCATGTGAGATATGGACAATTTTAAAGAAAGATAGGAAAAGGATCGAGGCTATGGAGATGTGGAGATCCAACCAACCAATCTTTAACTCACCCTGAATGATTTTCCCTTTTTTACAATTTCTCGTGATATAGCAAAGCTTGCCAGATTTACATTATTTGGATATTGCGCCCAGTTACTTAGCATAAAACTTGACTCCTATTTTTATTTTTGAAGTTATTCAACAGGTTTTTTTTACGTACTTCGCCGGCTGACTGCGGCTTGGTACGACTACGTATTGCGGCTACGTATTGTAGTGAAGTGTCTCTCCAAATTTAACTTCTTATTGTGTGCGAGGTTTTCATGACAAATGAGACAAGTCGGGAAGCCTATCTGTGTTGCATATGAACGCAAAGGATTGATCCAATCCAATCCTGATTGAACTCTGGATTTTCTACATGGAAAGGCGATTCGCAATGATCCAAATGATGAAATCCAAATGTGATTTCATACCATATGATTTGTAGCAGAAAATGAGAAGAAAAATAGCAGGCGGAATAAACGAAATAAATTTAAATATATCTTTGGAGATACAACAATATCTATAGGTAAAGTTACAATAAATACTTAAAGCTAATAGTTTTGAAATTTTCATTAAAAAAAAATCATTTATATTATAGAAGGGAGTTTGTAGTAATAGAAATTCTTTCACTTTTGATTTGAATTTCTTATATGATGTTCCATCGCGCAGGCTATTAGATAGGTTGTTATATAGCTTTACTCCTTGGTTTTCCAATCCTTTGCTGCACATGGTTAGATTTGTTTTTGAGGGGTATAAATCTTTCCCTCTTGTATTATAATTATGGTTGTCCTTATTTTTCTGGAAATTTTGTTTAACCTTATGTATATAGGCAGTCGTTTCTAGAACATACAAACTAACTACTGTTAAGATTCTTTGATTCCGGAACTGTTTTTTGCAGTAATCTTTAAACCTAATTATTACTTCTATTTGCGAAGAGGCACCCCATAAAATTATTCCCTATCTTAATACGCTTTGTACTTCCGCAAAAAAAAATAGTTTCATATAATCGATTGCACGATTTTAAGGGTTTCGATAATAAAATAATTATTTTTTCTTTATGGAACTTGAGAGTCGCACTTTTACATGGAAAGAGCCGCATGCGGGTCGCGAACCGCAGGTTGCAGATCCTTACTAGAATTGAAAACAACTTGCCCAACAAATTGAAAGAGAAACAAACGCAGTCTAGTCTAAAGTCCCAGTCAAAATACTAAATCTGCGAATATTTGCTGTGAAGTAATATTGAATTTTTTTTATGGACATGTGTTGAAAATTTGCTAAATTATTTTGTTGTTTTTGTTGCTTGGTTTTTGAGTGGCGAAATTAGAAATCTTAATTTGTCGTCCGGACTGCTTGGTAGTCGTAAGAGACAATAAAAGTTTTCCGGTCGTTAAAATCCGTTACGCAATTAAAACAATTGCTAACTTAATATTCCTACCGTGTTGCCTGTCTATCTACTAAAACTACACAAATATAGATATTGTATTTGATTCCCTTTTTGGAACAAACTATCTAGTGTTAGTCAGAGCAACGAGTTGAGAAACCTCAAAGAAGAATATAAAACGTAGTAAACTTGTAATGGTTAGAATCCACTTCGGTTTTAAGCACGAAATAAGAATTTAGACAAACTTATTATTTAGTCTATTTTATGCAATTATAGCCATTATAAATTGACTGTCTAGACATCAGAATATCGCGTTTTTTTTGGTCCCATTTAGCCCCAAAATGTAGGTCCCAAAATTTGGTCCCTTTTAGCTCGTTGTAGCAATGACAAACTGGATGATGGACAAACTTGGTTCTAGATTATATAACATAACCAGGCTTCAAAATATGTTTATGTAATATTTCAGAGATTTATCTAGCTTCTTCTATGTAGCAAGTGTCTATTGCTAGATTGAGTGTCGTATCTACTTGTTAGTTTCATTTTCATTCATTTTTATTAATTTATCTAGAATAAAATTGAATTTGAATTTTGAAAGGAACTAAACGTATTTTCAATTACAGACAGATTTACATTTGACTAACTTTTCTTGTTTATATCGATTTAATTTTGCTTTATAAATAAACAAACTAACATTTAAATTTATGGACAAATTTCTCAATTTATTCTTAATGATGACTAACCTAATCTAAACTTATATTTGAATTTATAGACAGACTTGTAATATCCACAAACTTACAAAAACTTTTGTAGTTAGGTACTCCAAATTTGATCTTACTTTATAAAGAAACATTTTCCGACAAAATAGACACATTTTAAAATTAAAGGAAAATTGACATTCTGATTTGTTTTTGTTAGTCTCAACTACTTCTTGATTGACTAACATACAAAGCCACATTTGAATTTCTAGGCAGACTACAAATATTGTAAAATAAAAGACAGATAAACTTACAGCAACTCCTAGTCTGTTTTTCTTACTTTATCAACTAATAAACTAATTTTTTTACAAACTATACACATTTTTCCATTACGCACACACAATTTATTACTTCTCTTGGCTAGTCTCAATGTTTATTTATTTACTAAACATAAAATTTAATTTGAATTTCTAAAGGGCCTAAACGTATTTTCAATTACGAACTAAAATTTGAATTTGTGGACAAATTTCTCAATTTGTTCTTGATTTATATAAAATGTTTGTAGTTGTCTCATTTTGATCTTACTTTCTAAAGGAACATTTCCCCAACAAAGCGGATACATTTTCAAATTAAAGACAGTCACACAATGTCTTTACAGGCTTGAAACATTATCAAATTAAAGACAGACACACTTAGGCCTAGGCCGCAGTACGGCTAAACCGCCGCGGTTTTTAATCTCATTATTTTGTGACTCAAGTATTTACCAAACTAAAATTGTTTTATCAAGTGATTACCGCTGGCGGAAAAAAACCGTGATGCGGCCTCGGCCTTACAGTAACACTTTATCAACTAACAAACTTATTTTTTTAATTTTTTGATAAACTAGAAAAATTTTGAAAATGCAGACACAAAATTTACAATATGTTGAATTTACAGACAGATAAATTTACACCAGTTTTTCTTGTTTGTCTCGATTTTTAATTGCTTTGTCAATAATAGTAGATTTTGTACCTAGGGCGAAAGGTTGTCAATATTACTAGATAGCGAAAATGTGCGCACGAACGAAGTGAGGACGCGCATTCGCTCGAGAGTGAAATTGACAATTTCGCCCGTGTTACAAACAATATTTTTTATCACTCATGCTAGGTGTATCTTAGAAGAGGTATCTTACAAGTTTGGGATCCAGGTGCCATCCAAAAAAACATTGAATCAAAAATGAAGAATTTGCTTTTTCAATTGTCTCAGGTGGTGTGGATTCGTCATAAGAACTCTCCTCAGTCTTCGGTATCACCATAGAATTTACACTCACTTTAAAACATTTTCTTTAATTTTTATTTCTATTTTGTGCTGAAAAAAAATTCAGTCACTCACGTCACTTTTTTAAAACCGAGGTCTTGATTGTATTCATTTTATTTTTATTTTTTTGTTTATTTTAATGTAACCTACCGATATTGAATATTTGCGTGCGTTATTCAAATTATGTAAAATACAACTAATATTTACAATTTATCGCACTAAAAAACGTGCACTAAAATAGTACTATTATGCATGAGCAATAAAAAGAAACAAAAATATGAATTTGTGGACAAATATGTCAATTTGTTCACTAATAATAACAAACTTTATTGTACAAAGTACAACTGGCTAATGACCAGGGATCTTTCTGCCATTTGTTCTCTATTTATCTATAAAGTTATACTTGAATTTCTGGACAGACTTACAAAAACTTTTAATCTCAATTTGATCTTGCTTTATAAAAGGACATTTGCTCGACAAAGTTAGGTTTTTCTCTCTCATTTTTTTTTCTCTCATGCGGTATTACACATATTGTTTCTAATCTAGTAATGCACATGTTTTCTCTAATGTTGTATTACATATATTGTCTCTAATGTAGTATTATTGCACATGTTTTTTTACAAATGTAGTCTCTAATGTAGTATTACGTATGTTGTTTCTATTGTAGTATTACCCATGTTGTCTGCAAAGCAGTATATTACATAAAATCTTGTCTATATTACTAGACAAGCCACAGAAAACTAAACAGACAAGTTTATACAGTAAGAAAGAAGCCTAGACATGTATTACGATTTTCTCTGTATAGTCATTGACTGAATATCTTCTCTGTCTAAAATTAAATTTGATGTCTTGGCTGTTTAAAACTTATTATGATATCTTAGCTGTCTATTACTAAATCGCAAATCTTGTATGTGCAGTAATAGATTGATAAACTTGTCCTGTCTAATATTTAGTCTATCAAGTAAGAGATTGATAATATTGCCCTGTCTAGGGGTGATTTAAACCATTTGGGTTTTGAAAATTGAGAAGCACACAGAAAATTTGCAAAAGAGAATGAAATATTTATTTGGGCCTATAAAAGAATGCCTGCCATTTACTTTTTCAATATTATTTCATGTAACTGTTGCCCGCAGCTACGCCGTAGGTGGTCCATTCGTGAGATCCATTTTGGCATACTTTTCCAGCATTTCGGCCGTTATCTCACCTATGGCAGCTGTAATGTTACCTTCCATGGCTGGAATTGTGGCTGGGTTGTCCCTGTACACGAGAGTCTTCACGTATCCCCACAAAAAAAGTCTAGTGAGGTCAAATCGCATGATCTTGGCGGCCAATGGACTGCTCCAAAACGTGAGATTAATTGCTCGTCCAAACTCGCCTCTCAATAGGTTCATGGTATCGCGTGACCCGTGGCATGTGGTACTGTCTTGCTGAAACCACATGTCAAAAAAGTCTAAGCCCATGTCTAAGTCATGGTACTTTGCTTCATAGACTGTAACGTTGCGATTTTCATAGTTCTTGTAGAAGTACAATCAAATGATGCCGCCGGCCCATCTTTCAGGGTGCATTGCGGCTCTTGAACTGCCTCTGGCTGCTGTTCACCCAAAATTCGGCAATTCTGTTTGTTGACGTACCCATTGAGCAAAAAATGAGCTTCGTCGCTGAAGACAATTTTTCGATAGAAAAATGGATCTTCATCCAACTTTCCTCAGGCCCATTCAACAAACAAACTATGTTGTGGTACGTCACCTGGCCTCTTCAGTTCTTGCAGCAGCAGTATTTTGTATGGTTTCATACTGAGGTCCTTACGTTAAATCTTCCAGGTAGACGAATAACATATTGCGTCCTACATTGACACTGGCCGATAGAGCAGAAATATTTTTCTCGGTACGCACTCTTCGTATACGGATTTTTGGATGTCCAATAAAGTAAAACTGGTGCGAAATTTGGTCACAACAGCTTGGATAGTTGGTGGGTCGATTATGTGTTTGGTGGGTCCATTATGACGACCATATGGACGTAATTTACCAAACACATTTCGCACACAACACGAATTTTGATAATAAAATTCAATGATTCGCAAGCGCTGTTCATTTGTTAGCCTATTCATGGGAAAATGGCAAGCCTTTTCTGAGCATTTTTGACATTGCCACAAGTCAAGAATCTTTTTTTTACACTGAAAAAATTTACACAGAAAACCAAATAGCAAAAAAAAATCACCCGTTATAAAATTTAAAATTTTGTCTGTCTAGTACTAGTGTCTAGTAATAGATTAGTATCAAATTGAAAATGTTGTTTGTCTGGAAAATAGATTATATTTATTTAAAACTAGACTACTTAATTGATAATGAATTTAGTTATCTAAATTAAATAAAGTAAATAAATAAAACTACCAATTTTTTTCTAATCGGGTTCAGTGTGCATATTTAGTGCGTTCGGTTTCTAGTATTAATACAGTTATCGCTACCGAAGAGAATACTTTTTGTGGTATTTCCGGTTTTCACAGTTTCCGCTTCCGTTATTCGACTGTGTCCAATTCACTTCCTGAACTTTTTACTTTTAAACAATTAAAACAGAAAATCAGACAAACTACACAGGCAAGACCGAACAGACAAGGCTACAGAGACAAGACTGCGTAAACAGGACTCGGCAGACAAAACTAGAGAGAGACGACTAGCTTGACAAAACTGGACAGACAATGCTAGACAGACAAGAGTAAACAGACAGGACTAGACAGACCAGACAGGACAGGTTTTTTATTCTGGTTTGGGGGAACCTCTTACGAAACTCTCTTTTCCACTTTTAGTATGCGCCATCAGGGTGGCCAGTCCAGCCGGTTAGTGCTGCCCTGGTTAAAAGTGCGTCTGCATCGTCGGGAAATTGAACCAAGGTCTCCCACTTGTCAGGCGGGTTATTGTCTACTACACTTCCAAGGAGGACAGACGGACAAGACTACACATACAGGACTAGACCGATAAGACTAGATAGACAAGACTAGACAGACAAGACTATGCATGCAAGACTAGAAAGACAAGACTAGACAGACAAGATTAAACAGACAAGACTAGAGAGACCAGACTAGACAGACAAGACTAGACAGACAAGACTAGACAGACAAGACTAGACGGACAAGACTAGACAGACAAGACTAGACACACAAGACTAGACAGACAAGACTAGACAGACAAGACTAGACAGACAAGACTAGGCAGACAAGACTAGACAGACAAGATTGGACAGACAAGACTAGACAGACAAGACTGGACAGACAAGACTAGACAGACAAGACTAGACAGACAAGACTAGACAGACAAGACTAGAGAGACGAGACGAGACGAGAGACAGGCTAGACTAGACAGACTAGACAGACAAGACTAGACAGACAAGACTAGACAGACAAGACTAGACAGACAAGACTAGACAGACAAGACTAGACAGACAAGACTAGACAGACAAGACTAGACAGACAAGACTAGACAGACAAGACTAGACAGACAAGACTAGACAGACAAGACTAGACAGACAGGACAAGACTAGACAGACAGGACAAGAATAGACAGACAGGACAAGAATAGACAGACAAGACTAGACAGACAAGACTAGACAGACAAGACTAGACAGACAAAACTAGACAGACAAGTCTTGACCGACAACACTAGACATACAAGACTCACTAAAACCCCCTATTCCACCTTGGCTCTTAGTATGCGCCACCCCGGTATTGCATATTTTGCATTCATTCAGGGTGGACAGTCAACTACACCACCGAGGAGGACAAACATACAAGACTAGACAGACAAGACTACACGGACAGGACTAGACAGACAAGACTAGACAGACAAAACTAGAGAGACAAGACTAGACAGACAATACTTAATAGACAAGACTAGATAAACAAGACTAGACAGACCATACTCGATTGTCAAGACTAGACAGCCAATACTATACAACCAAGACTATATAGACTAGACAAACAAAAGGCAAGCAAGGCTAGACATACAAGACTAGAAAAACATGATTAGATAGATAAGACTAGCCAGACAAAACCAAACAATTAAAAGAAAACAATTAAGAATAATAGATGGTATCTACGCCGTCTGTTCTTAGAAAATAAAACTTTTTTCTTCTATAGTCATGTAAATTACCTTGAACACTATAACTAAACTAAATCGCCGGCTATATATAAATATGATTTCCACTAGATTAGATATGTGTGCGTACCGCGAATCAATCTAGATTAATAATTTTTTTGCCTACAAATATGTATAATGTAGTCTACATAGTAAGTATAGTAAATATTCAAAGAGAAAATATCTCGTCTGTTCCGACTTTCCAATCAATCGATCTGTCTTGAATACCGTTAGCCTCCGACAATGTCTTTTCTCTCGCCGTTTCCAATCCGATTGTCCCGTAATAGTGGGTGGCATGTATTACAACTACTCCTTGCCGTCTACGTGCTCAAAATTACAAAAAGAACCTAAATGTAATTCCGAGTGGACTGGCCCCGAACAAAAACCTTCGATTTTACATTTACACACCCCGTGTTTGTTCCTATTATGTAATGAATTAGTTTTGTTTTTATGAGTAATGTTCAGTTCACATGAACGCTAATTACTAAATTGTGAGTGGAAATATTACTCGAATTTATCTAGTTTGTATTCCATTCAAGTATAAAGAGAATTTTCTAAATTTCCAGTTATAACTTTGAATGTAGAATAAAGACTAGTTAAATTATCTGATATTAGATTAAACTAGCTTTGACTTGATATATGATATGTATGGCTTAGTTGTGAAATAATCAAATTATTTTGAGTTAATTCGAAAAATTTGGATACAATATGTTGATTGAAACATGAAAAACAATCTAATTCAGACTAATAAACTACTTAAAACTATTTCGAAGTAGATTAAATCTTGTATATCTAGTATTGTATTAGTTTTTTTATTAGTTGAAAACTTATTGATAATGTTAAAAAATAATCTACAACACGAGCCTCAAAAATTCTCTAGAACTAAGACCCACGCCCAATCCAAATTGACCCTAAATTATAATTTGACACATTTCGCGAAAATATTTGCATTCGCTGAATTTATTTGCAAAAAACACTAAAACTCGCACGTATTATCGGAACTTTTGCCAAAACCAACAACTTAGTTCTAAATCCGGGCCACAACAATCGCGTTTTTTTTTTCTCTTTTATCCGCGAAAATATTTCAATTTCTAAATATGCAACTGATTTTTTCTAGCTAATTAGACCAGACTGTTTCTAGTCTTGTCTGTCTAGTCTTGTCTGTCTAGTCTTGTCTGTCTAGTCTTGTCTGTCTAGTCTTGTCTGCCTAGTCTTGTCTGCCTAGTCTTGTCTGTCTAGTCTTGTCTGTCTAGTCTTGTCTGTCTAGTCTTGTCTGTCTAGTCTTGTCTGTCTAGTCTTGTCTGTCTAGTCTTGTCTGTCTAGTCTTGTCTGTCTAGTCTTGTCTGTCTAGTCTTGTCTGTCTAGTCTTGTCTGTCTAGTCTTGTCTGTCTAGTCTTGTCTGTCTAGTCTTGTCTGTCTAGTCTTGTCTGTCTAGTCTTGTCTGTCTAGTCTTGTCTGTCTAGTCTTGTCTGTCTAGTCTTGTCTGTCTAGTCTTGTCTGTCTAGTCTTGTCTGTCTAGTCTTGTCTGTCTAGTCTTGTCTGTCTAGTCTTGTCTGTCTAGTCTTGTCTGTCTAGTCTTGTCTGTCTAGTCTTGTCTGTCTAGTCTTGTCTGTCTAGTCTTGTCTGTCTAGTCTTGTCTGTCTAGTCTTGTCTGTCTAGTCTCGTCTGTCTAGTCTTGTCTGTCTAGTCTTGTCTGTCTAGTCTTGTCTGTCTAGTCTTGTCTGTCTAGTCTTGTCTGTCTAGTCGTGTCTGTTTAGTCTTGTCTGTCTAGTCTTGTCTGTCTAGTCTTGTCTGTCTAGTCTTGTCTGTCTAGTCTTGTCTGTCTAGTCTTGTCTGTCTAGTCTTGTCTGTCTAGTCTTGTCTGTCTAGTCTTGTCTGTCTAGTCTTGTCTGTCTAGTCTTGTCTGTCTAGTCTTGTCTGTCTAGTCTTGTCTGTCTAGTCTTGTCTGTCTAGTCTTGTCTGTCTAGTCTTGTCTGTCTAGTCTTGTCTGTCTAGTCTTGTCTGTCTAGTCTTGTCTGTCTAGTCTTGTCTGTCTAGTCTTTTCCATCTAGAATAGTTTTCTAGTCTTGTCTGTCTTAGTAATTAAAATTAGTTTTGGTTAGATTTAGAAAATCTGACGAAATCTACACTGTCGACTTATTGAATATTTTTCTGTGACTAATTTCTTCCCTGTATATGTATACTAATTACTAATTTGCTTACTAAATGTTAAATTTAGACTACAATAAATATCTACACCAACTAATCCATTGGTCATCAATTACTAATTATTTACTCATCATGATTTAGCTTAAACCAGTGCTTACTACCTAGAAAATAGACATCTAAAATATTTATCAATGCACATGTTTTAGTTAGCCTATATTTAGACCAAAGTATCAAATTTAGATAATTTCCCACATTTAGTAAACTAACTATCCACACTAACTAAATGTTTTCCCGATGAGTAATTTTAATACTTTTACTTATATTTAGTAAACACAGTGCGTTACTAATTAAACTGACTTCTCTTTGTTAGTTTACTAAATACGAAATATACATATAAACAATGGAATATCGAATGCGGTGTTTAATATCGATGTCGAACCGACGAAACATTTAATAGTTAGTGAGCGTTAAAATAGTTGACCATCATGTAAACTGCACTTACACTCGGTATGCTGAACCAAGAATTAATTAGTTTACTAATTGCCATTTTCTGTTGTCTAAATACTTAATATGCAATTAATTGTACGAAATGTTACCAAGACTATTAAGTGCACTAAAACTATTTTTAAACGTTTAAATAAGTTGCTTGAGGCGCATATTTTCTAATATTTGTAAACAGGATGAGATGATAAAGCGCAGAATAATCTATACGTAATAAACTAGTCTTGCTACTTTATATAAATTTGTTTTACGGGTAATTAGGTTAAACTAACTAGTCTAGCAAGGATAGTTAATGTAGCTAATTATTTGTTTTGCTGTCTAATTGGATTAGAGTAAGTTTAAATAGTTTTATTGTTTATTTGAATTGGGTTTAATGGCCTAGTCTGCTAATAATTAAGTGTGCTTAATAAATTTAGTTAAGCAATAAAATGTGTGTAATCTATAAAACTGAGACGTGGTTGTTGCCGACTGAGCGTTTATGAAAGTCTTACGAATTAGCAAAAACTAGATTTATTTAACCTATCTAGTTCACGTATAAATTTAGTCGCCCAGAAATGTTTTAATAAAACTCAATTGAACGTCCAAATTAAATCCATTTGCGGCTATCGATTGGCCGGTTGTCGCGGCGAGATAATGCAAATTAAGTGGAATTGCGCTTAAGTGGAATTAGTCGATCAATCTGGCCTAGCATTTAGCGCGAACTCAAAGTCACACCGCTCGGAAAAATTTCAAGGAATCGGCTAATTAACCTACTAACTGCTAATACTACATTCGCCGACTAAGTGGGTCAATGCTGGAATTTGCAAACTTAAAAATCACAAACAACATTGCAATTTAGTCGGCACAGGCAGATAAGACTAGATGGAGAAGAATGTATAGACAAGATTAAATAGATTAGAGAGAGTAGACACACAAAGCTATACAGTCAAGACTAGACACAAAAGGCAAACAAAGGATGACTAGACAACCAAGATTAGACAGTCGATACTAGACATACAAGACAAAACTACACAGACCAGACACTACAGACAACACTAGACAAACGAGACTAGACAGCCAAGATTAGGCATACAAGACTCGACAGACGAGAATAGACGGACTCGCCAGACAATATTGGACAGACGTGCCAGAGCAGAAACACCAGACTAGAGAGACTAAACAGACAATACTAGGCAGACAAATCTAGGCAGAGAAATCTACACAAACAAGACCTAACAGACAAGACGTAACAGACAAAGATTAGGCAAACAAGACTAGAATAGACAGTCAAGCCTAGACAGAAAAGCATAGACAGACAAGCATAGACGGACAAGACTAGACAGACAAGATTAGACAGACAAACAAGACTAGACTGACAAGGGGTCCGATATTACTGGAGTAATTAATTGGAAGTAATTTGAAGACTAGACTAGGAGACAATTCTGGACAGAGAAGACAAGACATACAAGTCTAGGCAAACAAGACTTAATGGACAAAGACAAAACTAGATTGGACAGCAAGCCTTCTATTTTTTTCTTTTTTTTTGTTGGGCGCGTAGTAAGCACCTCACGGTTAACTTAGCAAGAGGACCCTCTGAAATATCACAAGCATCTTGGGACCGCTTTTTGGATAACTTTCAACATGTTGCTGCATAGTGTCGTCCTTACATCCCCCTTCCACTTGCAGTGATTAGGGTTTCAGGTACTAACATTTTGTATCCTTTCGGCTTCTTTCCCTTTCCGCTAGTCTAGAATTTTTATTGTCATGATGACTTGGATCATCCTTGATGTATCTGCCCATGAGTCCTCCGGCGAGATCATTTGTTCAACCATAGTTGATGGGTCTAGTGTTTGTTCGATCTTATTTTTGAATTTATTTTTTGCATTCATGTTTTCTCTCGGTCCTCTACCTGTCACTCAAAAACGGCACGAGCCGCGCTGTCTGTGAGTCAGTAAATACAGAGGTAATTTGTGGCCCTACTTATGCTATGGAGAAAGTTCCTGAAACAGCCATGTCCGCTTAAAGCTTCATCATCATCAGCTTCACAACCTCCACAACCCATTATGGGTCTTGGCCTCCTCTAGCATTTTTTTTCCATTCCAGTCTATTCCGGGCCTTAGCTTTCCATCCGGTCACCTTCATTGTTAATAAATTCTCCTGCACTTGGTCCAGATATCTTGTTTTTGGCCTGCCCCGTTTCCTTTTCCCTTCTGGTCTTTGTCGTGTAATAAGTTTTGCTGGCTCTGAATCCTTCATTCGCTCGATATGTCCTATCCATCTTAATCTAGCAATTTTTATAGTACACATTTGTGGAGATATTGCTTTAAAGTCGGTTATCAGATGTTTTACTCTCTTGTTTACGATGATTATTGTCCCAAAGGTATGTTGGCTTGGGTCACAGCTATAGTATATTGTGTGTTTTGGTTTCTCGCTTAAAGCTTAGGTGACTTAAAAATTTGTATCGCCGTGTTTTCTTGTTGCCCAACGCTCCACATCTGGGATTAGGATTCTGGTCCAGTGTCCCTTAGTTCTTAGTGGATAGACTCCACTAGTGCCTTTTTGTCGGCCTGTGTGCCATCACCGTTTGATCTGCCATTGTAGACTTCTACCCTCTCTTCTACCATAAGTTCTATGGGTGCTATGCCGGCTAACGCCCTAGTGTTAGAATCCAGTCCGGTAAGCACTGCATACTATTAGCGCGATTTTCCTTTGAACGGTTACCCAGTTTTGTCTAATCACCTGTTTTCTCAAAGCATTTGCCCAAATCGGGACTTGCGTAGAACATTGTGGAAAATGCAAAGTTTTCGCTCACTACTGAGAGGTCCTGCTACGTTGGGCATTAGTTTATCTAATGCAAATTTCTGCTGCAGTTTTCAGTGCTTTGGCTGCCACTCTGGTAATACGGCGATTGAAGGATAGGCTCTTATCAATGGTTACACCTAGATATTTTAACGAGTCTTTTGGGGATTTTTTTTCTTCTCGATTTTGAATGTGATGGCTTTCGTTTTTCTTAGTCCTGTTAGCAATACTGCTTCTGTATTTTCTGGTGCCAGCTTCAATTTCTTGAGTTCCATCCATTTTTCCTCCCGTTGTGTAGATGGCCCTGTTTGCTCTCTACATAGTTTCCATTTCCGTCTTCCCCGACACTACAAGTGCCAAGTCATCAACGACGCCCACGATGTCCACACCCTCCGGTAGCTTTAGTCTGATGACTCCGTCGTAAAGGACATTCCATAGTGTCGGTTCCATAACATCCCTGTGGCACGACACTACAGACATCACGCTCCACTTAATTGTTGTTTTCTTGGCGAACAACTTTCCTGTTTAGCCAACTTCAACGTAGGCAACTTCGTACCAGACGTAGCAGGTATGGTGAGATATCTCTTGCAGAAAGCTCCTCAAGAATGTTTTGCCAGAGAGCTGAGTTGAAAGCATTGCTTACGTCAAGAGTGTTAAGGACACATAGCTTTCTAGTTCTCTGTGTGCCTGCTTGCGAATTTTTTGCTACTTCAATGACTTTTGATAAATTTGTTGATTTTCCCCCTCGGAAGCAATATTGCTTTTCTCATAGTTGTTTACCTGACCTAAGTTCTAGTTTTAGTCTGCAAAGTATCAGGTGTTCCAAGAGTTTGCCCGAAACATCTAAGAGGCAGAGAGGCCTATATGAAGAAGGTTCCTGTGGTGATTTATCACCTTTCCTAATTAGCACCAGCTTGGCTTTTTTCCAGTCGTTGGGAAAGATCCCATCGCTAGCTATATGGTTCATTAGGTTTAAGACTAATGTTGGGAACTTATCCACTGCGGCTTTTAGAGCCTCAGGTGGGAGTCCGTCTAGTCCTAGCGCTCTACCATTAAGAATACGTAGGCTGGCTGGCTCTTAGCAATTCATCTTTCATAAATGGGACTACCTCCGTCACGTTGGGTTGCTCCCAGCTCGGCTGTTCATGAGTGGGAATAGTGCCATCGCCGTTTGTTCTGCCATTGTAGACTTCTATCCTCTCTTCTAACATAAGTTCTATGGGTGCTATGCCGGCTAACACTAGGGCAGCATCCCTAGAGACGTGCGTCGACCACCTCCAATATCTTTTCCATCGGAACCTGTAAAAATGGATGCCTTATTTTCAGCCCTCGCATTGCGATTCTATACGCATCCCCCCAGGCATCTTCGATAATTTTTTCGCATAAGTTTTGCCAATGGAGACATTTAGAATCATTTATTTTTGAGTCTGATTGTGAGAGACTTTTTGGCAGTTACTTATTCTTGTCTCTATTTTTCCCTCAGAGCTAGGTCTGCATTCTTTCTTCCTTTGCGCAGACATATGCGTCTAGACGCAATGTAAGCTGCCCTTGCCGTGGCGATTTTATCGTTCCACCAATAGATATAATCAATAGCCTGGATTTTACGAACCGCTGTTTTTGTGGGAACGTTGCCTCATATGCTTTGCTTAGTGTTATTATAAACGACTCTGCTGTACGATCTTGTGGCTTTTTAATTTGCTTGTCGAGATTAAGGCCAAAGTTTTGTAACATTTCGGGCGTTGTTCTGGTGGGCCATCTCCTTGTACCCATCTACCCCATGGGAGATGCACGTTTTACAGTCTTTTGTCATGTAGAAGATGTAATTGTGGTCACTCAAGGATTCCCTCTGTAGGACTTTCCAGTTTCCTATTTTATTTGCTAAATTATTTGTTGTGAATGTGAGGTCAATAATCGACTGGGACTCACTGCGCTGGAATGTTGGTTCATTACCTTCATTTTTTTATATAGGTGAAAATGTGGTGGAAATCTAGTCCATTACAATATCGTCACGAGAATCCTTTTTTGGTGAGGCCCAATATGGTGATTTCGCATTAAAATCGCCGGCTATGAGGTTTGGTTTTCGTTGGCTTCGCATGGAATCGCTCAGATCGTGCAATACCTTTTGTAAGTGGTCCAGATTCTTGTTGGGCGAATAGTATCACCTATGGAATATAATTTCTGCAGTCTATATCCAAACGTAGTCAGTTCCACATCCACTATTTAGTATTGGAATAGTTTTCTTTATGGCTCTTATTGCGGTATCTTTATAATAAACTAATTATTTTTTTATTGGCTCACTTAGTATTATGATATATACATTTGGCTCAGACACTATGTCATGCATAGTATTTATTTATAATGTAATAATAATACATTGCCGGCTCTCCGCTCTCGCACTGAGCCGGTTATCTTAAACTGAATTATAACTATATGGCTAAGCTTAACAAAGGTAGTAAATAAGAATATGATTATGAGTATGAATAGTTAGAAGTGAGGTAGTTATGGCTAGGTATCTAATCTAAGGGTGGGAGATAAAAATAGAGTAGGGTAGGTAGGATAAGTAAAATAATATAAATGGGTGGACAAAATGTGGTAGGTAACATAGAAATATGTACCGATTATATCATACAGAGATGCAGTGCATGCAGTGGCATTTGGTGTTGACCTAGAAGAATGAAAAAGGTTAATTAAATTGAGCGCCAGTTTTAGATTTTATTCGGTTTACAAGTCGTGTTGGTGCGCTAGGGGACGATGGGGTGTTGGGGCAGGTCGTGGTTTAGTCGGTTGAGGCGTCTGGCGCAGGTGTCGAACGTCTTCCACCAGATCCTGAGTCCTTTATTTCCTCTTCTGTTCTGGGCCAAGTTCATCCGGGGTTGAACATCGCGATCTCGGTCTGGTCTCTCCATTCTTTGGTCATCGGGCAGCTGAATAATACGTAGGCAACGGAGTCACCTACCACAGTGAGTTAGGCACCTACCACAGTCGAAGTCCGACTATGTCATGCAGCAGATCATGCACCTCACTGGATCTCATTGCATTTAATTAAAGAACTTTCATCATTTTGAATTATTTTGGTGTTGCCTTGCCTCCGCCAGCGCTTTCTGCAAATTTGGGCACATGCCAGAATTTGCCTGGTGTCCCTTGCTTTGACAAAACGGACAGAATTCTTCGCCTTGACACTGTTTGGCAATGTATCCTTCATGGCAGCATCTTAAACAAAGTTTTTGTTTGTCAGGTCCGCATCTGTGTATCACTTGGTGAGATTTATTCTTGGCCTTATTCTGCATTCAACAAGTACAATTTTAATTCTGTTTCTTTCCAGTAGCTTTATAGCTTGGACTCTTGGAACTGCTACTGCTGCATTCTGGTTTTCCCCAGAGTACGGTCTTAGATTTCTTACCCCATATATTCTTATCATGTTCACCGATGTCGAGGTGTTCTCTTATAGCTTCTTCTACTTCGTCTGCTGTAGTAACAGCGTCTAGGTCCTTGACGTGAAATATTACGCTGTCAATCTTGGAACGCACATTTGCTGTTGGGCACTACTACCGTTTAGACAGACAAGCCTTTTTTTTCTGGACGTAGCTGGCAGCTGAGAGCTGACAGACAAGTGGCCCTACGAACATCTCCAATCACGCCGGAACCGCAGGTAGCATATCTTCAGCGTGGTTGTTGTAGTTAGGGTGGTTGTTGATTCATCTTATTTGGGCTTACTGGTGGATCTTTCTATTGCGTCTCAGTTTTTCGTCATTTTCCTTAGAGGAAATAATAAATTTAACAAATCTGGCCATTCTATCCCAGTTTTCTGTATTTTGTAGCATGTAACCCATTACCGTTCTTGCGTTAAACGGTATCTTCATGTTGGCTGTTAGTTCGCCCCTTTCTGTCTCCCATCTCCAGCAGTCAAATATTGTGTGTCTTACAGAGTCCACATCACCATAGTATTCACACAAGTCATCTGCGGCGGCGCGTATTTGTTTCAAGTAGTCGCGGAAGCACCCATGCCCTCCGAGGAACTGAGTCAGATAAAAGTTAGTCTCGCCATGCTTCCTGTTGACCCATGTGGAGATATCTGGTATGATCAACTTCGTCCATTGTCCTTTTTCGGACGCCCACCATTTTTGTTGCCATCCTGCTAGGAGATTTTTTTCTAGCGGCAATTCTAGATTGCCTTGCAAACCCCTCGAGTACCCCTTGAGGTACGCGTACCACACTTTGGGAAACACTGGTCTGTTACCCAAAGTGTGGTACGCGTACCTCAAGGGGTACTCGAGGGGTTTGCAAGGGGTACGAAAAGATTTTTTTTAATTTTCCTTTTTTGTGTGTGCCAAAGCAAATAAACATCAATAAACATATATATTGCAAACTATCTGTTAATTTCTATGGATTAGCTGTGAATCTGCGATATTTCAATCATCTTTGATAGCTAATCAATACGATACAAAGCAAAATTAACTTTTGAGAAATTCCGTTTTTAAATGATTTTCTTACATTTTCTTTTATAATTTATAAACTGTTGACGATAAAATGCTTTAAAGATTGCTTTTATGCATTTAAAGACAAGCAGAAATTCTCTTAAAAAGAACTCTTATAAAGAAGAACGTTTTCTTCAAATTTATAAAAATAAATCCCAATCTGAGGATATTATTTATAAAATATGAGAACCTACAGTTTTTGTTTTCATAGAATATCCCAGAAATTTTCTACTAAGTGATACGACGTGTTAAAAAATATTTGAAAGGGGCATACACGAATCGAAAGTTTGGGAAACACTGGCCTATGCAGACAAGGCTTTTTTTTGGGGGGGGGGGGGGGGGGTCGTAGCTGGCGGTAACTTAACCTAACCAGGCAAGTGCCCCTACTGGAACGCATCCGTACACTCTGGACCCGCTTGTCGCATAACCTCAGAGTGACGGATGGCTTAAATTTAATCTACTTTATGTTGTTCCTCGATTTGATCTCATCGGCCTCTTTCTCGCTCATTATTTTATGAATCAGCCCTTGGATGTTCCTCCACCGTGACTCATCTTTCAACATACTTTCGATTATAGTTCTCGGATGGATTGATTCTCCCAGTTTTTTTCCCACTTTTTCTCTGTCTGTTTCCCACCTCCAGCAATCGAATATCGTGTGGATCACGCTGTCCTTCTCCCCGCAGTATACACACAGGTCGTCAGCTGCCTTGCCGATGTTATGCAGATAGTCCTGGAAACATCCGTGGCCGGAGAGGAACTGGGCTAGATGGTAGCTAATTTCCCCGTGTTTTCTGGTGATCCAGGGAAGTATGTCCGGGATTAACAGTCTGGTCCACTCTCCTCGTTCGCTTAACTGCCACCTTTCTTGCCACTTCTCGAGGAGTTCTTGTCTGGCCAAACGTTTACTTTGTTTGTCGCCCTCTGAGTCATACACTCTTTTCCTCTCGTTTGCGATCAGGTCTATTGGGGGGATACCTGAAATAACCTGCGCGGCCACTCCTGAAACTGTTCTGTAAGTTCTGCTTACACGTAGTGCCATTTTTCGGTAAACTTGTGCGAGCTTCTGCAGGTTAATTTCTTCTTTTAGTTCAGAGGCCCATATAGGGGCACCGTACAGCATGGTAGCCTGCACTACAGAGCAGGCAGACAAGGCTAGATGGACAAGATTAGACAGACAAGACTGGACAGACAAGATTAGACTGACAAAACAAGCTTATAAATACAAGATGGTTTTTGGGAAAACTTATTGGGCAAGTTTGGCACATACAACTTTGCAATTTAGTCGACAAACGCAGATGAGTTAGATGGAGAAGACTATACAGGTATAGGCTAGATTAAATAGACAGACGAGTGTAGACACACAAGGCTAGACAGACAAAACTAGACAGAGGAGTCTAGGAAGACAAACGAAGATTAGACAATCGAGACTCGACAGACAAGACAATACAGACAAAATTTGGACAAACAAGACTAGATAGACAAGACTAGGCCGACAAAACAAGCTTATAAATACAAAATTCTTTTTTGGGAAAACTTATTGGGCAAGTTTGGCACATACAACAACATTGCAATTTTTACGACATAGGGAGGTAAAACTAGATGGAGAAGATGGAGATATAGGCAAGATTAAAAGGCTAGACCGGCAAGACTAGCCAGAGAAGGCTAGACATACAAAGGAAGACTAGATAGTTGAGACTAAACAGACAATACTAAAGAAACAAGATTATGCATACAAGACTACTCAGGCAAGGCTAGACAGACGAGACTAGACAGACAAGATTAGATAGACAGACAAGACTGGACAAGCAATCCTAGACAGGCAATACTAGACATTCAAGATTGAACAAACAATACTAGACTAGACCGCAAAAACAAGCCCATAAAGACACGATTATTTTAGGAAAAACTTAGGCCAAGTTTTGAGATTGAGCTTGTTTTTACGGTTATTCTTGATATATCAAGGAGAAGAGAGAGCGTGTTGAAATTCGTTTTAAGTTGACGTCTGGTTTATATTTAATCTCCGTTTTTGGGTTCTTATTGCAACTTGAAGTAGGTCTCGCTTCCATTTAGTAAACTAAATGAAAACAAGTGTGCAAATTAAACATATATTCTGATCTATTAATATGACTCCTGTTTAATCGTGTTACTTATTTGTTGTTTCTGTGTAATTTAATAAATATTAGTATATTTTTATTTGTGAGATTTGGCAAAAATATTTGCGAAAGTAGATAAGATTTCGGGAAACCTCAGAAAGCGACCTTGAATTGTTTACCCTACTTCAGTTTCTAAAGAAATAATAAAGACTAAAACTCTTTCAAAAAGTCTCGAACTACATTAAAAGTCGCTAGAAACTCTGTCAAACGGGACTACAACTATCTTAAACAGGACTAAAACTATCTCAAATACTTTAATGCTGTCCTGAAAGTGATTTAAATGATTCAAAAAATCTTTTTGAAAAATAATGACAAACTCTAGTGTCCAAATAATGACTTAAACTCGGTCTAAAAACACTTTCAAAAGAAGAAGAAAACAAGTTCGACAAAGACAATCACTTAACAGAGTTATTCTCATTATACACTGGTCATAAATATTTATCAGCAGCAATTATTAACGTTATCAGCTTCTCGAAGCAAATTATCTAAAACTACTTTCTCTATTGTTTATATTAATATTCATTTCAAGCCATTTATCTGCAGTCTGCATAGTTGGACTCGATCTATTAACTTATCGTATTATGTTCAATGACGAGAAACGAATCGAGAAGATAAGATTGTTCTGTTCAGTCGAGTTTAGTGGTTAGTGGTCAGTCAGTAGAAAATTGAAGAAGAGTATAAAGAAAAATTGCTTTTAAGATTTTAGTTGAATTTGAGATGATATTACACTGAATCTGTATTATATTGATGATATTACATTGAATATAATGAATTTATAAAGTAATCTCCATAACTTTATTACACTTCACGCTCAACTATTATTGAATTGTAGAAAAAATAAATTTACACGATTAATAAGAGACAGATTATGTAATTACAAAACCAATTATGTAATCCTAGTAAATTAGTTTCTTATCTATGATAAATGTATGTGTTTATCTAAAGGGTTAATCTAAAAGCGGCTTCGAAAATAAACACGAATAATAATTATTTGAAATGTTGGCGTCGAGTTGGCAACAAGCGGTTTGAGCGAAAAGTTGCCTCGGTGTCTCGTCTGGCCTCGTCTCACCCGTTGACGTGTTAAGTTACCTTATTGCGCGTTACATTCAAATAACACTTGATTGTCTCTCGTTTAGTTCAATGGCCATTTTTACATAACACCGACTCATTTGCGCAGTATAAATTATAAAAAGAAATCGACTCGATCCTACGCAAGAAGAATAGTCAATTATTTTTCGTTGTTTGAACTTTTTATGATTAGTATTCTCAATATTCGTTTAATATTTCACGTTTGTTTGAAAATGAAGATATTTGAGACTTTTTAACTGTTTGTTAAATACTAGGTGGGCCATTGAAAACGAAACAGGGAAAATGAATGAAATTAACAATTTCCGATAGTTAAAGATGGATTCTCAAAAAACACCTCAACTGTGTTTGTGTAAAATACCTTTTACAAGAAAATTTGTAGCCAAATCACTTAAACCCTTCGCGCTGGGACCCCAACCCCTAAAATTTTAAGTGACACGGTGGGGTTAGTGATACCTCATTTGAAAACCCTTTTTGCCCCGAAACGGGTAACATTTTCTAAATTTATCAAATTGTTGTCGAGATTATTTAATTTCAAGTTATGAACGCGTTCATTGTTTATGTAGTAGAAAGGAAGTCCGTTGTTCAATCTGTCCTTATAAAAACTGCAAAAGTGAAGGGAAAAAACACAATTCAACGCCAGAAAAGATTTTTATTAGTTTAACAAATTTTCAAGTTGTGCGCCATCAACTTCCATACAAAAATGCAAATTACCCTCGATACGTTCTCTTACATATTGGAGGATCTGTGCCGTAATTTGACGGCATTCTTCAATAATGCGTCGACGGAACTCTGCCAGAGACTCTGGTTCTGTTGCATAAATTCTACTCTTTAGATGATCCGCAATAGAGTAAACCATTTTTGCACAACCAGTGTTTATTTTGAAACACGACAATTCAAAAAGTAGATTAAGGGGAAAACCACATTAAGAGGCTATTTGATACTGATTTTGTAGGATTTTTTTTTTGTGGGAAAAAATAACTAGAATTTAATCAAAATTTTGCAGGTGTTGGAACAACTTTTCTTCGATTTTCTCGATTTTTTTCTCTAATTATGCAAGGAAAAATACCCTTAAAATCATGATATCATCTCACAAGTTGGTTCATATAATTCGAAATTTTATAAAGAATTATACTATCAATTTTCATAATGATCGGTTCCACACTTTTTGAGTTAGATTGCACGCAAATGTGAAAGTCATTTTGAGATAAACGAGGTAATGTTCCGCTCGAGCCTGTAGCCTGTACCCGATGTGCACTCGGTTCTATGCTCATAAAATCTAAACGAATGCGAATTTCGATTTTAAATTTTGAAAAAAAAAATCGGATTTTTTGAACATCCTAATGTGGTGTCCCCCCTTAACACGTTAGCTGCCACCTCTATAGCCGGCTGCCAATTGACATGGTTCCTGCAGTGCCGAACGAAATATGCGGCGTATTACGAATACGGTTTTGTATTTTATTTTTTAATATACATCAATCTATCGGCATGAAACTAAAACGTACATAACATATTTTTGAATGGGAGAACGATTTAGCATTTATTTCGTATTGGTGGCCGGCTGTACAGGTGGCTTACAAGTTACAAGTCAAACCGACATTTAAAATTTGTCATTTATACAGCCGGCGCACATGTATATTCTTGTATATGACTTATTGGAGCAGACCTCATTGCAAAAATAATGCCAAGAAACAGATTTCAATTTCTTCTACGCTATTGGAATTTTTCGAATAATGAGGATCTGGCAGGGGAAGATAATCGTCTTCAAAAAATCGTGCCATTAGTTTCTCACTTTAATTTGAGATACAAACATATAATGCGGCCAGGAAAAATAATAGCAATTGATTAATTATAATTGATTAATTACGATTCCATTGATAGCGAAACGCTTAACAAAGTACTCCAGGAACTAGGGCTAGAACAAAACCCGCAGACTCATCCTAGAAACTTTGACCAACACCCATTGCAAGGTTAAATTTAGAGGCAAGATTTCAGAAAGCTTCGAAATAAAAACTGGAGTGAGACAATGAGATGGACTTTCCCCACTTCTATTCAACTGTGTCCTTGAAAAGGTTATGAAAGAATGGCGCAAGGAACTGAACAATTTGGGTGCTCAGAATGGAAGCTACCTGGGACGTAAGAACGATGGACTGGTTGTAGATTGCCTGGCCTTTGCAGATGACATGGCACTGTTTGCAGATTCTCTTGAGATGGTAACAATGCAGGTAAACTGCCTCAGAAAACAGGCTGCCAAAGTGGGTCTTCAAGTGTCGCTGGAGAAAACAGAATCCTTCACCAACATCAAAGAAGCAAACAGAGAGATGTTACTAGAACAGGGAAACATCAAGAGGACTGAGAAATTTAAGTATCTCGGCGAATGGATTGAACCCAACTTATCAGAAAGAGCATCATTATCCAAGAGAGTCAACAAGTTAGAACTAGCGTATCGACTGACTAAGAACACTTACAATAAGAAATGCCGGTCACGCAACCTGAAACTTCAGCACTACACATCAGTCTTACGACCAGAAGCCCTGTATGCCATGGAGTTGTCTTTCCTTGAACCGAAGAGGTCTAGTAGAGAAATTGGAGATCAGAGAGAGGCGAATCCTCAGGAGGATCCTAGGCCCGGTAAAGGAAGATGGGGAATTCCGAAGGCGGTATAACTCTGAGCTCTACGAACGTATTGAGATGCTCTCTTACTGTGCAAGGAAAAGAAGGGTAGCTTTCTATGGCCACGTTGCAAGACTGCCTCCAAACCGAATAACGAACCGTCTGTTCATCTTCGGGCAAAACAAGAAGGTTCGTACCACTTGGTTGACAGAAACCGAGAAGGATATTAAATAACTGGGAATAACAGATCTCCAAAACATACAGTCAGTGAGACGCACCCTAAAGGAAGTCCGTGGATTTCAGGAATAACCCCGTAGGAAAGGTACCTCCTGGACAGAAGAGAGAAAGGAGTTACACCGGCAGAAGATGCGACAATACTGGGCAAAGGTCAAAGCCAAACAGTTGAACGAGCGTAGTCCAAAGTAGGCCTATTCGAAAGAAGAAGAATAGCAATTGATGATAGCATGGTTCTTTTCATGGTCGACTAAAATTTAGACTGTATATTCCTGGAAAACGGCATAAATATAGCATCAAACTCTTAAGATGTGCGATCAGAAAGGATTTTCTGTTTATCGAGGCAAATGCGCGAATAAGGAAGTATCTTTACCAACGAGTATGGTGATAGATATGTGTAAAGATTTTTTGGAAGAAGGAAGAGTGGCAGTAAACAAGAACTTCTATACCAGCATTCCTCTTACAAAACAACTTAAAGTCAAAGAACTAACTCGGTTGGAACTAAGAAAAAACAGAAGAGGTCTGCCAAAGGATGTTGTGTCAGCAAATCTAGGATAAGCGGAAATAATAGGTAGAGAAAATGAAGATGAAATCTTTATATCTAAGTGGAAAGATAAAAGAGATGTTTTAATGCTTTCTACTTGTCACACTTTGGATGTGGTAAACACAGGAAAGTTAAACAGAAAGCGTGAAGAGATTCAAAAACCACAATGACCACAATCCATTACAATCCAGGAAAAGCGGGAATTGATTTGTCCGAGCAATTGGTCGCATATTCTTCTCCTGTCCGAAAATCGGTAAGTTGGTAACACAAATTTGCCAATGAATTATTGATGGGGACATCTCTAGTTAATGCCTTAATTGTATACAAACTGGTGCATCCTACAACAAAAATTTCTATTACAAAATTTCGGGAAACTTTGGTCGAGTTGCTTTTGGAAATTACTGGTGAAGATGAAATTCTACAACAGGATAAGAAGCGAAAGAAGATACAGCACGAAATGAAAGAAACTGAAGAGATGTGCAAAAGGAATAGAAACGTTAGAAAAAGGTGATACTGTTATAAAAAACGAGCGGCAGAGCAAAGTTGTAAACAAGCAGCAGATTCGACAATACGAGTTATTACTTATTGTGATACCTGTCCGGAAAAAACATTTATATATAATCAAATCAAATAATTTATTCGCCTGTAAGTAACAATATTACTGTAGGTTAAGTCTAGTTTACAAAAAAAATGTGTAAGAAAAAACAAGAAGCATAAGGCTATACATACATTTGAACTTATATTTACAAAATATGATTAAATTCTTGAAGGCTGTATATTGCCTGGGCTAGTAGCAGATTTTTAACACTTCTCCTAAATGTCTTTTGGGATTTTCCATTTTTAATTGTGGGAGGTAATTTGTTATAGATCATGATTCCTTGTTGTTCTGGTCCTTTGCTGCAGAGTACTAAGTTTGTTTTCGACTTATATAGGTTTTCTTTGCCTCTGGTATTGTGGGCATGCTTATCTTTATGTTTATCTATATTTGCCTTGTTTTGGTATATAAGACATGCTACTTCCAATATAGACTAGGTACCGTCAAGATCCCTAGGTCACCAAATTATTGTCTGCATGATACACTCCTTTTTATTCCAATTATGGCTGTGATGATTCTTTTTTCTATTATCAGTAATGATTTTATCTGCGAAGAAGATCCCCATATGGCTATGCCATAGGAAATGATAGATTCCACTTCCGCAAAATAGAATGTTAAGAGGTCATCCCTCGATAAAATATCTTTTAAGCGTCTTATTTGATATACCCTTTTGTTAAGGGTTGCACAAATATTTTTAATAGTGTAATTGCATTTGAGGTGTTCTTCTATGTAGATCCCCAAAAATATTGTGCATTTTGCTCGTTTGATGTGTTCACCATATATACATATTTTAATGTCCTCTGCATATTTACTTCTTTCAGTTTGAAATATTTATATTCTGTTTTTTCCTTGTTTAAGTAAAGATTGTTGGCTGCAAGCCAATTCATTGTTTTATGTATAAGGTTTTGCGCTGCGATTTCATTATCCGAACTACAGCTTTCGGATACAATAAACGTCGAATCGTCTGCATATAAGGTGCACTGACCTCCGTTGATGTAGGTAGCTAAATCAGCGATGTAAAGTAGAAAAAGCATCGGTGCCAATACACTGCCTTGAGGAACACCCACATTTGTTTCAACAGTTCTGGATTGGGCTGAGCTGTTTCTGCGTTTAACTAAAACGAATTGGTTCCGGTTCATCAGAAAGGATTTTAACCACATACCTGCTTTCCCTCGTATGCCGTAGGTCTAGGAGACGGTCATGTGGTACACAATCAAACGATATTTTGATAGATCGCAAAAAATCCAATAGGATGTCTTCCATGATCTACCTCACGCATGATTTTGTTGGTGACTTCCAAAATAGCCGATTTAGTTGATTGTCCCTTGCGAGAACCATTCTGCTGGTGCGGAATAAGTTGGTATGTATCCACAAAAGATGTCAGCCTTTGCAACATACAGTGTTCCATAATTTTTGAGAATACTGACACGAGCGCAATGGGCCTGTAGTTATTTGCATCCGTTTTGTTTCCTTTTTTTGTGAATGGGGATAATTCGAGATGTTTTTAGTATAGTGGGAAACTTCTCCATTTCAAAAGACGCATTTACAATATGTAAAATTGGGTCTACTAGCTCATGACGAAAGTCCTTAATGATGTTGGACGGTAAGTTGTCTGAACCACAGGATGATTTATTTTTCAGAGATTCAATGATTGACAAAAGCTCCATTTTCGTGAATTCCCGCACATATATTGTGTCAACATTCAGTTTTATATGATTATTTGAGATTTTAGTCGGTGGAATATTTTGTACAATTTGTTCAGGGATCCTCTTGAAAAAGACGTTAAATGTATCAGCTATTTAGTCGAATTGCCTTACTATCCCATTTTCTCCCATTAATTCTGGTTTATCCCGTATGTCAATATTGTTTGTTTGTTCTTTTATAATTCTCCAAAGGAATTTTTGTTTGTTTGTAGCTGATTGCAGTTTTTTACTGAAGAAATTTTGTTTCGTGTGTTTTCTTCAATTGGATATATGCCTCTCGCAGTATTGGATATTTTTTTTGTAAGATATACAGATCTCTTAATTTTGAGGATGATATTTTCACAGCTTCAGTAATCCAAAGTTTGTTCTTTATGCTTATAGAAACCATGGGAAAGCAGGTATAGAAGTGATGTTGTATGGTGTTAATCAAATAGATCATTTTATCATTTATGTCCTGCTTGTTGAAGGCATGTATGTATTCAGTGTTTTCCTAGTCCTTTTTGACCATATTATTTCTGTAATGAATATTTTTGTAGTAAATAATGATAAAATAAAATATTTTTGGATCCATGTTTTTCTCATTTGCATAAAATTGCCAAACCAATGGTGCACATGTTTACTTGTACGCCGAACAATACCTGCATACAGGGAAATGCATGTAAACTGAAACGCTGGCATACAATTTATCTAAATAGGGAACTATCCAATTGTACGCCGTTGGCGGTTCAGTTAGCCAGTTGGTCGCCGGCTGTACATGATGCTAACTTTAGAATTTTTAGGAAATACCTTGGGGCAGCTAACGTGTTAAATGGAGATCGAATGGGATCTGTTAGGTGGTAAGAGACTAATGAAAAGTACAATAAAAAATTATCTGAAATATTCCGATAACAGAACTATATAACTGCTTAATAGAAAAACATGAGTACATGTCTTAAAAAGAAACAATTTAAGTATTTGTTGCATTTTTAGCATTGAATAGTGATGTTTTTTTTTTCTACACTTTTCCCAGTAAGAACAGATTGAACAATTGAACCTCCTTTCAACGACATAAACGAAAAACGCGTTATAAATAATCTCGAAAACAAATCTATAAATTTAGAAAATGTTAGCCGTTTAGTATTCAAGTCTAAACGACCTTCCAAATGAAGTATAACTTACCTCACCGTGCCATTTAAAATTTTAGTTGTTATGGTCCCAGCGCGAAGGGGTTAAGTGATTTGGTTATAAATTTTCTTGTAAAAGGTGTCCCCCTCACCAACAAAATTGACGTGTCCCAGCGTTTTTCAAGAAAGACCACCAAATATTGATGGATGGGGGCGATTTTCGTGAAACTCTCTAGAAAAACTTTGTATGTTTTCAGACTAATTTTGGGACGCTAAATCGATTGGTCAATACTTGACGTCTTAATAGTCTGCGATAAACCGTTTAAAAGTTATTGCGCCGTGAAATCAGCGGAAAGTACGTAAATTATTATATATATAAATTATTATTTATATTTAGTTATTTATAAAGTTATTGGGAAATTTGTGGCGTGTTTCTGAAATTGATAAAATCGAACGAAATTTCAAGAAAATTTGGAGCTCTAGTACAAGATCTTGGAAAGTGATATTTCCATTTAAAAACAAGTGTTTAACTATTAATTTGTGTTTAATAGAAACATGCCGCAAATCGTTTTTAATTAACTACAACCATTTTCGAGATTTATTAAATCGACAATCGCAAAAATTTCAATTCAAAATTTCGCACTGAAATAATTCTTTACAATTTGCAGATCCATTTATTCGTCTTGTCGTGTATATTTAGGCCTCCCGTGTCCCAGGCCTAGCTGTGGCGGCCGAACTATTTGAGTTTCGAGTTATAGCAGCCAGTCGGCGTATACTTAAAGTTACATAAAAAAATCTTTAAAGTTTCGGAACACAAAATATGTCTGGTTGTTACGACAAGTGCGTGGAGACTGACGGCAGTCACATACATTCGCAACACTCGCTCCGGCTGAGCGCAGCCAATGGCTTACCGTTCAATCAGGCTTGTTCTAATGACTGCCGCAGCCAGGAATTCGTGGCCGCTTAGTGCGCGGGCTCCTATACGCCGCACAGTGGTCTGAAATCCCCAAAAAAAAAACTGGCCAACATTCAAAAAATAAAGATTATATATTTTTATTTTTTTTGCTGGATAAAGTAAGGTCCTGTGCTTTCGATATGAGGGTTAAAAAGGCTTATGTGGGTGTACCCGAGCCTGGGTATAAATTCAAAATGAGGCAATTTTTGCGCGTCATTTCATGTTCGAGTGTTCGTCAAACTGTACTGATTTGAATAATTTATATTATACCTTACAATTCATCGTTTTTAACCCAGAAAAAGGATTCTTCTTATAAAGGTATGTAGAATTTAACTGTGTTACTACTGTGAATTTTTTTTTCTCAATTTCCTTCGTGTAAAACAAAAGTTAAAGAAGCCGCGTTACGGCGGCTATGTCATTAACGGGACAGTGTTATGAATATTAGCTTGCGATAAAAGATATATTAGATAGATAATTAGCATTTTAGCTTTTTTGAATTTGAAGATGGTGGAGGAGCAGGCTGAACTGAATAATAGAACTTTATTCGTTATTTTTTTCTCTTTTTTTCATTCTCTCTTTTCTTCATTTTTAACTGCAGGTATTTTCAACACAATTGCTTGCCTGTATTGAAAATGAAAATTACAAATTAATATTTTTTTCGGAAAATAACTGTGGTCTGCCAAAGTTTCTGCTAAAATCACTGTAGCTGATGAAAATATAATAAAACGTTTCCACGTAATATTACAAGTTATTTCCAGTGGTTTTGAAATTAATGTAAATAAATTTAAAAAGTACGCTGTTTACACTGAAAGAAAAGTTGTTGAATTGTACTCGTGGTACTACATGCCGACAACAGTCCATAAAATTTTAATTCACGGGAATATTATTATTGAGACATCATTGCTTCCAATAGCACAATTATCCGAGGAAGCACAAGAATCGTGCAATAAATATATAAAATAATTTTGAGGAAATTTTGCACGAAAATGGAGTCGGCAAAAAAACATGGAAGACGTTTTTAATACGCTCTTGATATCTTGATATAATCGGATACATCTGATGGTGATTAATAATTTTAACTTTTTTACATTCAATTTCAATAAATCATTTTGTTTTCTATTTATTCTCTTTTTTATTGAAACACTCAATTCTCAATTCAAAGAACCAAATTCCATGGAACAGTAAGTTTTTCTAGACAAAATCAACGATCATTTTTCAATTCAGTTTTGTGATCAGCGACTTCTAAAACACCTAAATCCCAAGTATCAACTAAATTTAACGCTTTTTATATTTCAATATTGCATCCGCCATTTGGTATTTCGAAATTTTGAATTCAGTTTCTTGATCAGCGACCTCAAAAACGCGAGGAGACCACAAAATCACAATATTTGAACGATTCCTTCATATTTTGACCAGCTTTTTGAGATTTCAGATCACTGTGCGCTGTCATGTATTAGACTGACTGCCGGCAGCTATGCTGACTAGTGCGCGGGAGACAAAGGTGCTAAAAACTACTTCGCTGCGATTTGTAGTTTTTGATAGAATTCTAAAAAAAAAACTGAAACTGCAGGGTTTTTCAGATTTGTTTTCGATTTTTCTGGTTACCCGAAGGAAAACGAAATAAGTGCTGAAAACGATTTTCGAGTTTATTTGGCTTATAATATTACAAACAGGCAAGATATCGACGATTTGTCAATTTTTCAACCGTTTCTTCACCGTTTTGATCAACCATTTCCTTGAACCTCACTCAAGTTTTCCTTAAAGAATAATTTAGCAGAATTCCTTAGGCATATTTTATGACTAAATTTATCAAGAAAATCTCATCATTTCCTCTAACTTCGTGCAAGTTTTCCCTACATTTACCAAAATTGCTTACGCATATTTTGTGACTAAATTTATTAAAATCGCTTAAAAAATTCTCGAGAAGTCAAGAAAATCCCGGACGGCCACCAAATAAGAATGAATGGGTTGATGAAATTTTCGATATATTAAACTTTCTGGGAACGCTCTGTGTTTTCCGACAAATTTTAACATTTTGAATACAATGGTGAAAACTCTCTAGTACAGTACAGTACAGTGGTTTTGTTTCAAAAAAAAATTAAATTTTCTAAAATAAAGTTTCTCAATCTACTTTTGTGCAACATCAAAGGTGTAAAATATAAGACGTGTTATATTCAGGCTAATACGGTAACTGTATTATTATATTAAACAGTATTAACTGTATATATTAACTGTGGGTGTCGTGGTCAGATAGCTAAGCACTTGGCCTTTGAGTCAGACAGCTGAGCTTCATATCCGCACAGAACCAAAGCAGCAAAAAATTAAAACTAATGTTTGCAACCCATCACACTCTATTCCCCAATCCGGCTTAGGCAACCGTGGGGTCTCAACTGCCTCAACACTCAACACCTTCTCTGGAAATTTGTCGTTCGGATTCGACGTTAAACTGTAGGTCCCCATATTCAAATCTTAGTGCTGAGATTGGATATGTGACAGAAAAGAGGCCGGTGTCCAGCAGTTGGCCATAAAGGCTAATGATGATGACGATAACTGATTTTAACTATCAGAAATGTTCATTTTTTTGTAAAAGTTACCTGGCACGTCAGCATTTCAAAATATGAAAATTAAAAAAAATGCCACGTGACCGGAAAAAGGTTACATTAGGTTAGGTTAGCCATCGGTAACCGCCACGGATGCCATCCGTAACCCTGCTCTAGGATAAACCGTAAAAATATATCCCGTCGAGAAATCGACGGAAAAAGTTTGTTTTATTAACCCATTAGCTGCCACGATCCCCATTTCGAGATTTTAGATAAATATTACTGTTACACGAAAAGTTGTGCCTTTTTGTGTAACATTTCCGGCCAAAATTTAAAAAGAAAAGTTGAGACATAATTTAAAAAGTATTTGCAGTTAATGACTTAATGTGCCTCTCTTACAGGTTTAGAATTTTGTCTCGGCGCCCTAACAATTCGAAATAGGGTACACTGATAAAAGGTAGATAAGCACAAAAATTAAAACATCCACAATACGAAGCTTAGTTTTTGTATTTATATTGACACACAAGAATAGGATATATTTATTAATTAATATAAATAGGAAATAAAATACAATGGCAACTTATTCAGTGTAACGTGTGAGCTTGGTGTGAGCTCCATGCATTTTTTCAAAGCGTGGGATAAGGCTTGACACCGCTACTCTCTCTATTTCTTGCTCCACATTGATCTTTGTGCGGTATTTGCTCTTTATTGCAGCTACAGCTGCAAGTCCGACCTCATATAAATAAGATGTTGCAAAGGGAATGGGAATTCTTAGAGCTTTTTAAATTAAAGTTGGATCTTCATTTTGGACCGATATCCAAAACTCCACCAAATCAGAACCCGTGATTCTGGTTTTAAGGCTTCTGTCGCTACATAGTTCAATGAAACTCTCTTCTTCTTGTAAAATGAATTTTGGTGGAGCTTGTGCATGGAAAGGATCCACTCAAATTTTTCGACATCGTCTTCGGCAAAGTATTTCGAAAACCAATCGGTGAGCTTCGAGAGGTGTTCCGTGAAACAGTAACACAGTTGAAGTCTTGTGATACAACAAGCTCATTAGAGACCGCATATTTATGCATTTGCGGGAAACAATTTTGACCGCCATCTTTATTATTATTTTCTTTATCCAAAACTGCAGTTTTTTAAGCTATTTAATAGTTTCAAAATGTGCTCGTTATTGCCTCGCAGAGATAGATTCAAATTATTCTGTTGTCGAATATATGGCACAAATATGCTAATTTTAGCAAAAAGTCTGGTTCGGCAAAGATCTGGAGACCTTCTTGTAAAAATTTCTTCAATGTAATTCGAATGCACGAAAAAAGACATTTTCACGCGAAAGCCATAGTTAGATGTAGTAATATAGAAGGGACGTGTGTTCGACTCCCATATCCATGCAAAGTTTCAAAAGTCATCGGTCTATACAATTCGCACATCTATTTATTGTCTTTTGAGTATATTTAGCGCGCCAAAAACGACTTTGCTGCGATTTGTAGTTATTAATGAATTGTAAAAAATCCTAAACAGCAGGTTTTTATCGGAAGGAAAACTAAATAAGTGCTGAAAACAATTTTCTAGTTTATTTGGCTATACAATTACAAATATGCAAGATATCGGCGGTTTGTCTTATTGACTTCGACGCAAGCGCTTCCCTATGGATGATGCAATATCTACATAGCATGCGGTGCTTTTTTTACGAATAAGCGCTTGAATTCCTCTATACCTGCCAGACATTGATCGAGCACCGTCAGTATATACACCGATACACTTTTCCCAACCTAAATCATTTTCTGTTATAAACTTGTCAGGAATTTCAAACAAGTCTTTTCAACAAGCCTTTGCGCTTTCGGCAATGCTTTTACAGAAAAAAAGGGTCTTCAACGATAATATTGTCATCCAGAAAGCAAAAGTATAGATGCAAAACTGACTATCTGCAAATTTTGTCACTAGATAACAATACTTGTTTTAAATTGTGGAACGTTGTTTTCATAAAGCATAAGTTCATACAAACCGCGCAGCTTAGATTCAATTAGTTAGATTTGTATGTACCTCCGTGATCATATACAATACGAAAATAATAAAATATCGTTGATGTTATTAAAGATTGCATTTATTAATTTAACGGAACACAATAAACAAAATAAGGAACATTACATTATAGTAATTTTTAATAAGTACAAAAAAGTATTATTATTGTTGATAAGTGAATTGAGATAATGAATTTTGCATCTGAATTGTTCATGCAGATAGTGAGTTAATAGGTGCAAACTATCACTGAATTTTAAAGCGAGTTTTTCATGTTAAATACTGAATTTAGCTTCATACCAACCTAAATATCATATCCGTTGGAGATTTTGGCATTCAAATCGCGCGGAATCTCAATGTTTCAATTATTGTCGAAAAGTGAGTTTTGCATCTATACGACTCATATAAGATGTGCATCTTTATTACGTCAGTAGCCTCATAAAGTTGCGGACTAAATTACTTGCCTTTCTATTATTCTATTAATTGATGATTAAGATCATCCTCAGTTGTCATGGATTTTTCGACTAATAGTGTTGTTAGATAAAGGTTAGATATTCGGGAAATTAGTTTTCCTGAATCAAGTTAAGTTATTAATTTTCCGTGGAAAATCCGAGTGTATCCACAGGAAAATGACCTAATGAAAACGATGTCGCAATTCGTTTTTAATTTTCTTAACTTAAGCAATCGATAATTGAAAAATTCCAATTGGGAATTTTGCAATGAAAATTTTCTGAATATATCCATTAATTTGAACTAAGCAGAATTGTGGTCTGGAAATTGAAAATTGGGATTATGATGAAGAATGAACAAGAGAAATTAAAGCACAAGATAAACTTTTGAATTAGATGTATTTTAATTATCGTTGGTTTGGGTGATCTCCGATTAGAGGTCTTGCTGTTAGACACTGCCATGCGAGTTTCGCAACCTCAACACCAATTATGTAAATACTTTTTAGTTTACTTTACTTTTCTATTGAATTTTCTTCTAAATTTAACTTTTTTTATCGTTTCCCCAAATTTTTAAGTGGAAATTTAAAGAAATGTAATTAATAGTTAATTTGTGGAAAACAAACTTGAACTTTTTGGTTTAAAAAAAATCGAAATTTTTTAATATTTTCTAAATCCTCGAGTGGAAATTTAAGGTTTTATAAATGTCAAACTCAAAATTCAAGGATTATGAATTTTTTTTAATCTTCAAAATTTTAATAACTTATACCATTTTTGTACGAAACCGAAAATCGAAAACCGAATCGCAAAAATTAAGGTTTATACAAAAAACGACTTTTTGAAAAACCGGTTTTCGAATTCCAGATTTACGATAAACCGGTTATAGTCGGTTTTCGAATTTTTGTAGAAAAAAAAAACAACAGGGAATATTATTAAATTTAATTTATATAAAATAACAAAAAAAAACGGCCAAGTGCGAGTTGTGACTCGCGCACCGAGGGTTCCATACAAACTTGTAAGTAAGTACCTCCTAAGGTATCTTTATAAGGACCTAACTGTATGCAACCCATATTCTTCTGGTGCCTGACAATACCACGCATCACATTAGTGTATTTTCATAAGTTTCTAATAGTAAATTCGCATTTTTCTTGTAATTAAACTACATATTTACGGTTTTCAGATTTTTCCCTTTACAAGTGCTGTAAGACACCGCTTCTTGCCATATTTCATGATTCTAGGTCAACGGGAAGTACCCTATAGGTTTTGATTCCCTTGTGAAATCGCAAAATATGCGACATAAACGGTCATATCTTTTGATCACAAGTTTGATTTTTTCACAGCTGAAAGAGACCGCAGACCCGAGTATTTGATACAAATTTCAACTTGTTAACTCTACGCGTTCCTGAGAAAAATGGTCTTGACAGACAGACAGACAGACGGACGGACAGACAGACAGACGGACAACAAAGTGATCCTATAAGGGTTCCGCTTTCGGTACGGAACCCTAAAAAAGAGTAAGATGCCCAAGTAGGGAAAGAAAATAAGTACAAAAACATTGTCGGGAAGTACCCATTACATAATAGACGAACCAAATTGCTGTTAAAGACTAATAGAACTTTGCGAAGCACATGACATGATGTGAAAATCCACAGCGTTCAAGAAATTACCAAGGAAACAGAAAACATGGATCTCTCCCAACCAGATCTTAGGAGAATTTCAATTAGATCATTTAGCGGTTAAAAGGAAATTTAATAAAGAAATAAAAAATGTCAAAGTTCTCAGGGGTCCAGATTAACAAAATCAAGAGGGATCAAATAAAATAAAATCTAATAATTAAAGCAGAACAACTTGCTCCACTAACTAAAATAAATAAAAAACTTGCATGGTGGATGAAAGAGTGCGATAGCCTCATTGAACTAAAAAGGAAAGCATGGCACCAGTGGTAATCACAGAAAAACGACCATAACAGACAAAATTTCTTATATGTTTGAAAATTAGTGACTAAAAATCTTAAGAGAATCAAAAAAGCTCGAGATGATGACATACTTCAGCAAATTAATGAAGATTTTCACAGAAAACACTGTTTCTAAACAATGTTTTTTATATCGAAACTTTTATAAGAATTTTAAGAAGAAATTGAATAAGTACAATCCCCCAACTCTACAACTCCAGGATCAAGAAGGAAATGTTGCCCATAACAACAAAAAACTTTGCACATAAGAAGAATATTTAAAAAATCTGCTTAACTGTGAGAACCCATAGAAAAGATGGACTTTCATATATCCACATCAACCAAACCTGACTAGAACTAATCTTAAGAATTATAAGGATTCGGGAGAAAATGAGATCACAGCTGAACTTGAAAATGCTATACAGTCTCTCAGAAATATCTTTGAAGAAATTGGGATTCATGCTAGAATCCCAAATTACTGGAAAATAGCCCTTATACATCCACTTCATACGAAAGGATACAAAACAGACCCTAACAAGTACAGAGGGATATTTCTCCTCGACGTAATATATTCTCCACAGTCCTACTACACAGGGCAGAAGAACCTCAACTAGACCATCAACTAGCTTGTGGAATACCAAACGGTTTTCAGGAAAGGGAGATCCTGTCCGGGACAAATTATCAATCTCAAACATATCATGAACCATCAAAAAAACACGGGCTACTAAATCGTTATCAGTTTAAGTTGAAAAGACAAAGACCAAAATAATCGCGAACATAAGAAACCCACCAAAAAAGCTTCAAGGCAACCAATACATAGACGTCAAAGAATTCAAATATCTTGGGGAATGGATCAGCTGGAATGCGCAAGAGAAAAAGGCAATGGAATCTAGTAATGAAATCCTGGAACAATGGAATCCTTATATGCAACCGATACATTGTCTCTCACCACCCAAGGATCGCTTGATAGCCTGGAGGTGAAGGAAAGAAAGATATTACGCAAAATCTTAGGCCTCAAATTTCATAACAACAAATTAATCCATGTCAGGAACGAAACTCTTTACCTAAAGACAACAAAAAAACGGAGAATTGATTTTTATGGACACATCCTCCGAATGTATTAAAATGGACTTAGCAAAAAGATCTTCGACCACTTTCGTAATAAAAAACAAAAAAATTAAGATTACACATTACTTACTCAAAATAATGAAAACTCAACCAAAAATTTCAGCGTCTTAGGATTTGTAAGTTTTTCTTCAGGGTCTTCAAGAAACTTATGAATGGATTTTTCTATTGCTTCCTTTAAAAAAACATTTTTTTTTTATTCTGATGAGTAGTTTCTTCGATTTGCTCTTCATAAGAATCGATTTCCACATAAGAATTTGGGAATATTCTAGACAATTTCTTTCCAGATAACTTAATAATTTCGGTTTTTGAAGCTAAAGAAAGTACTCTAGATTTCTTTGCTGAACTGGAAATGTTTTGTGGAATTTGCAAATACAGTAAAAGCGTTGCTAATTCTACTTGTCTTCTTTCTTGAATTCGTTCTTCTAAAGCATATAAGAATTTCAAACTTATATCAGTGTTTAAGTTTTTTAGATCATAGAATGAGTAGTAAATCAAATAAGATAAAAAATAATTAATTTACCTAATAAATTAATTTCTTTAAAACCGGTTTTCATAATTTAAAACCGGTTTTGAAATGTGACAAATTTTCTTTAAAAACCGGGTTTGAAAAAATTGTTAAATACATCAATTAATTTAAAATAAGCAATTTTTGTCAGCAATTTGAATCTCGAGTGAAAATTTAAAATAAAAAAAGGTTTCATAAAAGTTACAGCTAAGGATATAGGGCAGGGATCACCAATTAGTTTCTTCAGGGGTCCGGTTTTTTAAATAAAATTTCCATTTGAGTTTATTTAATAAGAAAATGTACAGAAGCAACAAAGAATGTTTTTACATATGAATGTGAAAAATGATATTTTTTGTCTTTTTTGGTTGAAGTAAGTGGGTGCTATTGTCATGAAATCCTTGAAATGTTCATCAGTAAGTCGAGATGTTCAACAGAAGTTCATCTTCGAAAATGCTGCTTCACAAATATATGTTGACCAAATTTATTACCACACACGAGATATTATTACCACACAAATTTTATCCAGAACACTTCACAAGGAACTTAACTTCCGCATGTTTGTGTTTTAATACGGTCTTTTCTTGGAAATCCATCATTTCCATCTGCAGAGTAGCTTTATTACTCCCGTAAACATTTGCGGCTTCGTTGCTCCATTCACCATCAAGATGCAGAGAGTAAATGTTGCTGAGGATTCAAACGACATTCTCAATTTTCTTGAAATCTGCGAATCCGTTTTCAAATTCCGATTTAAGATCCTTAAGGAACGTGTTGTATTGACCGACGTCAATTTCATTGTCTCTGCTGATTATTTTATTTATATTAGGGAAGTGTCGGTCAAGTGTCATTCATTACCAAGGTCATTTTGAAAAGATCGAGTTTTCGCGAAAAGCTTTTTACTTCTGGCTTGAGCTCCCACATAAGCTTTCCTTTACCTTGAAGTTTAAGGTGCAAGTTATTGATATGTTAAAAAATATCTGTTAAGAAAGCAATCGAAGCTACATTTTCTTTTTTGCTTAGAAAACTTGGGTTAGGTTAGGTCACTGTTGAAAAGAAATGTCTTCAAATGTTCTAAAATGCTGAACAAACTTTGTAAAACGCAGCCTTTGCTTAACCATCTCACATTATTATGCAACATCATCATATTGTGATCAACTTCTTCAAGAAATGATTTCAATTTACGATGTTTCAGTGATGATTTTGCACGAAAATTTACTTTTTTATTTTATTTTAATCACTCCTTGCACAATACTAACAATTGTTATTAAGTTTGCAGCAAAGCACAGTTTACTGTATAGTGATAGGAAATCAAATTTTCATTAAATTTTGCATTGGTCCACATTAGGTGAACTAGTCCTTTTTTAATCCTATTGCTGGTAAAAACTGAATTACATTTTTAACAAAAAAAATCTAATCACAATTATTGTTATTTCTAATAATTCAATCAATATTCATCCGTTATCAATATTCATCCGTAATAAATATTCATCTGTAGTCAATATTCAACCGTGTACTTATACACGAAATAAACAAATGAATATAGAAGACTGATAAAGACTACTTAACTAAGAAATGTTCTTTAGAAGATGGAAATTGAGTCTCATGAATCACATCTTGAAGGTATTTCTGAAGATCATTCATCGCAAAATATACAAAATATGTGAAGAACAAGTTTTTTCTACATAATTTGGTTTTAGAAACGCATTCGGCACACGTGAAGCCCTATTTAGCATTCAAGTATTGTTTCAAAGATGACGTGATGTGAACTGCGATATATGTGCCTGCTTTATTGACTATCAAAAGGCTTTCGATAGAGTAAGACATCATAAGATGATAACATTTTTTGTTAAAAAAGTTTAATAAATTGTCAGTAATAACTGTTAATAGTATATTTACGTTATGAGAGTTGTAAAAAGCATATAACGTACGAGTGGAACAGTTACGCACGACCTGCGTAGCGGGGACTGCGTAATTCCGCGAGCTCGTAATTGCCTTACAACTCGAGTTATGTACTATACTTTATCTACGACCACACTAATTTGTTTCTGTTTGATGTGATTTCATATGAAAAATATGTTTGATGTAACAAATTTATTTCTTATTAGGTACATTATTTAACATTATAATAAACAAACAGTTGTATTTTCATATATAACTGTTACTCGACATTATTTAACTTGATGTAAATGAAAAGAAATACATTCTTAATGGTTGCATACCTTATTATTTAGTACTTATTTGGGTTAAACTGCAATAAGAGGCAACCCAATGTATGCAATGTCAATTTCCTTTAGTTTGAATTGTGGCACGGGGGGCGCTGAACATATGCGCACACGCACGTAGTAGCAGCTTCCAACCAATAAACGAAGCGTAAACCAAACGCACGTGTGTGTTATCAATTATAACTTATCATTAATCGCGGACTGTTACATACGTGTGTATTATGATGTATTTACAATAGTGGTCGTAGATAAAAGCTTTTTCATGTCTAAATCATTTTTATCGAAATAATCCATCACCGCGTTGTTCATGTCTTCACCTCGGGTTCTTCCTAATAACGCAAAATAGCCAACATCCCGTCAACAAAAGTTTCTCTTATTTGGTCCAGGAAGCGTACAAAAATAAGCAGTTGTGCCTAATCAGTCACTTAGCACGATTCATCCATAGCCAAAGCGTAATAGTTTGCATTATTTAACTGCCTTTTCACGTCACAGTAATTTTCTTCTGACAAAACGTGTGTATTTCTTGTGTTAGTAGACGCAGATAACGGAATCCATCGAATAGTATCAACAATAACGTTTCTGTTCTCAAACAGAACATTGCCTGCCTCGACAAAGTATTCTTTAACTATGTCAGCATCAGTAAATGGTTTCATATGCTTAGCAAGAAACCAAGAAACACGCAAAGAAGCCTCACCACATTTTTGCCGCTCAATCATTGAACGAGTCATGAACTGGGTCGAAGATGCGTAGCTCGATAATAAACTTGCAATTTTAGATTTACGCAAGGTACTACCAAGTTGAAATTTTTTGACAAATGATTTATGTTTGGTATCGTAATGTCCTTTAATATTCGAGCTTTTAATTAACGCCACTGTTTGTTGAAAAAATGAAGCACATTGGTACTGCTCCAGCACCATTTGGCAGCGTAAAGCAATATAAATTGGTCCATTCTGACAATAAATGTCTATTTTCGACTTCCGCCTTTCTTTTTTTGGATTCCATTGTTAAAAAAGGTAGGCAATACACTGCCAACGAGCGTCTGCCGTCTGCTCGAAGCGTGGTGCTAGTGCCCCCGGCCTCGTGCCGCGCCGCGCGCTTCGCCACCGCTACAACGGTGGTGAAGACGGCAGCTAACACAAAGCGTGGGATACATTTTATTTAAGTTATGTACTGATTAATACAGGTCCGCACAAAATAGGTGGGCGGTCCGGATCCGTACCGCGGTCCGCCATTTGGTGACCCCTGATACCCTATAATACCCTATGTATTCATTTATAGTAATCTAACTAATTTTTTTTTTCAAAATTTAATAAACCGAATTTTTTTTTTAATTATCTTGTAAATCGAACTTGTTTAGTATTCACCTCAATTTTCTTATGAAATGTCACCGAGTTACAAAAGCTTCACGTATGAATATGAAGTAATAATTGAACTTTCGCAAGTGTATTTGCGCTTTCGATTCGTCAATAACTTGAGACTGAAACCAATTGCGCATAAACTCGACCTGCCAGCAAACATGTTGTTTATGTCCTACAAAGTTGACTGACATTCAAACAATCTCCACACCAACATTATCATTGTATAATCGTACTAAAAACCGAAAAACCCAAGTAAATAATATCAAAGTTAATTTGTTTTTAAAATAAATAGTTAAAATTGGGTAAAATTACAAGAAATTTTGGCGCTAGTGTAGAGAAGGATAGTGATTCATTTTCCGCGGAAAATCCGAGTCGATCAGTCGGAAAATGACCTCCTGAAAGTTTGGCCACAATCCGTTTTTAATCGCCTGCAACCGTTTTCGAGATAATAACTTCCGAGATGAAATCGACAATTACAAAAGTTTTAGTTGGAAACTTTGTTATAAAAAAATATTGAAAACAATTTAAACTAAGCAGAATTTGGTCTAAAATTTATTGTTTTAAAATTTAGTTAACACAACGTAAGTTTTTTTTTTAATTTAATTATAAATCGAACTTTTCTTAATATCCTCCAAAATTTTCGTATGAAATTTCAACAAATTACAAAAGCTACACCAAAGAATATGAAGTAATAATTGAACTTTCGTAAATGTATTTGCGCGTTTTCAATTCGTCAATAAATTGAGCCTGAAGCGCATTAAGTCGGCTTGCCACCTAACATGTTTGTATCCTACAACGTTGACTGATACTCAAACAATCCCCACAACAACATTGTCATTACATAATAGTACTGAAAATCGTAAAACCCAAGAAAATAATATAAAACTTAACTTTTAAAATAAACAGCTAAAATCGGACGAAATTACAAGAAATTTTGGCGCTCGAGTAAAGATGGATAGTTTTTAATTTTTAGCGGATAATACGAATAATCAATTGGATTTGAAAGTTATGCCACAATTCGTTTTTAAACGCCTGTAACCGTTTTCGGAATAAAAACTACTGTAATCGACAATTACAAAAGTTTCAGTTGGAAACTTCGTTATGAAAAATTATTGAAAACATCCATTAATTTAAACTAACAAGGGGAACTTCCGACGTCTGGATCACGGATTTTCTTCAAACTTTGTACACTTTTAGTAGTCCACTAGGACGACATAATGTACAAGTAGTAAGGCGTACTATTTCGGCATATTCGAGAAAATTGCAATTTTCTCTTTTCGAAATTTTCCGTGTCAAATATATACATTTGCGTTGCGTCAACGTGTATAAGATGGCGGTAGCCGAGTGGTTAAGTCCAAGCTTCATAATTGATGGATCGGTGGATCTAGTCCCACACGTCGTTCTTTTTTTTTCAACGCGGCTCATATTTTTTCTTATAAATAACAATTCAAAGGTAATATGATGATTAAATACGTGTATTTACATAAATTTTGATTCAATTTCCAATGTTATTTGGCTGTTTACTGAATTTTAAGAATAAATAAAAAAAATTGTTTTTTGACCTGCGCCTACGGGATCGAAGGGATAAGGGGAGAGCATCAAACTTGGAAAACCCAAGTCAATCAACGTAAATAAAGGTTTGACAATTAATAAGTTTATTTAATCATACAAAGTAATAAAATAAATTAATCTTTGGATGTGCTTAGGACAGCGTTTCCCAAACTTTTTTCTTCGTGACCCGGTTATTTTTTCAACGTGACCCAGTACGTAAATTTTTTTAAAAGAAGATAAGCAATGGATCATTTTATTAATGGTAAAACTAAAGTAGCTCTAACAAAGATTGCACGCAAACAATGCAAAAAAGCATTACAAAAATATATGTGCTTATAAATAAAATAAATATTAATCTGAAGTGTGTTCCTGTTTCTCGTCGACCAAATATTTTAGGTGTGAAGGAAAGGATGACAACTTTATTCTTAAATCTACGTCTAATCGATTTCTAAATTTATTTTTAAGAATAAGTGTTGAAAGAAAAATAAGTGCCTGCTTAACACGTGTATGTCGTCACAAAAGGCATTAGAAATTGTATTGCTTTTTGTGCCAATACCGGACATTCCTGCTGACAGGAAAGTCAAAAATCCAACAAAGGGATTCTATTGAAATTATCTTTCAGCGTTGTGTCACATGACAGTTCAATTACAAATTCAACATCTGAATCTACTAATTCTGTTTCAATTTATACATTTAGTGTAAACTATAATATTTGCAGATGATCTTTGAATGCAGTTGAAATTTCATCTGGCATGGAACTAAGATTATACTGTTTTTGTAATTTTGTCTTCATAAAAACATTGTAATTCCCTTCTTCCGATGACGTTGCACACATTTTTGCCTTGTTATGTCAGATTTAAATTATTTAAAAATCCAAAAATGTCGCAAAGATAGAACAACTTAATGAACCAATTTACGCCAACTTTTATTTAGCTTCAAATATTGCATCTTTAGTCGCGGGGGGATATTGCTCCAAAAATAATAAAACTTCTTCTCTCATTCCAAAAAGACTTCCCGCTGGACAGCCATCGTACATCACAATCCAAAATAAGATGTTCGTGTTCGCTACACATTTCTTTACATAGTGCAGTGAAAAATATGGAATTCGAAGGGCGGTGTTTCATACTGCACTCTTTTAGGTGACCAACACTTTCTTCTATATCATCATGCCATTTCCACGATTCTACGCTTCACTGTGTTATTGGAGATAGCATATTTATTTGGTTCTGTTTGGTATTTTATCACATATTCGAGTTCCTATTATTTTCATTGCTGGAATTAGTAACTTTTCGGAAATTGTATGAGGGTATCAGTCTCACCAATTAATTTGGATATTTAGGAAGTATATTTAGGATATATAGGAAGCCATAACTAGGTTTTCAGACAAATTCATGTGATAAAAATTAAAATATATTTCAAAATGGCGTGTTGAACATTCTAAAACAAGAAAACGCGAAAATGAAATCAGAAATGAGCATCTTCTAACCTGCAAGAAATAGGCAACTCGTAAATTATAGTGAAAAATGATTTCGTGAAAATAAATAAACTAAAACAAAAAGCAGTAAAAGTTTCTTTGCAACCCGGTATTTTTTTCCGTAGCCCGGTACCGGGTCGCGACCCGGCATTTGGGAAACTCTGGCTTAGGACATTACAAGCTGCAGGGTGATATTCGTCATACAAACACGAAAAACATAAATTACAACGACATCTACTACCTACTACATCGAATGAATGCATTTTTCCTGCATGCACAAGGAATTGTTAGAGTTTGTATGGAAAAACAAACCTCGTTGACATTCTCAAAAATGTCTCTTTCTTCTGACAAGTTGGATGCAAACCACGCGTAACGCAAGCTTTCTCATAAATATCGGTGCTGATATTTGGTGATGCAGTATAGAATGTATTTGATAGCATCTTCACGAGAAGCAATTTCTCGCTCGTTTTCGATTAAATATGAACAATTTTGAAGAAATTTTTTAACTTGCCTATAAGTAAGAGAAATGAACCTCACACGACTGGCAAATTGGAGTACAATTCGGGGGTATGACTTTAACCAACAGCCCAATAGCATTGGAAATTCAATCAAAATGCATGCAACTACACGTATTTATTCATTATATTACCTTTGAATTGTTATTTATAAGTAAAAATATGACCAGCGTTGAAAAAAAAGAAACGATGCTTGGGACTAGGTCCAAAGATCCAACAATAGGGAATATGCATGTTTTTTATTAAATATTTTTAATTCAGTGTTTACACCGTTATAACATAGTAAAAAATAGAAATACTGCTGAACAATGTAATTAAGTTTAAAAAAAATATTTAAAATTGAGAAAAAATTTGAGCTGTTTAAACGCCCCCATTTTTGCGCGGTCTGTTGATGACGTCAATTACCACTGACAGTTCAGTCCATTGCACTACAGCTGTTTTCATTTTTAACTTGAAATTTGTGACGTGACCCTCGCTTAATCTGCACTTTTATTTAGTAATTTTAAGTTTTGAAATAGATATTAATTTCAAAAATAATGCTTTAGTTCAATTGCCTGGTCAATAAAGATTCGGAAAAAATAGTTTTTTTAACCAAATTTAAATTTCATGCATATTCCCTATTACGAAGCTTGGACTTAACCACTCGGCCACCGCTATCTTATACACGTTGACGCAAAGCAAATGTATATATTCGACATGGAAAACTTCGAAGAGACAAAATTGCAATTTTCTCGAAAATGCCGAAGTAGTGCCTTACTACTTGTATATTATGTCGTCCTAATGGACAACTAAAAGTGTACAAAGTTTGAAGAAAATTCGTGATACAGTCGTCGGAAGTTCCCCTTGTAAGCGGAATTTGGTCTAAAATTTGTCTTTTCAAAATTTTGTAAATACAAAGTAAGTTTTTTTTTTAAGTAAGTTTACAAAGTAGGTTCTTAATATATAAAACACGGTCGGGTTTGAATTTTGGGTTTTAAAAACTCCAGAACGGCTGGACCGATTTTTATGATTTTTGATTAATTGCATTTGCCTACACACCTGCTATTATAGTTACTATTAAAATATTGGAAAAATTCACGAAAAAGGTAATAATAATGAAAATAATTCATTTTCTCATTTTTTTATGGAACATATATTCGCACAGTCGAAGCTCCTTAAGCTATAACTTAAGCTATGCCAGTAGATGGCGCTCCATTCCCCATTCATAAACGTCAACCACGTGTTTTGGCAGTGCATCTAGAAAATGGTCAACGAGTTTATTTTAACGCATCAAATGTTGCTCAACGTGCTGAAACACCTCCAGTGACAACATTGAGAAGTTTGTTTTTTATTTGGCAAAGCGATCCATTTGCACGAACGTTGCTCTACTCTCTAATGTTCGTGGTCCGACATCTTTTGAATCACTTCGAACTGTCAATGGTGCAGTGTGCCCAACATTTCGCGCTGCATGTCAACAGCTCAATTTGCTTGAACACGAAATTCATTGGAACATTAGAATACCTGAATCAGTTCTTTCTGAATCTCCAAATCAGATGCGCATATTATTTGTTATGATGATTTCGATCGATGTTTCCGATGGAATCCAATTGAACTGTGGAACAAGTACAAGCATGACATGTCAGAAGACATTTTACATCGAAATCGCGTCACTTCAAGGAATCCCGATCTCGAGGTGAATGAGGAAATACATAACCAGGCTTTGCTTTTGATAGAAGACATGTGTTACCTCATGTGCGGCAGTTTGTTAGTAAAGTTAGGAATGCCAACGCCAAATAGTGCTAAGAACGACGCTTTCAATCGAGAATTGGAAAATGAACGTGAATACGACCGAGATGCATTGAACGAATCAGTTTGAATAAGTGTACCACTGTTGAACTCAAAACAGAAGGATGTGTACGATAAGTTAATGAAGGCAATTGATGATGGAAATAGTGGCTTATGTTTCCTCGATGCACTCGGTGGAAAGGACATTCCTCATGTAATTGATTTTAGCCACTGTTCGTGCGATATCCGAAATTGTCATAGCAGTTGCTTCTTCAGGTATAGAAGACACGTTGCTAGAAGGATGCAGAACGGCTCAATCAGCGTTTAAATTACCGTTAAACCTTTAAACGACTGAAACACCCACATGCAACATTGCGAAACAATCGCCAATGGCCAAAGTGTTAAAGCAAGTATAATTATTGTATGGGATGAATGCGCAATGGCGCGGCGCACAAACGTTCCTTGGAAGCACTAAATTGAACCATGAAAGATCTGCGCAATGACTCAAGACTTTATGGAGGCGCAATGATTTTACTGTCTGGATTATACTTTCTATAAATCGAACTTTTCTTAACATCCTCCAAAATTTTCTTATGAAATTTCAACGAATTACAAAAGTTACACCAAAGAATATGAAGTAATAAATGAACTTTCGCAATTGTATTTGCGATTCATCAAGAACTTGGAACTGAAACCAATTGCGCATTCCCTCGACCTGCCACCAAACATGTTTGTATCCTACAAAGTTGACTTATATTCAAACAACCCCCACAACAACATTATCATTACGTAATCGCACCGAAATCCAAAAAACCCTAGAAAATAGTATAAAACTTAACTTATCTTTAAAATGAACGGCTAAAATCGGGCGAAATTACAAGAAATTTTGGCACTCGAGTAGAGAAAAAATAACCGCTATCCTGATTATTTTTTCGCGGAAAATCCGAGTAGATTGACTGGAAAATGACCTACTGAAAGCGATGCCACAATCCGTTTTTAACACAAGATTGCCGATGGAAGTCATTTTGACTGCTTTTCAATTAGATAAACAATTATGTATATAATGACACAGCTCCTTATAATTTTGCGACTTTTTGTAGAACATATAAATGCGTTTATTAATCATTGTAGTTGCCTCCCCCTCCTTCATTTCCGGTAGATATATATGTATTATACCTGTGTTGTCCAAAAGCAGTCATTTTGACTACTTTGAAAATTTTAAATAATCTAATGACTTTTATTATTGAATTGAGTAAATTTCTTGTATCACCAGTTCGGCTTTGGATTGGCAAATTTGGCAACAAATTCTGGCTTGCATCAGATGTTAGTAGCAAGTACGTTTTGAATGGTTTTCCTTATTTGGGGAAAGATGGAGTTGATGTGTCGGATCAAATGGCCAGAAAATATACAGTAGAATCTAGTTCTCGGAGATGGCCCCTCCAAATATTTTTCAATAAATTAGATGTGTCTGCTACAAATGCTTGGATCTTTCACAAAGAAGCGACAGGAATACAAATACAACGAAAACAGTTCTTGTTTCAATTAGCAGAACAACTTTCCACCGATTACAGAGTTGCAAGACAGAAAAATACATCAGGACATAAGGACCCACAAAGATCAACTGCAACATCATCACATACAACATATTCTAACAAACGAAAAATTTGTCAAGTACGACTTTGCCACAATAACAAAACAAATAATATATGTGAAAAATGTCTAAAGTATGTTTGTGGAAGATGTACACATAAAAAGATTTCCACTTTCATTTGCTTAAAATGCACAAATAATGCATACATTATTTTTTTGTCCAAGTGATTTTTTTTATCGTTAATATTTTTATTTAAACTTGTTGTATGACTGACTGTAAATAATATAAAATTATTAAATAATATTTTTAAACAAATTTCTTTACACATTAGTTATTCTTTCACAATGCAGTCATTTTGACTGCTTTGGGGCAATATCGGTATATACTAAGTTCTACTAAGTCTTACTAAGTATATACTAAGTATATACTAAGTCTTTCTAGTGTTAAATACCTGCATCCGTTTTCGAGATAAAGACTAATGAAAACGACATTTGCAAGAAATTTCAATTGGAAACTTCGTTATGAAAAATTTAGAATTGGTAAAACAATGCCACGTTATAGATAATCATACAAACTTAATACAGTCGGAACACAGCCTGAATATATAAATATTTAACCTTTCCAGAGCTCTATAATATTGTTATTAATAAAAGCAAAGCTGTACTGATGAGAGATAAATCTCGAAACGCGTCTACAGATGGCTATCCACTTAAGGTATTGGAAAGATATGATCTTAAAAAACAATGATATTTTTCTGGTTTTTGTTGAGTGCCACTAAGGTGGACTGAAAGCTATAAAATAACTGAGAAATTTCACATGAGCTTTGTTTTTGGTGGTCTTATAAAGACTCATTAGTATTATAGACCTCCGGAAAGGTTGAATATATTTATATATTCAGGCTGTGAATATATTATAGACAGATGTATTAAGTTTTTCTGAAAAATTGTTAAAAACATTAATTTAAACAAGGGAGAAATTAGTCTAAAGTTTATCTTTTGAGAATTTAGTAAATTTATTGTTGACTCTGAGGGTCCAACCCGCACATTATAATAACGACCATATGCACGCTGAGCCAAAACAATTGATTTGAAATAAAGTTCAACGATTTGGGCACGTTGTTCAATTGTGTACTGTTCCATTTTAAGTTCCCCCAAGTCTTCTTTAAAAAATACTGAAAGAAATAAAAACAAAAATATAATCAAAAAGTTATAAGGAATTAAAAACCCTTCGCTAATTTAGGGCCATTTCGTACAAAGTTTTTTTTTTAAATTACTTATAAATCGAACTTTTCTTAATATCCTCCTAAATGTTCTTATGAAATTTCAACGAATTACAAAAACTACACCAAAGAATATGAAGTAATAATTGAACTTTCGCAACTGTATTTGCGTTTTCGATTCGTCAATAACTTGAGACAGAATCCAATTGCGCATTAACTCGACCTGCCACCAAACATGTTTGTATCCTACAAAGTTGACTGACATTCAAACAATCCCCACAACAACATTATCATTACGTAAGAGCACTAAACACCGAATAAAATAGTATAAAACTTACCTAAAAATAGTCTACATTTGTTTATAAATTTGCAAGCGAATCAATGGAATTTTAGCAAATAATTCACACTTAAAATCTAGGTCGTACTTGCTGCGTTTGCCAACGCAACTTGCCAATTTCAATAAAATTGAGCATTTTCATATTTTATTTTAAATAAAATAAATTGTTTTGGCGTCTCAAAAACCCCACACACCTCCTTTCTAAAAAAACAAACTAATTCTACATTCACTAATTTTCCATAATTTCTTTTTATTACCTAGATAATTACACAAACTATTAACTTATTTACTAGTCTAGTTTAAATATTCTATTATTTCAAAGAATTATTAAACTATTATTTCAAGAAAACCTTTGGTTGTTTAATAAACTAGAGCGCTTAGTCGACATCAAATATTAAAACTATGTGCAGGTGTCATTGATTGGAATAACTGGAATCTAATCAATAGATTTAGTGCGAATTAAATAGATTCCATAAGCAATAGAATGCGTCTGTTTGTATGTTTACCAAAATAAACTGAATTTATTTTTCCTGAAATAGTTTTCTAAATCAGAATATTAAAATATATTTAAAATGAGAAATCATGGCTTGAACCAAATTAATAATAGCTTTGAAAGTAGGAGATTATCATTGCGATATCTTAAAATCTGTCAGTAGCTGGAATTACACTGATATCTTCAGTTACTCTTTGGCACACTTTGCTCACACAACGCATCTCGATAAAAGTGTACCAAAGAGTAACAGAAGATATCAGTGTAATTTCAGCTATTCACAGATTTGAAGATATCGTAATGATAATCTCCTACTTTCAATTCTATTAAAATAAATGTTTTATAGATTCAGAAAAACTCAAGATTTTTGATAAATTTCATACTTCAGATGTTATGTGTTTATTTTTACAAAAATTGAGTTATATAGAAATTTGTTGAAAAAGTACTTGTTTTAATAATTTGCTGACTTATAGTTTGCAAACAAACGCAACTTAATGATTTAAAGTATATGTCGATTTGTCTTTTTATTTCGTTTAAAAAATTGTTAATATAAATAGCTTAAATTTAATATTTGGTAAAAACTAGTGTACTAAATGAATAGGATGGCTGCGACCATTACTACGTGGTAATTCACTATGTTTTTTAGTGTTGTCTTAGCTTAAAAACATAGTGAATTTATCAATTCCGTGTAGTGTACTAAATTATAAAGTTCTTAAATCGTGGGTCTAGCTAGACGTAGCATAAAGATCAACACCAACAACAGTTTATTGACTAAATCTCTAGGATTATGTCTGTCTCATGTCTGTCTCATGTCTGTCTCTAGGATTATGTCTGTCATCTATATTTAAAATTTGCAAACTAATAATTGCAAAAGTTCCAAAATTATATTATGTACCTAGACTAATTGTACAAATCAAAACGAAGTTTTGTCTAAATTTATTGTTTGTTTCATCAAAAATTGTTCCAATTTCAAATTTAGCAATGAAATTAAGTGGATTTGGTCCGATTGTCCCTGACCTTGATGTAGTTATAATGGGTGAGCCGAGTTCAGACTAAATTCAAAGACCAAGACTCCAACGCGAATTTAATTTAAAATAATTATTCCCGATAACATATTCATGGCGTTTAATTTTGCATGGATTAAACCCAAACAAATTAACTTTGAAATTCTATGGACAATATTAACCCTTTGTTGACCGACCGTACTTTTAAGTTCACGGATGGTAAGAGTCCTGATTGCCCATCCCTATAATTATTAAGAATTCCACCCAATTTTGTAACTTTTCTAGACCTAAATGATGTAAATAAAACTATTGAATGCAATTTTTTTATTTATTTTTGAGATATCAATAAAATTCAGCTGTGGTACTTGAAAGTACCTTCGGGCTGCACCAATCAAATACTTGAGTTACCCAACAGTTGGAGTCAGTTAGCCCGTTTCAAAAAATAGATAAGCGTATAATATTATTGGTAGCTAATTACTATTTTTTTAGAGAAATGAGTATACAAACTGTCAATAATACTGAATCTGACCTCTGGCTCTGGGGTTTTAAGAGAATTTATGTTTTCTCCTTTTGATGTGGAGGCATTCTTATTTCATACTTAATTCATACTTAATTTCTTCGATTTTGACGTCATTTTTTCATTTATAAGACCGTGCAGTTATTGAGTACAATATAAGTTACTCTGGTAAACAATATAATCCAGACAGCCTTTTATAAGGGTGAGAAACGTATCAGTGGCCGTAGAACACTCTTCAAATGTACCCGGTTTTACACCTTCGTCGAATTTATATTCAGGAACCTCAGTTTACTTTTTTTACTCCAAGATCTTGGACATGATTGGCCAGTATTTCGTTTCCTTTTACGTGGTGCCGTTTTCTTATTTTTATCGTTGCTTTCTAACCCTAACCCTAACTTATGCTTTGCAGCAATATCAGATTCTTCCAATTCAATATTATCAGTAATGTTAGGTACATCACATTGCCATTCGACCCCCATTGTCAAGTCAAACTCATCTAATCGGCTCTCCAACTCTAATTCGGATACTTCTAAATTGACTTTTGGCATGTCTACATCATTAGGATCCCCATACTCTTTCTATATCTTCTTTCTGATTCTACATCAGTCAACTCACCAACATTTTCTTCAGGTAGAGGCTCAAATAACAGTTGTACAATAGCATCAGTGTCACTAAACTTATAATGTTCTCTTGTTGGTATATTAGATGTCATTTTATACATATAAAACAGAAAATTCCACAAAAAAATAACTTATGAAATTCTGCACAATGCCAAAAAAATAACCAAGATCAAGTAGCTAACTAGCCCAACGGTACTTCTAAGTCCACTTTATTTTTTAATGATTTTATTCACTAAAAACAATTCTAGTCTAATAAAATTGCATTCATTATCAAGAACAAAGATGGATAAGTTAAAATAAAACAAAATCATTCAATAATTTGATTAATTTTACAATAAAACGCAAAAGGAAAACAACACACAATAGCTTCACAACACGGTTGATTTGGATAAGATTTGATGACAACCAGCAATACCAACATCAAAACTAAATATTTCCCGTATGAATAAAAGGATACCACGCACTCCTTGCATTCAGTGGCCTCCTGCAAGGCCTCTTTCACTTCCTCTGGGGTGGTAGCCTCGTCCCCGGTTCCAGGACACTTCTAAAGCCCACCTTTGTTCTGACCCCACCCCCCCTCTTTCACTTGGGCTATTCTCTCAGCCAGTCTCTTCTTTTCGACCTCGTTTTTCACTCTAAGCATGAGGTCCCAAAACTACGGTTTTACTCATCCCTTTCACATGTATATCCTCTACATCCACTTCATTCTTTATGCCATTTACCATCTAGGAGATGGTAAGTGCATAAGAGACATCCTCTGCCCTCCTTACCAGAACGTCTTGGGTCATCCCGGTGTCTCCGGACACTTTCTCTCGATGCGATTTACCTTTCATCACTTTCAACAATTTCATCCAGCACAGGATTACCTCAGCTCCTGTGCCGCGCATTCCATCATCTTTCGCACATGGCACCTGTTAAGGTTCCCAGGCACACCCATGACTCATTTGCTCTTTCTAAAAGTCTTTTAATAAAGCTCAATATACTCTAGACTGTCTAGTCTTGTCTGTCTAGTCTTGTCTGTCTAGTCTTGTCTGTCTAGTCTTGTCTGTCTAGTCTTGTCTGTCTAGTCTTGTCTGTCTAGTCTTGTCTGTCTAGTCTTGTCTGTCTAGTCTTGTCTGTCTAGTCTTGTCTGTCTAGTCTTGTCTGTCTAGTCTTGTCTGTCTAGTCTTGTCTGTCTAGTCTTGTCTGTCTAGTCTTGTCTGTCTAGTCTTGTCTGTCTAGTCTTGTCTGTCTAGTCTTGTCTGTCTAGTCTTGTCTGTCTAGTCTTGTCTGTCTAGTCTTGTCTGTCTAGTCTTGTCTGTCTAGTCTTGTCTGTCTAGTCTTGTCTGTCTAGTCTTGTCTGTCTAGTCTTGTCTGTCTAGTCTTGTCTGTCTAGTCTTGTCTGTCTAGTCTTGTCTGTCTAGTCTTGTCTGTCTAGTCTTGTCTGTCTAGTCTTGTCTGTCTAGTCTTGTCTGTCTAGTCTTGTCTGTCTAGTCTTGTCTGTCTAGTCTTGTCTGTCTAGTCTTGTCTGTCTAGTCTTGTCTGTCTAGTCTTGTCTGTCTAGTCTTGTCTGTCTAGTCTTGTCTGTCTAGTCTTGTCTGTCTAGTCTTGTCTGTCTAGTCTTGTCTGTCTAGTCTTGTCTGTCTAGTCTTGTCTGTCTAGTCTTGTCTGTCTAGTCTTGTCTGTCTAGTCTTGTCTGTCTAGTCTTGTCTGTCTAGTCTTGTCTGTCTAGTCTTGTCTGTCTAGTCTTGTCTGTCTAGTCTTGTCTGTCTAGTCTTGTCTGTCTAGTCTTGTCTGTCTAGTCTTGTCTGTCTAGTCTTGTCTGTCTAGTCTTGTCTGTCTAGTCTTGTCTGTCTAGTCTTGTCTGTCTAGTCTTGTCTGTCTAGTCTTGTCTGTCTAGTCTTGTCTGTCTAGTCTTGTCTGTCTAGTCTTGTCTGTCTAGTCTTGTCTGTCTAGTCTTGTCTGTCTAGTCTTGTCTGTCTAGTCTTGTCTGTCTAGTCTTGTCTGTCTAGTCTTGTCTGTCTAGTCTTGTCTGTCTAGTCTTGTCTGTCTAGTCTTGTCTGTCTAGTCTTGTCTGTCTAGTCTTGTCTGTCTAGTCTTGTCTGTCTAGTCTTGTCTGTCTAGTCTTGTCTGTCTAGTCTTGTCTGTCTAGTCTTGTCTGTCTAGTCTTGTCTGTCTAGTCTTGTCTGTCTAGTCTTGTCTGTCTAGTCTTGTCTGTCTAGTCTTGTCTGTCTAGTCTTGTCTGTCTAGTCTTGTCTGTCTAGTCTTGTCTGTCTAGTCTTGTCTGTCTAGTCTTGTCTGTCTAGTCTTGTCTGTCTAGTCTTGTCTGTCTAGTCTTGTCTGTCTAGTCTTGTCTGTCTAGTCTTGTCTGTCTAGTCTTGTCTGTCTAGTCTTGTCTGTCTAGTCTTGTCTGTCTAGTCTTGTCTGTCTAGTCTTGTCTGTCTAGTCTTGTCTGTCTAGTCTTGTCTGTCTAGTCTTGTCTGTCTAGTCTTGTCTGTCTAGTCTTGTCTGTCTAGTCTTGTCTGTCTAGTCTTGTCTGTCTAGTCTTGTCTGTCTAGTCTTGTCTGTCTAGTCTTGTCTGTCTAGTCTTGTCTGTCTAGTCTTGTCTGTCTAGTCTTGTCTGTCTAGTCTTGTCTGTCTAGTCTTGTCTGTCTAGTCTTGTCTGTCTAGTCTTGTCTGTCTAGTCTTGTCTGTCTAGTCTTGTCTGTCTAGTCTTGTCTGTCTAGTCTTGTCTGTCTAGTCTTGTCTGTCTAGTCTTGTCTGTCTAGTCTTGTCTGTCTAGTCTTGTCTGTCTAGTCTTGTCTGTCTAGTCTTGTCTGTCTAGTCTTGTCTGTCTAGTCTTGTCTGTCTAGTCTTGTCTGTCTAGTCTTGTCTGTCTAGTCTTGTCTGTCTAGTCTTGTCTGTCTAGTCTTGTCTGTCTAGTCTTGTCTGTCTAGTCTTGTCTGTCTAGTCTTGTCTGTCTAGTCTTGTCTGTCTAGTCTTGTCTGTCTAGTCTTGTCTGTCTAGTCTTGTCTGTCTAGTCTTGTCTGTCTAGTCTTGTCTGTCTAGTCTTGTCTGTCTAGTCTTGTCTGTCTAGTCTTGTCTGTCTAGTCTTGTCTGTCTAGTCTTGTCTGTCTAGTCTTGTCTGTCTAGTCTTGTCTGTCTAGTCTTGTCTGTCTAGTCTTGTCTGTCTAGTCTTGTCTGTCTAGTCTTGTCTGTCTAGTCTTGTCTGTCTAGTCTTGTCTGTCTAGTCTTGTCTGTCTAGTCTTGTCTGTCTAGTCTTGTCTGTCTAGTCTTGTCTGTCTAGTCTTGTCTGTCTAGTCTTGTCTGTCTAGTCTTGTCTGTCTAGTCTTGTCTGTCTAGTCTTGTCTGTCTAGTCTTGTCTGTCTAGTCTTGTCTGTCTAGTCTTGTCTGTCTAGTCTTGTCTGTCTAGTCTTGTCTGTCTAGTCTTGTCTGTCTAGTCTTGTCTGTCTAGTCTTGTCTGTCTAGTCTTGTCTGTCTAGTCTTGTCTGTCTAGTCTTGTCTGTCTAGTCTTGTCTGTCTAGTCTTGTCTGTCTAGTCTTGTCTGTCTAGTCTTGTCTGTCTAGTCTTGTCTGTCTAGTCTTGTCTGTCTAGTCTTGTCTGTCTAGTCTTGTCTGTCTAGTCTTGTCTGTCTAGTCTTGTCTGTCTAGTCTTGTCTGTCTAGTCTTGTCTGTCTAGTCTTGTCTGTCTAGTCTTGTCTGTCTAGTCTTGTCTGTCTAGTCTTGTCTGTCTAGTCTTGTCTGTCTAGTCTTGTCTGTCTAGTCTTGTCTGTCTAGTCTTGTCTGTCTAGTCTTGTCTGTCTAGTCTTGTCTGTCTAGTCTTGTCTGTCTAGTCTTGTCTGTCTAGTCTTGTCTGTCTAGTCTTGTCTGTCTAGTCTTGTCTGTCTAGTCTTGTCTGTCTAGTCTTGTCTGTCTAGTCTTGTCTGTCTAGTCTTGTCTGTCTAGTCTTGTCTGTCTAGTCTTGTCTGTCTAGTCTTGTCTGTCTAGTCTTGTCTGTCTAGTCTTGTCTGTCTAGTCTTGTCTGTCTAGTCTTGTCTGTCTAGTCTTGTCTGTCTAGTCTTGTCTGTCTAGTCTTGTCTGTCTAGTCTTGTCTGTCTAGTCAAATCAAAAATCAAATCAAAATATTTATTTCCCAATTGAGATACAAGTATCTATAGGATGTGTCATAAATCTTACAAATTAATAATTAAATTTACAAGAAAAAAATTCACCGAGTGAATATATTGTATTTGTGAGTAGAATCTCCTTCAACTTCTTACGAAATTTCTTGTAGGATTTTTCATTTAGCAAATTATTTGGGACATGATTGTAAATCTGAACTCCTTTGTTTTCGACTCCATGACTGCATAGGGTTAAGTGTCTTCTCTTGGTATCCAAAAGATGTTTACCTCTCGTATTATAATTATGCTTGTCTTCGTTTTTTGGAACTTACTTCGGTGTTTGTGAATGTAGGAAGCGGTTTCGAGTATATACAGGCTTACGACTGTAAGTATTCCCAGCATTTTAAAATGGGGCCTGCATGACTGTGTAACTTTTATTGCTTGCATGTTTCTGATGATTCTTTTTTGTGCAATTAGTATTGTTTCTAGTTGTGACGAAGCTCCCCATAATATAATGCCGTAAGCCAGTAACGATTGTACCTCGCCATAGTACCAGATTCGGAGATCGTCTGTGTTTAAAAGTTTCCTCAGTTGTCTTGATTGAAAGGCTTTTTTATGTAGAGTTGCACATATTTTCTGCGTTGTTGTTGCCCAACGAAGGTGCTCCTCCAGATAAATACCCAGGAGTTTTGCCTGGTTGGTCCTTTTAATTTGTTGGTTTTGTATTTCAAGGTCGAGGTTTGAAATATGGGAACTTCTTACCGTTTTAAATATTATGTACTCTGTTTTATCTGTGTTGAGGTGCAGAGTATTCGCAGAGAACCAATTATCCAGAGATTTTAAGAGTAACTGGGCCTGTTCAGTGTTCTCTTCGAAATTATTCCGCGACAAAATAAAACTCGTATCATCAGCATACAAGGTACAATGCGGTCCTTTCACGTAGTTTGCCAAATCTGCGATGTATAATAGAAATAATGTAGGTGCTAAAATGCTTCCTTGAGGAACCCCAATATTTGTCTCTATGATGTCAGATTGGCCCAATTCGTTTCCATTTGACACCGTAACGTATTGTTTCCTGTTTGTCAGGTAGGATCTAATCCATCTCCAAGCTTTCCCTCGTATTCCGTAATCATATAATTTGTTCATCAACGTGTTGTGCGAGACACAGTCGAACGCTTTGGTCAGGTCACAGAAAATCCCTACGGGATGTTTCCCTTTATCCACCTCTTCTAATAATACATTATAAAATTCTACCAGTCTTGTCTGTCTAGTCTTGTCTGTCTAGTCTTGTCTGTCTAGTCTTGTCTGTCTAGTCTTGTCTGTCTAGTCTTGTCTGTCTAGTCTTGTCTGTCTAGTCTTGTCTGTCTAGTCTTGTCTGTCTAGTCTTGTCTGTCTAGTCTTGTCTGTCTAGTCTTGTCTGTCTAGTCTTGTCTGTCTAGTCTTGTCTGTCTAGTCTTGTCTGTCTAGTCTTGTCTGTCTAGTCTTGTCTGTCTAGTCTTGTCTGTCTAGTCTTGTCTGTCTAGTCTTGTCTGTCTAGTCTTGTCTGTCTAGTCTTGTCTGTCTAGTCTTGTCTGTCTAGTCTTGTCTGTCTAGTCTTGTCTGTCTAGTCTTGTCTGTCTAGTCTTGTCTGTCTAGTCTTGTCTGTCTAGTCTTGTCTGTCTAGTCTTGTCTGTCTAGTCTTGTCTGTCTAGTCTTGTCTGTCTAGTCTTGTCTGTCTAGTCTTGTCTGTCTAGTCTTGTCTGTCTAGTCTTGTCTGTCTAGTCTTGTCTGTCTAGTCTTGTCTGTCTAGTCTTGTCTGTCTAGTCTTGTCTGTCTAGTCTTGTCTGTCTAGTCTTGTCTGTCTAGTCTTGTCTGTCTACTCTTGTCTGTCTAGTCTTGTCTGTCTAGTCTTGTCTTTCTATTCTTGTCTGTCTAGTCTTGTCTGTCTAGTCTTGTCTGTCTAGTCTTGTCTGTCTAGTCTTGTCTGTCTAGTCTTGTCTGTCTAGTCTTGTCTGTCTAGTCTTGTCTGTCTAGTCTTGTCTGTCTAGTCTTCTCTGTCTAGTCTTGTCTGTCTAGTCTTGTCTGTCTAGTCTTGTCTATCTAGTCGTGTCTCTCTAGTCTTGTCTGCCTAGTCTTGTCTGTCTAGTCTTGTCTGTCTAGTCTTGTGTGTCTAGTCTTGTCTGTCTAGTCTTGTCTGTCTAGTCTTGTCTGTCTAGTCTTGTCTGTCTAGTCTTGTCTGTCTAGTCTTGTCTGTCTAGTCTTGTCTGTCTAGTCTTGTCTGTCTAGTCTTGTCTGTCTGGTCTTGTCTGTCTGGTCTTGTCTGTCTGGTCTTGTCTGTCTGGTCTTGTCTGTCTGGTCTTGTCTGTCTAGTCTTGTCTGTCTAGTCTTGTCTGTCTAGTCTTGTCTGTCTAGTCTTGTCTGTCTAGTCTTGTCTGTCTAGTCTTGTCTGTCTAGTCTTGTCTGTCTAGTCTTGTCTGTCTAGTCTTGTCTGTCTAGTCTTGTCTGTCTAGTCTTTTCTGTCTAGTCTTGTTTGTCTAGTCTTGTTTGTCTAGTCTTGTCTGTCTAGTCTTGTCTGTCCAGTCTTGTCTGTCTGGTCTTGTCTGTCTAGTCTAGTCTTGTCTTGTTTGTCTTATCTGATTCGTCGTGTCTTGTCTGTCTGGTCTTTCCACCATTCAAAGCCCCCACCATTTAAGCCCCTTGAGTCAAAACGAGAGGAAACGTGGTGGAATCCAAAGTTGACATAACTTCATCACGTATCTCTCCCTTTCATTCCTAAGAAGAACCATTTTTTTTTCCCGTTTACTTGTTGTACCGGGCGCGCCGTTTGTACGCCGTGCCCCCCCTCACATCAAGGTTTACAATAAATTTGTGCGCCCCCTTCGGACTAAGGGGGTCCCGGCGTTGGCACGCACGACTCGCGCGTAGCAATCCTTCGACCCGCCTCACGCTCATCCCTTTCATCCTTCTCCTTTCTCCTCATTATAGATCCTATTATCCCATTCAGCACGCCCCATTCATACTCGCTACGGAGCATAATCCTAACCAAGATCACCTTACTTACCTCCTCACACAACTTGCATTCTGCCACGCTCCTCGTTTGCACCCATCTCACACACTCAAAGATCGTGTGCTCCGCCGTGTCCTCATTTGCACCGCAGTACCTACAGTGCGCCTCGTCTAGTTTTCCAATTCGCTCCAAGTAAGACCCAAACGGTCCATGCCCTGTAAGCGCCTGGGTTAGGTAATAGTTTACCTCACCGTGCCCTCGATTGACCCATTCCTCGATGGTTGGAATCAGCTGCCTGGTCCAGGCTCCCTTTTCCGACGCCATCCATCTCTCCTGCCATATCTGCAAAGTAATTGCCTTTTCGTTTCTGGGGTCGTTACCTTCCCAGACTTTTACTCATTCATTCGCCAGAAGGTCTAGGGGTATGATTGCAGCAACGACCGCCACGGCGTCCCCAGAGACAGTTCTCTATGCACTGCACACGTCCGGTCTTGTCTGTCCGGTCTTGTTTGTCCGATCGTGTCTGTCCGGTCTTCTCTGTCTGGTCTTGTATGTATGGTCTTGTCTGTCAAAAGAGGCCAAGCTCTGCAGCTTCTTGCTGTGCCTCTCCACAACCTTCATCAGTTCCTTCTGGTTTCCACTGATTGCAGTGCCTTCACTTGTAGCAGCACGGGCCAATTGGTCCACCCTATAGTCACCTATTCCCCTATTGTCTTCTATCAATGATTGTCAGCCGCTCCCAGAGTCCACAGGGCTTGCACCGGCCACCGGGTCTTGCACCCGATCAGAATCGGTGACGGGATTGTTACCCGCCTTTGTAGTTTCTCTCATAGCTACCTTCTACTACTCTCTCTGCAGTGTGTTTGGTCCGCGGCAGGTATTTTATTTCCCTCCAGCCCTCCGACTACCACAAGTGTAGTCGGCGAGCATCCCTTATCCACCACCCGAGGACGCGCCCTATAGCGGTTTACAGGTCAGCCAAGGGTGGTCTGTCTGGTCTTGTCTGTCAGGTCTTGTATATCTGGTCTTGTCTGACTAATCTTGTCTCTCTGGTCTTGTCTGTCTGGTCTTGTCTGTCGGTCTTGTCTGTATGGTTTTTCCTGTCTGTTCTTGCCTGTTTGGTCTTGTTTGGCTGGCCTTGTCTGTCTGGTCTTCTCTATCGGGTCTTGTCTGTCTGGTCTTGTCTGTCTGTTCTTATCTGTCTGGTCTTGTCTCTCTATTCTCATGTGTCTGGTCTTGTGTGTCTGGTCTTGTCTGTCTGTTCTTGTTTGTCTGGTCTTGTCTGGCTTCTCTTGTCTGCCTGGTCTTGTCTGTCTGGTCTTGTCTGTCAGGTCTTGCCTATCAGGTCTTTTCCGTCTGGTCTTGTCTGTCTGGTGTTGTCTGTCTGATATTGTTTCTCTACTTCTTTCGAATAGCACTTCCTTTAAGGTGCGTCTGAGAGACAGTCTGTTTTTGAGATCTGTTATTCCCAGTTCTTTAATATCCTTCTCGGTCTCTGTCAACCAAGTGGTACCAAGCTTCTTGTTTTGCCAGAAGGTGAACAGACGGTTTGTTAGTCTGTTTGGAGGCAATCTTGCAATGTGGCCATAGAAAGCTACCCTTCTTTTCCTTGCACAGTCAGAGAGCATCTCAATATGTTCGTAATGCTCAGAGTTATGCCGTCTTCGGAATTCCCCATCTTCCCTTACCGGGCCTAGGATCTTCCTGAGGATTCTCCTCTCTCTGATTTCCAATTTCTCTATTAGACCCCTTAGTTTCAAGGAAAGACACTCCATGGCATATAGGGCTTCTGGTCGTAAGACTGATGTGTAGTGCTTAAGTCTCAGGTTGCGCGACAGGCATTTATTATTGTAAGAGTTCTTAGTCAGCCGATAGGCTAGTTCTAACTTGCTGACTCTCTTGGTTAATGATGCTCTTTTTGATAAGTTGGGTTCAATCCATTCGCCGAGATACTTAAATTTCTCAGTCCTCTTGATGTTTCCCTGTTCTAGTAACATCTCTCTGTTTGCTTCTCTAATGTTGGTGAAGAATTCTGTTTTCTCCAGCGACACTTGAAGACCCACTTTGGCAGCCTGTTTTCTGAGACAGTTTACCTGCATTGTTGCCATCTCAAGAGAATCAGCAAACAGTGCCATATCATCTGCAAAGGCCAGGCAATCTACAACCAGTCCATTGTTTTTACGTCCCAGGTAGATACCACTCTGAGCACCCAAATTGTTCAGTTCCTTGCGCCATTCTCTCATACCCTTTCAAGGACACAGTTGAAGAGAAGTGTGGAAAGTCCATCTCCTTGTCTCACTCCAGTTTTTATTTCAAAGCTTTCTGAAATCTCGCCTCTAAATTTAACCTTGCAATGGGTGTTGGTCAATGTTTCTAGGATTAGTCTGCGGGTTTTGTTGTCTAGTGGTAGTTCCTGGAGTACTTTGTTAAGCGTTTCTCTATCGATGGAATCGTAGACCTTGCGGTTTGACGACCACCTTGCGGTTTTTCATCTTGGAGTATGCAAGTACCGTTTTAAGGTTGAGGATCTGTTCAACACAGGATCGGGTCTTCGTGAAGCCCCCCTGGTATTCTTCCAGTTGACTATCCAACTGATTTTCTGCCCTTGTTTGTAACGCCTTCGAGAGAATCTTGTATGTTACCGGGACGAGAGAAATTCCACGGTAGTTGTTTAGATCCGTAAAATCTCCCTTTTTGTGAAGCGGATGGATCAGAGCAGATTTCCAATCGGGTGGTAATTTCTCTGTTTTCCAGATGTCCTGGATGATCTCGGTTAACTTGTGCACGGCATTGTTTGTAGCACCTTTCCACAGTTCAGCAACGATAGAGTCCTCTCCAGCTGCCTTATTATTCTTAAGAAGTTGAATGATCTGGCCAACTTCTTCCAATGAAGGGGGAAGCGAGTCCGGGTTTGGTGTGGTTTGTTTATAGTCGAAGTCTTCGCTGGGTGGGTCACAGTTGAGTAGATTTTTAAAGTACTGAGCCAAAAGGTGGCAGTTGTCCTTGTCGTTATAAGCCAGTTTACCTTGTGAGTCTCTGAAGTGGAGGCTTGGCGGAGCGTATTTTCTGAGTACCTGCTTAAAGGTTCCAAAGAAATCTCTGGAATTATTTTTAGCAAAGCTCTCTTCGATTTGGATTAGTTGGTTTTGTGTGAAGGTTCGTTTGGTTCTTTGAATTATCTTGGCTTTAACCTTTCTTTGTTCCAAAAATTTATGCCAATTTTCCTTGGTCTTTTTAGAATTCCACTTCAGCCACGCTATCTGTCTTTGGGCTATTGCATTGTCACAGTCTTCAGACCACCATGGATGCTACCTTCTTCTAGCGAGAGGGGCGAGTTCATTGGCCGCCTTGACAAGAGTCTCCTTCAGTTGGTCCCAGTTGTTTAGGTCTGTGTTGTTCAGTTGTTGTCTGTCTGGTCTTATCTGTCTGATATTGTCTCTCTTGTTTTGTCTGTCTAGTCTTGTTTGTCTGGTCTTGTCTTTCTGGCCTTGCCGGTCTGTTCTTGTCTGTCTGGTCTTGTTTGTCTGGTCTTGTCTGTTTGGCTTTGTCTGTCTGGCCTTGTCTGTCTGGCCTTGTCTGTCTGGTCTTATCTGTCTGTTCTTGTCTGTCAGTTCTTGTCTGTCTGGTCTTATCTGTCTGGTATTGTCTGTCTGGTCTTGTCTGACAGTTCTTTTATATCTGGTCTTGTGTGTCTGGTCTTGTCTCTCGGATTGTCTCCCTGGTTTTGTCCGTCTGGTCTTGTCTGTCTGGTCTTTTGTATCCGGTCTTGTCTGTCTGGTCTTGCCGGTCTTGTCTTGTCCGTTTGGTCTTATCCGTCTGGTTTTGTCTGCCTAGTTCCGTCTTTCTCATTTTGTCCGACTGGTCTTGTCTTGTAAGTGGTCTTATCTGCCTGGTCTGTCTGGTCTTTTCCGTCTGGTCTTGTCGGTCTGGTCTTGTCTGTCTGATCTTGTCCGTCTGGTCTGGTCCACATGGTTTTGTCCGTCTTGTTGTCCATATGGTTTTGTACGTCTGGTCTTGTCAGTCTGGCTTATCCGTGTTGTTTTCTGTCTCTTCTTGTCTATTTAGTTATATTCAATGAACCAAGAATACTCGTCTGTTGGTTTGAAATATCAGTGGATGAGGTCACATATGGTCTTAATGTATAGAAAATCTGTTTATTAAATCAAATAGCTAAGGCTGTATTCTTGTACGCTCCGTCCTCGACTCGTACTTGGTTTAGATTTTCAAGGCCCGCCGATCGTCGGTCGCTTTGACCCTCGCAACAAGAGATAATAAATATGCTTGGAAACAAATAGATTGTGTAATCCATTATTATCTAGAGCAGACAGGAAAATTGCAAAACAAAACATTTTTAATTTTCTAGACTACTGTTGTCTATGTAAGTCTTGTATTAAGTCTAGATTACAGATAGTCAAATGAAGATTTTATCAATTAGACTAAATGAAACTTAAGACCAGTGAGTTGTGCCAGCAGTAACACCTATCTAGTTCAGAGGTCTATCATGTTTAATATGTCTTAGCTAGAATTTGATATCTAGTTTTTAGATCACAGATGAAAATTTGTTGAATTAAACATAAAGGGTATTAAAGGGTATAATTCGGTACTTACTTATTAACGCCACCACCGCTACATTTTTAATTGCGGCCGTTCTACACCTAAAATTTTTATGATAAATCATAAAATAAAACATTTTTAAAACTCAAAATACTTGACCCGGTTAGATTAGGTTGCCCGCCGTGAAGCGGGCAGATAAATCAAGACAACATACGCGCGGCAGCGCGAACTCTCGATCGAATATATAGCGGTGGTGGCGTTAATACGTAAGTACCGGGTTTTCGTCTTAACAAGTTCAAAATCGAATTATTAAGTTGTAGTTTATTCTTGGGAAAAGGTCTTTTTTAATAAAATAACTAATATCGATATTTTACCAACGTTTCGATCTTCTATTCTGACCTTCTTCAGGGCTTATATCTATTTGGTAGGTATCACTGACTTAAACATAAAAATATGAATTATTAAGATTCAGATCTGAACATGTTAACTTTAATATAAAGTGCTGTCTATACCCCTTTGACAATTGACAAAAACTTGAAATACTTAAGATTTTGAAAACTAAACACATTTTCAACTTTCGAATGATTTTATGTTGGCTAATATTGTAATTTTTTTTAGGGAATGCATGACATGTTCATCCAATCCCAACAGTTGGTCACAAACAACATTAGCGGCGCGATCCAATCAAAAAAGCGAAAAACCGAACAGTTCCTCACCAGCAACAGCATCAACGGCGGCAACTTTGGCGAACATTTTCTGGTGCCGGAGACAAATTCTTACGCACTAAGCCAGACGTGCGATGCGAATACTATCAACTACCAGCAGCTGCCCGTAGCCAAAACCAACAAATTACTAGACGCCTATCATCAGCGCTCCGGCCAAAAGGTAAATATGTATACTATAATTATTCTAAAAATTTGGAGAGAAATTAAAAAGTTGTTCCGCGTTGAATTTTAGAAAACTTGGCATATTTGCAAGATCTTTTAACTAATAACCATTGTTGAAGATTAAACTTAATAACTAAAATAATAAGTTTATTGTTATACTAATTTGAAATGTTGTTCTAATAATTTGTAATTTACGATTTTCAGTCTAAAAAGTCTAGATCCCTTTCTAGTTTCCTTCACCGGACATTACAATTCCAGAACTAAATCAACTTTCAATTCCTTCAAGCACTTTCCCATCGAAAGAAATTAATCGTTCATTTTCAACATTGTTTCCTGCCATCTACACATTGCAATTAAACTAAAAGAAAATAAGTTTCCAACTTTCATAACTGAATCTATGCAATTATCTTGCAAATGTTCTTAATCATATCCATTATATTGAGACTAATGGTTGGTGTTGTTGGTAGCGTAAGGCCTGGTCGTCAACGGAAGGTAATGGTGATAGCGCAGAACAGGGAAGCGGTCTCTCAGAAAGTGGTCTGACAAACGTCACGACGGCTCACAGCAAGGTCAACGCGGCCCCCGGGGCCAATCCCCAGCCGCAAGGTAAGCGTAAGTTACCCCAATTTATTATCTACTCGTTCACGCTCAAAAGGAACATCACATATTACCTAAACTTCGTGCGATCTTCACTAGTTGGACTATATATTTTGTTCCTTTTAGTAATCCAACTCACTTAGACCTAATCAATGTCATTGCACTTACAAGTTTAATATCTAGCATACATATCTATTATTAGTTGTCTAATATAATGTCTAGTACTTAGAGTAGTAGACTAAGTCAGTCAAACATGTTTTGATGCATGCGGTAAATGTGCGCGTGTGTGTACAAGATTATTCGGTCTTAGGCGATTAAATCCATATGAAACAATGTAACAATGTTAGTTTACTAAATTAATGTAAAGGCAATTTGTTATTGCTAAATATTAATAATAACAAATTAGTTGCAATGTGTAGTGTAGATTGTTTGATTTAGCGCCAATCACGAACAGATCAAGTGACAATTACAAACAAGACTGGAAAATCAAATCGTATCGAATTTAAAGCTATTAATAGATAGTGAACTACTGAAAATAGACTATTTTCAATCATCGAGTCACATCAAGATAAGAATGGATAGAGAGGACAAACAAAATTATTTAGATAAGGATAGTCAGATAAGACTAGACATACAAGACTAGACAAACAAGACAAGACAGACATAACTAGACATACAAGACTAGACAAACAAGACGCATATTTTGCATTCATTTAGGGTGGGCAGCCCGGACGGTTAATGAAAACCGCCCTAGTTGTTGTCTCTCCGACTAGGTTTCGAACCCGGGTTTCCTGCATTGAAAAGCGGGTAGGTAGACAAACAAGACTAGACAGAGAAGACTAGACAGTCAAGATTAGACAGACAAGATTAGATAGGAAAGAATAAACAGACAAGACCAGAGAAACAATACTAGACGGACATGACTATACAGACAAAACAGATAAGGCTAGACAAACAAGACTAGAACAAGGATAAACAGACAAGACTAGACAGACAGGACCAAGCAGACAATACTAGACAGACAAGATTAGACCGATAAGACTAGACAGACAAGTCTAGACAGGCAAAAAAAAGCAGACAAGACTAGATAAACAATACTTCAGTGATCGGACGAGAACTGATGTGTTCAAAGTGGTATGGCCGTTGCCTAGATAAACAATACTAGACAGACAAGACTAGACAGGCAAAAACTAGACAGACAAGTCTAGACCGACTAGACTAGACAGACAAGTCTAGACCGGATAGACTAGAAAGTCAAAACTAGACAGATAAGTCTAGACTAGTCGAGACAATCAAGACTAGACAGAGTAGACTCGTTAGACAAGACTAGACGAACAAGACTAGGCTGACAAGACTAGATGTACGTAGCAAATATGTAAGACTAGGCTGTAGTAATTCTGTTTAGTTTGTTGAAATTAGTGAAATTACAATTCAGTTTGAACGAGCAGAAGTAGTCAGAAAATGATTCTTCTAGGGTCGGGGAGTGGAGCCGACGGCGACTACCAGCTCGTCCAGCATGAAGTCCTCTACTCTATGGCCAACCAGTACGAGGTCCTCGAGTTCTTGGGCCGGGGAACCTTCGGACAGGTGGTCAAGTGCTGGAAGAAGGGCACCAACGAGATCGTCGCCATCAAGATTTTGAAGAATCATCCATCATACGCCAGACAAGTAAAACTACCAGTTCCTAAAGTTAATAGGTCTCTAAATTGTGTTGTCGTTTCTGTAGGGGCAAATCGAGGTTAGTATTTTGTCGAGACTGAGTCAGGAGAACGCGGACGAGTTCAACTTCGTCCGGGCGTACGAGTGCTTCCAGCACAAGAACCACACATGTCTCGTGTTCGAGATGCTCGAACAGAATCTCTACGATTTCCTCAAACAGAACAAGTTCAGTCCACTGCCATTGAAGTACATCCGGCCCATCCTTCAGCAAGTATTGACTGCATTGCTCAAACTAAAGGTAACTTAAGACCCCAAAAAGTTGTTCATTGTCAATTAATTATACGTTCTTCCATTTAGCAATTAGGTCTAATACACGCGGATTTGAAGCCGGAGAACATAATGTTGGTTGATCCCGTTCGGCAACCCTACCGGGTGAAAGTAATCGATTTCGGCAGCGCGAGTCACGTCAGCAAGGCCGTCTGCAACACTTACCTTCAGTCCCGCTATTACAGAGCCCCAGAAATCATCCTCGGTCTACCATTCTGCGAAGCCATCGACATGTGGTCGCTGGGGTGCGTAGTCGCCGAGCTCTTCCTTGGTTGGCCCCTGTACCCAGGCTCATCTGAATACGATCAGATTCGGTATATCAGTCAAACTCAAGGGCTCCCAACTGAGCATATGTTAAATAACGCGTCGAAGACGACGAAGTTCTTCTACAGGGACATGGAGAGTACATACCCGTTTTGGAGACTGAAGACTCCCGAGGAACACGAAGCAGAGACGGGGATCAAATCGAAAGAGGCGAGGAAGTATATTTTTAACTGTTTGGACGACATCGGACAAGTAAATGTTCCCACTGATCTTGAAGGAGGACAACTCTTAGCGGAGAAAGTTGACAGGAAGGAATTCATCGACCTTCTCAAAAGGATGCTGACGATGGACCAGGTAGCAATATCCACTCCTTACTACCAAACCTCATAAACCGCACAAAAACCTTCTCTTAATTCCTAACCGAGAGATCTAATTACAGGAAAGACGGACCACCCCAGGCGAAGCCCTCAACCATCCCTTCGTCCGGTTGGCGCATCTCGTCGATTACGCCCACTGCAACAACGTCAAAGCCAGCGTGCAAATGATGGAGGTTTGCAGGCGCAACGACTACAACAGTACCTCTACCACAAACCACCACCAAACTACGCAACAAGCGCCATCCTTGGTGGCCAACTTCGTTCCAAGCTCCAACGGGAACGTCACCTTCACCATCAATAACCAACTCACCAATCAAGTTCAACGGCTTGTTAGGGACAGACCAGCATACGACAATCTAGTAATACCCTCAAAAAATGATCAAGTATATTTTACGTATCCTAATTATCCTCAGTATCAAATTTATAATGGGAGGACGGTGGGTCGTCAATACACGACCAGCAGCAGGGCGGATCCCTTCCAGCATCAGCTGGTGTCGAGTATTTTGTGTCCGGCCGGCTACCAAGGCATGGGCGGGTCTCCTGCTAAGCATGTCACTGTCGTTCAGCAGCCACCTCTGCAAATTCAACCTCCGATCTTGAGTCAACCAGGACAACAGCAATACGTTCCGGTCAGCGTCGTCGAACCGAGCGGACGTCAAATGCTACTAACAGTAAGTGAAACGGAATCGGAGAATTCTACAGGTGTAATTAATTCTTTGATCTAGATGGACTTTCATGTGTTAGAAACAATCTTATTTAGTAAGATGCTTAAATATTATAACAGTGTTGGAATCATAAATCATGACAATTTTACCTTCTTTTTTACCACCTGAAAGCTCTTCCAGATCAGATGGTGTCACCCAAGTCTTCTTATAATTCTGAGTACGATCAAAAAGTTCGTGTAATTTGTAAAAAGGATATTGTAAAAACAAATATTGTAAAATTGTTTTTTTTTTAACAAAATGAAGAACTTTTTGGCGATTTTTTGATCATACAGCTAATGCCTAATATGCAAATAATTAACTATTCTCTTTAGAATGCCGTTCAAACATCTTGGCCAACGAACCGCCAAATGGCGATCGTTCCATCTTGGCAACAAATCCAAACTCAACACGCGACAATCCAACAACCAATCCTTTCTGACGCGGCGGATTGGGGCCGTCCCCTTCTGGTAGACTCCTCAGCCATCCTCCAGGACCAACGACCAGTGTTCCCGGTCGACGTGGCTGCCGAAGTCTATAACCAACCGATCGTCGAACACACTGGTGCGTCTTGGACTACTTCCAGTAAACGCAGCTCGAAGAATCACCACATGGCGCAGTCTGCACACCATGGACATCATTTGATGGTGCCGACGCACCATCGTTCTCAGCACGACAAGAAGGAGCAGACGCAGCTGAGTCCGGTTAAGAAAAGGGTGAAGGAGAGCACGCCGCCAGGAGATCAGAGCTACGTGCACAATTTGAGGCGGAATCACAGTCCGGTTAATAATTGGCACCACACACAAGTTCAGGTAAAGGATTTTGCAAAATTCGACCCCAATGTAATTCAAGTACGGTTGCAGACGAAGCAGGAGCCGAATAGCGGAAGACAACACACTATCACCATAAACGATTCTCCCTCTCCAGTCTCTGTGATCACGATATCAGACAGTGAAGATGAAGGAACCTCGCAAAAGAAACCGGTAATCCAAAGCACCACAACTCACCACCATCAACACCAACAACAGCAACAACAACAGCAGCAACAACAGCAACAACCTGACCCCAATGTTAACATCAATAGGAAGAATGTCATCAGCTGCGTCAGCGTCGGCGACAGCGACAACGAAGACCATAAAAGTCCCGCCAAAGTAAGAAACAAGTTTCTTCTTGATAACTTTTGGATTTGTGACGTTTTTTCTCTTCCAGTTTCAACAGATTTATCAACAGCAAGTGATCAAGAACGAGCCGACGCAGCCCAACCCAAGTACAAATAACTATTCAGGATCGCATTCACGAAAAACTCGTCTGTTGGCCAAAGCTCAGTCCGAGTGCATGCTGAACCTGCCGACCAAGCAAGAACCGGGAACCAACGACTACCAGACCCACCACCGAAACGACTACATTCAACAGCAGCAGCAACAGCAACCTCAACAGCAAAACTGCGGCCCCGCCTGTAAAGAGCCCGTGCAGAACTACCAGTACATCAACACGACGCCCGCCGGGCACGTGGCTCAGGACCAACACCTCGTTTATTCGTCGGGCGATAAAAGGGTGTCGTGGGCGGCGCCAGCAGCGCACGTCACTAGTTCTCACAGTGGGAATAGTAGACGTCATTCAGCGGTTCCTGTTGTTAACTTGAGGGAGTACAATTTGCCGACGCAAGCGCATAAGGATTATATCCAGCCACCTGCGGCTCACAGCACGAGGGATCTGGGGATTGCTAGGGACCAACACTTGTTGACCACTGGAAAGAATTGGGGCGCTCTCCATCAAGGATATAGGTATGTACAAGATATTAATCTTCATGTTTAGTTTTGAGTTTTGGGTAGCTTTAGTTTAGATTAAAATTGTTTGTTTGATTAGTTTTTTAGTTAGTTTTGAAACTTGGAGTTTAGATGAAATTAGTTGGAAAATGATTGCCAGATACCAGAATTTTGATTCATAAATCATTGGTATTTGAAAATTATTTAGATCTGGGCTTAAGTCTATTAAGTCAAGTATTATTGATTTTTTTGGAATTTAGATTTCTGTTGCGAATTTTGGTAAATGAAGGATAAAGACGATATTTGAGAAATAATGCGAAATCGTCTAGAAATTGCACATCGAAGTTTAAATATGGAAGAATTTAATATTGTTGGCGATTCTAAGGATTGTTTTGTGGAGAAATTTTGGAAAATCTTGTTTTGCAATTTAATTGTAGAATCTTCATGTGAGTCTAAAATTTAGACATTTTTTCATTTAGACTCTAAAAGAAAAGAGAAAAGTGAGGAAATCGAAAATTCAAGCTGGTAACAATTATTATTTTTTACTTTCCTTTTTTCAGCATAAAATCGAGATTCCAACAATTAATTTTAAAGTTTCGATTTTAAACATAATTTTGGAATATATTTTTGCATTATTTTTACAAATTTGTTGTAGATTCATTTAGTTCTTGTTTATTATTAGTTTTTTAATAGAGACTTTAGACGGCGAATGTTTTACTCGTATTATCGTTATATTTTTATTAATTGATTAACACGAACATTGCGAATTTAGTTTATATATTGTTGATACTTGTGTCTTCGTCTTAAAAACTAACAGAAATTAATAACGGCAAAGTCTTATCCAGATTGTTACAAATACACAGAACATTTACAAACCGGGATGGAATTGCGAAATTTTTTCTAGTTTATTAAATTAGCAAACTCCTTTTAAAAAGTTAATATAAATATCACACATTTTCAACTATTTAAGGTATTACATGTAATTAAATGAACAGTTTTACATATCACCAATTATTTGCAAGCATTTTGCAAGATTTTAAATTTTTTAGCAATTCTTCAGTATTTTTATTTACATTTCTTAATTTTAAATGTTAGCAAATTTGCCGATTTTTTTATTAACACGCTTTTTTGTTTGTTTGGGAGGGTTTTTGCAATCGATTTTAAAATGTCTTTCCGATGAACTAGAGACTTGAAACTTTAAACATAGCTCAGAACTGGAAGTAAAGCAACATTTTAAAACTCTAGACCAGGGGTCGGCAACCTTTTACCTAGGAGGGCATATATCAGGTATGCGTGAGTTCATAACACACTATGAGAAGTGTGAAAGTTCTATATTTTAACATAATAATATATTTTGTAAGTAGGGTTGAAAGTTGTCAATTTCACGCGAGAGCAAAATTGGGTAAAAACCACGAACGAAGTGAATGTGCGCCCATTCGCTCGAGCGGACAATTGACAATGTCGCCCGTGTTACAAACAATATTTTTTATTACTTATGCTAGGGGTTATATCTTACAAGTTTGCAATCCAGGGGCCATCAAAAAAAAATGGAAAAAAAAATTAATTATTTGTTTTTTCAATTGTCTCCGGTCCTGGTATCACCATAGAATTTACCCGGTATGACCATAGAATTTACACTCTTTTTAAAATGTTTTCTGATTATTATAATTTTTAATATTATTTTGTAATGAAAAAAAATTCTGACACTTTTTTAAAATCGAGGTCTTGATTGAGTTCATTTTATTTTTTGTTTATTTGAATGTAACCTAGCGATATTGAATCTTTGCACACGTTATGTGGAAACACAACGATACGTGACATTTCTCATATTAAATCATGTTTGTCAGTGAGTATTTTTCACGCATGAGTAATAAAAAATATTAAAGCAACTTAAATTTATTACTTGATTTTTTAAAGCACAATTCCAGATGTCGGCACTGGAATTTGTTGTTCGAGAAATAAATTGTATATTTTTTAATTATATCATCTAGATATAATCTAGATCTAGACTTAATAAGTATTATTTGTAATAAACAATGTTGGATCAAAATTCATAAAATATTTGAACGGCGAGCATTTAAAAATTGCTCTGCAGGAGCGTTTTACTAGAGCGTCCGCCTGCACCGCGTTGTCAACTACTGCTATAGACATTTAGTTTTACTTAAATTTAGCGTTTTTAATAGATTTACATTCTTCCGTGGGCTCAATGTAGGCGAAGCAAGACCGAGATTAGCTGATCAAAATTCAAGTTGATTACGAAATGATGTAGACTAATAAAAGAAGGAGCGCCCACAAAGATTACGTCAATATAGTTTAGCGCTCCACGCTTTTATGTATAGTCGCTAATGTCAACACAGAAAACAATATTTTCTCCTGTTTAGTGTATTTTAAGGGGGTCACCTCGTGTGTCGGCTGGTTTTTTTGCGGGAAAAAGAGCGTTTTGTTCATTTATTAATCTAGAAACAGGAAATGACTCTTAGGAAATAACTAGATTTTGACCCCGTTGAAGCTAAGGGTCCTCTTCCATAATACCATCCCATATCGTCGGTCCAGATGAACAGGGTATTAACTCAACAAAGTCTGAAGAGCGATTTGAAGTTTTCAAATCAATATATTTCCATTTCTGTAAATAATTGGTTAACCTCCCTTATAATATCCTTTAAACTATTGATTAAAGTTTATTGATAACGTTTTTGTTCACTTCATGACTTTGTCAATTTTGCTATTACTGAGCAAAAAAAGGAAATTCTCTTGCCTGCAGAAGAAAACATAATGAGTTTATGGCCTGTTCATCTAAACGAACGATATAACTCTCACGCAATTCTATAGTCAGTTTATGAATAAGTTTTCGTTTTATTTCAAAAAGTGACATTCATGAAAACAAATTTATATTGATCTATTTTTACAAAATTTAAAATTGTCAGAAACGGAAAATCGTAAGTAAAATATACACTTGAAACGTTACTTCCGTCAGAAAAAAATAAAAAACAGATTGATTTACTTTAATTTTTCATTGTTGAGAAATGCCAAATGTTTGAAATGTTATAAAGCGAGATCTATGTAGATATGAATAAACCTAACCTTATTTCCGTCAGCCAACATCAATTCAGATTGAAAAATATCCAAATTATTCCCATGTCTCGCCTAAAAAGTTTTACTTTAAAAAAATAAGTTTTTTGAGTTTTTAAAGCCGATTCTGATGATCTAATAATATTTTACAATAAAAAAAAAATGTAATTTGTAATAACTTTTTGTCAAAATCGGATTTCTTCTTAGGGTGCCTTCTCTCTACGGAGGTTGGCTATCATCAGGACAATACCTATTTTGGAAGTTGTGGCTCTCAATATGTTGTTTGAGCTACATTTAAACTAGTCTCGTAGGTATTTCTGCCAGGATATTCGTCTTCTTCCTATTGATCTTTTCCCACTTATTTCCCCTGTATTATCAGCCTCAATATTTCATATTTTCGGTATCGCATAGGTACTAGGTCTAGTCTCTCATAGGTCAAATTCAAATTCAAAATCTTTATTTCCAAACGATATACAAGTATCTATAGGATGTGTCAACAATATTATAAGAATTCCGAGTTTTTTTAAGTGAGGTTTGCAGGATTCTGTACTTTTTTTACTTATTTTAACCCTATGATATTTCTAATAACTCTTTTCTGTGCAATTTGTATGTATTTGATTTGTGACGAAACTCCCCATAGTATAATGCTGTAGGACAGCAATGACTGAACTTCTGCATAATACCACTTTCGAACATCGTCTCTGTTTAGTAGTTTCCTCAGAATAGTTGTTTGATAAGCCTTCTTATGTAGTGCCGAACAGATGTTCTGTGTCGTAGTTTCCCAGCGAAAGTGCTCCTCTAAATAAATACCCAGAAACTTGGCATGCTTGGTTTTATTGATTTTGTAGTTTTGTATTTCTAGGCCTAGATCTGTAAGGTCTTACGTACTCTAGTTTTCTTTTCTGGATTGTGAACGTTTGTTCTGATTCTTTTCCCATTAGATTTAATACTTCGTTTAATACTGTATTCGATATCTTATCGGTCCACGGGATCTTCAGCATGCGTCATCAATTTTCTTCATGTTTTGTTTTTTCAACGTCCACGCTTCTGCGTACATTAGTAATGGGAATATATAACAGCGCACAGTGCGTAGCCTTCTTTTTACATCTAAGTTCTTGTTTGAAAGGAGTGGTCTCATTTTTATAAACGCTGTCCTTGCAATCTCTATTCGTCTATTTATTTCCATACTGTGGTCATTTTCCTCATTTGTTATAGTACCTAAGTATTGGTATGTTGCCACTCTCTCAATGGTACTGTTGTTGATAGTAATTGTGTTTCTATTCTTCTTCTTCTTCTTCTTTCGAATAGTCCTACTTTGGACCACGCTTGTTCAACTGTTGGGCTTTGACCTTTGCTCAATATTGTCGCATCTTCTTTTCTTTTCCTGTTTTTCTTTTCCTTGCACAGTCAGAGAACATCTCAATATGTTCGTAGAGCTCAGAGTTATGCCGCATTCGGAATTCCCCATCTTCCTTTACCGGGCCTAGGATCTTCCTGAGGATTCTCCTCTCTTTGATTTCCAATTTCTCTATTAGATCTCTTCGGTTCAAAGAAAGACACTCCATGACATACAGCACTGGTCGTAAGACTGATGTGTAGTGCTTAAGTTTCAGGTTGTGTGACAGGCATTTCTTAAGTGTTAGGAAAAACATTCGTGAAAATAACGTCTTCGCTCCTTTTGCAATAGCAATCACGTTATTTCCCGACCACCAAAGTAATCCTTTTTCTGGATTTACCCCATTGTGCCTTTAATACCGTGTGGCACGACGGCCTGATAGCAAAAATTAACTCTCTATACATGTCCCACTACTACTAGTTCGACTTGTAAAGAGCTTTCACTCGTGCCGAAAATGTGTCAATTCCCTGTCTCCAGCAGCGGTCGCTCCACAAGGCTCCTCCCTCTCAAGGTCTTCCAAATGCGATGTTTGAGACAAAAACTTTGTGTCATCCGCGACCGACTCCGAAACGAGACGATTAGAGAAAGCTGCGATCAACAGACACCGATCGAGGAAGAAATACAAAAACGAAGACTACGTTGGTTTTTCCACGTCTGCCGGATGAATAACATCCGGCTTCCACGCAAACTCCTTTGGCGGGAGCGACCGCCAGGCTGGAGAATACAAAGAAACGCGTCAAAGAAGACATGGTTGAAACAAGTGGAAGAAGATCTGAGAAACCAAAGACTGAATACCCATCAAGCTAAGGACATCGCAATGGTCCTAAAATAAATCGAGCAAGAAATCCTGCGGCACCCACAGCAGCGTATTGGTTGCCAGGACCCCCTCCTCAATCGCCGGCTATGGATTAAAAAAAAAGCCCAGTACCCAAAAAATTAGGCCCAGGCTAAACCTTCCCTACTGCCTCCACACCCGAGTAAGGGGTTGTTCTACAAACACCTTACTCTACACATATTAGACGTTTCTGCGTGTATCTGCCCTTGCTCTCTGCAATAAAAACCAAGTCACACAGATCCTCAGTTTCGAAAGAAACTGATTTCGATAAATATTCCGCCTACATTATTTTTGCCTACGTTCAGCAACAGACTGAGTTTTTCAGTCTGTTGCTCGATGAACTATGCGACTTCGACGCTCTCTCTCGCCATCCTTGACTGACTAGCTCGCTCGACTTCCGTATATTTTCCTCCCAAAAAAACATATGCACTTCAGGGCACAAGGCTGAAAAGGAAATCCCATTTTCTACAACAGCCTTCCCCAACGTGTTAGCATTAAACGGTGACCAAGTTCTTTCATTCCTACAACATTACAAATATTATAATTTAGATTTTGATTCTCTGTAGTCGGGATAGATAGCACAAGTCTCTATAAAATTAGTCTAGATTAGTTAATCCAATAGTAGAAGAAGACTATAGCTTTAGACTACATTAGTTAATCCTGCAACAATAACACTATATAAAATTAGTCTAGATTAGTTAAGCCCATAACAGAATAAGTCTATAAAAAATTAAATTGGATTAGTTTCCCATAGCATCCCATAATAGAATAAGACTATATGTAAAACTATATGTCTAGAATAGTTATCTCTCAGTAGCTTGAACTAGATTATTTCAAATTTAATGTTGGATTAGACAAAAAAATTAAGACTGAAATAAAATTAAAGCAATTGTACAAATCATGCAATGGATAAATCAATTGTGCGGATAATTCAGGTGTGTATTAGAACTGTCTGTTATTAAATTCTGGAACTGACATTTACTTTTAGCCGAAGCCAAGGCGTATTTATGATAAAATCGGCTTCGGTGATTTAGTTTACAATAATTACACCTTCCCGCACTTGAAGGTGTTCAAAATGTTCTGTGTAATCTTTTTGGGTGAGACTTGTTCGCATGTAAAATTTGTCTTTTTCCCATGGCTTGGCCAGGCACACGAATGCCCATTTGTCGCCGCAACCGTTGTCCGGTGCACCCAGACTGTCGCCGCAACATCCTTTAGCCGCGACCGGTCAGCCGCTCTACCACCAAACCGAGCTCTACCGCCGACCGGCGGTCTACGTGACCACGACTCAACCTGCATATCTTCCCACCAGCCACCAAGTCGCACCAACAGGGTGAGTAATCAAACAATTAGTTATTGGCGATTATTAGATTTTGTGGGTAGATGTTTGTGTGTCTTGGTAATGTTAATGTCTTGTGATTGTGTTTTGGAAACGGAAAATATTTGTGTTCTTTTTTGGTTTGCTTTATTTTACAGCATTCCTAGCTATCCGACGAGAAAACGAAAGTTGTCTGCGGCTGAGGTTTCGGAATTTTTTGAGAATTTGTGAGACAGAAATAAGTTTGAATTTTACGTGAAAATTTCGTTCAGAAAAGTTAATTTATATAAACAATTTATTATATAGTGAATGAAAAAGAAAGAAAAAACATAATTTATATGAAACTAAATATTACCCTTTTATATTAATTTTTATCGAGACAATTTTGCACCAAAAAAATATCTCGAAAACTTTTTTTTAACTTAATTTAGGTTTAATTTTGACTTTATCTAAATAATTTCTTTATTATTATCTTTTTATAATTAATCTCACCCCCATAACTCTTTTTATTTGTAACTATTCCTATGATGACTTTTACTTAGGAAGATTTTCTTTTTTGTATTATTAATTATTGCCAAAATTATTAAACATTTATTTTGCGATCGAAACCAATCTTAATCTTTAACGGCCTTAACACATCTCCCACTCTACATACCAATTGATGAGCTTAATACGATACAAAAAAACGAATATGTCAGAAAATTTCTGTAAAAAAAAACTCAACTTGTGTTGATAAAAAAAAATGCAGAATTTAATATTATAACAAATATTTGTAAAAAAAAGTTCCATTTACGAAAATTTTCGCTAAATAAAACACTAATCAGCTTTAAAAAGCGTTCCCGTCCTAATTAACAAAACTGAAACAACTTGCAATTAAATCTCCGCTTTTACAAATATTTTTGTAATATTGACTTGTCTTGCAATTGTGTCTTATATTGTATTCCAGTCGTCAGTTGCCGCCTCCGGCTCACCATGCGAGCGCGCGGCCCGTTCTAGCAAGCCATCCGAGTCATCCGCTCCCGGCTCACCTGCAATTCCCTCACGCGGCGGCCGCCGCTTCTTATGGATTCGCACCGCTCAGTCCCGCCAAAAGCCACCAGTACCAAGCGAGCCTCTGGTTTGCCGAATAACTTGAAACAGTAACAGAGTTAACATTCAAAGAATGTTTATGTTGTTGCATGAATGCAAAGAAAATTATACGGAACGAATTGTTTTCGTTAAGATGGTGAAGAGATAAGTATGGTTTATTTTATATGTTTATGCAAACAATATTTTATGTTATGTGTATTTTTAATTATAATTTTACGTTGCAAAATCTCTGATAGAAGAACTTTGGTTTTAAAAATAAAGCTGCCTTTAATGTACAAAATATAATTGGGTAATGATTAAAGGAACATCGGCAAGGAATTCATTTGGTTTAATTTGCATGAATAAAACACTTTGCAAGTTATTAATTTCGTTTGATAAAAAATTAATTTTGATGGAAAAAAAATTGAGTTGATGCCAGAGTAGAGTCGACGGTTGGTAACGTTCCACACAGTGATGCAGATGTGAAATTATGAATTGTTTTTTTATTTTATTTTTAATAATTTGCAGAGAATTTGGATTTGTTTAAATTTGACTTTGGTTTTTGAATAATTTTTTAATTCTTTTTTTAATAATTGTTAATAAGAAATTTTAATATAAGAAATTCGGATTTATATATTGCAAATTCATGAAAGTTTAGCAATTCAAAAATACAAAAAATTTCAAGAAAATAAATTGCAATACAAATACAATAAGAAAATAAATATATTTTTTTTTGTTTTTTTATTAAAATTTGATTTTAATTTTTTTGCATATGTTTTTGTAAATACGGTTTTTTAAATGTGTCTTTTCTTTTTGAATTTACAATTTAATTTTTAGATTTTTTTTTAATTTTTACAAGAAATTGCAGGAAATGATTTGCAAATTTAATTTACAAAAATATTTAATTTTTTGTTGTTTGTTATGTTTTTGTTTTACAAATTAGGAAACAACAAATTTGAAATTAACAAAGTTTTTCAAAAAACGCAAATATTTTTCTAGGAAAATTTAATATAAATTATTTTTGTTTTAATTAACCAAAGAATTTTGTTGCAATTTTTGTCTTTTATCACCAAATAAATTTGCTTTAAAAATTCATTAAATTTGCAAAGAAACATTTAAACTGGTTTACATTTGGTGGTAAACATTGACGAGAAAATTTCACAAAATTCGCAAATATTCTGCTGGAAAAATTTTAAAGAAAGTATTTTTATTTGAATTATTTTGTTTAATTTATTATAAAAATTGTTTCAAAAATTTAATAAATGTGCAGGAAGTTTTAAATGGTTTGCAAATTTAATTTAACAAGAATATCATTTGATATTCAATATTTTTGTTTTGCAAATATTTAAATTAAAACAAATTTGCTAATAACAATATTAAAAAAAATTAATAGTATACTTTTCAACTAGGGCGGTAAATTGTCAATTGGTCATGAGAGCGAAATTGGGCGAACGAACTAAGTGTTCGCACATTCGCTCGAGAGGGCAATTGGCAATACCGCCCGTGTTGCAGATAATATTTTTTATTACTCATGCGAGTGGACGTATCTTAGAAGTTTGGGATTACCCCTGGGTATCCAAAAAAAATAGAATCAAAAATGAAGAATTTGCTTTTTCAATTGTCTCCGGTGGTGTGGATTCGTCATAAGAACTCTCATCAGTATCCGGTATCACCATAGAATTTACACTCATTTTAAAACGTTTTCTTTAATTTTTATTTTGTAATGAAAAAAAATCTTTCAATTTCACATCACTTTTTTAATATTGAGTTTTTGATTGTTTATTTTATTTATTTAATTGTTTTTTTTTTTGTATGTAACTTAGCGATATTGAATATTTGCGTGCGTTACCCAAGTTATGTGGTAATACAGCCAAAAATTGACTTTGTCGCACTATAAAACGTGCGCCAGGACAGTACTTTTAACGCATGAGTAATAAAAAATATGTTGCCCGGGAAATTTACTATAAACATATAACAAATACTGTTTATAGTAAATATTATATTTTTTTGCAAGCGTTTTGCATTTTTTCTTTTTACACGACCAGAAAATTACTTTAAAAATTTACTGAACTACAGGAATTTTTAGATCATTTTATTTTAATTTTCCAAGTTTTAGATAAAAACAAGAAATTTGCAACAAACATAAGTATTTTGCCTCAAAATTGATTTGTTTTGTCATAATAATAATAATAAAATATGTTTATTGCTGTACATAATTAAAAAAAATGCAACAAATGACTATCGACCCGTGGTTTTTCAGCCAGGAATAAACGGACAAAAAAAGTATAAAAAATGTGGATCAGTCGACGTTTAAAGATTCGCGAAGGGTTCGGTAGGGATATTTTCTGTTCAAATATAGTTTGTCGTTTTAAACAGAGTTCGTCAATGATGTTATACGTCACGGGGTTGTCTTTAAACTTCTTTGTAAGTTTGTTTGGTGATGAGTCGTATTGCAATTCGTTGAGCGACCTCGAAAGTTCGTTAGCTTGCTTTGTTAATAGTAGTTAGTAAGTGGCCGTAGTCAAATATTAGTCTACAGTTGGATTTATATATTTTTGCCGCGGTGTTTGTTGAAGTACCCTGATTGCCGGGTAAAAAATATTTGGATTTAATTTTATATTATTTTGCAAATTTTAGAAACAAATTTGCATCAAATATTTTCTAGTAATTATTTTGCTTGAAAAATATATTTATTTTTATTTTAATTGTTTATTGATTTTTTAATTACTGGTTTGTTTTTAATAAATTTACAAGAAATTTGTATGCAAATTAAATAAATCCAAATATTTTACGAAATCAATTTAAAACTATAATTTTTGCAAAATTTTCAATTTATAAACAAGAAATTTCTTTATAATTCAATTTACATTTGTTTTAAATTTTACTTATCAAACTAATATTCTTTATTGTCACCAAAAGGAACAAATAACTATCGACCATAAGGTCTTTCTTCCATCAAACTTAATTTTCTATAGAATTATAATATTTCCATCTATTGCAACATTTTATTTTAATGCAAATTTATAAAAACCAAACAAAAAAAGTTCAGAATTTTCTATTATTTTTAATTTCAGAGATTTTGCAAACTCAACCACCAATATTTATTAATCCACGTCGAGTATTAAGCAAAACAAAAATTAAGAAAAACAAAAATTGCGACAGAATAATTTGTGCAATGCATCATATTTATCCAAAAACTAAAACAAGTTTTTTAGGATACAATTTGAACTATTATTTATAGACTATTTTATTAATAATAATAATTTGCGTACACTACAAACTATTAGTTTATAATAGGCTTAACAAAACAAAATGGCATAGTTAGTTTTTATCGCGCTTTTTTACCATTGACTTATTCATATTTAAATTAAGTTTTTTTTTTGAATCTTCAGCCAAAAAAACTCTTAGCTAATAAAGAAATTTCCAAAAATTGTTACAGGGTGAAGTTCTTTTTAACATACTAATTGTACATATAGCGTTTAGGTCTGTAGACCGCAAAAATATAGATTTACTAAAATTTACTTTCACCTTGTAGATATTTTTAAATTTTCCCTCCAACAAAAAAATTAAACACAGGGTTGTTCAAAAATTTCAATTTGCCAAGTAAATATGGCGCAAATTTTGGCCTAAAAAACAAATAAAAGTGGCAACCGTGTTAAAAAAAATAAACGTCATAAGTGTCACCTAATATATTGTTTGTTGCAGATGAAAATTGGCGGAATTAATTTAGGTGAGATAATTTAAAATTCAAACAAAGTGTATTTGATTTAATATTTAAAACAATTATTGCTCAAGGAATTATAGTACGCTGCCGAATTTACTTTATTTTCCCTATTAGTAGGAAAATTTCCCTATTAGTAGAAAACGCTGACCGATAGTTTCAAATAATATTTAGTTAAGAGTTTGTTTGGTGGCGAGAAGTAAATTTAGAGAAAGTTCTAACTAATTAGTGTTTTAGGGAATAATTTTCTAATATCAAATAATTTATTATGTTTTTTTTTTTCTTCCTATTTAGATCGTAATCGTCGATGTTGTTACAATATTTAAAGAAACTCTAATAATTTTTAGTACTTTAGGATTTATTTTTTTGTTAGTTTTTGGCTCAAGAAACTAAAGTTTATGGGGATAGTTGTTGCAAAATGGGTATTTCATATATTAATAATTTCGTTTTTTTATGTATAGACTAGCTTATAGAGATATAACTATATATATATTTGAGCCCTGATAATATTTTCTAAATAGTTTAATTTATTTAATCGAGGATTTTGAGATTTATTTAAGAGAAAATTACGTTTGAAATCTATATATTATATAATTAATGAATTACTGCCTTCCTGAGAGAAAGATGAAATGGAGTTAGGTTTAGTTTATATTTTACGAATGAACTAACAAGAATTTACGATTTTTCTTTTGTTGTAATTATTGCACTAAAATATTTCTATTATATCAAGAGAACAGCTTGCGTGTGTGGTTTTGGCTGTTATTAATCTAATTACGTTTACTTTTTATTATATTTTACCTGTAAATATTTATAAAAAAGCATTTTATTTGTAATTTAATCGTAGTTTTAATCCTCCGTGTCTTAATTTTTATAAAAACAAAAATTGATTTTTTTGTTTCAATTTTCTCAGTTTATTTTTTTGTAAGTCAAGTAAACAAAAAAACACACTAAGTATTTATTTATAGAGACTGCCAAATATTACTAATAATCCATACTTAAAGTTATCCAAATCATTACTTCATTTATACCCATATTAATTTCAAGTACTACCTAGTGGACACAGTACCTCAACAAAAACAGGAGTTGCTGGTACCAATAGATCAATTCTAAATAATACAGACTATAATATCCTTCATGTATTACATATTTTTTTATTTAACATTAATTAACACAGTACAGTCTGGGTTTTAAATTACTAAAACTTTGAAACTGATAATAGGAGATTTAAATCAATTTTGTAATTAGTGTGGCTATTACGTAGATTTAGTAATTTTTGGATTATTAGTGATATTTTGCGAATTAGTTTTTTTTTGCGTGAAATTTAGTTGTTGCGGAAATAATGAGTGTGCATTTTCGTTTTTAGTTTAGGGAAAAAACGAAGGAATAATTTAGAGATGAAATGAGGAAGTAAAATTGATGTGCCTGTTTAAAATTTAAATTGTGTACGCCCCTCCGATCGTACTCTATATGACATTTTGCAAAGAAAAAGTTGCGAAATTTTAAAGTTTTTTTTCCGTTTGTTTGATTATCGCGAAAAAAAAAACAGTTTGTCGTCAATGGAGTAACGGTGTTAGATGTGATATTTAATAAAAATAATTGAAAAAATGGGAAAAAAAGTTTTGTGTTAAAAGTAATTTTTTTGATTTTGCAAGAAAATTGAATCAAGTTTTAACTTATGTAAATATTAATCGCCTATAACAAACGAATGTTCTGGAATCCGTGCAAAACTTTCGGGATTTTAGAACGTTTTTAGTATTTAGTCTTGTACTATACCTAAAACTCTATAGTTAACTACGTAGTTAGCGAAAATAAGGTAGAGTTTAAATATTTAATGGTAGTCGTACAAAAAAAATGAATTAAAAAAATACAAGATATAATATTTTTGGATCGTGTAGATTTAGAATTTTTTGGGGGTAGTTGACTAAGAAAATCAGGTGTCTACAATTTAATGAAACTATATATTATTCGTAGATTATAATCATGATGCTGTCCAAGAAAATATTTAGTGTAAATTTTAAGAAAATTGTCAGATAAATTGTATAAAATTTTGAACAAAAAAAAATGTTTAAAAGTTTTTAAAAAGTGTTTATGAACGTGCATGTTGATGTTTTTTGATCTACATGTTGTTTCGGTTGCAAAATGTGTTTTTTCGTTTGGAAATTGTGAAAAAGATTTTTTTAGCGCAATATGGAAATTAATTTGATATTTAAAACGAAAAATTCGAGATTGAGATTTTGTAATATTAATTGTTGAAATGTGAATTTTTATTTAATACGTGTTTCTTGATAAAACGGCGAGAGAATAATATTATGAGAATAATTCGAGTTTAACAATTTGTTTGAAAAATGAATCAAGATGAAAATGTTGTAAATTTGATATAGAACCAAGGTGGACAATTAATGTTGAAAGATTCAAAATCATCAATGAATTATTTTGAATCTATTTTTTTTTTATGGCACCTGGATCCCAAACTTGTAAGATATCCCTCTTATCCCTCTTACTTTGTAAGACATCCCCTCGCATGAGTAATAAAAAATATTATTTGCAACACTGGCGGTATTGTCAATTGCCCGAGCGAATGTGCGCACTCACTTCGTTCATGAATTATGAATAATATCGAATATATAATAATATCGATGAATTATGAATTATTTTTGTAATTAGGGCGGTAGGTTGTCAATTGGGCACAAAAGCGAAATTTGGCGCACATTCGCTCGAGAGGACAATTGACAATATTTTTTATTACTCGTGTATCTTACAAGTTTGGGATCCAGGTGCCATCAAAAACATATGAATCAAAAATGAAGAATTTGCTTTTTCAATCAAATCTATCAATGCTAGACTCGTTTATCTGAGTTGGCCTTTATAAATAACTTATCACACAGTATTTACTTGATAAAATTTGTTTTTAGTAAAAATCATTACAGACAACCATATAGGAACGTCGAGCGTGTACTATTTTAGAATTACTTTACCCCTACAACGTCATAAACAAAACGACCAAATATCGCGCGTTTGGAGTCACTTGACATTTTTAAAGTTTTTTTTCGCATCGTAGACCCAAATTATGTATAATAAGATTTTAAAATTACATAAAACAAATCGATATTTTTTTCAAAAACCCAATTGGACGATTAATTTTGAAAATTCCTAGTTTTTTTTCATAGAATAAATTAGGCATAATTGGACAATCTTAAAATTAGACTTAACTTTCAAAAATTCTCTGTTTTTACAGATTAAACTAGATAATTAGACTTGATTTTCTAAATTTCTTAACTTTCACATATTAAACTAATCTACATTTGCCTATCAGAACTTCTTAGTTCTGGCAGAATTAGACAATCTAGACTTGACTTTAAAAACTTCTAGTTGCTATAGATTAAACCAGTCTGGACCAGATTTTACTTAGAACTAGATTAGAACTTAGATTTTACTTTAAAAATTTCTTAGTATTCACAGATTAAATTAGTCTAGACTAGATAATCTAGACTTGAATTTCAAAATTTCTTAGCTCTCACAGATACACTAATCCAGATTTGACTTTCAAAATTTATAGTTTTCATAGAAAGAACTAGTCTGGACTAGATTACCTAGATTTTATTTCCAAAATTTCTTAATTTTTACAAATTAAAGTAGTCTGGACTAGATAATCTATACTCGGTTTTCTAAATTTCTTAGCTTTCAGTTATTAAACTAATCTATATCTGCCTTTCAAAACTTATTAGTTCTGACAGAATTAGACAATCTAGACTTGATTTTCAAAACTTCTAGTTGTTATAGATTAAACTAGGCTGGACCAGATAACTTAGATTTTACTTTAAAAATTTCTTAGTATTCACAGTTTACTAGATAATCTAGACTTGAATTGAAAAATTTCTTAGCTTTTACAGATTAAACTAATCTAGACTTGACTTTCAAAATGTATAGTTATCATAAATTGAACTAGTCTAGACTAGATAACCTAGGTTTTACATCCAAAATTTCTTATTTTTTGCAGATTAAACTAGTCTGGACTAGGTAACCTAGATTTATATATACAAGATTATACACTTCTCCAGGGGTTGCAACCAATCGTTATACTTGCGAAAACTCATTTAGTGAGTTACATCTGACCTGCTCTTACTCTGTCCAGTCGCTTGACTGTGCCTCCTCTGTTAGTTTCCACCACGTGGCTCTGTCTAGAATCTTGCTCCCGCAAGCCCCTATCTTTAGATTCTTAATGTCCATTCCGTTACATGTGGCCAGACCAGCGGAGTGCTGTGTTGTACTTTTATCGACTTTACTATATTTTCTCCTTTTATGATGATTTGTATTTCTGAGTTTATTAGTCTTCTGTGTTCCCCTACGTAGACTTAAATAGCTTTCATAAATTAAACAAACTTGAACCAGATCCCAGTTTGTTTCTCAAAACCTTTCAGTTTTGATGAATTAAAAGCTGAAAGTAAACTGGACTATATGATCTAGACTACATGATTGGGATGGTAGCGACCGTTACTACGTGGAAATTCATACTTACACTAAATTGATAAATTTACTATGTTTTAACCATATTTATAATATGTAGAAATATTATATAATTTGTTCTTCACCATTATATAAATTTAGACACTTATCACGACTCGAGTTTCTATTATTGAAGGTCATTTTTCAAGTTCACTTTATAACTGTGAATTTATATAACTGTGAATAACACGTTATATTAGTATATTCTGCAACTAGTGCCGCAAGTTGTCAATTGCCTACGAGAGCGAAGTTGGGCGCACGAACGAAGTGAGCGCATGCATCACTTCGTTCGAGAGGGCAATTGACAACTTGCCGCACGAGTTGCAGATAATATTTTTTATTACTCATGTGAGGAGACGTATCTTACAAGTTCGGGGTCCTAGGCCCATAAAAAAAAAGCATCCAAGAGGGAGATTTTGCTTTTTCAATTATCTCCGGTGGTGTGGATTCGTCATAAGATCATAAGAATCAGTCTGCGGTATCACCATAGAATGTACACTCATTCTAAAACTTCTTATATAATTTCATTTTCTTAATGAAAAAAATTCTGTCACTTTTTTAATATTGATTTTGATTGTTTTTTTTTTTAGTTACCTATTCGATTTGTATTGAAAATTTGTGTACGGCAAGCATAATATAAGTATACTTGTCGTATTGAATTGACAAACAGCCATTTGTCGTACTAAAAAACGGGCGCCAAAATAGTACTTATCCCGCATGAGTACGAATCTAAACAATGTTTTTACATATCGTTCGTTTGGATGAACAGGGTATTAACTCATAATGTTCTTGCACAAAAACGTTATCAATAAACGATAATTAATAGTTTAAAACCAATTATTTACAGAAATATATTGATTTGAGAACTTCAAATCGCCCGTCAGGCATTTTTTAGTTAATACCCTGTTCATCTGGACCTACGATATTAAGTGTGGTCATAACATAGTAAATTTATCAATGCAGTGTATTCTAAACTTAATTGACTTTATCTAGACTTGACTTGACTTTCAAAAATCTTAGTTTTTTTATACATTAAACTAGGCAAGATAATCTATACTTATCTTTCAAAACCTTTTAGTTTCCATGAATTGAACTAGACTCCATTAGACAGTCTACACTTGACTTTCAAAACTTCTTAGTTCCCATGAATTAAGCTAAACTGGACTAGATAATATAGTCTTGTCTTTTAAAATTTCTTAGTCTCCATGGATTAATCTGGATTAGACTAGACAATCTAGACTTGACTTCCAAAATTTCTTAGTTTTCGTAGATTAAACTAACCTGGACTAGACAAATCTAGACGTGTTGTTCGAAGCTTCTTAATTTCCATGAACAGAACTAAAGTAGACTGAATTATCTAGACTTTTCCTTGAATAAACTTGACTAGAAAATATAGGACATTTTGTTTTTTAATATTCTAGATTAAACTAATCTGGACTATTATAATCTTGACTTGTCTTCAAACAAAACAAAACTTCTTAGATTGCCTGTAATAAACTATGTGGGACTAGATATTATGGTCTTTCAAAACTGCTTACGTTTCATCGATGAAAATATACTAGCTTTGACAAATCAGACTAAGTTGATTTTTCAAATTTCTTAGTTTCCATGCATTAAATAAGCCTAGACTAAAAAACCTAGATTTGTTCTTCAAAGCCTCTTAATGTTCATGTATTAAACTAAACTGGACAAGATAAATAATGTAGAATTATTTTTCAAAACCTTTTATTTTTCGCATGGAAATAATTTTGAAAATCAAGTCTAGATTGTCACCAAGCCATAAAATAGACTGGACTAGAAAAATCAGTCTTAATTTTGAAAATTCGTTAGTTTCTACGAATTAACCCTTAAGTGAACACCCGGATACCCACCTCGCGGGTACCCGCCTCGTCATATTTCTGCTTCTAACTTGGGCCTATAGAGACAAGGGCCTTCAATCCCTCATTACTTAACTTCCTTTCAGGCTAAAAACACATTGATATTTTGTTTTCAAATTTTTTGAACCTAAACTAAATGACGTTAAAGTACATGGATGAAAAATTATATTTTGACTCAGGAATTAATAATGTTATTAATGAATATTTCATAAGGGTAACAAGGGTTAATAAATAAACAATTGCAATAATTTTCAAGATAAATTAGAATTTATTTACATTTATTTAGCGCAATCAATACGTTTCATTGTTGATACACAGTGTTCATCGCAGACAGGCTTTTTGCAAACTGAACATTTTCGCGTTTTCCTCCGTCTTTAATCGTTTCAGCATGACAGACATGTAGCAGACATGATAAGAACCTGTAATTTTCGTCTTATTAGTACTGCCTCGAGGTTGAGTTTGTTCGAAAAAAAAACTAAGAGGAGTTCAATCGCAATTCTTGTATTATAGTTGTACATTATTTGGCCATTCACAGAACGATCTGCAATACAATGTTTTGCCAGCTCTTCACTCAGTTGACGCAAGAAAAGAAGTCGCTAATTAGTTATGGTACGTGCACTCGGTATAGAAAACTAGTCTTGCTATAGTTTGACTATAGCTGTGTGACCGCTTCGTATAGTTCAACTATCCGAATAGCTTTGGACTATACGAAACGGTCACACAGCTATAGTGAAACTATAGCAGGACTATACGCTAGTTTTCTATATATCCGTGTGTACGTAGCTTTGGCGATGTAGGGAACTTGGAAAGAGCTTAGGTTCTAATGATATTTATTTAATAAATTAAATTTATTCGAAACGATTCTGTTTTTATGCAAACTCACGAATTAAGATTAACTTGTGGTGGGCACCCAGATACCGCGGGTGTGTGTTCCAACGAGTTTTGTGTGCAAATAAGGTGGTGGTGCAAATAATACAAAAATCAAATTTGGTAGTAAAACCTGAAATAATTATATATTTCTAAATTTATTTTATTTTTTATTTAATAAAAATATTTTATAATTTCTTTTTTAAAAAAAAATCAGCTGGAACATTTTAAAATGGAAAAAAATTAAAAAATTAGATTAGAAAAATTTTGAAGAAGAAATATTTATTGAAAACATCAATAAATTCCCGGGTCTTTCTACCCGGGAAAGTTATACAGTATGATAATAATTGAATGATTTTGTATTTTTGAAAAAAAACAGAAATAGAAGAAACAAAATTTAAAAAAATCAGGTTCAACAGGTTATGAGGGGTTTAGTCGTATAGTGATTCGTGCAGTGTCTTGACTGGGTGTCTGCGGGAGGCTTTGGTAGGGTCAGCTCTGGAAAAAATTGAATTATTATTATTTAACCGAAAATAACATTGTAAAAATTTCTTAAAATATACAAATTGTTTAAATTTTATCAAGAATAATTTTACAAAAATGTTCACTAAAAAATAGGAAATATTTATATATATCAAAATAATAATGCAAAAACTCGAAATATTTATATTTCATGAAAACAAATATTGCAAATTTTATTGCAGATTGTTCAAATTTTATCAAAAATAATATTACAAAAATTTCGCCGATATAGTAGTTTATGATACAAGTGTGTGAAAAAGGGCTTTTGCGTATGAGTTGCAAAGTTTATATCGAAATTTTAATCGCAATGAGTGCACAAAGCCTGTCACACACGTGTATCATAACATTATTTTATCTAGCATTGAAAAGCATAAAATACTGTAGAATCTTAAAAAAAGTAATTGTTATCGATAATATTGAAGAAATTATATATATATAACCTGGATATATAACCAGTCTGGATTTATCTGGCTCTAATATAACTTAACCTAACCATAACCCAATTTAGATAAAACTAGATTACATCGACGACAACCAAATAGTGTTCCCGTCACTGTGCGTTTTTTCTAGTTTTTTGTCCATGGACGCCCCTCTATTTTAACCTTATTGTGTCAGGGGTTTGAAGACTTTTGTCAATATGAATATATATATAAATATATATATATATATATATATATATACATATATATATATATATATATATATATATATATATATATATATATATATATATATATATATATATATATATATATATTTATATATATATTAATATTGACAAAAGTCTTCAAACCCCTGACACAATAAGGTTAAAATAGAGGGGCGTCCATGGACAAAAAACTAGAAAAAACGCACAGTGACGGGGTGCGAAGACTTTTGTCAATATTAATATATATATACATATATATACATATATATATATATATATATATATATATATATATATGTATATATATATATATATATATATATATTTATATATATATTAATATTGACAAAAGTCTTCAAACCCCTGACACAATAAGGTTAAAATAGAGGGGCGTCCATGGACAAAAAACTAGAAAAAACGCACAGTGACGGGAACACTATTTGGTTGTCGTCTATGTAATCTAGTTTTATCTAAATTGGGTTATGGTTAGGTTAAGTTATATTAGAGCCAGATAAATCCAGACTGAGTTCTTGGTTCAAAATAAGAAAAAATAATTCATTCATTTTAATATACGTCAGAAAATTTATTTTTTGGCCTCTTGAATTGTAAAGCTAGCTTTGACATCGTGTTTACGTCATGTTGCAAAGTACAGCTACTATGCGGTACTTTCACTTTACCGCACTAAGTCACTTTACCGCATAGTAGCCGTACTTGTGCCGTACTTGTGCCACAAAAATTTAAATAATTTCCAATATTGTAAATAATCTAAATCTATTTGTTTCTTAAATAACACCTGTCAGCCAAAAAATATTATAAAAATTTCGTGCGTAAATAATTTAACAACGCTTTAGCTAATAGGGAACTCGCCATTCTGGCTCGTTCTGACTATCTGTCGCGTTTTAAAACTTTTCCGCACTCTAATGTAAATTATTATTTACGACTTCTATGTATTTTGTTTAGTGACGCGAGTTGTTGCCATAGTTACAACAAACAAATCGTTTAATAATGAAACGCCATTTGATTTACATTTGACTTTTACGCACTATTTGGATACTTTTACACACGATTATAATAATGGTATTCTTCACACACAATAATGTACTTATTAATATATTCATTTTGGTGTGCGAGAATTATTTATATTTCGTGAAAAATATTAGAATTATGTATATTTCATCAAAAGAAAATTTCGTAAAAAATCGAATTATTTATATTTCAACAAAATTAATATTACAATTTCATCAAAAATTCAATATAAACATTAAAACTTTTTTATCAATATAAAAATATTAATAATTAACAAAAAAAAACGAATTAAAAATATTTGAATATTAAAGATAAAAATATAATTTGTTTTTATGTTTCAAATTTATTGTTAAAAACAATTTATGTTTTTATCTTGAAAATTGAAATGAAGTTTCAACAAGTAACTCCTGGAAACAATAAATTATTTAAAAATATTTGCATTATAATAAGTTTATAATAAAAAATATTAAAAATACAAACTTTGTTATTATAATAGAAATCGTTGTAAAATTTAAAACGTTTCAATATAAAGTTTTTATTATTAAATAAAATTTTTATTAAACAAGATTTCAAAATAAAAAATTTATAATTAAATATAAAATGTATTAATCAATATTTCATAATAAAAATTTTACAATTAAATGAAAATTTTATCATTAATTAAAACTTTGAATATAAAAATTTCACTATTAAAAAATTGAACGTAAAATACGTTCTTTCAAGACTTATTTATTAAAAAAAATCTTCCGCTGAATTAATCCAAACAAAAACAAAAAAAACTTTTGCATTAAACTCTTGCATGTTTTATATAAACGACAAAAAAAAATATTGACAAAAAAAAATTAAAAGTGTATATATATTACAAACTTACAAATTACATAACCAGCCTTAACAAAGAACAATATATGTAATAGTAGTGTTTTGTATGTTTAACGCCTTCGTGGAGAATTAGTCGTAAACGATTCGTAAGACGTGTTTAATGGTCGTTTAATCTCAAACAGATTTAGCAAACTTGGTCAAAATTATTCAACAAATTAACGAGTAGTAATTATTGCACAGGGTGATCTTTTACACTAATAAATATAATAAAAAAAATAAATAAGCAAAAAAAAAACAAAAAAATATATAATATATTAAAAACAGCGAATTAGAGAAAGATTTAATTTCTAAATTCGTTTTCTTTTTTGTGCATCGAATTTGCTTTTGTTGTGTATACAATCTTTTTAAAGTAGTTTTAATCTTGTTCTTTATTTCGCTTACTTTACTAAGACTGGCCTAATAATACATATATATCTAACAAAAACTATATAGTTAGTGAAGATTTTGAGTAGTTTAACATTTTTTTGTTTGCAAATACTTTGCAGTATTATATCTATATCCACCGAAACTGTACATAAAGCGAAATACAAATCCGCCAAAAATATTCTCCAAATTACACCAAAACTAATTTATTACCATTATATAAAACATTTATAACCAAGTCTAGACTATCTTTTAGTCAAACTAAGTCTAGACTATCGTTTACTCAAACTAAGTTTTAAATCAAAATATTTATAACCAACTATTGTTTATTAAGTTTTATATAATGGTAACAAATCGTCTTTCTGTAACTGTCTATGTAAAGTCTTGGTGTATTTATTGATTATATAATTTTAACTGTAAATATTGCTCAATGTTGTGGAAAATTCCTTCCAATTTTGGTGAGAATTTTTTGGCGGATTGCGATTTTCACCCGAATAAAAATTATCAACTTTGCACAATAAAAAATAGTCGTACCTCAAGTTCTCATGGAAACTAATCGAGTTAACTAATCAGTTTAGTAAACCTGTTAAAGTTAGAAAGGAACTTATTCTAATCCTTCGATCTCTCTATATTAGAAAAACAAGTCTACAAAACTCAACAATAAAATGTTTATTTGTAGAAAATTCTCTCCTGATTTATTTTAATTTAGTTTTTAACTATATCAACTAGCTATGGCGCGCTTTAAAATATTATTATTATTATTTTGCATTATGTATAATATTTTTTATTTAATCCACACTATATATATTTACTAAATACTAGGAGGATAAAGGGGTTTTATTCATAAATTATTTTAATTTTTAGTTACCAAATATATTAGTGGACACTTACTTGCAAATTTTCAATCGACAAGTTTATCAATAGATCGTGATTTTGCTTAAATTATTAGCATGCATTATTTAATATTACAAAAAATGTGTCTGTCTAGAATTTGCAAATTAGTCAAAGTAGTCTGTTTAAAACAGACTTGCTAAGTTTGTAATTTTTAAATTAGTCGAGATAATCCAAATTTTTTGAAATCTGTTTGTCTGTCCGTAATTATTAAACAAATTGAGACATTAAATTGAAACATTTGTACCTTTTCTTCAAAGATTATAATTTATAGGAAATCATTGTATACATATCGTCAACAAAGTTGACATCATTAGTATAACTAATCTTTCTATAAAAAAACATTTCTTAAAAACTACTTCACTGGCAAACACCACGACTGACCACCAGTCTGTCGTGGTGTTTGCCAGTGAAGCAGTTGTATTTAAGAAATGTTTTTTATAGAAAGATTAGTTATACTAATGATGTCAACTTTGTTGACGATATGTATACAATGATTTCCTACAAATTATAATCTTTGAAGAAAAGATACAAATGTTACTATTTAATAGTATCAAAATCTTCAAACTCAACAATATATAAATAACAAATTGAGACAGTTTAAAACAGACTTAATAAGTTTGTAATTTTTGAATTACTCGAGATAATCCATTTTTTTTTAAATACGTTTGTCTGTAATTATTAACCCTTCTAGTGCCGGGCGAAAACGAGGTGCTTATGCGAAGACCGTCCGAATTTTACTAGGATTTTGAAAAGGCTTATAAAAACCAATCGAAAAGCAATATTTACATGATTCAAAAAGCAGTGTATTAAAGACAAAATAGAGAATAAAACAGTGACGCTAATTGTTCCATATTTATTGAAAATTGCATAAATAACAAAGGTATAAGTAACCAGAAAAAAAAAGAAAACTTGTTTTCTCTGTTTCAAAACGTAATTGCATATTGGAAAATTCATCTTTTTATCATACATTTTGGGTTACGAGAAGGGTGAATACACCGCCCGTGTTGAATTTATACCGTACCATTCTCGCGTATAAATAAGCAGTATCAACAGGCAACAATTTTGTAACTAGGGCGGTAGATTGTCAATTGGACACGAGAGCGAAATTGGTCGCACGAACGAAGTGAGTGTGCACATTCGCTCGAGAGGCCAATTGACATTCTACCGCCCAAGTTACAAAATTGTTGCCTGTTGATACTGCTTATTTATACGCGAGAATGGTACGGTATAAATTCAACACGGGCGGTGTATTCACCCTTCTCGTAACCCAAAATTTATGATAAAAAGATGAATTTTCCAATCTGCAATTACGTTTTGAAACAGAGAAATCAAGTTTTCTTTTTTTTTCTGGTTACTTATACCTTTGTTATTTATTGAGGCTGATGAGGCGGATTGATATTGATTGAGGCCAAAACAATATTTTTTATTACTCATGCGAGGGGATATATCTTTTTGGGATCCAGGTGACATAAAAAAAATAGATCAAAAATGAAGAATTTGTTTTTTCAATTGTCTCCGGGAAATTTTTAAAACCATAGAATGTACACTAATTTTAAAACGTTTTCTTTAATTTTTATTTTGTAATGAAAAAAAATTATGTCACTTTCACGTCAATTTTTTAATATTGAGGTCTTGATTGTGTTTATTTTATTTAGTTAATTTTTTTTTAATGTAACCTAGCGACATTGAATATTTGCGTGCGTTACCCGAGTTATGTGGTAATACAACCAAAAGTGGCATTTCTCGTCCCAAAAAACGTGCGCGAAATATGTATGCACTTTTAATGTATGAGTAATAAAAAATTATTTATTTTAATTATCTCGCAATGAAATTAGACTATTTATAACGTATTATAAATTAATTTTGAGATGGAGATCTCTCGCAAACTGAATAGTAAAGCGCTAGAAGGTGCGGGCCGATATATCGGCTCTGGCACTTTTCGCCAGTGCAGCGAGGGCCGATATATCGGCCCCCGGCACTAAAAGGGTTAAACAAACTGAGACAGTTTAAAACAGAGTTGGTATGTCTGCCTATTTGTAATATCTGAATTAGTCAAGATAGTATAGAATTTTTGAAAACTGTTTTTCTGTTGTTTCTAAACTAATTGAGACAGTCTAGAACAGGGGTGAGAAAATCTTTTGGCTGTCGGGCCACATTGTGGATGAAAATTAGACCGCGGGCCGCATTAAAACATTTTATATTTTATTGATTGTGTCTATATGTCTATGAAATAGTAGCAGGTATTTGACTTTATTATTATATATAGACATTACATAGATATAATTAAAGTAATTTATAAAATGCTTCGCGGTCCGCATAAAATGTCGGCCCGGGCCATATGCGGCCCGTGGGCTGAGGTTTGCCGAGGTCTGGTCTGGAACATACTTAATAAATTTGTCTGTCTATAATTTCCAAATTAGTCAATATAGACTTGAATCTGTTTGTCTGTCATTATAACTACTAAACAAAATGAGACAGCTTACAACAGACTTGGTAAGTTTGTTAAAATCGGTTTATATGTCTAAAACAGACTAAGTATATATTTATATATTATAATTATATATTTTAAATCTTTTTGCCTGTCCATGATTTCTAAACAAAGTGAGAACTGAGACTGTCTAAAACTGACTATGTAAGTTTGTCTGTCTGTATTTTCAAAATTATGTATGTAATTTCAAAATTAGTCAAGGGAGTCCAAGATTTCTTCCAGTCTATTTGTCTGTCTGTTATTTCCAAATTAGTCATAGTAGTCAAGATTTTTATGTCTGTAATTGCGAAATTAGTGAAACAATCTAAAACATGCTTAGCAAGTTTGTCTATCTGTAACTTCCAAGTTAGTCAAAATAGACTAGATTTTTTGAAATCCGATTGTTATTTCCAAATACAGCAAGACAGTATAAAATAGAGTTAATTAGTTTATGTGTAATTACTAAACAAAGTGAGACAGTCTAAAACAGATTTTTTAAGTTGGTGTGTCTGTAATATTTAAACACCGTGAGACAGTCTAAAACAAACTAAGTAAGTTTGTCTCTCTGTAATTTCGAAATTAATCAAAATAGTCAAGAGTTTTTTCCAAATGGTTTGTCTGTCTGTTACTTTCAAATTAGTCATAAAAGTCAAGAATTTTGTATTTAATCTAAATATGCTTAGCAAGTTTGTCTGCCTGTAAGTTTTGAAATATGTTATTATTTCCAAATACAGGAAGACAGTCTAAAAGGAGACTTAATTAGTTTGTTTGGGTGTAATTAGTGAGACAGTCTAAAACGCCTTTTGTAAGTTTGTCTGTCTGCAATTTCTAAACAACGTGAAACAGTCTAAAACAGACTAAGTAAATTTGTCTGTAATTTCCAAATTAGTCAAGGTAGTCTAGAATAATTTCAATCTTTGTACCTGCCTGTGATTTCTAAACAGAGTGAGACTGTCTAAAACAGACTTTCTAAGTTTGTCAGTCTCTAATTTCAAAATAGTCAAAAAAATTTCCAGTCATTGTGTCTGCCTGTTATTTTCAAATTAGTCATATATGTAAATACAATATAAACATGCTTAGCAAGTTTGTCTGTCTGCAATATCCAATGTCTGTCTGCAATAGTTAGTCAAAATAGACTAAAATATTTGAAACCTGTTTGTTATTTCCAAATACAGTAAGACGGTAAGTCGGTAAAACGGAGTTAATTAGTTTGTTTGTACAGTACAGTCTTGATAATCCGACACATATGGGACCAGACAACCGGATTATTAAACAATTCCGGATTATCGGGAGTTAAACGAAAAAAAAATCCTCGCTTGTATCTCGGAAGCCAATCTTCTATGTTATCGTTTGTAGGGGTAACATCCACTTCACATTTGTTGGGAAGCTCTTGTAAAAAATCCGAACACAATTTGTAGAGTGCAGTTAGCTTGCTCGGAATTGTTAATCATGTTTTCAGAGTTAAAAAGCAGGGTGTGTTGGTCAGACCTTTTTCCAAGAACACTGGATGTAGATTGTAGATTTGGTGGTGACGACTTGTACTGCGAGCTTTATAGATCTATTGTACCCCACCCTCTTCCTTTAAACGTTGGTATACTTACTCATTTAGAGCACCTCCTCTAGTCCTGATTCCTTTAGGAATTTCAGGATCTGGGTGGGATTCAAGGACTGCAAGTCCTCTGCGTACAAGCCGTGGGCCCCAAGGCACATTTTTCTCTTGCGGAGCAGTGCTCCACAGTCTTTGAGCAGATGTATGGGTCTCTGTTGAACCACAGAATCTGCATCTGTCATCTTCCTCTATGCCTAGGGTCTTGAGGTGTTTTCTAAGTCTGCAGTATACCGTCAGGAGTCCTGTCAGTATTCTAAGCTTGTTCCTGTTTGGTTTCAGCAAAACTTTTGTTCTTTTCTGGTTAAAAGATCCCAGCATTACTTTAGATTGTCTCAACCCTAGAAGTTCTTTCCAGGTTTTCATCCATCCCAAGAACACTGGATGCTACCACTTGTTACTACTTGTTTGCTTTTTTTTAATGAATGATCCCATTCAGTTTGTTTGATTATATCTGAAAGTAGAGATTTTTTGTAATTTATTTTTATTTGCTAAATTACATTTTGATCTATGGGCCGCAATAGTGGTGTCATATTTGGAGGTATGTAGAGGTTGGTCTTTCGAGTGAAGTTCCTCTTCTTTATGATGTCCAGGAGAGTTATCCAGAGGAAGCAAAGCTTTAGCAAGCAATTTGTAAACTTTTGAAGAAACTTTTATCGCCGGAATAGAATCTTGCTTGAATCGTTCGTTAAACACGGTTCATCCTTTGGCTTGATTTTTATACGTCACTGGTAAGTGAGTTTCGTTTTTAGAGCCCCGCGGATGCTTGGCTTTTCCTATAACCAACAAGGACAGTTTGTGTGTGCTCGTGGAATTTGCACAAGGCATGCATGTCAGTCTATCCTTTGACATATTTCTTCCTGTGACACTTTCTTCTGAAGAGTGCACAAAGGTCTTATGCAGAAGCATCCTCCAGAATAAACCACTTTCATCTGATTTGTAAACCTGTTCAGAGATTAAATCTCTCTTGGATTTTTAATTCCAATTTCCTCTGAAAATGATCCCAAATCTTTTTTTAATTATCAAGCCACCCATCGCTTGCTCGAAAATCATCTTTCTTGCTTATGTTTTCGGTAAATTGTTTTGCCTTTTCACGGAAGATAATGGCGTATGCTCTTGCATAAACCAAGTAAATAAGGCATTTTCCATTTCAGGATAATCACCTGTTTTAACTGTCTTTTTTTCTTCAAGTCCCCCTCAGCAGTCATAATGAATTGGATGATTTTCTCGCGGTTGAATTTCATATCGTAGATCGTAGATCTTCCTACGCCATAAATGCGTGCGAGGTTTGCCGTGGTTCCTCCTTTATCAAGTATATTGGTGATCTCTTGTTTTGAAACTTAAAGTGACGTATTTTAGTTTGGTTGACATTGTACACTAAATAACTACATACACTGGATACACTCAATAAATGACAAACCAATAACAAAACAACATGTAATGGAGCGGCGAATATAATGAGTAGATAGAGATAGAGGATTGGGAGGCAAGAGCACGAGCGGACCTGTTTGCTTATATCGGCGCGGCGACAAGAAAGACGTGTTTCCCCAGATCGCCGTTCTAACCAACCGCCGGATTATCAAGATTGTACTGTAATTACTAAAATTTCAAATTCAGAAAAAAATTGAGCTGTTTAAACAGTCTCTTGATGACGTCAATTAACACTGACAGTTCAGTCCATTGTTTACTACAGCTGTTTTCATTTTTAACTAGACGTTTTTAAATTTTTGTTTTCTAACCAAAAGATTGCAATGACATACAAATGTATAAAATACGGACTCGTTTATGTGGTATATTACGTCACTTTCGCTTTAATCAATAGTGTTGGGTTTTACAAATTCGAATTTCCCTCGCTTAATTTGCTTTTATTTATTAATTTTAAGTATTTAAAAAGATATTAAATACCAAAATAATGATTTAGTTCAAATGTCCGGTCAATAAAGATTCGGGAAAAAGATATTTTATTCAAATTTAAATTTCATGCATATTCCTTATAACTGAATAGGTTATCAACATTTTTTTAAATGTGTTTGTCTGTCTCTAATTTCTAAACAAACTGAGAGTTTAAAACTTAGTTCGTCTGTCTGTATTTCTTAAATAATAATATACACTAACAGTAACAAATGGCTATCAATATTTTCTTAAATTTGTTAACATAAGTCAAAATTGTGAGCTATAAATCAGTTTTGCAATCAATCATTTGCAAATTAATTTTTAGACGAAAACTTGTCGAATTTTGGGTAAAATTTGCAAGTAAGTCCAAAAGTAACAAATCACATATAGGTAATCCGCGTAATTTATAACTAGGGATTTGTGTTAGCGCCAGAGATCGAGGACTACAAATACATAGAGAACTATATCAAAGTCATAAGTCAACAAGAAAACAAACAAAACCATTTTCCACTTCCAATATTTATATTCTAATAAAAACAAATAAATACAAAAAACAGATCTAAAAGGCTGCACTCCATATACAATTATAGCGTTTAGAAAATTTAACAAAAATAATTCGACGAATATTCGTTTTTTCTATTATAACGCGTTGTAAGCGGGGAAAGGTAATTACATCCAAAATTTTGCGTTTGGGTTTGAACGGGAGAGTTTTCCATAACGTTTTTGATATACCCGCTACAATTTCAATTTTCGGTAAAATTTTTCGTCGTTTTATTAATATTTAGTGTGTACACAAGACTGGTGTAGTTGATGTCAATATAATAATATATGAATAGCTAATAATGTTAGGGTGTTTGCACCGACATTTATGGTGATAGGCTATAGTAGTGATTTATTGTATATTGTTATATAATATAGAAATATATATATATAAATATTGTAACCATTTCAATTACGTTTTTTATGTATGTGGATTTATTGATTTGTAATAATTATTTTTTACGGAATGTCTCAAGTGTTTCCTTATATATTTTTTATTAATATTTAATAGATTTTTGTTGGGGGGTTTTTATCATTATTATTTTTTTTTCTTTGTTGTTTCTCCGGAATAGTTTTATATTGGACAGTATAATATTGTAAATAAATTGTATAATTATGTTTAATTATTTTGTTCCTTTGATTTGTAATTTTTTGTTTGTAATAGCTTTCGATGCGAAGGGAAAAAAAACTTTCGTTAGCGAAAATCAGTCGAAATGTGTAACATGTATTTGAAACTTTTTGGTTTTAGGAATCATTCATTCGTCACGAGATTTTGAGTCTCCAAGGATTAACTAGATTACTTAATTCATGGTAAAACCTACGCAGACAATTTTAACAATCTTCAAAATATTCAAATTGAATTTAGGAGTTTCTGAAAAAAAATAATTTAAGGGTTTTGAAATTATTGAACAAATATTTCAATAATTCCAATAAATTTAGTAATTTACAGTAAGTTTTCACTTCCTACTAGTAGATTGTATTTGTCTAATCTGTATCAAAATGAGAACAAACAGTTTTTTTAATTCTAACTTATTGGAAGAAACCTGCAGTCATTAATGTAGTCTAGTCTATTTAGACAATAGTAGTTTATTTAATATATTAGTTTATTTAATCTACAGGTTTGTTTAAATCTTGTTATAGAATATGAATCGAATGTGATTGCCGATTTAGACTACTTCTTTTAAACCCGATTTGAACTAGACTAAATAAACAAGACTGGACTAGATAGACAAGACTAGACAGTCAAAACTAGACAGACCAGACTTTAGACTTTCATATTCACAATTTAGCAGTTAGTGAAGATTAGATTGGTGAGGAATTAGATAGAATGGTGAGGAACCTAACTCGATGGCGGGTGTTTGTCGAGATTCTATGCTCCTCCAAGGAGTAACAAGAAACATTAATTAAGTTCATAATACTTACTAGTCTATTAGCCGAGAAAACAAACAAAAAGCTTATTTTGAACATTTTTAGACTAAATTCTAGGTTTGGTAACTTTGTCAGTCTAGTAACAAAGTTACCAAACCTAGAATTTAGTCTAAAAAGATTCAAAATAAGCTTTTTGTTTGTTTTTTGTTTTCTCGGCTAATAGATTAATTAGTATTTTGAACTTAATTAATGTTTCTTGTTACTCCTTGGAGGACCATAGAATCACGACATACATCCGCCATGGAGTCCGGTTTTTCGCCATCGCCTTTACCTGCAGTCATGTTTTCTTCTTCTTCTTCTTGATTTAGGACTTTGTCCTGTATTGTACTGCTGTCTACCCCTCTTGCGATCTGGACGTCCAGGACTCGTACCATATCTTGGGCGGGCGGGGGGTCTTCTGCTTTGGTCTTTTGCTCACTTGGCAATTCTATCCTGGTCCATCCTGTCTACATGGTCTCTCCAGTGCCTTCTCCTGGATCTGACCCATCTGAAAATATCTTCCGTTTGTAATTCATCTCTTATGGCGCTGCTTCTTATTTGATCCCATAGTGTTACGCCTTTTATTGCTCTCAGCGTTTTCAATTCGGTGCTTCTCAAGAGTTTCTTAGATTTTGTTGTTTCGGCTCGAGTCTCGGCAGCGTATGTTAGGATAGGTCTTACACAGGTTTTATATATCCTTATCTTGCATTCTACCGTCATATATTTGTTTTTCCATATTAGGTCTCTTAGGGTACCGGAAATGAATGATGCTTTGATACAGTTCGCTCTTATTTCCTCAATAGTAGTTGAATTTCATGACCTGTTCTATCGTTTTATTGTCCACCATAAGTTTGCACCTGACAGACACTCTTTGGATATAACCATTGATTTAGTTTTTTCTGTTGATATGATCCTGTTGAATTTTTTGGCGGTTTTATTGAGTGCAAATAGTAATATTTGCATTATTACCAAATGCTAACTGGAAAAAATGACATCAAGGCTGGAATTAGACAGGGGGCCAGCTTAAGAGGTCAAAACACAGAAACAGGATACAGAATGACTAAAAACTGCCTCAAGATAATATGTTATGCAGATGATGCCACACTAATATCAGAGAACGAGACGTAGGTCGTCTCGTTCTCTGATATTAGTGTGGCATCATCTGCATAACATATAGCATTTGGTCTGCTTTAATTTGTGTGCTATTGTTTTTGTTTAAGTCTTTTATTACGTTAATGTATCTGCCATCCGCTCGATGTTGACGTGAATATTTGTAATGTCGTTCAATTGTATTCGGTCAAATGCTTGTTTGAAGTCCAGCATACCTAAGTAGAGGGGTTTGTCAAATTCAATTCCTTTCTCCGCAACTTGGCGCACTATGAAGATAGCGTTTATTGTTGATCTATTTTTGCGGAATCCCTGCTGTTCTTCACAGCTTCCTGCTTCAACAGCTTACGGCAACTTCGATTTTCGCGGCTAATGTTTTTGTTAAAATTTTGAGCACTGCACTAAGCAGTGTGATGTTAGTTAGTTACGATGTGATGTTGTGATGCTAGTTAGTTAGTTAGTATACGGTAGTTCTTGGTTTTTTTTTTGCACCTTTCTTGAAGATTGGTACTGTTATGCTGGTCCTCCATTCTTCTGGAATTCGTTCTTCTTGGAGGATTATTTGAAAGAGCTGCATTATTTCTTTAATGATGGTATTTCCCCCCTTTTTGATCATTTTATTGCTGATATTATCAATGCCTGGTGCTTTTCGATTTTTTAGATTTTTCACTGTCTTGAAGATCATCTGTTGTATTTGGTTGTTCATCGGTTGTGCCTGTGGGTGCCTGTATGTATTCTGCTTCTTCAGTTTCTGCTTCTGCCTGGTATTTATAGATTTCTTTAAAGTATTGTATCCACTGATCGTGGCGGTTGGTAGTAACTTGGATGTCGTCTGTTATTGGTTTCTTTTTGTTTCTTTTTGTTTCTTTTTGAGTATTTTCCAGATCTTCTTCTGACCTCCATATAGGCCGTGCTGCATTTCCTTAGAGAAATTTTCCCAGAATCGCTCTTTAAGTTCTTTGATTGCTTGATTTTCTCGGTTTCATACTTCTTTCTATTTATGGTATTCTTCCTCAGTTTTACTGTTTCTATATGTTATGTATGCTTTCCGCTTCTGCTTGGCTAAATATTTTACTTCCTTTGTGAACCATGGCTTGTAAGCTCTTGTGCCTTTTACCTTAATTGTTCTTACTCCTATCGCTTCATTTGCGCTTGATGTAATGTTGGATTTGATTTTTTTCCAGGCTTGATTTTCGTTGCATTGTGCTGTGATTAGGTTGTTGAGTATCTTCTGTTTGAAACGTTCCTGGTATAGTATTTTGGTGATTTCATTTCCAAATGATTCAACGTTATATTTTGATATGTACTGTACTGGAGTCTTTTTCATGTTTGCGCTGGTCTCCCTCTATTCCTCTTCCCTTGGGGGTTCCAGTCGAAAGCGATTTTGGAAATGTTATGGTGGTCTTGGCGTATTGTATGCCCGATCCACCCCCAGTGATGTCTACGGCGATTTTCTTTTGATATGTTACTCGCAACAGTTCTTGGTTGGAGATTCATTCCAGTAGACAGCGATGATTCTGCGCAGGAATTTGTTAACTGCCACCTGCAGTATGTCTTCAAGATATTTATACAGTTTCCAGGTTTCGCATCCATAGAGAAGGACAGATTTGCCATTTGATTGGAAGAGACGGATCTTAGTAGTTTTCGAGTACTAACTGGAGTCCCATACCGGTTTTAATCCCATACCGGTTGCTGGGCTTTCCTAATTAGCATCTGGATCGCATTCTGTACCACCGGCTTTACTTATCAAGATCCCTAGATAGGTAAACGTTTGCACGTTCTCAACTGCGCAATCATTAAGCGTAAATATCATCTTCTTCTTTGTATTTATCTCCATGGACTTGGTTTTAGCGATGTTGATTTCCAAACCAATCTTTTCTGCTCCCGATGAGAGTACTGAGAGGTTTTCTTGGACGTCCTGGTAGTTATGCCCTAGCAGGCATATATCGTCCGCATACTCTAATTCACTGTACTGTGAGTTTTAAGTCCAGCGTATACCTTTAGAGTTAGTAATTTTCTCCAGGACATGGTTTAGAGATATGTTGAAAAGCAGTTGAAAAGCAGCAAGTTGAAAGTTCAAAAGCATTGCAAGTTGAAGCAGTTGAAAAGCAGCAAGTAGCACGCGTCCCTGACTTACTCCAGTTTTTATAAGAAAACTTTCACTGTCTCTCCCTTCATAAGATACACAACAGTTTGCTTTGTTGTACAGCGCCTTTGTCGTTGCGATTTGGTCGTGACGGAAGTTTTTGGTTTCTAAAACTGCCCACAACGCATCAGGCCAATATACTGTCCCGAGCAAAATGACAAAGGTAAGTATAAGAGGAGAGTTAAACTCGTTTTATTGCCGCACAATAATTCTGAATTTGTTGATGTGGTCAATACACGATTTTGCTGTTCTAAAACCAGCTTCTTAGGGCCTTAAGTCTATTTTCTTTGACATTCTAGTTAGTAATGCCTGCTAGGATTTTGTTTAGCACGTTTAATATTGTTATGCCCCTCCAGTTATCACAGATTGTTAGATGGCCCTTCTTGGGAAGTTTGATGATTCTTCCCTATTTTAGACCTTCCGTGATTTTTTTAGTCACCCATATTTCCCGTATTATGGAACCTAGCAGGTCCCATGCGGATCGGCTTTAAGAAGTTCTGTTCCCGGCACCTTGTTGGATTTGAGTGTTTTAATTGCGCTCACTATCCCCGCTTTTGTTGGAACATTTGTGGACTCCGCGGAGTCGGTGTTCGTAGTTGTGATATTGTGAGTTGGTTCTGGTCTGCTATCTCCCCTGTTACTCAACAGTTAGACAAAATGTTCCTTCCATCGATTTATTTGGCTGTGTTTATGGTTCGCCGTTTTTTGATCTAACTTGATGGAATCTACGATTTGATTTCTTTGTTAGCATTTGCATGAGCTAATAGAGGTCTCTTGTTCTATTGGTTGTTCTTTTGGTTGCTGCTAACTCAGCTTGCGTTGCTAAATCCCGAGACTATGCCCTTTTCTCTTCTCTGGTGCTGCTTTTAACCATCAGATTTAATTTTCCGTAATCTTGCGTAAATTCCGTAATCTTTTCCGTCTTTGCTTACCTGCTTTTACTCTTCAGTTATTGCCAGCAGTAGTTCGATGTTTTCAACTTTACGTTCTTCAATTAGGGCCGAAGTGCTGTTAGAGGTCCAATCTTTGCGTTTTGACTCTCGTTTCCCGATCTATTTCATTGCTGTTTCTGTGCGAACCTTGGCGATTAATTACCAATTTCTCATACTTTGGTGCTCAGTTCTGTATGCTAGCTCTTCTCAGAAAATTTCCTTGACCCTGGGTGATTTGAGTCTATCCGTAGTCCTTAGCCATTACCAGCCCTGGCCCCCAATGCAGGCAAGGATGCATTAGAATAAGTCTAGACTAGTCGAATATGTTGTCTAGTCTTCAGAATTCTATACAAGAAAAGTGTAATCCATAATAACTAGATAACCAGATCACAATCTACACATTAGATCAACGTTTCTTAAACTTTTAAACACGCGACACAAATAATTTTCCATATATGAGAGTACGACCCAGGTTTGGTTAGAAAAAGGTACATCTTTTAAAAATCAAGGAAAATTTGAAAATTATGAGTTTTCTTTTTATTTTCATCGAAATAGTTCCGTTTCGCGACCCAATAACAATATAATGCGACCCAATTTTGGGTCACGACCCTTAGTTTGAGAAACACTGCACCAGATAACCCTAGCTATTACGTGATATAATCTATTGGGTTGTCTCGAAAGTCCTTGCGTTTTTTGGTATTAAAATAAATTAAATTTTTGTATGCACAGAATAACTTTTGTTCAAGAAAGTAGTTTCCGTTTTGATCCATGCCTTTTCAGTTAATCAGATAATCCTTGCAGATTATCATCCATCTTTCAGTTAATTTCATAATTCCTCTTTCGTAGTAGGCTTGGTCTTTATCTCCAAGAAACTGGTCGAAATGATTTTTGTGTCTTTTTCTTTTTTTTAAGTTTTGCCACTGAGTGAGTTCTGAAGACTCCGGGATAGATGGAAATCTGATGGTGCAGGGTCAGGGCTATATTTTGGATGTCCAATAACTTCCCATCCGAGCTCCAGAAATTTTTTCCGAGTCACCAAAGATGTCTGTAGTCTAGCGTTGTCATGATGGAAAAGAACACCTTTTCGATTTACCAATTCAAAAGCTTTTTTAAAAGGCCTATATTTTGTATGTGTCGATATATGGTTGTTTTAGGTACGTTCAAGGTAGAGACACACTGGTCCCACGTACGCAACGCATTATATCTGGATATCTGGACTCTGAAAAACTATGCCATAGAAACACACATAACGTATGCGACGCAATCACACGCCTCACACGCAACGTCGATCTGGGATATCCAGATCGGCGTGGAAAGGTGGAGGGGATGTTCGTACGCTATCCACGCGTGTGATCAGTGTGTTTCTAGAACTCATGCGTAGCACGTCGGAAACAAATTGACCTTTGATGCAAGTGTTCTCCTCAAACTGCATTTTAGCTCTCTGTGAGTTCCCTTACTGTTATCTGGCGGCTGGTCTTGATTATGTCTTTAATTTCCTCGTCAATGTTGACTTGTGGTCGTCCCGAACGTGATTTACCTTGTGCCAAGAAATCTCCAGAACGGAATTTTGTAAACCAGTGCCGACAAGTGCGTTTTGATAACGAAGTGTCACCATACACGGTACAAATTCTTTTATGTGCTTCGGTCGCGTTTGTGCCCTCCCGAAACAAGAAGTACAAAATGTGACGAAAATGTTCTTTTTCTTGCTCCATGTCGATTAGGCGCTAAGCGTGGAAAAAGGCAAAATACTTCAATTTGTTTATATTAAATTATAGTAACGAAACGTACCTTTCGATTAATACCAAATTTATTTGTGTGAGGTTGTGGGCAACTTAGTAATACTTGCGTAAGGTTACAGGTCAAATATACGCAAGGACTTTTGGGATAACCTTTTAAAGGTTGGGGTGGGCGTAGCAAGCACGTTCGTTAACTTGAGCAAGATGTCCCTGTGGAAGAAAAAAGGTAACGTCACATCCCGGGACTGCTCTTCGCATAACATAAGAAGCTGTTGATATAGTTGATTATGTGACCTCTTCACTGTTTTGCATCTTCGCGATCGTTGTAAAGCCGGCTTCTTTCTGAGCTCCATCTTGTGCACTTGTAAAAGGTGTGTATCTTCCTGGTGTATCTTCCAAGTAACAGTGGGAACAAAGGTCTTCGCTGATAATCTTCTCCTTGGCCTTACGTCCCTCTAAGGGATTTTTCCGCCTCCCTACACTTGTGCTTGGTGTCTTGATCTTAGACATAAGTATAGGGAATCCTTACAGCTTTTAATGTGGGTGGCCAGCCACTATTGGGTGAGGTTTCGTGACAAATTTACTGCGATGGCTTTGCCAGATCCATGCTCAGGAGTACGTTGATAATCTTAAAGCACCTAAAATATCCCCTAAAGCACCTGTGTTCGCTTGGGAATTGTATTAGATATTACCGTGCTTCTTAGAGGTCATACGTACTTTTAGATTAATACCAAATTTATGTGTGTAAGATTATGGGCAACTTAGTAATACTTGCGTAAGGTTACGGGCCAAATATACGCAAAGACTTTCGATACAACCTATTAGATTGGAGCTTGTTTAAATATTTTAGACTGAGAAATTTTGACAAATCACTATATTAAACAGTGTTTAAACTAGAATTGACGAAGTTTTTAGTTTGCTAAATTGGTTGTCTAAAACCATTCGTAGTTTCAAAATTTCTTGTGATTTTTTCCATAAAAAATCGACTGATTTTCGCATAAGAAACCTTGCAAAAAATCTATATACCTATGAGAAAAATAAATGTGATAAAAAGAAAATAGTTGCACTATAAACAATTTCCTTTAAAAAAAGGATCAAATCAAGATTTTCTAACACATTGTATGCGGCATAAGGTGATTACATTCTCCAGAAGTAGAGACATAAAAACGGGAGACTGTAATTTTGTGTAAGAATTTGATAAGTAAGCAAGGGAATTGTTGACTGTGTACAATTTGATTAGGGTAAAAGTTTTTTGGGTAGAAAAATAGATTAAATTTAGTACAAAATGGGGACAAAAAATGGTTACAACTTGTACTAATTCAAGAAAATTTCGTGTTTATAATTTAGTCAAAATGTTTGTCTTAATGCACACTATGTAAACAAATTAATCCATTTTTAGACAATCTGTATCAAATCTAGTTAACTAAACCTAAAAAAACGTGTACTAGTAGTTTCGCCCAAATATTTGCTTAATCCAATCCAACTTTTATTTGGTCCTTGCTAATTCGAGAACTTGGTTTACTAATACTAAAACTAAGGGAAAACAGTTTACATATCTAATTGTATTATTTTTGTGAAGAAAAAAGTTGTCAAAGTTGCAATTACTAGCGAACCAAATTTTTCGACTTCCCATCAAGAATTATTCGAAGATGATTAATTTCACAACCAAATTTGGATAAAATTAACCAAAAAAACGACTGTATTGCAAAAAAACCTGCCACAAATGAAACAATTAAGATTATTTGGACCAATAATGAAAACGAAGGTTTTTATTGTTTTTTTTTTTAGAGGAATTTCGGCCTGAATATTAAACAAAATAAAATGTTGCAAATATTCATTGTATAGATAAAAACTAGTTTTTATGTAAAATTGATTGATATTTGCATGTAATATAGAATTTATAACATTGTAAAGCTTGCATAGCAACGTTTTTTATTAAAAGAAAAAACCCGAAAAAAACAAACAGAAATATTTAACTAATATCGTCTACAATTTAATTTATTCCTCAAATTCTTGTAAATTATTTTTGTGTTTTTCATTGTTGAGAGAAACTATAAATGTTGCCTTTGTGTAAGAAATATGAATAACATGTCTTATATATTACACTATTTATAAGACCTCTTTGTGTACATTTTTTGGCAAAAATAAAATAGTGAATCTATTTCATTATAATTTTCATTCAGTTTTTATTTTACAAATAAAGATTCGCAACGTTTCGTTTTTACTTAAACCCATTTACAATCTAATCCCATAATCCTTCAATAATCTACAAAGCAAGTCAAACGAACCATTTTGTGTATTCTAGGTAAACTAAACAAGTGCTCAGGGGATACAGTATAATTTCTTGTTGTGTTGTAATGTTTAGAATATATTAGAATAGACTAGTAGTATATTTATATATACTATATATATATATATATTATATATATATATATATTATATATATATATATATATATATATATATAATATATATATATATATATATATATATATATATATATATATATATATATACTATATTTTACTTTACAATTGAGCTCGGTTATACAGACAGACACGCGTAAAAGGCCAAACTAGCTAAACAAGACTAGACAAGCAATAACAGACAAACAAGACCAGACCGACATACAAAACTAGACAGACAAGACTAACCAGACAAAACTAGGTAGGCAAGACTAGATTAAATAGACAAGACTAGACAGAAAAGTGATGGCAAATACTAGAGAAAATGGGAACACCATTGCATCTAATAAGATTAATCAGACTGCTCTACGAGACCAGTACTGCATGCGTCAGCGTAAGTAACGCATGCTCCTAACCATTCAAAATACTAGCGGCAGTGCGGCAAGGATGCATATTGCCAATACTGTTTAACATTTAAACAGAATACATTATGCGAAAGGTACTAGAAGATTGAAACGGAGGGATCCCTGTTGGAGGCAAACAGATAACGAATTTGAGATATGCAGATGATAATGTGATAATGGCCAGACTTACAGAAGAGAGTAGCTCAAATGGACTGGAGATTAATAGAGCCAAAACAAAGATTATGATAATAGACAGACAAAATGAAAACCTGCCACAAGGCGACACCGTAGCTGGATTTGCAGAGGTGGAAAGATTTGATTATCTAGGATCAGTAGTTATCAACAAAGGTGGATCAGAGGAAGAAATCCGCAAAAAAATAGCGATTGCCAGAACGTCTATAGCAAAACTGGTGAAAATTTGGAAAGATCGAGCCATTACCAAAAACACAAAACTTCGGCTGATACATAGCCTGGTCTTCTCCATTGCAACTTACGCCTGCAAAACGTGGACTATTCGGACCTCAGACCAACGTAGAATAGAAGCGTTTGATATCTGGTGCTATAGAGAAATGCTGCAAATACCATGGACAGCCCACCGCACAAACGACTCTATTATTCAACAACTCGGTATAAAGACCAGACTATACCAGACAACAAACCAACGGTATTTGGGATACCTGGGTCATGTGCCAAGGAGGTTCGACAATATTGAACGACTCATAGTAGAAGGCAAAGTCCAAGGCAACCGCCCAAGAGGAAGATCGCCGACACGATGGATAGACCGGACAGAAACCCTGACGGGACAAGGGATGCAGGAAGTAATCAGATCTGCCCAAGATGGAGAGCGCTGGCGATGAGTCTTTGCGAGCGTAGCAAATTGATGTCACCACACCCTGCAGAAGGGTTATGGATTGAAGAGAGAGAGACAGAAAAGATTAGACAAACAAGATTATATAAACAAGATTAGACAAACAAGACTAAACAGACAAGACTCTAATTTCTTTATTTTGAGACTATATTAGTGTTCTAATAGTAAGGGCCTCTTTCACCATCTCTAAGTAAAGCGTTGATTTGTTACTTCCCAGTTAACGTGAATCTGCAAGTAAAAGTTACGAGTATCTTTTGTCAATTTCACAAACGAAAATAAAGCTTCGAGTAACAACTTACGGGTTAAGTGGATGACGTAACAAATTTACGTCACAGTCGTTCAATATACGTCACTGTTACTCGTCAAACGTCATTGATAGTTGTCAACTGTCATTTGTGGTGTTTTTGTGTCTGGTTTGGAAAGCTAATTTGTTACTTTATTTACCAATAATTTTTAATTAGAATTGTAGTTCCTAAAAATTTTACATTTCAAATGTATGGATATGGATTATCAAATATTCCAGATGTCTTTAAGAATTTGTAATAGATATTTTACGATGGGGTTTTTTGTATAATCCCTTGGACGATTTTGGAAGGAGATATAAATATGGTCACCTCTGAACAACTTTTATTTTTTTAAGCACTTGATTTCTGCATATTTCGATAGACGAAATCTGACAAAAAAAATCACTTTCATCTAGGTCCGTAAAATAATCAATACGCAATATAAATACACGAATCGTTGTGTCCTAGAATGTTCTAATTCATCCAATTGATGATCAATCAAATCAATTAAATCTATTTTTATTAATAAATTTAAAAATAATCGTTGGCGTTATGATAAATACCTACACAAAATGACAATTGACAATTTTTAACTGTAAAGTAAACCCACTAATGGGCAGATGTCGTGGCAAGTAAGTTACGGATCGGTTAATTTTATGGTTAGTGCTACTCGAACGTCGTGAAACTCGCACATAGAGTTACGGGTGACTTTAACTGGTGGAAAGCTTACTCGACACTTTACTTGAGGATGGTAAAAGAGGCCCTGAGTCTACTAATCTATTGTTTAGTATATATACTTAACTTTACAATTAAGCTTGGTTTATTAAATAGACAGGTAGGTACAGGTCAGACAAAACCAAACACACTAGACTAGTCGTACACTAGTCACACTAGACTAGAGTAGTCTTTTATAGATTGCCAATATCTATAGATAGGCAAGGCTAGACAGACAAGACTAGACAGACAAGAGTAGACAGACAAGACTAGACAGACCAGACTAGACAGACAAGAGTAGACAGAGAAGACTTTCTTTAAAAGTGGTTCAGGGTAAGCTCTCACCAAATCCCCTATTCCACCTTGGCTTTTAGTATGCGCCACCCCGGTATCGCATATATTGCATTCATTCAGGGTGGGCAGCCCGGACGGTTAATGAAAACCGCCCTAGTTGTCGCCTACCCCGACCAGGATTCGAACCCGGCTCTCCCACATTGAAAGACGGGTATGTAGACAGACAAGGCTAGACAGATAAGACTAGACAGACAAGGCTAGACAGACAAGGCTAGACAGACAAGGCTAGACAGACAAGACTAGACAGACAAGACTAGACAGACAAGACTAGGCAGATAAGACTATACAGACAGAATAGACAGACAAAACTAGACAGACAAGACTAGACTGACAAGACTAGACGGAAAAGACTAGGCAGATAAGACTAGACAGACAAGGTTAGACAGACAAGGCTAGACAGACAAGACTAGACAGACAAGACTACACAGAAAAGACTAAACAGACAAGGCTAGATCGAGTTTTGTCAATCTAATTGTTTGGTTAATGTTGAAACAGTTAGTGAGATCGTGATCAAGGAAACCTGTATTTGTAATTTTGTTCATTTGAAGATAAATATGAAACAAGTTTTCTTTCACTTATAAGAGCTGACTTGTCCTACTAGTACACTATCACACATTACCATGTTCATGTGTATGCCGTTAGAAGATCTGAAAGCAATAAAGTAAAACTAGTTGTATGTAGGAGATTTCAAGCGATCCGTCTTTGCACTAAAACTTTGAGGATTTGTCTCATGAAATTTTCTTAAATCTCTCGCAATTATTTATGGAAAAATTGTAAATTACAGTTTGGATTAAGTGTAATTGGTGTTTTAAAATCCAATTTTCATTCTGATTTTAAATAATACTTGACAAAATGATATACCTACAAATCATAAATTTATATAAAAAGCAAACTTTTATTATCCCAAATTCACACTGTGTTGTGTCTTTTGTGGTCATTTTTCAATGGAATTTCAGGTAATTTTCACAGGTTGAATGTTGAAACATTTAAACCTTCTATTGTACAATATTAGGGGTTATTCCAGGTAACAAAGCAGGGGAGGTCAATTATTATAAACCCTTTTTTCTCAACACCATTTTTCATACAAAAAAACTAATTAAATATTCAAAATACAAATTTAATTCTATAGACGTATTGAAATTGATAGATAATCTTAGGCAGACAAGATATTAGAATATAAAGAGAAAACTGGACTAGTTGAGACAGACAAGATTAGCTAAATAAGAAATTAGAATATAAAGCAAAAACTTGACTAGCCTAAACAGACAAGATTAGTTGGACAAAACTAGACGAGACTTTAAAGACTACAGATAAGACAAGACGAGAGATAAGACTAGACAGACAATTCTAGTCAGACAAGACTAGACAGATAATACTAAACAAACAAGACTAGACAGGCAAGAATAAATAGACAAAACTAGACAGACAAGACTAGATAGACAAGGCTAGACAAGTAAGTCTAACTTTAAAAATTTGTCTAGACTGTTAAACCTGTTAATACAAAAACTTGTGTAGACTGTTAAGACAATATAGAGTTAAATTTCCAATCACCTATGTAAAGTAATTAATGTATTAAATTAAGTCTAATTAGTATCCAATACTCTATCCAAGAATATTTGATTAAGACTAGACTAATGAACACAGTCTAATTTAAAACAACCAAATATATGCAAAAGTTAGTCAAAGAAGTTACATGAGACTAAAGAAGATGAGCTGAATTGAGACACTGTCTGATTTAATCCAAGTCTGATTTAGTACAACCTAGTATGGTCTATATGATATACTAAAGAATGTAATTTAATTTAATCTAACATAAGTCTTTAAACACAAAAAGATTAAAGAAATTAGACGTCTAATTCCATTAGTCTCAGAATGTTCGTACGGGAGTTAGTACCTACTAAACTAGTGAACACTTTAAACACTTTTAACACTTTAAAGAAGTTACACTAGACCAGTGCTTCCCAACCTTTTTCTCCTCCTGAACCCTTTTTGTAAAAGCGAAAGAATTTGACGCCCCCCTATTGACAGGCAATTCCGGATTTCTGCCTAGGCCTACAAAGCACCGGCCTAGGGGCCCAGCCAGCCTAAGGGCTCCGGTAGCGAAACTGAAGTAAAATTCAGCAGTCGTGAAGAGTCTTTCTCAGACAAGATGGTCTGGTCGAGCAGATGCCTGTCGAAGTCTATGTTCCTCCTGGGATGAGATCATGACACCGCTTCAGATAATTGCCAATGATCCAAATGAAAAACCATCTACGCGCTCTTCAGGTCTTCTTAATGCTTGTACTCGATGGAAACTTGCTTTTTGTCACTTCTCTGCAATGACATCTTGGAAAGGTTTAACAGAGTAAGCAAATCTCTCCAATCTGTTAACATCGACCTGGGTAGGATCATTGAACGGTATCAGTCTTTGGTAACATACCTAGAACACCAAGAAACCCAGTACCTGTACCTTTGATAATTATGAGTCTAAAGTTATTGAAAAATCCGGTGAAAATAGCTATGCATTTGACATGCAGAGGAAACGTAAGTTTAACGAAAATGGTAACTTTGAATCTGTCCCTGCCAGAGAGTTCGGTCACTCCCCCCCTGGCTACACCCATGCTTTTCTGAACAGAATACCATTAGCGAGAAGAGCGCTGCTTCAACTTGTGTTTCAACATGCATAGACTTGCTTTACTTCTTTATTAACTCTAGTTATAAAAGAGCGGTTTTATTACACAAACTTATTCTTGTGTTTACGTCAGTAGCAGTAGCGTAGTAACAACATGTATATATTTTCTTAATAGACGGCAATTAATCTTTTTATCCGCGGCGACGTAACTGCTAGAGCGGATGCTGACGACACTCTGTCTCGGAAACACTTCATTGCACTTCGACGACCCTTTGTTGCACTTGGACCAAACCTCGTTGCACTTCGATAACACTTCGTAGCACTTCGACGACACTTCGTTGCACTTCGACGACACTTCGTTGCACTTCGACATTTCGGTGTACTTCGACGACACTTCGACTTTTTTTTCTGCAACCAATGTGGGTCAAGGGCTGTAAGCCCTAAAAAACACTGGGGCCTTGTAGCCTTGTATTTCCCCACAATGTTCTGTTCATGCGAATAGATCCAGCCCCTGTGTTAGTTCTAGGAGTCTACGCGCCATGTTTTTCACGGGGATCTCATTTGCTGTAATGCTAAGCTCGTTTCTCCTACGTTCAACTGCTTCATCTGTCCCTGCCAGTCCCTGCTTCACAATGGAAGATTATATGAGAGACAGTTTCCTCCTCTTCATAACATAGTCTGCACAGTGGTTTATCTCTCCAGATCCCCATTTTGTGCAGATGTTCTCGTAGAGGGCAGTAGTCTGTAAGTAGACCGGCCCCAATTATGATCTGCTTCCTTTTCAATTGCAGAACTTCAGTAGTTAAAGAGACCGATGTATTTTTTAGCATTCGTTTGCTATGTTTCTGTCCATTTGTTTTATCCCACTGTTGCCGGTGCTTAGTATTATAGCTACCCATTTACAGATTATATTATGGTCTATGGTTTTGGTAATGTTGGAGGCCCTACTAGCACTAATGTTTGCTTTGTACACCTTTGCTAACTTGTCTGCCATTTCGTTTCCTATCAGTCCTTTGTGGCGCAGTACCCAAGCAAGTGTGACGTTGTTGTGTCTTGCCAGAGCCTTGAGGTTCTGGAGGCAGTTCCAAGTTGTTTTACATTAAATCTCATGGCACGTTTATAGCAGCCTAACTATCCGTAAAAATGCCGATGTTTCTACTTTTGAAGTCCATCATTAGAATTTCACGGGCACAGATTGCGATGGCGTGTATTTCCGCTTGGAATGCCGTGGTATGTGATCACAGGGGCACAGATAAGCTGTATCTCAGGGACGGTGCCTAGATTCCTGCGCCAGTTCCACTGTCATTTTTGGAGCCGTCTGTATAATAAATAGTCCAGACCACCTTGACACGTGATTGTTTTCTTATCTTCTATCCAACTTAGTTGTGTTTTGAAGGGTAGATCGAATGATAGCCTTTCCGGCATTGAGTCTTCCTCAATATTGAGGTATGGCTCAGATATTACATTCGTTATCGTTATGTGCCCTGACCTCGCCAGAGCCTGCCAAGTGCCATTACACCTGCACCTGAAGGCTCCCATTCTTGCCTCATCCATGATGAAGGGGATCTAGTCATAACTTCCATAGCTGCAGTTGGTGCGGTTCTTCGACCATATTTCATACAGCAATTCATTTTTACCAGTGCAAATACTATTAAAGTTTTTCAGCTTACAATTATACAAATGAAGGCTTTTGTAATAGCGGGACTGTACAAATCCCAAAAGCAAAAACAAATTACTATTTTTTTTCAAGTAAATTGTACAGATCGCACCCCGGCAACAAGAGTTACACAACTGTAAAAATAACTGAAAAGAGAGGACTAAAATCAACTTAGGGGAAGAGTGTCATGAAAGAGCCATGTTTTGAAAGAGCCGTTATCATTTACTCCGGAGTTTTTGATGGAATAAAGCAAAAATTCATATTTTGAAATAGCACCACTGGCCAGCTATTACCCACAGAAAATTGACAGTTCACCGAAAATAAATAGCGCCGGTGCAGTGTGAAGATTTCGTGCATAAAAAGTAAGTTTTTGAGTTCATTATATTTGCTTTCTGATAGCTACAGGTTCTAAACTAACAACGATATGATTATACTACTTATAATTATATGAATATATTAGGCCTTCTAATAAGATAAATATTTTATCGGCGAAGCTTTAATTGCGTACTAGTTTTTGAGGTTATATTTCTTGAGAGGATATGCTATAAAAGAACCGGGATACGGTGTAATGAAAAAACTGGCTCTTCATGACTGGCTCTTTCAAGGCTTATTTTTTAATATCATTCAATATAATTCATTATATGGACAATTAGACTGGTTTTTGCTTTAGAAAACAATGCCATCTGAAAAAGCGAAACCAAAGATGCGTAAAGACCTGCAGCATCTACAATAACGGAAGCTGTTAGGGAAATAATCGAGAAAGGTTATTCTATAAATAAAACTGCCCTTTCCCTTAATGTTTCAAGAACTTATTTAGCTAAAATAGTCAAGAAGCTAAAATCTTCTTACAAACATACTCCTAATATAGGTAATAAGCGTATTTAGTTTGTGAAAGATGCATATCTATCAAGTTTCAGCCCTCACAATATTATACAAGGTTTTCTCAAAACGGGTATTTATCCTTTAAATTCGAACATATTTGGAGAAGAAGAGTTTCTATCTTCATTTGTGACTGATAGATCTGATCCATCTGCTGAAGTCTATTCCGATAAGGAAAATTATAACAATGCAACTGAAATAGAAGAGAATCTGCCTCATCGGCCTTCACCTGCTAATGCATCTTCACTGTCAATTTTAAGACCTTCAGAGCAACTAACTTTATCACAAGATAATTTTAGACCTCCTCTATCTTCGACTGCTGCGTCAACAATATTATCAGTAGCGACCACATCAAGGCAACCTGTTATATCATCGCCAATGATTAGACCGTTTTTAAAGGCAGGTCCCAGAAAGAACACGATTCGTAAAAGTCGGAAAATGTCATCTGCCATTGTAACGGACACTCCTGAGAAAAACAAGATAGAAGAAAAAGATTCAAATTCAATGCAAAATAGAGACAATGTAAAGAAAATGACTCTGAAAAAAATCTATACAAGCGCTTACTAAGAAATCTAAAACAGATTCAGATACTTTAACAGATTCTGACGATAATATAGTATTTTCACAAGCAAAAAAAAGGATATAAATACAAGAGAAAGAGAACAGGATATATGTGTAGTATGCAATGATAATTACAGTAACAGCAATCAAAAGTGGTACCACTGCAAAATTTCTTTCGGTTGGGCACATGAATCCTCTGGTGTAAAAGGGAGATTGCATTTTTTTGCCGAAACTGCTTTTAAGTTTTTGAATTCGGCAACTTTATAATTATATTGTTAAGAAGACTATACTTAGTTAGATTAAAATGATAGATCTCCAACGACTGATTTAGAAAAAAATTCATAGGTTTAAGTAAATACTTTATTCAGAGTTTTCGTTATAAATCATTTTATATAATAATAAATATTTTCACACTTACGGAGACAAAGGCTAAAGTAAAATTTATGGGTGGATTAAGTGAAGAGTTTGAAATAAATACAGGCGTTTCTCCATTAATTTTCAATTGTGCCCTGGAAAAAGTTGTTAGGGAATGGAGAAAAGCAGGGGCACCATCTCACCGACTAGGGCCAAAGATTAAGGGTATTCAAATAGACTGCCTAGCATTTGCTGTGATATGGCACTAATTGCTGAAGACATCTCTGATGCACAGAAGCAGATTACTATCTTGGAAGAACAAGCAGCAAAAATAGGGCTTCATATCTCTTATGAAAAAACTAAATTTATAACTAACATAAAAAATGCGCCACATGAAATTTATATTAACGTTAACAAAATTGCTAGAGTAAAGGAATTTAAATACTTAGGCGAATGGGTTACAGAAAATGGCAATGAAAATAAATCTGTAACATCAAGAATCCAGAAAATGGAAGTTGCATTTCAATACACCAAAAATGTTTATTACAAGCAATGCCTGTCATGGAATATAAAATTCGTCATTATTTAACAGTGATCTGAAGCATAAAGAGCTTCCGGTTTAGCTCTTTATGCTTCAGAAACGCTAAATTTACAAATTAAAACATTAAAGGAACAATTAAATATTAAGGAAAGGAAAATTATGAGAAAGATCTTAGGGCCCAGAATTAAAAATGGCATACACTATCCCAAACCCAATTCTGAAATATATACAAAAAAATCTAAAATTACCGATACCATGAGAATGAAACGAATTCAATTTTTGGGTCATTTGGAAAGAATGAATCATACGAGGCTTACTTGCCGAATCCACAATTTTTTACAGAACAAACGTACAAGACCAAAGTGGTACAAACAAGTGGAAAGGGACCTAGTGGAGATGGGATCGCCAGATCTCATGAATAGAAATGTGATCAGGAATATTATTCATACAAGAGGAATTGAGGAAGATCTGAATAAACCAAAACGACGTGCATGGTCGGAGGAACAGAACGTACAACAATCCATGAAGATGAAAAGCTATTGGGCAAGGAGGAAGGCTCAACATACGTTGATTCCGCGTGGTCCTAAGTGACCCATCTGCGAGAAGAAGAAGAAGAAATATTTTCAATGATATCTTTTGCTAATCAACAGTTCAAGTCCCTGTAATATGAACTTGGTTCTTTCAAAACTTTTGTTGGCTTTTTCAATGCTTATGTGTTATGAAAGAGTGAAATCTCATTCTTTTTATAACTGGTTGGAAGTCTAAATAAATTGTTGCTTTAGTAAAATGTTTTATCAATTACCAACATAAAGAAATAAACAACAACTTATGATACAAATTTTACTGTTTATTTATGTTCCTTTGTATTTTTTCTCCTTTCTCAAAACTTTCAAAACTTGCCACTCTTCCCCTACATACCTACGTATTATTATTACAATAGCAACAAAAAATTATTCGTTATTGTAAAGAAAGCGTTATTGTGGATGAATGCTTTTTTCATAGCAGCTAGCGAGCTGTTGGTTTAGTGTTTAGTGTGTCGTATTGTCAGGAGATCCTTAGATTATCTGACTGCCAATGTGTGCTAGTCGATTTAGCGTTACCCAGAGTGCACCACCAGGAGGCGAACTAGCTTTACACCTCCCTCAATATTAAGGTATGGCGCCGATATTACAATTAGATAACCTATCAGGTAAGAACAGGCTGGTTTCAGGCCGGGAACATCCTGCGTAGACCAAATCAATACGTTGCGGATTATAACAGAGCAAGCAGTCGAATGGCAAACCACGGTATTTCTAATATTCGTAGACTTTCAAAAAGCTTCTGATACTATTAAATGGGAAAGCATTTGGGCGGCTTTAGACCGGAGAGGCGTCCCACCCAAAATAGTAAACATCATAAAAGCATCGTATGCGGACTACTCTTGCAACGTGGTACACGAAGGGAATCTCTCAGAAGCGGTCAAAGTGTCTGCTGGTGTCCGACAGGGTTGCTTGTTGTCCCCGCTTTTATTCCTAATAGTACTAGACGAGGTCATGACGAGCGTTACAATACAGCCTCGAGGAATACGCTGGGGACTATCAAGCAGGCTAGAAGATCTCGACTACGCCGATGATATCTGCCTCATGTCCCATACAGTCACCGACATAATGGACAAAACAGCTAAGCTACAACAAGAAGCTGAAGAGATAGGCCTGCACATAAACACCAAAAAAACAGAGGATATGCGGATTGGCGCTCCCACTAGCAGGGACATACAAGTAAACGTAACAGTAAAAAGATGCGAACAGTTCTGCTACTTGGGCAGCATCATAGCAGTGGATGGAGGGGCCGACCTAGACATCGCCAGAAGAATCAAAAAGCGAGGAAGCGTTCGTCCAACTGAATAACGTTTGGAGCTGTTCAATACTTTCCCGTAAAACGAAACTCAAACTATATTATAGTAACGTCAAATTCATCCTGTTCTACGGCAGTGAGACGTGGAAAGTAACTAAAAGCAGCACAAACTGTTTTCGCAAGTTTTCGCAAACTGTTGTTTGAGGCCTGAAGTGATATCGAACCACGATCTGCTTCGTTCTACAAACCAACTTCCAGGAGACGTTGAAATAAAGAGAAGAAAGTGGAACTGGATTGGACACACCCTACGGCGCAATCCACAAAACATTGCAAAACAAGCATTGGACTGGCATCCCCAAGGCAGTAAGCAAAAGAGAGGAATACCAAAAACAATATGGCGACGCATAATTGAAGCCGAAATCACCTCCACCGGCAAATCGTAGAATGAGTTGAAGGTCGTGGCTGGAAATAGAGTCAGATGGCGACAATTGGTAGAAGCCCTATGCCCCACTGGGGGAAACAGTAACTAAGAGAGAGAGAGAGAGACACCTATCAAGTACTCTCAAAAACAAAAAAGCATAAGCCCAAATTCAGTGGCCTCTGACATTGGGGCGAAATCCAGAGCACTCAGAGACAAAGCTCATACAAGAAAGGTAAAAGAACATCTAAAAACTCTTAAATCTGAATCGAGAAAAACTGAGCACGCTGGTCCTTTCATCGGCGACGAAATATCAGCTGCCCGTAAAGATATTTCCCCTGGGAAAGCCCCAAGGTTCGATGGAATCCATGGATGGAACTGCGGAAAATACGCAAAAATTTGAATAGCACACTTCTTTACAAACATCGTGCAGACTAATAAAATCCCTCGTGAATTCAAATGCTCAAAAGTCATAGCCATTCCAAAACGAGGTAAACCAGCAGACCAACCAAAAAGTTTTTAAAAAAGAAAAAACAATTGCGTTGTTATCGAAAATGTACAAATTACTAGAAAGAATGATCTACAACAGGGTAAGCCCAGTTATACTTAAAGATATCCCAGTCGAACAAGCGGGTTTCAGACCAAAACGTACCTGCTCCGATCAAGTGTTGTCACTTACTCCTTATGTCGAAGCCGGTTTTCAGGGAAAATCAAAGAGTTAAGCTGCGTTTATCGATCTGTCAGCAGCATACGATACCGTATGGCGGGATGGATTAATATACAAATTCCTGCGCATAATTCCCTGCAAACTCACATCGAAATTAATAGATATTTTGATATATGATATTAGGTGATAATTGGACCGGAAATCAGTACCCCCAGAAAGCTTAAGAATGTCTTGCCTCAGGGATCAGTACTTGCGCCATTGTTGTTTAATTTATATCTTGCAGACATGCCCAAAATGACGGAAACGAAAGTTTGGCTACGCCGACGACTAGGCGTTAATCACCCAAACAAAACAAAAATCAATAGAAGAAGTTTCTTTCAAAAATGGAGACTCCAACCCAACGCTTCCAAAGCTGAAGTAACCTGTTTTCATTTAAACAACAAGATGGCCAAGAGAAAACTTAACGTCTACCTTGATAACACCTTGCTTAATCACAATAAAAATCCAAAATACCTTCGTTACCCTCGACACAACATTAAGCTTTAAGGAGCACCTAACTAAAACCGCGGAAAAGTTAAAGACCAGAAACAATATTTTCCACAAACTCTGTGGCTCGACATGGGGAGCTTCAGCGTCCACACTTAGATCGTCACCTCTAGGCCTAGGTCACCTAGGTTTATTCTGCTGCGGAGTACTGCGCACTAACGTGGTTCAACAGCGCCCACGTGACAAAGGTTTGGCGCACAATTAAATAACACCATGAGGATGATCGCTGGCGTAATAAAATCTACCCCATTCCAATGGCTACCAGTACTAAGCGATAATCCACCGCCGAACCAATACCCTAACTAACGAATATAAAAAAATACATAACAACAGGGAACCACCAATACATAGCTATATTGAAGACGCCAACAAGAACGGACTACACTTTTGGTGGCGGGGTAGCTGCGGCAAAATGCAACGACAGACTCGGAGACGTGTAACTGTTTATTACTATATTACATATACTGTGTCGACTGTTCGACGCTTGTTGGCAGATGTGTACTGTACAGTTGTAGGAGACGTTCTACCTGGTCGAGCCCTCGGTAAAACGCATCTTACCTCCCGGGAACTTGGTGAGGGAGGCTTTTCGTTGTCCCGATTGGTTGTCCGTTTTTTCCCTCCACTACTTGGTCCTGACGCCAAGTAAGGCCAAGGAAAAAACGGCCTTGTTATTCAGGGGGGAAAAACAGCATTGTTATTCGGGGAAAACCGAACATCAGGGTCCGCTCCATCCCGCTCATAAAACGGTCTGGGCCAGATTATACGTTTTGTTGTGGACTAAGTTTATAATCATTTATAATCCGTTTGAGGAAAACCCGAAATTGTAAAACTGCGCGTTGCAGTCTGGGATGACATTAATATTAATTAAACGGAAAATAGCGCTTGTAAATAATGAGTCCCTACACACTCTAGAAAACCACCAACAAAGTCCGCAAGAATTGCCACAGAAAGTAAGTTTAAGATCACAGATAGGTGGATTCACGAATGGTCGTAAGCTCAGCCTCACCATGCCGAGGGGCCATCTACTCTTGCAATACATGTTAATATTTAGATGCATTACCGCACATTACTTTGCATTCCTTAGCATTACGTAAGTATTACACCACAGTACACAAAGTACTCTTGCATTACTTGAATTACTCTTGCATTCGCTGAATTATGTTCACATTATATTCGCATTACGGCCACATTAGCTCCCCACTACACCCGCATGAGTTCATCATGCGTCGTGCTGCAGTTGGACAGTGAGCTCCTACTAAACTCCTCATAATAGAAAGAAGCCGATGCCATTTGAAATAAAGTGAAATTGGTTTAAAATTAGGTAGTATAATATTAATAATAACATTTTAACATTTAATAGTAATATATAGTCCTATGAAGTTAGCTACCGAATTTGCAAAAAATATAATATTACATCGGAGTTCCTGGTAGATATCTAGTCCTAGAGTACTTTGTGCAAAATTTCGCGCAATAGTTCTGTTTGCAGTTTTCGGTAGAGTTCTATGCAAAATCCTTATAATTGTAAAAATCTCAATTTTGCTATAAAGTTAAAAAAGTTGAAAATATTTTAGAAAAATTAAGCTTAACCGATGCGACGAAGTAACTAAGAAAAAAACTGTGCAATTGTTCTGTTTGAAGTTCCTGGCAGAACTCTTAGAGTTCTGTCTTCGAAAATCCATATAAAATTTGAAAAGTTAAAAATTAGGAAAATATGTGAAAAATTAAACTTCACCGATGTGACGAAGGGAAATAGAAAAAAAATCGGCACCCGAGCGGCGTTTTGAATGTTTCTGCTTTGTCGGCGAATAGATCAGCTTTCTCTTTTGTCGACCGCACGAAAATCCACGCGCCGAGCTTGTAGAAAATACTATTAGTTGCTAACTTTTAGTTAGAAAATGTGCATATTTTTTACAGTAAATCAACGAATTCACAAAGGAACAGAACTGTTGCGCCACTTTTTTTTGCACTTCATTGCTGAACTCGAACTTCTCATTAGTGAACTTTTTTCGAATATCTTTCCAATATTTGACTTCACAGAAAAATGTTGCAAGGATTTTCGATAGAACTCTAAAGAGTTCTACCGGGAAATGCAAAGAGAACTATTGCGCGATTTTTTTTTTCTTCACTTCGCCGCATCGATGAAATTTAATTTTTGTATATCTTTTCAATTTTTAACTTTGCAGAAAAATTTTATAAGGATTTTCGATAGAACTCTAGGAGCTCTATCAGGAACTGCAAACATAGCTGTTGCACGAATTGTTTAATTTTTCATTCAAAACCATGGGTCCCTTATTATTGAAAATATCTTTTGAACCAAGGTTTTGATCAAAAAATGTCAAAGGGATCTTCCATAGAACTCTTAGGGTGCTATTTAGATCCGCGAAAATGTCAATTTTTGCAGAACTTTTTGTAAAATTGATCAAGTACTCCAGATCAAAAACGCACAGTTTTTCTCAAAAGTGTTGCTAGCTCATTTTTGGTATTTTCCATTTTTTAGTACTCTAGAACTATTTCATATCTACCAGGAACTCCGATGTAATATAAAATTTTTGCAAATTCGGTTGTTAACTTCACAGGACTGTGACATATGATTTAATATTGATAAGCAATACAAAAATGTGAAAACGTAGTTTAGAGTATTGTAATTTTGTTGTATTACATTCCAATTTCAATAAATGTTTAGAAATTCAACACACTTGTTATTTAATGAGTATACTACTAACGTGATATCTTCTTCATTACTAGCACTCATATCTTACAGGTTGCACATAGTAATAACAAGTAAATATGCTCTAACGTTCAGTGCATTAGAAATTATTGAATTATTTGAGTAAATATTTCAAATTTCCTTCCTTTACGTGGCATTACTTTGCAGTACGTCACATTATTACGCTAATAATTTTTTCGAGTACCTCGAATTACCAAAAAAAAAAATCAGGATAATTGCGAATACATTGCAACATTTCAGGGAGTCGATGACCCCTCGACAAAATCAATAGAAGAAGCCGAAGAAATTCTATCCGCCGACCTAGAAGTTATGGGAAGTTTCTTTCGAAAATGGAGACTCCAGCCTAACGCTTCCAAAACTGAAGTAAGCTGTTTTCATTGAAACAAGATGGCCAAGAGAAAACTTAACGTCTACCTTGATAACACCTTGCTTCATCACAATAAAAATCCAAAATACCTAGGCGTTACCCTCGACAGAACAACATTAAGCCTTAAGGAGCACCTAACTAAAACCGCGTAAAAGTTAAAGACCAGAAACAGTATTATCCAGAAACTATGTGGCTCGACATGGCGAGCTTCAGCTTCCACACTTAGATCGTCAGCTCTAGGCCTTGTTTATTCTGTAGCGGAGAACTGCGTCCAAGCGAGACTCAACAGCGCCCACGTGAAAAAAGTTGACGCACAATTAAATAACACCATGAGGATGATCGGTGGCATAATAAAATCTACCCCAACCCAATGGCTACCAGTACCTACTAAGTGATAACCCACCGCCGAACCAATACGCTAACAAACGAATACAAAAAGCTACTTCACAAAAGGGAACCACCAATATATAGCTAGATTAAAGACGACAACTAGAACCGACTACGCTCTAGAAAACCACCAACAAAGACTGCAAGAATTACCACAGAAACTAAGTTTAACATCACAGATAGGTGGTTTTACGAATAGTCGGAAGCTCAGCCGAATAACACCATGCTCTGCATAACAGTAAGACCTCCCCGGTTTAGGGCTTCACATGAGAACGATATTTTTCTCGTCTCGTAAAAGCCAGACGAGAACGAGACGAGGCAGCATGTGGTCACACTCTTGCGAGAGCCAGAACTTATGTGGTCTCGCCCTCGCGAGAGCGAGAGCGCATGTGGTCTCGTTCACGCGAGTCTCGTTTCTGATCCCGGTAATACTTCTTCTTCAATCTTTGATTCTAATACGGGCAGCCGTAATATTTTCTTGCATAAATTTGAACTGCGGGCTCGGGCAAGTCACATTTCATTATATAACAATTAAAAGAGTAGATTTCGTAATATGAAATAGATGCCGTAGACAATTTCAAATTATGTTCGTTTTTATTATTAATTTTAAATCGTCAACAAAATAGAAGGTTTATATAAACAGACATTTATGGTGTGTTATCACTACATTTTTATGTGGATGGAACAAAGCGAAATTAGGAGATATTAATAGTAACCAAATTACTATATTTTAATACTTAATTATTACTATAATAAATAGAAAATTTATTATAGTAAAGAGACAGTTATTAGTTTACAATAAAATGAATGATTGCCTCGTTTTTGACTATCTTAACAATAAGTTCTAGCAAGAACGGTAACGAGATCGAGACGAGACAAACGGTTACGAGAGCGAGACGAGACTAACGGTTACGAGAGCGAGACGAGACTAACGGTTCCTAGAGCGAGACTGAGACGAGAGTAATTTTTTACACAACAAACGAGAGCGAGACGAGATTTTTGAAACTCTCGTCCTATCTCGTCTCGTGTGAAGCCCTGTTTCAACGTACCATGCAAAACCTTGTGCACGCTAAATCGCGTCAGGACCCAACACCACAGATGTGCATACTTCCTAAACAAATGGGGAAAATTACCATCCTTCTCATGCGATTGCGGAGAGGTCCAAACGATCAAACGACTAATCGATATCTCGACTAATGTATATCGATATGTATATCGACTAATGAATATTCATTAGTTCATTAGTCGAATATTCATTAGTCGATGGATCAAACACATAATAAAGGAATGTACCCACCAAACATACGTTGGTCGCCCCGATGATTTCCTGGCTGCAACTCCAGAAGCGATAGACTATATAGAGAATCTTGATGTTTGTTTGTAAATTCAATATGTTTGCTATATTCTTGTAAATGTGTCTAAATGTTATCTATGTGCCATACGCTAAATAAATAAACGAGCAGTTTAAATATCAGTTCTAGTTATTGAGAAAGAGACAACTTTAGTTATTTGTTGTGTGTCACTGTTGTTACCGGGGCGATATGTACCTCATTTATTTATTTTATAATATGTACTACATTTTTTCTATTACTACAAGAAAATGTTGTCACCATAAATATAAATTGTCAATGTCCTAATAGAATCTAAAAACGTATGTGTTTCGATTATCCGTGTTTCCAATTATCCGTCAAACTATCGGTCCTGTCCGACCCGGATAATAGAATCTCCACTGTAAATTTAAATTTTATAAATTTAAATAAACTAATCCACAATAATGTTATAAGTAGGCTAAAATTTAAAAAAAGTGAAAGAAGTAAATGCGTGAAAGAAGAAAATGCGGATAGGAAATAGGCAAATTGGTGGAAGGAATGATCGCTGCAAAACAGGAGCGAATTTAAATCCTTTTCTAGTTTTGTAATTGGTCTGCAGTTTCCCGCGCGCAACGTCGACAGGCCCGTCGGCCCGTCCGCGGAGCATCGACCGTTTGCCAGTGCGATCCGAGAGGCAAGGAGTGGTAGCCAACGCCACCAATACACAGTCAGTCTAGTGCACGCTGCCACTCGACCATTGGTCCTAGCCGCCTCGACCAATCATCGAGAAAGTTCACACTAAAATACCCAATGTAAGTTCTCAAAATTTTATATCAAACCGACGATTATTCGACTACTTCGGTTTTCGATGTTCACATCGAACTTTTTGCTATTTTCAGCGGAAAACAATAGATTTGTCAACGGCAACACACAAACACACTTTCTATAATGGCGTACAAAACACGAATTTTATACATACACAAAGGTTTTTTTACCTCGACGTGCTGAAAATTCCCAACAAATTTTCTCTAAACATTCACAAGTTTTTTTTTTTCGGAAAATCTCGAAACACATTTTCCTTGGGTCGTTTCGGTTCATCAAATCACGATCTTTGTGTTTAACACCGCCGACCAATCCGATAATATTTATTTCCATTCCGTTTTAAAGTTCCCTTCAAAACATACCAAACATAACCTCAAAAACTTATTTTCATTACACAATTTTACTCCTTTCTTCATTTTACCCTTAACACAAAGTCCTCACTTCTTTTTATCATCAACTCTCACTTTAATCTACTATTATTGATATTTTTGATAAACTTTCAACCTTTACAGCTGTCATGTTATGTTGTTCCCAGAATGAAACATCTCTTTGTTATCTTTCACTCACTCTTATAGATATTTTTTTCTATCTATCCACAAGTCACATTTAAAACTTTATAAAAAATTGATTGTTAATGTGGTCCAAGTTAACAATACACATCAATAAACTGTAACCTAACAATTCATACGATTATGCACATATCACACTAGTCAACTTTGATTGTCCTTACCAGGGCATATCAGTGGAGGGCAGAAGGGGCAGTTGCCATGGGCCTCATAATTTAAAGGGCCTCACTTTCCAAGAATCCAACTGAATTGTAACCGAATTTGTTGATGCTAAAGCTCGAAAAGCATTTGTTAAGAAAATTTAGTTATTGAATAAATATTTAATACCATAACAAAAACTATAATTGTTTCTAAGTTTTCACTTTTCAACAGATGTGGCCTCCAAATATGAATTGCCCTGTGCCTCACATTTTTGCCTCTGAGAGGTTCTGGTCCTTACTACAGTTGCTTATAGTGATCACTTATAGATTTATCATTAGTCCAACAAGAGCAGTTAGAGACAAGGCAAGACTACAAAGTAGGATATCATAGGAGAGACATATCGTAGGAGAGTGAAATATCGATGAGATAACAACACAGACAAGACTATGTAGATAAGACTAAACCAACAATATCACATAGTAATAGAACATACATAATAGTAATATATAGTAACATAAATAAATATAATAGTAACATAGAACTAACAAATTAAGCTTTTCTTTTTGAATCGTATTTACATCACTAGTCCATTATGACCATCGATGGTACTCTTCTTATTAGACTAAATGAATACTCTTGCTTTTTAGATTGAATTTATTTTACTATTTATTTATAGTCCATTGTGACCATCAATACTCATATTATTAGACTAAATAAATACTTTGCCATTAGTCCGACAAGATTAGTCAAAGACAAGGCAAGGCTAGTCATATGAAATTGTAAGAGTGTGTGAAATATCAAAGGGATATCACATGACAGACAATACTAGACAGACAGGACTAGACAAACAAGACTTTTTTAAAGTGGTTCGGGGCAAGCTCTCACTAAACCCCCTATTCCACCTTGGCTTTTAGTATGCGCCATTCTGGTATCGTATATTTTGCATTCATTCAGGGTGGGCAGCCCAGACCGTTAGTGGAAACTGCCCCAATTGTTGTCTCCCCGACCAGGATTCGAACCCGGGTCTCCCACATTGAAAGGCGGGTATGTTGTTAACTACACCACCGAGGAGGAGACAAACAACACTAGGTAAAGAGGACTAGACAGACAAGAGTAGAAAGAGAAGACTAAACACACAAGACCAGACAAACTAATAATTAAAATAATTAGACAAAAAGACTATTTAAATTTTTTTTTGAGGGATGTAGCTGGCAGTTATACACCTGACCAGACAAGTGGCCCCCCTGGAAACACAGCCGTGAACTCTGGTACTGCTAGTCGCATGACATCGGATTTACGGTTGACTTATTCAAATTTAATTTTTCTTTATCTTGTATGGCTCACAGTATCAGTCCGCAGTATATGCACTGGTCGTCTGAGGCTCTGCTAATTTGATGCAGATAGTCCTTAAAACAGCCATGGCCGGACTATACTTGGGTGAGACAGTAGCTATTTTCCCCATATTCTCTGTTTATCCAGGGCTCAAGTTCAAGGATAAGAAGTCTGGTCCACTCTCCTTTCATGCCTTGCTGCCATTCTTCAATTTTTTCAATTTTTCTTTGCTCTTCCACAAGCAAGTCAATTGGCGGGATATCCGCGATTTGTCAAGTCTGCCTCACTTGATATTGTGCGGTAAGCGCTACATATTCTTAGAGCCATTTTTTGCACTCCAAGGAGCTTTTGGATATTGCTCTGTTTTCCCAGTGCTCTGACCCATATTGGTGCTCCGTACATCATAGTGGCCTGTACTGCATAGCTGAGCAGTCGGCGTTTACTGCTCCTGGAACCTCCAATGTTGGGCATTAGTTGTTGTATTGCTGCCATTGTCCTCATCCTCTTTGATAAGATGTGAAAGTGGTGTGAAAGATAATGCTTTCGGATTATTGTCAGTTTTCCAATTTTAATTTTTATTGGTTGGACCTTTTTTTGTCATATGAGAAGGACAGCTTCAGTTTTCTCTGGCACTAGGTTGAGGCGTTTGGATTTCATCCAATAAATGATTTGCTCTATAGCGTGGTTTGCCCGTCTGCATCAATCCTTCTTCTGTTCTGGCTGTTACCACTAGAGCCAAATTGTCTGCAAAGCCAATCAATGTCGCCCCCAATGACAGGCTTAATCTTAGCACATCGTCATATAGGACGTTCCACAAGGTTGGGCCTAATGTCGATCCTTTTGTGAACACCGCTGCCGATGCTTCTCTCATCCGCGCCCCTTTTAGGATTAACTTTCTATCGCGAAGATAGCTCCTTACCATGCGTAGTAGATACGGTGATATACCTCTTGATGTTAGGCCTTCCATGATCTGCTTCCAGCTAGCGCTGTTAAATGCGTTAGAAAAAACTTGTTAAACCATCGAATGTTAGCAGCGCAAATAGGCCTATAGGATGTAGGGTTCCCTATTTATTCATCTCCTTTTCTGATGAAAACGAGCTTTGCCCTTTTTCCAGACAAACAAGACTAAACAGACAAGGCTAGACAGACAACCGTGTTGTAAGGCAATATGTCTAGGCAATACTAGACAGACAGGACTAGACAGACAAGACTCACCAAATCCCCTATTCCACCTTGGCTTTTAGTATGCGCCACCCCGGTATCGCATATATTGCATTCATTCAGGGTGGGCAGCCCAGACGGTTAATGAAAACCGCCCTAGTTGTCGCCTCCCCGACCAGGATTCGAACCCGGGTCTCCCGCATTGAAAGGCGGGTATGTAGACAGACAAGACTAGGCAGACAAGACTAGACAGATAATACTAGACTGACAATACTAGAAAGACAAGACTGGACTAGGCAGACAAGAGTAGACATGTAAGGCTTCTTCTTAAAGTGCTATGACGGGCTAAGTGGCTATCAAGTTGGTCCAAATCACTCTATTCACTGCCGCTCTAAATAGAGCTGTTGATATCATTCCAGTCCATGTTCGTAAATTTCGCAGCCACGATATTCGTCTACGTCCTGCTGACCTTCGACCCTCTATTGTCCCCTGTAGGATGAGTTAAAGAAGGTGGTATTTTTCACCTCACGTGATATGTCCGAAGTATTTCAATTTTCCACGTTTGACGTTTGGTAGGTATTCCAGTTATCCACTGATGCATTGCAGTACCGTGTCGTTTGGCACGTGGTATATCCATGGGATTTTGGGTATGTGGCGATAGCACCACATCTCAAATGCATCTATGCTCCTACATGAGGTATCGGTAAGGGTCCACGCTTCTGCCCCATATAGGAGGGTCAAGAGTACATAGCATTTTAAAATTCTTATTCTGGTATGGATGTTGAGAAATAAGTTGCATAGCATGTTACGCATCTTGTTAAATGTACCTCTTGCTTTTTCGATTTAGTATCTTATGTTTCTGGAGAGTGATCCCAGCCCTTCTTCAAGGTGCATCTAACTGTCTCGGCTATTGTGAGAGCTACATTGTTAGCGGTAAACTGTAGGTTGCCGATGATGTTTATCTTCATAACATATCTGTTGCATGCAGTCTCTACACTGTCTATAAGTCTCTGAAGTCCTTCAGCAGTATCTGCTATAAGGACGGTATCATCATTGATTGATTGATATTATATCTGTGTCTCTGTCGTCAATCCTGACTTACCTTGGATTGAGACTTACCTTTTCGAAATCTATGAAGCATGCAAAGACGTCTACGTTGACATCCCGTGCTCGTTGAATCAGGACCTGTATGGAGAATAAAGCCTCTCGGGTGCCAAGTCTCTTCCTGAAACCAAACTGTGTGTCGTTTATTCTCTCGTCGAGTTTTCTATATACGCGTGCTTCATTGATATTAAGGAAAGCTTTTAGGATGCTGTGGTCGGAGCATTTAGTTGCGTTCGCCTTTTTGGGAAGCGGAATGAATGTCTATAGCAGCCATTCATTAGACATTTGACCGTTTGTGTAAATTTTGTTGAAGAGGTTGGTTCTCCATGAATCTGGTCAGGCCCAGGGGTTTTGTTGTTTTTTAGTCGTTTGATAGCTGATTCTACTTCCTCCTGTGTGATGATAGGCCCTTCCTCGCCGACCACAGACTATGCCCGCAGACATATTATCGATGTTTTCGTCTCCGAAAAGTTCTTCCATGTACTGCTTCCATCTTGTGAGTTTTTTTGTCACTTTTGGTAATGATATTGTCATTCTAGTCCAAGATGATTCATGGACCCCGTCTTTGATATCTTGTTGCTTCCTTTATTTCCTTACGAAGGTTAAAGCTGTCGTATTTTTCTTGTAAGATCTCGATTTCGACACATTTTTCCTGTAGCCATCGTTCTTTAGCCTCTTTAATTGCTCTTAGGACTCTTTTCGTAGTAGAAGAGAAGATAGAATTTGTCATCCACTGTTGTCTCTTCACCATCCTGTCCCGTCTTAGTTCTTCTTTTGTGACGGAGATTATTGATATTTGTATTTTATTCCACAGATCTTCTACTTCTGTTTCGTGGTTGTTGTTTTCAGATATAATTTGAATTCCTTTTTAGCCTTTCCTTTATTTTTTGGAATACGTTGTCTTGTTTGAGTTTCCACATGTCAGCAATTTGTGAGGGTTTCTTTTTGACTATTTTCTGTTTAGTGCAAGCTAGTAACAGGTAGTGCTAGTTTTGGTCCGCCCCGATTATTTGATTTCCTCAGTACCACCCATATCTGGGAGGCATTCCCCCTATCCGTCACCTGGGAAGGCGCCTGATGGGGGACTAGCAACCCCACACGGGCATGTTAGATTAGTCAAACAAGGCTGGATAGGCAAGACTAGACAGACAAGATTAAACAGATAATATGTAAAGAATACTAAAAATATAAATAATTATACTAAAAGTATAACTATGAGAATACTAAACAGTCAAGACTAGACAAACAAGACTAGGTAAAGATGACTAGACAGACAAGAACAGAAACAGAAGACTAAACAGACAAGACCAGACAAACAAGACTACACAGACAAGATTAAACAAACAATACTAGACAGATAAGAGTAGACTGACAGGACTAGACAGATAAGACTAGACTGAAAATTAATCGTTATATAATCGTTAGTACTAGACAGATAAGACTAGATATATATGACTAGACAGACTAGACTAAACGAACTAGACAGACAAGAGTAGACATAATGAGACTATTCAAACAAGTCTGGACTCTTTTACACTTGGCTTTTAGTATGCGCCACCTCGGTATCGTGTATTTCGGCCATCAATTGTAAGGCATTCTGTAGCATATAGGGCTTCCGACCGAATAACTGTTGGATCGTGTTTGAGCTTGGCATTTAGGGATACTGATTTCTTGTTGTAGATGTTCTTGGTCAGTTGATAGGCAGTTGATAGGCATTTTCCTGAGAGGTGAAGTGAAAGCATCTTTCCATCCATTCGCCTAGATATTTGAATTTGTCGGCTCGCTTAATTTTTCGTGATTCGATGACAAGTACTTTGGGTGCTTAGTTGATGTTTGTGATAAACTCTGTTTTGTCAAAGGAAATCTGAAGGCCTGCCTTAATTAGCTGGTTGTGTTTGTAGTAGGTTGATTTGCTCTACAGCTCTATCCAGGGAATCTGAAAATATCGCAAGATCATCATATCCCAATCTGGCCCCATTTTTCACTCCTTTGTTGTTTATTTCCTTGCCCCACTCACGTATGACTTTCTCGAGTACGCAGCTGAAAAGCAGAGGTGAGAGCCGATCTCCCTGCCTTACGCTTGTCCTGATTTCGAAGGTATCTGAAATCTCCTCTAAATTTCATTCTGGATTTTGTGCTTAAGGTCTGCTGAATTATCTTCTTCGATCGAGGTTATCTATCTTGTTTTGTTCAAACCTAGTTCTTTCAAGATTTGTGTTAAGGTTGTATCGATCGATTGAGTCGTACGCTTTCCTGAAATCGACAAAGGTTACCAAAAACTGTTTGTTCCTGAGCTTGAGATATGGAAGGATAGATTTTAAGTTCATAATCTGTTATCTTTATTATGAAGAGGGTGGATCAAAGCTGAGGTCCAGTCTCCTGGAAGTTAAGTTGAGGTAGTTGAGTAGGTTGCCAAGATCCGGCAGCTGTCTTTGTCATTGAAGTCAGTTTTACCAACGAGATTCTTAAAGTCTAGACTTGGTAGAGAGTACTTGCTCAAATGCTGTTTGACTGTGTTGTAATAGTTCCGTATGTTGTTCTTCTGGAAGTGTTTTCAACTTGAACTATGATGATTTTTGTCGATCGCCCGTTTTACCCCACGGATGGTATCATTTAGGAAAGATGATCATTTAGGAAATTGATCCAGTTATCCTCATTCTTATATGAGTTCCATCTTTGCCAGGCAAGTTGTCTTTGTTTGCAAGTTGGCAAGTTTTTCGATTATGGCCTCATGTAGTTGCTCCCAAGTCTGTTGGTTCAAGCACTCCAGTTTCTCATATAACTCTTGATTTGAACTTTGAAGCCCATTTGAACTCTTGAACTTAGCTTTTCTGTATCAAACCTCCTGATCTTTTTTAGTTTACCTTTCTGGTACTTCTAGGAATGAGTTTCACTTTGATCTTAGAGAGGGTAATGATCAGAATCAAGATTTGCACTTCTCAAAACCTTCACATTCTGAATCTCTTGGTGTGCTTTCCGTGCGATAGCGACGTGATCAATCTGGAATCAATCTATTCTTATCTATTATTATAAATATATTTATTGTTCTAGAGATTATCTATAGAGATTATCTAGATACTATAACTTTATATAGATTTAGAATTGCCTCGTCTTATCATACAATACCTTCTCTAATCTAATAACTTTATCATGGCTTCTCTACTCTAGTCTTGATTTGTCTATTTTGATCTATTATTTTTCTAGTCCAGTCTTTTCTTGATTACTTGCTAGTCTAGTTTTTCTATTTTTAGCCTTGTCTAGTCTAGTCTTGACTTGTCTTTTCTTATGCAGTATTGTCTAGTTTGTCCTATCTTCTCTAGTCTTATCGTACCTTAAGCTACGGTATAGAAAACAAGCGTATAGTCCTACTATAATTTGACTATAGCTGTGTGACCGCTTCGTACAGTCGAAAACTATTCGTATAGTTGAAGTATACGAAGCGGTGACAGCTATAGTCAAACTAAAGCAGGACTATATGCTGATTTTCTATACCGTGTGTACGTAGCTTTATCTAATATTGTTTGTTCTATTTTTCTCAATTCTAGTCTTATCTTAGTCTGTCTACTATTATTATCTAGTCTAATGGCTTAGACAATCTTGTCTCTCTTGTTCAGCTTTGTATTGTCTAGTCGATTTACTTTCTACTACTACATATCTTCTGTAATCTTATCTAATCTTGTATTGCCTTGCTTTATATTTATCTCTTGTTTATTCATATTTAATCTTGTCTCCCCTGGTGAAAATGAAATGTCGTCGAAGTGTCTGAACGAAGTATCGGTAATGCTTGATCAAAGTGTCGTCAAGTGTCAGTTCGTCAACTTCGTTGCAGTTCAACGACACTTCGTTTGTCTTGGAAACACTGGCAAGTCGATGACATTTTGTTTGTCTCGGATACACGTTGTTGTACTTCAACGACTCTTTATTTTCTCCAGGAGTCGCCATATCTATTTTTGTCTAGTTTAGCCTAATCATGTCCACTCTTGTCCAATTTCTTAAACAGTCATGATCTTGCTCGCATATGTAGGTCTTATCTAATCTTAGCTTATCTTGACTTGTCTAACCTTGTCTTATCTAGTAATAGTACAGTATAAACTCGATAATCCGACACATATGGGACCAGCCAACCGCTGGATTGTCAGAGAGAGTCGTGATAGAGAAGAGCGCGAGCGGTCTCCAGACCGCTGGATTACTGGACGTGTCGTCCGTTAACGGCCGAATTACCGAGATTATACTGTATTTGCTAATAGCTTATATTTTGGATATATTTCACACTTTGGAAGCGATTAATTTAGTTTTGCCTAATCGTATTTAAGTGTCACCTAAATAATTAATATCTATGTCATATCACATTTTGTAGTGTTTAGTCTTATCTATTCTTACCTTATCTTCTAATCTTGACGTGTATAGCCTCGTCTTAATACCTACTAGCAATATTTGCTAATAACTTATATTCTGGATGCGTTTTACAATTTACCGTTTTTTCTCAATTAACACTTCAAAGATGGAAATCTCCTACGCGAAGAATTTTGTTACAGTATTTGCTAATAATCTTGTCTAGCCTAATTTTGTTTTGTCGGACCAAAATTATTAATATCTTAGCATTTTGTAGATTATTTTTGTTAAGCGTTTGCCATGGAGCAGTTGACCACGGCTGACGGCCAGGTGGTGATGCAGGCGGTGTCCGGTGTGTCGCCGCAGCAGGTCCAGGTGATGCAGATGCCGGCCGGAGGCCAAGTAATTCAGGGCGCGAACGGCCAGCAAATCATGCTCCACGCGATGCCGCAGAACGGCCAGATCCAGGTGGCACAGGGCGCCAACGGCCTTCAGCAGATCCAAGTCGTTCCCGTCAGCAGTCTCCAGTCTCAGGGGCAAATCCTGCTACAGCAGCCGCAACAGCAAGCCCAACTGGTACAGACTGCAGACGGACAGACGTTTATTTATCAACCGGTCGCTTTAGACGGATCCATACAACAATCACAAGGTAAACTTGTTTGTTTAGTATTGAAGAGCGAAAGTTTAATTATGTCGTGACCATCCGAACTTTTCTGGTTGGTCTTGATGGAACAACTGCTTAAAGACTAAAAGTTCAATTTTGTCTTGAATAACTAAACTTGTCTGGTTGATCCTGATGGAACAACTAGTTAAAGACCAACAGTTTAATTTCGTCTTGACTATCCACACTTGTCTGGTTGGTTTTAATAAAACGACTGGCACAGTATCTACTCATATATTGTTCAGGTTGTTTGAAATTATTTTTTTTGCAGTTTTAAATATAAACGGGAATCTTGTCCAAATACAAAGTCCACAGACGACGCAGGCGGCGTCGGTGACCCAGCCGGCGCCCGTGACGACGCCCAGTGGGCCCACGGTGGTCCAACATGTCGGCGCTGGGGCCACCAATCAGCTGGCGATGAGCAACGGTAACCTTGTGATGGTCCGCAGCGCTGCAGACGTAGTAAATATTTCAAAATTTAGGTATTTTTTGGGTTCTATTTTCTGGGGTTTTAGATGGTAGCTCCTAGTACAAGTTCAGCAGCGTCGAGAGTACCCATTACGGGTACCGAGTTCCTCGAGGAAGAACCTCTTTACGTCAACGCTAAGCAGTACAGAAGGATATTGAAGAGGAGACAAGCGAGGGCGAAATTAGAAGCAGAGGGCAAAATACCAAAAGAAAGACCTGTTAGTTGAATTCAATTTTAATCTTGTTTAGTTTCGACTAGGCAAGCATAATGTTTATCTAATTCTGCCAAACCTCTTCTATTTATTTATATATTCTGATTGTAGAAATATCTCCATGAGTCTCGTCACCGCCACGCAATGAATAGGATACGCGGCGAAGGCGGCCGGTTTCATTCAGGTTCGGTGAAGAAAAGACGCCAACAGATGTTGGAGGAACAGCGACAGCAGCAAGCGCAGCAGCAGTCGTTGCAGAGGTCCATCGGTGTTTACAATAACGGCCTTGAGAACGCCATCATTATCGAGGTATAAGAAAATGTAATAAACAGACAAGATTCTTGAGGATTTATTTTTTTGGTCTTGATCTTATCATTTGATAGTCTCAATTTATGGTGTTGTTTCAAAATTCTTATGTTGTTTTTGGTTTTAGACTGTGATGCCTGAAGCAATACCAGCAGATCCATTGGCGTAGAGTTTCTGTTTGAATTTTTAATTTTCTTTTGTATGAAATTTGTTAATAGTGTTAGTGGAGGGATGGAGGAGAAGATTTTTGTTTGCTGTAAATTTGTAAATAGTTTGTTAATTTAATTGGTAGCGAGTGTACATATCTAGTTATTTATATTATTTGTTGTTTTTTTTTTCGTGATTTCGACGGAAATTTCACAAAATTGTGCAAGAAAAATGAAACAAGCAGCAATTTGCAACGTGTTTTATTTTTTATTTACAAAAAATGTCTTGAGTTCAACACAAATCTGACTTTTTCTTCAATATTTCCTAAACACAATTTCTCTCTTAAATGTACCAAATTGCCATTTAGCCACACACATTTATCCGCAAACTTTATCTTAAAGCAAACTTTGAATTTACTTCCTGATGTATTTTGTCAATCAAATTTAGTTATTTAGTTTTATCTGTATAAGGAGTTCATTCCACAGTTTATTTAATAGATAGATAAAACTACATGACATATTGCAAATGAAGCCATCATCCTAAATCTCATTATCTAGTCTAGTTTGTCTAATTATACAGATAAGATCCGATCTTGCAGTTTAACCTAATATAATCATATATGTGGTTAATCTAATTTGTCTAATCTAGTAGCTGTATAAGACGAGAGTTTTTCTGGGTTAGGCTTTATGGATTGTAATATAAAATAATAACTAGATCAATAAGGTTTGATTGATTAAGCCTAGATAAGATTACACAAATAGTATATTTTGCTACTAGGGCGGTAAGTTGTCAATTGGTCACGAGAGCGAAATTGGGCGCTCGAACGAAGTGAATGCGCACATTCACTCGAGACGGCAATTGACAATACCGCCCGTGTTGCAGATAATATTTTCTATTACTCATGCGAGGGGCCGTATCTTCGATGTATCTTCGGGGACGTATCGGGGACGTAAAAAAATGGAGATACATAATAGATAGATACATAAATTGAGAATTTGCTTTTTCAATTGTCTGCGGTGGTGTGGATTTGGTGGTCATAAGAACTCTCATCAGTCTCCAGTATCACCATAGAATTTACACTCATTTCAAAACGTTTTCTTTAATTTTTATTTTGTAATGAAACAAAATGTTTGTCATTTTCACGTCACTTTTTTAATATTGAGGTTTTGATTGTGTTTATTTATTTCATTGATTTTTTTAATGCAACTTAGCGATATTGCATGTTTGCGTGCGTTACCGAAGTTATGAGGAAATACAGCCAAAAATGGCATTTGTCGCACTGATAAACGTGCGCCAAGATAGTACTTTTAACGCATGAGTAATAAAATTTATTTAGAATAAATAACAGAAATTGATGAACTAATTTTATCTAGTATATTTATATGGAATAGATTACATAACGTTGTGAATAAGATTAGACAAATTTGTTTAGTCTAAATAACAGAAATTGTTGAACTAACTACTTATCTAGTATAATTATTTGAACTGCATTTTTGTAACTGATCAGCTAACGACTTATCTAGTATGCTTATTTTTGGCGCATTTAAGTGTTGAAACACAAGAACAAACACAATTTATTTTTACTACTTTCTTGAAATTTTACTTGTAAATATTTATAAAACGCATTAATATTCATTTTCTTTTTATATACTATTTGGTGTGAAATTCAGAAATTATGTAAAAGATTTTCATGGAAAAGAACTGTTCGTTTTCCAACCTTTCTTTTATTACGATTTTTTCTAATAAAGAACTTTTTCTATGTGAAACACCAAAAATATACAACAATGATTATTTTAATAAAGAAAAGAAAGAAAATTGTAAAAACGGTTTGTTTTACAAATAGTCTAGTATAATATAAATATAAAAATAGCCTAGTCTTCTCTGTCTATTCTTGTCTCTCTAGTTTAACTAAGGAACTAAGCAAGCGCAGAGTAATTCTGTCCACTCATTATTAGAAGCTCGATGCCAAAAAGAAGGAAAAGCTGCAGTAGAATATTCCAGCCTGTATACTGGTGGAACCAGGTTATTGCGAACTGTAGAACATCATCTATTGCCGGTCGTACGTCCAGCACGCCAAAAGGACTAAAGATTCTACTAAGTTACAGGAATTTAAATAAGCGTACACCGATGCTAAAAAACAAATACGAAAGGAAATTAACCTCTCAAAGAAATCCCACTGGGAAAAGTTATGTAAAAGCATCGATGACGATACATGGGGAGACGCATATAGAATAGTGATTAGAAGCCTACGTATACGGCAGCCGAATTCACAACTTCCGATGGATAAAATGCTAAATCACTATTCCCAGTTCATCCCAAACCAACCTGGGAGCAACCTAAAGTTGGCAATACTCCTCTGTTCACTGAAGAAGAGCTAATCTTGGCAAGTAACCGTCTGCGCAACAACGGAGCTCCAGTACCAGATGGTATCCCCACGGAGGCTGTTAAACTAATGGTAAAAATCTTCCCTTGTCTAGTCCTGGAAATATTAAACAAGAGCCTACAGGCTGGTACGTACCCTGCCAGGTGGAAGCAGGCTAAATTACTATTAATAAAAAAAAAACAAGCCCGTAGTACCTTCGTCATACCGGCCCCTCTGTATCCTTGATGTCGCTGGCAAAATGCTGGAACAACTTTAGCCAGTCTCAAAAAAAACTAGAAAGCAGAATGAAGATAGAGAAGACAATAGATTCCATAAAATACATCATAAACTCTAGCTGAAAAGGCAAAAGAAGGTACAAAACGGACCAGGAAAGTATGTGCGCTTATAACGCTAGACATAAAAAATGCCTTTAACTCTGCTGTCTTGCAGCACATCATGGTTGAATTAACGGAAAAAAATATACCGCCATATCTATTAAGAATGATACGTAGCTACCTCAGCGACCGTCGCATCATCCTTCGTACCGAAAAAGAAGTTAATATTTAGGACGTCAGTAGTGGTGTGTTCCATAGGGCTCCGTAATTGGACCTACCCTGTGGAACGTACTCTACGATGGTATCCTCAGGCTGAAGCAACCCGAGGGAGTTTACATAGTCGGTTTTGCGGACGAGTAGTTTTTCTAGTGCCACAGTAGTTTTCATGCCAATTTCCGCTGCTTTTTTGATGTGGTCTGACCTAAATGCAGTAAACGCAGGACCCTAAGCACTGTAGCCTACTCTATGCTCTATGGAGCTCCCATGTGGGTACAGGCCCTTAACAAAGCTATCCCTCCCATCAAACCGCAAGCAAAGCATAAAAATTCTCGATATGAGGCAGGCAAGAACAAAACATCTAGACATGAGGCCGATACCAAACTTCCTCATGAGTGGCAGGAAGAATGGAATAACTCCACAAAAGGTCAGTTGACGAGGATACTCACCCCGGACATTGACACCTGGACTACACGACGACACGGGGAAGTTTCATACTACCTCACTCTGGTCCTCACGGGCCACGGTTGTTTCCGAGATTACCTCCACAACATCGCGAGAGCATCCGATGCAGATTGCGTTTACTGTGGGCTGGACGATAATGTTACCCGTACTATATTTGAGTGTCCCAGATGGGACAACGAGAAGGAAATGTTCGAGTATTTATGATGGCGCACATATTAGGATCGCAGGAAGGATGGAACAATAGCCACAAAATGGTAACAAAAATAATAACAGAAAAGGAAAATGACGAAAGAAAAATAAAACTAAAAAATCGAGCCCCTAATCGCACACATTGCGGCAGGGCGAAGTAGATAATACACGTCTAAGAACAGGTTATCCAACACCCTGAAGAAATGCGGCAAGCGGTACCAGAGTTTTGGGTTACTTTCAGGGGGCTCACTTGCATGGTTAACCGAAAGGTGCCATCTACACCCCATAAAAAAGTCTTCTCAGTCTTGTCTATTTAGTATTGGTAAGAAACTCTGCGTAATGCCTTCTAAATCTGAAAAAAGCTTAAAATCAAGCTTCAGGTGGTTGGAGCTCTATTCCGATGTCAAGAGTCCTTCTTTTGGAAACAACCCAAAGTAATGAAAACACCAATATTCAACGATGAGGAACTGGTTGACGCGATAAATTGTATACGCGACGGAAAAGCACCGGGACTAGATGGCATGCCACAAGAAGCGATCAGACCATTGCCCAGCATCACCCTACGCTCACTCATTAAGTAATGACCGCTCTTCTAACTACTGGAAACTTTCCAGATAAATGGAAACATTCAAGACTAGTTCTTATTAGGAAGGGAGATAAACCAATTTGGGAACTATCATCATATAGGCCTCTATGTATACTGGACGTGCCAGGAAAATTCCTGGAAACACTACTACTAATTTAATTTCTTTAGTTATTGGGATTGGGATATTATTTACAAGGCTTTTTATCCCATTTCCAATAACTAAATAAATAATGAATACCAGGGATGATAAAAACCAATATTTACTACTACTAACGATACTACAAAAGGAGTTTGACGCCGGACTGGGGTTATGCGACAGGCAGTATGGTTTTAGGAAAGGCACGGACGCAATTGATGCAGTTATACAGATGGCAAAGAAAACTAGAAGGACCACAAAAATAACCAGGAATGTTTGCGCTTTAATAACTTTATGTGCGAAATGCGTTAACTCGGCCAACTGGGAACAAATAATGGGCGAACTGGCAAAGAGACACGTAGCTTCGTATCTGTTACGGATGATAAAAAGTTTTCTTACCAACAGGCAAGTAGTGCTGTAAGCCCAAAATGAGACGGATGAAATAAAAGTAAGTTGTGTGGTCCCTCGGAGTTCTATATTGGGTACATATATATCCTCACTATGGAACATCTTATACGACGACATCCTAAAAGAATCAGACTGCCAGGGGGAGCCACATTAATTGGCTTCGTAGACGATTTGGGGTTTGTTGTAACCTCCAAAAACGATCAAGAAATGATGCGTATAGCTAATCGTGTAATAGGCACTATAACACAGTGGATTATTGCCAAGAAATTAAAACTAGCGCCCCAGAAAATGGAGCCAATGCTGATGTCAGTACAAAGAAAACTTACACCAAAAAGATTTAAAGTGGGAGGCACATAAATAGTTCCCAAACCAAATTTAGGGTGCGCCAAAAACATATAGTGCAATTTTGAGGGACTATTAAATAAACGGTGCAACTGACAGAAAAGGTTTATTTTAGTTCATTCGCTACACGATGCCGTTTTATGTATCAAGTTTTGCAGATGACATCAGAAAGGTGATGGCCCTCAGCAGCAATACATTGTAAACGACAGTAATAGGACGCGAAGATTGAAGTGTAGTAAAAAAACGTGCGGACGGCGAAGTCCCTATGTCGACCGGACCAAACCATGGTAACGTCTTAAAACAGCACGATTGTCCCGACACAATGAGACCCCTCCCAGGTTCCTATCCCCATCACACGGGATGTACCAACCCGTCAAAACTGCACTATTTGTTTCGACGCACCCTATATTAAAAAGCTGGTTATTATAATTGATAAAGGACTAACATTCGCTCTAGCCTCTACTGAGGCTGCAGGAAAAGGTTTTAAAACATTGGCAGTAATGGAGCAAATATTGATAATCGTGGGGGGAACCAGAAACTATAAACGCAAGTTACTAGGGGCTGTAGCACAATCAACGATGCGACTAAGCGACAACACGGAGAGGTCAGTTACCACCTAACATAATTCCTAACCGGTCTCGGTTGCTTCAGGGACTTCTTATACCTTATTGGAAGAGCAGCGGATAACCTGTGTTTATATAGTGGTGAAATATACAGTATACCAAACAAATTTTTGTTTGTTATTGATGGGAGGAAAATCTGCTCAAAGACAAGTTTCAGGTGATCCTAAACTGAGCGCAAATATCAAGGAAAAAATGACACAAAGAAGGCAGATGGAAAACGGAACTGATGAGTATAAGGCACTTAACAAACAAATCAAAAAAGTCATAAGGAGGGACAACGTATATATACGACTGAAACTACGAACAAATATGATTGAAACTACAATTGCAACAACTTCAATATGAAAGTGCTAAGATCAAAACATTCAACTGGGAGACCAAGAATATGTAAGCTCGAGGACATGCAACAAATTGTAAATTGAACTTAGAACAAATGCCCCGAATAGTTGAAGACTTCTACACTGACAATAGACTTATAGAAATCGAAATCTGCCGATACAGTGCCGACGACCCATGACAGATTATTAAACATCTGCCCTGAAGAGGATGAAAAATGGCAAATGGCCGGGAGAAGATCGCATCACAGCAGAGATGATAAAGTTCAATACAAATTTTGTTAAATGAATGTATGCGGGATATAGTAATTCCCAAAGAATGGTGCAACGCTCTACTGTCTACTGTCAAAACTACAAGCAAAAAACTATACATGTTTGGGTACAAGCTATACCCAAAAATCATATGTAACCGTCTAACGTAAAAAATAGACTTCTACCAGTAGAACAGGCAGGACTTCGAAGCGACTACAGCACCATCGACCATCTGCAAACACTGCGTACTCTAATAGAGATAGCCACAGAATACAATCTTCCCATGCACCTAGCGTTTATTGATATCCGCAAAGCTTTTGACTCAGTAGAAACGTGGTCAATTCTAAACTGATTACGCGATGCCAGAATAGTCTAGATATGCTGCCATCATCAAACATATCATATACAAATGCGACGCTTCATGTCAACATTGAAGAAGGACTAAAAACCAACAAAATAAATATAGTGAGAGGGGAGAGGGTACGTCAAGGGGATACTATCTCCCCGAAATTATTTACATTGGGCTTAGAAGACGTCTTCAAGAAACTTCATTGGGAGCAAAAAGGTATAAAAGGTGATGGGACTTCGCGGAGAACATTAAGGTATTGGAAGAGATGCTGTACAGCTAAATCAAGCAACCAGCGGGATTGGGTTAAAATGAAGAACATGAGTCCAGAGATTCCCCACATTATGAGATAAGGTAACCATCGAATGCGTGAACCACTACACCTACCTCAGAAATATGATCAAGTTGGGAAAAGAAAACTAAACAGCTGAAGTAGCCAGACGGATTGGTCTTACATGGTTTCTGGAGCGATCAATGATTGGGATCTCACTAAGAGACAAAGTCAGGAATGAGATTACCGGTGGAAGAACGAGAGTATAAATGGAGGAAGAACGAGAGTTGTGATAAACGTAGATACTCCTTTAATGTACGAACTTTTTTTTTTTAATCCGTAGTCGGCGATTGAGGTGGGGGTAGCCCTCGCAACTAACACGCTGCTGTCGGTGCCGCAAGATATCTTGCTCCGTTCACGATAGTTTTCCACTCTTTCTACTCTTTCCTATCGATTGCGATGTCCTTGGGTTGATGGATATCCAGTCTTTGGTTTCTCAGATCTTCTTCCACGTGTTTCAAGCATGTCTTCTTTGGCGTGTTTCTTTGTATTCTCCAGTCTAGCGGTCGCTCCCGCCAAAGGAGTTTGCGTGGAAGCCGGGTGTTATTTATCCGGCAAACGTGGCCAAACCAACGCAGTCTTCGTTTTTATATTTCTCCATCGAACGGTGTCTGTTGATTGCAGCTTTCTCTAATCGTCTCGTTTCGGAGTCGGTCGCGTATAGCGACACGGAGTATTTGTCTCATGCATCAGATTTGGAAGACCTCAAGCTTGTTTAGGTCCGGTTTGAGCAGCGTTCACATTTCTGATACACAAAGAAGAACAGGAAGGATTGGCGTTCGGTATAGGCGTATTTTGGTTTTGATGGTGATATTCGTCCGCTTCCACTTGAGCCAGGCGAATGTTGCTGTATCTTGACAGATCCGCCCATGCACATCGGCCGTCGACGCCAATTTCTTATCTCTCACAAGCGATCCCAAATACTTGAACTGTGGTACCTGTGGTATCCGTCCGTTGTGAGCACTTTGGTTTTATACGCATTGATCTTTTATCCGTATGACTGGGCGATGCGGGAAATGTCGTACAAAATGTCTGTTGCTTCGGCATCCGTGTCGGCGCAGACAGCGAACATAAGATCGGTTATGAAGTCGTCGCCGTATCGGACTCCGCGTCGTTCATCGAATGCTTTCCGCATAATCGCGTCAACTACAACGTTAAAAAGTTGTGGCGAGGAGACGTCTCCTTATTTTACTCCAGTTCGAATCGGAAACTCCTCGGATAAGTCATTTCGGATACGAAAACTGCTGGTTGAGCCGTCGTACGAGGCCTGAAGAAGTTGAATGATTTTCAGCAGCACGTGTTCGGTCTCCAGTGCTCTCCACAAACTGGCCCAGTCGATACAATCAAAGGCGGATTTGAATTCGATGAAGACGATGACGGTTCGTTTGTCGCATCGAATTCTTTCTTCGGTTAGGTGACGGAGAACGAATATCTGATCGATGCATCCTCGATGAGGTCTAAATCCAGCTTGTTCTTCCCGGGTCGTTTGCTCTCGATGTTTCTTTAGCCTCGATTATATGTTTTTCATAAATACTTTACCGACGATCGAGAGGGGGCTAATACCACGGTAGTTCTTCAATGTGCGAACTAATGATCATTGGACATATGCTGGAGGATAGACCAAATTGGGACAGGGTACACAAACTTATACGGACAATACTATCGACGAAGGAAGCAGACGCTAGACGATGTATAGAGAAAACAAATAGATAGTAAGACCCAACTAATACTCTGAAGCCATGCGACAAGTGTTTCCGGAGTGCGTATTGTATTTGGTTTCCAGGGGAATCACTTCATTCTACAACCCATAGCTACGCCCCTCAAAAAAAGTCTTGTCTGTCTAGTCTTATCTATCTTGTTTTGTCTACCTAGTCTTATCTGTCTAGTCTTGTCTATATAGTCTTATCCATTTAATCTATTCGACTTAAACATATACATCTATTTGCTGATACAGGATTATATAAACTAAAGAATATTTTGGACTGAAAATATTGTAATGGAAAATGAATGATAATTCAACCTAGATTAATTAGGCCGAATTCAAAATATTTAAACTAAGCAGACAAATAAGTTAATATAAAATAAATAGAACTGGAAAATTTTCCAGAAAATAAAATTTTTCAATTTTCCAGAAAAAAAAAAAAAATTACGGCGAAGGCAATTCTGACGTTTTGAGAATTTAGAAAAATGTGAAAAAAAACATTATTGAGTTTTAGATTTCCGTTTGCAACTTTTTGCAAGACTAATAGAAATTAATAAACATTTGTCCAAATTGTTCCGAATAAAACGCTTATTAAAATAATTTATATAATTTGACAAAAATAATATTGATAATATAGATTTTTGAGAAACTTTCATTCAAAATTTACTCCGAAATTCGTAGCCTTATTAACCGAAGACAGGATGTGGTTTACTCTGTAACAAATTCCGGCTTCAGAACTAACAATAAAAGCCAAAAATATCACTTAAAATTCGCTGAGCAAGTGTTACTTAAATTTAAATTTAATTAAAACCTAAATATACCAATTAATTGAGTAATTAAAAACGTAATAAATTGCATACAATTAAGAACACGGCAATTAACGCTTATCGTAAATTATGTAAATTTAAAGAAATAACAGAAAAGCAATTGTTAATTAATTGTTTTAAAGACATATTTTCTTAAATATATCATATCATCAAAATATATCTACATTGATCTACGTTTTTTAATTTTGGATTTTTCAGAAAAAGCTTTTCACAAAATGTTTGAATTTTGAATGAACGATGTTGGCACCACTGTAATTTTGGAGTGCGAGTCGCGGTTGCATGCAGCCAGTCGGTCGCCAAACTTCGCGTTAAGCGTTTGTGTCAAATCGGCGTCCAAGTGTCAGTTCGTGATTCATTCGCCCGACGAAAATTCCACAACTAATTAGGACCGAACGGGGCGAAACTTACCCAGATCCGACGTGCAAAAGGAACCTGAATTTACCAACATACTTATCCAGTGTCCGAAGATCTCGCTGGAGTCGATTTGCAGCTGGGTGAGTACGTTTTTTTCGGCAGAATTTTCTCTCTTTGTATTGTTTGGGGTGACACCCCTATTGTTTTCCTCTCACCCTCTCCTAGCCTGCCCGATCTATTTTATCACACGCAAAACATTCCAATCGACAGAAAAAGTAACGAAAATATAATATTTGGCAATTATAATAATGATTAGTGGTAGTAAATAATAATAAGGAAATGCTTGAAATAAGAAAACATAAACAAATGGTTAAATGCTTAAGTAACAGCAAAAACAAGTGGAATAGTTAAAAATAGTAATAACAGTAAAATATTGATAATAAAATGCATGAAATGCTAATAGTAAAACAAATAAAATAGTTAAAGTGGCAATAACAAAAGATTTGGAACTGTTAAAATGGTATTAACAATACAATTAGAAAGGTTAAAATAATGATAATAACTATAAATATAAATGATTATAATAATAACCATTTAAACTAGTAAAATCTAGTAATAAATAGTAACATATGAAATGGTTAAAATAATTAAATTGACTTAAACATTGATAACAAACCAAATGAAATTGTAACAAAGTTAATAATAAAACAATTGATGTGGTTAAAATATTAATAATACTGGTCAAAAGATAAACTAGACTAGTTTGATAAGACTAGACATAGAATACTACATAGACAAGACTAGACAGACAAGACTAGACAGACTAGACAGACAAGACTAGACAGACAAGACTAGACAGACAAGACTAGACAGACAAGACTAGACAGACAAGACTAGACAGACAAGACTAGACAGACAAGACTAGACAGACAAGACTAGACAGACAAGACTAGACAGACAAGACTAGACAGACAAGACTAGACAGACAAGACTAGACAGACAAGACTAGACAGACAAGACAGACAAGACTAGACAGACAAGACTAGACAGACAAGACTAGACAGACAAGACTAGACAGACAAGACTAGACAGACAAGACTAGACAGACAAGACTAGACAGACAAGACTAGACAGACAAGACTAGACAGACAAGACTAGACAGACAAGACTAGACAGACAAGACTAGACAGACAAGACTAGACAGACAAGACTAGACAGACAAGACTAGACAGACAAGACTAGACAGGCAAGACTAGACAGACAAGACTAGACAGACAAGACTAGACAGACAAGACTAGACAGACAAGACTAGACAGACAAGACTAGACAGACAAGACTAGACAGACAAGACTAGACAGACAAGACTAGACAGACAAGACTAGACAGACAAGACTAGACAGACAAGACTAGACAGACAAGACTAGACAGACAAGACTAGACAGACAAGACTAGACAGACAAGACTAGACAGACAAGACTAGACAGACAAGACTAGACAGACAAGACTAGACAGACTAGACTAGACAGACAAGACTAGACAGACAAGACTAGACAGACAAGACTAGACAGACAAGACTAGACAGACAAGACTAGACAGACAAGACTAGACAGACAAGACTAGACAGACAAGACTAGACAGACAAGACTAGACAGACAAGACAAGACAGACAAGACTAGACAGACAAGACTAGACAGACAAGACTAGACAGACAAGACTAGACAGACAAGACTAGACAGACAAGACTAGACAGACAAGACTAGACAGACAAGACTAGACAGACAAGACTAGACAGACAAGACTAGACAGACAAGACTAGACAGACAAGACTAGACAGACAAGACTAGACAGACTAGACTAGACAGACTAGACAGACAAGACTAGACAGACAAGACTAGACAGACAAGACTAGACAGACAAGACTAGACAGACAAGACTAGACAGACAAGACTAGACAGACAAGACTAGACAGACAAGATTAGACAGACAAGACTAGACAGACAAGACTAGACGGACAAGACTAGACGGACAAGACTAGACGGACAAGACTAGACAGACAAGACTAGACAGGCAAGACTAGACAGACAAGACTAGACAGACAAGACTAGACAGACTAGACAGACAAGACTAGACAGACAAGACTAGACAGAGAAGACTAGACAGACAAGACTAGAGAGACAAGACTAGAGAGACAAGACTAGACAGACAAGACTAGACAGACAAGACTAGACAGACAAGACTAGACAGACAAGACTAGACAGACAAGACTAGACAGACAAGACTAGACAGACAGGACTAGACAGGCAAGACTAGACAGACAAGACTAGACAGACAAGACTTGACAGACAAGACTAGACAGACAAGACTAGACAGACAAGACTAGACAGACAAGACTAGACAGGCAAAACTAGACAGACAAGACTAGACAGACAAGACTAGACAGACAAGACTAGACAGACTAGACAGACAGGACTAGACTAGACAGACAAGACTAGACAGACAAGACTAGACAGACAAGACTAGACAGACAAGACTAGACAGACAAGACTAGACAGACAAGACTAGACAGACAAGACTAGACAGACAAGACTAGACGGACAAGACTAGACGGACAAGACTAGACAGACAAGACTAGACAGACAAGACTAGACAGACAAGACTAGACAGACAAGACTAGACAGACAAGACTAGACAGACAAGACTAGACAGACAAGACAAGACTAGACAGACAAGACTAGACAGACAAGACTAGACAGACAAGACTAGACAGACAAGACTAGACAGACAAGACTAGACAGACAAGACTAGACAGACAAGACTAGACAGACAAGACTAGACAGACCAGACTAGACAGACAAGACTAGACAGACAAGACTAAACAGACAAGATTAGAAAGATACGTCGACAATTCATGACTAGACTGACAAGAGGAGACATACAAAACTAGACAGACGAGACTTCATCACATGACTAGACTGACAAGACGAGACATTCAAAACTAGACAGACGAGACTAAACAGACAGACAAGACTAGACAGATATACTAGACAGGAAAGACTAGGCAGACAAGAATAGACAGATAAGACCAGACAGACAAGACTAGTCGGACAAGATTAGATAGACAAGACTAGACAGACAGACTAGACAGACAGACAAGACTAGACAGACCAGACAAGAGTAGACAGACAAGACAATACAGACAAGACTAGACGGACAAGCCTAGATAAAACTTTTTTTTCTACCAGCCTGCTTGTAACGCTCTCACTAAACCCCATTTTCCACTTGGGTTTTGGTATGCACCCGGCTATCGCGCTTTGCGCATTTCTCCAGGGTGGGCATCCCGGACGGTTACTACCGCCCTGGTTGAAAATGCCTCCTCGGTGAGGAATAGACAGACAAGATGACAGGCAACACTACTGCTCTACGAAGACGGCCCACAGCTTCCACAGGGCTCAGTCATGGTCCCAACGTTGTGGAACGATGGGCTTTGCAGATGATCTTGCCCTGGTGGTATGTGGCAGAACCGTGGATGGGCTAAATCGGAAGGTAAATTAAGCATTGCTACTAATAGATAAGTGGATGGAAGCTAAACAGCTCAAGCTGGCACCTGAAACAACGGAGGCCACGATGAATTGTCGACGTATCTTTCAAATCAAAACGAGCTATATCGACATCACAACAAAGCGAGCTTTAAAGTATTTAGGCTTAATAATCGATTAAAACTTGTCACTCAGGGAGCATGTCAAAAAAGTTGCTCACAAAACTTTGGTGAGGCTCTTGTCTAATGTAGGAGGAGCCAGGACTACCAAGAGAAAACGGCTGTACTCTGTGGCCCACTCCGCAATGCTTTACGCGGCTCCTGTATGGGCCAGCTATGAAAACCACTAAACACAAGCTGGTAGCGGTATAGAGAATGCGGTACAGAGAATGTAATTAGAATCAGTAGCGCTTATAGAACTGTTTCAAGGAAAGCGTCCCTGGTAATAGCAGACATCCCTCCAATTGAGTTACTAGTGCTAGAGAGGCTTAGCATCTACTCAGCTAAGCAAATCGAACCAAATTGTCAATAAAAAAGAAGAGGATGGCACGGACTGCACTACTACCAGCATGGCAGAAGGAGTAGGTAGCAAGCGATAAAAGCGATAAGGGACATTGGACAAGTCTGTTACTAAACTACCATCCAACACAAGTCAGACAACACTAGACAGACAAGACTAGACGTACAGAACTGGACAAACAACACTAGCCAGACAAGACTGGACATTAGATATATTAAACCTTTATTGGCATAATTTATAAATATACATGCTACATATTAGGGCATCCAAACCGGTTAAAACCGAACCCGGTTAAGCGGGTTTTCTGTTAAACCGTAAAACCGGTTTTTTTTTCGAAAAACCGAAAGTAGGTTTTTAATTATTTAATTTTTTTCTTCAAATGGAAAATAATTTAAAATTTAAAGATTTTTTTTTTTAGATTAAAATTTTTTGTATTTTATTAATGAAGTATTATATGTGAATTTATTTTTACTCAAATAGAACGTAAGAGAACGTAATCTTGATCCTAAAGAAATATAAATACTTGTACTCCATTCTTACATTTTCCTGTTGAAATACGCAAAAGAAAGCCAAAAAACAAACTCTCCATCCCCTATCTAGTGCTTCTGTCCCGGCTGAAAGATAAACTTCCCCCCAAACTGTAACTAATTCTAGACACTGTCCCTGATATGTTTAAATAACCCTAAACCCAAGAACCCACCAAGACGCGAGACGAAAAGAACCGCCAAATCCACAGTCCCACCAACTCACAACTCTATGTTGTTGCCACCCCCGTCCCGACTGCTCGTTCTCCCTTTCTGACGTTTTTTTTTGCGTCGCCTTGGTAGTGTAGACTGATTTGCCGCCCGACTGCTGGTTATCCGCTGTTTCCCATCCATAAAAAAAATCTATCCACCTCCTTGGCTGAAAAGGAAATTTCATTTCCTAGAACAGGGGTCCACCCCGGCGGCGACACTTATTCAAATCATCATCTTACATTTTAGTCCAGTTTCGTTCTTTGATAAATAAATATATATCTACATTTATAATAGTTATAACATAAATAATTATCTCTTCGTAAAGAATTTATTCTAACAACAATATCTTTTTTAATCTTTACGTAGCTATAATGAAATAATACACAGATAATTTTTTTTATTTATTAAATAATTATAAATGGTAAATAAATATTTATTTTATTTGGTTTACAGCTGCACTATTATTGAAATAAGTTTTAAAAGATAATAATTAATTAATTTATTTTTTTATACTTAAAACCGGGTTTTAACCGGTTTTTTACTTTACGAAAAACCGAAAACTGGTTTTTTAAATTACATCAGTGTTTTGGATGCCCTACACTACATATACACAAAATCATTTAACCCTGTATTATATTTATTTTTAGTTCCCAAAACCCCACTTGGATAGACCCATTGCTCCTTCCATTCTTTAACCTTTTCCAGCATTTCCAGCCCACTGCGTCCTCACTCAGACACTGTTTTCATTTTTTCCCTAATATTCTAACCTTTTACACACTCTTCAAACTAGTGTGACCACCTATCCTTCCCTTCTCCACACACCACATATTTTTTATACAAATCCTTCATCCAGTACTTACGTCCACGATCTTCGCATCCACAGCGAAATCTGGCCAGGATTGATTGCGAGTTTAAACCTCCTTGGCGTTTTTAAATATTTCGGGAGGCCTCCACCTACTTGAATTACATCATATTGTCTATGGTATGTGCTCTTCGTTATTTTATTTTGCCGCGCTTGCAGCTCGACTTCCATCAGCCTCGCCACCAGCCTTCCCTCTTATCGAAACCCTTTCCCCCATTGATTCTCCACCTCTGTTATTGACATACCCCCATCTTTCATACCATTTTTTCTTCCCCAATTAGTCCCTCTCCTTTCATTCCTTCCTTCCCTACTTCCTTCTCTGAATACTTCTCTAATAATTCCTTCCTCCTGCATTCCATTAACCTTCCGTCCATATCTTGCCACCCTTCTACTTGCTTCTACTGACACCTTAAACGTATTAAGCTCCTGTAAGGCAATATAGGAAGGAGTCAACCTGTTTAATTGCAGGGCCTTTTTAAGAAATTGCAGCTAGGTTCTTTCAATCTTTTCTTCCTCCTTGACTCACTACACTTCTGCTCCATACATCAATATACTTCGCAGACAGGCCTTCCATATCATTTCTTTCGCTTGGTAATTCGATTTTAACTCTTTTCCCCATACTTTCCTGAACAACTATCCCACACCCACTACCTACGCTTTCTTCGCCACGTACTCAATGTGCTCCTTGTTACTACATCCACTCCCAAACACATACCCTAAGTACTTAAACTGATGCACTTGTTCTATCTCGCTTCCCTCCATTCAAAAGGTTCCTTCTTGCAGCTTCCGCTTTTCCTAAATCTATTTCGTTTTCCCGACATTTACAGTTCTCTTTTGAGGGAGAATCCTCAATGGGAGAATCTTTCCAGCTGTTTAATCATTTCAGTCAGTTCTCAGCAGACTTTCTCAACACACTACTACATCGTCTGCTTAGGCATTGCTCCACACTTTTTTCCTCTCTACTACAACTCCTCCAGCTTGACCCGCCGCCAAAACTTTTTTTATGTCCGCCACATACATGTTAACTAGTGCGGGGCTTAGTGGGCAGCCTTGTTTCAGACCCCTTCGTACCTTAAATTCCGTCGATCTACACTCATTTACTCTCATTCTACACCACGTCTCTCTATACAATCGTTCTATACATTCTCTCAAATTCTTTAGTACACCCTTTTGCTTCCCACAACCCACAAACATTTCCACAACATTCTCCTATTTACTTCTATACGCTGTCTTTAAGTCGAGGAACAGAGCAAAGAACTTTCCAGAGCTAAACCCGGCCTGAACTTCCGGAAGCAGCTTTCTTCCCCCCACCTCATCCCTTAAACGTCTCTCCAGTAGTTTTGCAAATATCTTGTATGACGAGTTCGTAAGTGTGATTCCCCTATAATTAATAAAGAGTGGACAAATAAGACTGGCCCGTCAAGACTGGACTGACAAGACCAGACAGACAAAGCTAGACACACAAGACTAGCCAGACAAGGCTTTTTTGTGGTTTGGGGGAACCTCGCACTAAACCCCTTTTTTCACTTGGCTTTTAGTATGCGTCACGCCAGTATAGCCTATTTCGCATTGCTTCAGAAAATGCCTCTGCCTCGACGGGGAATGGAACCCTGGTTTCTCGCTTGTAGGCGGGAATGTTGTCCACTACACTACCGAGGAGGACAGACAAGACTAGACAGACTAGACTGAGCAGACACGACTAGATAGATAACACCAGATTGGTCAATGGAGACTAGACAAGCAAAAGTAGATATATGAGAATGAATAATCAGACACGACAGGATTATACAAAACGATACTTATAAACAGATAAGACTATTCTGTCGAGATTAGACAGTACAAACTATTATTGTTTTTTAATTATAACTAAAGATTTGTAGACCATTCTTTACTAGATTTAAACAAATTCGAAAAGAACTAAATTTAAAAGCCTGTAATATTGTGTACTTGGTCTAGTAAATGTGAGACTATAATATTTGGTACTAGATGTAATCCATAACTAGTATTAGTCTTAATTTTTAATGAATATCCATTCTTCCTTATGTATTCCTTATCTAGCTATATAGATTATATTCAATCTAAATATAGCTACATAGTTCCAACCTTGTTTATATTTAACTATATATCTAGTATATGTATTAACTTCTATTATTATATCTAAATGTGTTTAATTGAATTGAATTGGATTTATTCTGCGTGCAATTTTATTTTCGTCGGTAAACCGTTTCGAAACTCCTCCGCGCGTTTCTTTCTTGAGTTTGTTTTTATTTGCAATTAGTTTCCAAGGCGCTTTCGAGTCCATCAAGTTTATTTATTAGTTTTTATGTGTTTACTAATTGTCGGTTTACTTTGCAGAGAATTTAAAATATTTATCAATTATTATTACAATCAATTGTATAATCACTTTGGATATAATAAGACTAGATTATTAAGTGCAAGATTGTTTAAGTGGACTTATTTATAAATATATCCAGATGTATTAGTTCGTTTGAGCTATCAAAGTTTTAGTGTAAAGATAATAAATCTAGAGATAAGACGATAGATTTGTTAAAGACCCATTATTCATTATACAGAATTACTTTAAATATTTTATTTAAATTATTATTATTTATTTAAATTATTTAGAAATACGTCTTTTCTTCAAAAGTTAAATTTTTATAATATATTCTTTGACAAAAAAACACTAAGAAGGGGTAGGAATTTTTGGAGCAAACTTGGCAGAATGTTTCGCGTTGTGCCCGATGTCTATACAACATATGAATAGAAGTGAATAAAATATATTTCTATAATTAAAACTCGTGCAGAACTGCATTTTTTGTAGTTTTAATTCAGTTTAGGAACCCTTATAGGATCATAACTATATATAAGAATATGTATGTATACCTTTCGTTAACATCATCAGTATAATTTGAGGCATTGAGCGCAAAAGCGGACTAAGCCACAATTTTTCTGATTTTTACTTTCTGAATCGAGAAAAAGTGAATTAACCCACAATTTTTCCTAATCAAAATTAGATGGCACAAGAAAAAGAGTTATTGCATTGAATGTTTTATTTATTGTCTGTGTGCAATAGTGGACTAAAGTTGGTTGGTCCGTTTTTGCTCAGTCCAGATACAAATATGTGATGGAACGTGTAGTTAAAAAGATAGGTTAATGTGTTTGCCATTGTGAAAATAAGTAGAAGTTTTGTAGGCTTATTAAGCCGCTATTTTTGTATTATACACAAATATAGTGCATCAGTTATGACAACACAATCAAAAACCGTGGGAGAGGAAATTCAGGGTAATATTTTTGTATTATAATTCAATCTGGTGAGGAGCCAGATAATTTTCGTGAATCATGCTCAGAAAACATGCCATCTGATGAGAATAGCTGGTGTTCTGCAAGTATACCGGATCCTGATCCATTGGAAGTAGATGAAAGTAGTGGTATACGAAGCAAAGTAAAAAAAAACGTGTTACGAACGAACAGGTTTGAATGCGGAATCAGAGAAAACAAAAGCATGCACATGCTGAAGAATATGTTAATTCGAAGGATAATCTTGTAGGTACCTAAAAACAACCAAAAACAGGTGCATACCGTTGCAGTGACAAAAGTGTTATTCGAAGATAAATGAAGAGCGGCAAATTGAAATATTTAACGAGTTTTATAAGCTAGTAAATTATGACTTAAAGTCATCATTTTTATTTACAATGATCAACGTTGTTAATAAATCTCTAACATATTCGTAAAATCAGTATTCCAAAAGGATAAACACTAGATTTGCTTGAGAGGAATATAACAAATCGAAAATCTGCTGAGGACCAATCAAAAGTGGAGTGGTTAAAGATTCAATGGTTGCGTTTTGTGAGAGAAGAGCCGTTTAAAATCTATTTCACATATTCAAACAATATTGACGTGCTGTTTAATAAAGTTGAAATCGGCAAAAGACACTCCCAACTGATCGCAAAAATAGATGTACTTTATCCCAATGGGCGGTGTCTAAATCTGTTAAAAAAGAAAGACCTTAGTTTGATGGAATATATTCTACCTATATATCACGCAACCACCAACAATTATGTAAATGAAGTACCTATGCTTGATTTTTGTAGTGAAGAAGATGTGTAATAAAGTTTTGTAATAAGTTTTCGTTTTAATAAGTCGTACTCTAGCATTTAAATGAATTTGTTAACGGACTATTCCATAAAAATTTAAAACAAGCCAATTCAAAAGTGAACTAACCCATATCAAAATCATATTTTTCAATAAATATTGGGGTAACTAGTTATGTTTCCAATAATAGACATCTTGCATAGAATCAGAAGCTACATAACATGAACAAATGCAAAAACGTTTCGAAGAAAAAAAAATGCTTTATAATACAATTATTTTGTATGCCAAATATCTCAATTTTATATGTGTTGGGGTTAGTCCGCTTTTGCGCACAATGCCTCATTTGTAGTTGTAGTTATAGTCAGGGCGGTTCTTATCAATTTTGGCGCCCTGGGCTATAAACCAATTAGCGCCGTAGGGCCTAGGCATTGAAATTCTTAAATAGGTATGATTTTTTAATATTTAATTGCAGTTATAAATACAATTATTTTGTTAAATGAAGTTCCCGTTAACCTACATTTCATTTTTAGTTAAAATACAGGGAGCTTAAGGATAACAAGAATGATGACAATCCCAAATAATTTTTTGTGATAAGAAATAAAAAAGAAATAGCAATATATTAATTTTTATTTTTATCATTTTATTATGTCTTTTACTTATGGTTTTGATTCCCTTGTGAAATCGCAAAATATGCAACATAAACGGTCATATCTTTTGACCGCGCAGACTTATTAGGTTTGATTTTTTCACAACTAAAAGAGACCGTAGACACGAGTATTTATTATGAATTTCAACTTGACACCTCTACGCGTTCCTGAGAAAAGGGGTCTTTACAGATAGACAGATAGACGGACAACAAAGTGATTCTATAAGGGCTCCATTTTCCTTGAGGTACGAAATCCTTAAAACTGAATTAAAACTACAAAAAATGCAATCTGCAGTTCTGCACGAGTTTTAATTATAGAAATATCTTCTATTCACTTCTATTCATATGTTGTATAGACATCGGGCACAATGCGAATTTAGGCTATATGGATGAAAAGTGCGAGCGCGAGCCGCGAACGCTACCTCACTCAGCGGTCTTACTCGGACTGTGCATTCATCCTTTCCCGAATGTATTAATTGAGATATCGAAACTTAAGCATATTTAAAAATTCCTCATCTTTTAGTATGGCCCTTTTTATACCGATAATGTATATAGATATATACATCTGAATACTGATACTGAACATTGTTAACGAAATGTATACGTGTATTTTAAAAATATACCTATTGAAGAAAAGGCTCTAAAGTATTTCATTTCTTAGTTATGAAATCTCAACAAACCCGATATTAAATATACAGACCTATTTATTGATTTATTGCAATATGCTAGACTAAACACTAGATACTACATTTGCAATAGACTAAACTACTATAAGTTTTTTTTGTCCATTTGAACCTAAGAACTTAAATTCAAAACGAAAGATTCGATGTAAATTAAGACTAAACTTTATATTGTCCATTCTCAAGCCTATCATATTGTAATTGTCTAGACCAGGGGTTCTTAAACTCATGTAGTCTGAGGAGGACCCCCTTTTCAACAAATTTTTATTTGCGGACCCCCTATTGAACAACTTTGTTTTTTACGGAACCCACCCTAACTCTAGGCATTTCACGTTCTTCATGACACTTAATTTCTGGCCAAATAATCTTATAGGCACTACGTTATAATAAATAATGGTAAAAATGTATCTGTGGTTATTCTAAATAAATGGACATTTTTATTAGGTTAGGTTAGGTTTTGACCCGCAGCCAAAAAACCTTTTTTGGCTGCGGGTCAAAATGTGAATATTAAGAAGACGTTTGTGTAAGTAAAACTCTTCCATTCCTCATACATTTTAAAAATTCTGTGCTTATTTCCTTGGAATCGTACGTTGAAATCATTATAACGGTTCATTATGTCTATGAAGAACAAAAGTCATTTTCAGCGGTTTCGTGAAGAAATATTTGTATATCATGAATACACTCTACAAATTTATTAAGAACTTTGCTTTGACGTATTTCAGAATGTAACGGCAAATTTAGATTCAATTTCCTCCAAAAAGCGCCTTTGAAGCGCCTATGTATAATACTGATCGTACTAATATCATGTTCAATCATGTACAATCTCAACAACTTTTTCCATTACATCCTTAAGTTTTTGCGTAGATGCCTTTGCTAATAAATTTTATTCATGTACGGTACAATGAAACTATAAACTATATAAGTGAACGACTAAGTTGAATTTCCATTAGTTTTACAAACCCAACTTTTTCCTCTCATACTTGGAGCACCATCAGTTGTTATGGAAAATAATTTACTATTTAAATCCAGCACTTGCCCATTTTTGCAGTTTGTAAACTCTTGTACTTGACGAAATATATCAGTGCCATTGGTCGTGACAATCATTGAAGGAAGAACGAGTTGCTCATTCAGATTAGAACTATTTATTGATGCAAATCTTATAATAATTGTAACCCTACCCATACTATTTATATCGGTACTTTCATCAAGTGGAAAGCTAATTTTGTCACTAGATAACAAATCATGACTTTTTGACATGTTCATTAATATTTTTGGCCACTTCTTCAACGCGACGCTAAACTGTTCTAGCTGACAATGACATTTCATTGATTTTCTCAATTATTTGTTTTTTATTTACGAAGTTATTATATCGCACCTCCAACAGAAAAGTGACACAAGTGCGAAATGCCGGATGAACAATCGCCATTTTTAAAACTGAAAATTGGGTATCTAGGATCAATTATTGCCGGCCAGAAAGCGGAAGTGTCTTTTTTCATCTGAGCAGATTTTCAACAGAAAGATAGCAAATAAACAGTTGTTCTCAGAAATCAGTAATTCGCACTTGTGTCACTTTTCTGTTGAATGTGCGATATATGCAAATCATAGTGATTAAATGAAACATTTTTTTCAAGTTTGTCCATGTTAAACATTTAGTTGTCTATTTAGTGAAGTTGTGGAACCATTCTGTAGTTACATAGCTTACCTTACCTTCGTTCTACAATGGACGAGGGTAGATGGTCTGGATTTTACACCGGATCTTATACCTATACAATACTATTGAAATAATGAAGTACATATTAGACGACAACTTTTATAAAATTAAGAACAATACTTAAGTGGGTCACTTGAAATTATGTAATGGGTCACTCGGTGAATCGCGGGTCATACGTTGCCGACCCCTGATATGATATATCATCGTCTTATTGAACTGTTTCCAACCATCTCCAGGTCACTCGCGGATCCCCACCAATAAGTACGCGGACCCCAGTTTAAGAACCTGTGGTGTAGACCAGGGGTCTCCAAACTTTCCAGCCTTAGGGCCATACTGATTACTCCAGTAAGTTCCGAGGGCCAAAACCATATTATCATTGTTGCCGGTGGTAAAAAGTGAAATAATCAGAAAAATTCGAAGCTATGAAGCGCGGATTGAAATCGCAGCAATCTTCATTTACAAAACTCAAAACTGAACAAGAGGCTGCAACTCGTGCCAGCTTTCGTGTGGCTCTTGAAATTGCAAAACGTGGAAAACCATTCACCGATGGAGAAATGATCAAAGAATGCAATTGCAGTAGCCGAAGAAATGTGCCCTGAAAAGGTAAATTTATTAAAAACTGTCAGTATGTTAGCAAACACTGTGGCTCGAAGGGTAGAAAACATCGCTGAAAATATATCCTCTCAACTGTTCGACAAAAATGGACATGTTGAGTGGTTTTCTTTGGCCTTGGATGAGTCAACGGATGTGTCAGACAGATACTGCTCAGGTGTTGATTTATATTCGAGGAGTAGATAAAAGCTATGAAGTGCATGAAGAACTTCTTGATATGTATAGTATTCATGGCACAACTACTGGTACAGATATTTTTAAAGGAGTTGAAATGGCCATTAATCAAAAGAACCTTCGATGGAAAAACGATTGAAATGTATTACAACTGATGGAGGCAAAAACAGGAGTGGGAAAGATAAAGGAGTGGTCGCTCTTGTGTCAAAGGCTATAGAAAATGACGGTGGTTCAAAACCATTAGTCTTACATTGTATCATTCATCAACAGTCTTTGTGCGAAAAATGTTTGGATATGTCTGAAGTTCTGAAACCAGTCATATCAACTGTTAATTTTATCAGATCTTTTGGGCTGAATCACCGACAATTCCGACAATTTATTGAAGAGATTGGAGAAAATGACACCTTATCTTGGCTTAGTTGTGGGAAAGTCCTTCAGCGCTTTTTTGAACTTCGAGCAGTGATCGAAATTATCGAACCTCTTACTGAATTACAAAACAACGCATGGCTGTGGAAGTTAGCATTCTATGTTGATTTGACAAAACATGTGAACGAACTGAATTTGAGATTGCAAGGAGAAAACCAGCATCTTCCTGATTTATACACTAATATCAAATCATTCCGGAAGAAATTGATACTGTTTCAATCACAACTACGAAGTAAATGTTTTTCACATTTTAAAACATGTGAAATATTCAGCCACACCACTGAGACTGAGTTTCCTATCGATTTTGCAATCGAAACTTTGATTGCTTTGAAAATAAATTTTGATACTCGTATCTCGGACTTTGATGCCATTGCGAATCAAATTAAGATTTTTCAGAATCTTTTTGATACTGACATTGAAACCCCTAGCCCCGGAACTTCAAATGGAAATGATTGATCTACAGTGTAGTGATATAATGAAGAACATATATCAAAACTCATCTTTGTTGGAACTTTATAAGAGTCTTCCACTGAGACAATTTGATAATTTGCATAAATTTGCTTGTGGGCTGTTTTGTGTTTTTGGTACTACTTATTTGTGTGAGAAGACCTTCTCCAAAATGAAGTACACAAAAAATGTTTACAGATCTAAATTAACTGATGAGCATCTTAAATCTCTTTTAATAATTGGTACAAGTAAAATTAGTCCACAACTACAAACTATTGTCAGTGGAAAATCTCAATTACATAAATCTCATTAGTATTTCATATGTCATTATGCTTGTTATAAGTTATGTTTTTATTTAAAATGTATAAAATGTTAGTTGGATTCATTTCAATAATTTGTTAGTTATTATATACTGAAGTTAAATTTTCTGCATATTATACATGTCTTTACTCATTACAATTCTGTGTTTCTTTATCCAACTTATCACAAAAACAATAACAATAAGCCTACAACAATGTTATGAGTAGTTAGCCCATGACCATATCAATGTAGATGTCATATTAATAATTATTCAACATAAAATTAGAATACTTCAGTAAACTAAATTTAATTTGCTATAAAAAATATGTTCTCTAAAAGGAGTTTTCAAGTATGCTAGCTCTCCGCGGGCCGTACAAAATCTGTCCGCGGGCCGGATGTGGCCCTCGGGCCGTAGTTTGGAGACCCCTGGTCTAGACAATCATATTTCCATGTAGTCTAGAAAAAACATTTTCCACTATAAGTAGACTAGTTTTTGGACAAGATATTTGCAATTTTGTCTTTCTTGTATTAGTTTCGTTGGTGATTTGGTTGTTTTTTTATGTAATTTGTCCGACTAGTTTGCGTGGAATCGAAAGTTTTTTTGTTTATTTATGGATTTTATAATTCGCACAAAGAAATGTGATTTTCTAAAAATCATTTTAGCGAATTTGCAATCGATAACAGATAAACGTTAACCATGATTCATCCACATTTCCCGTGATACACACACACATACAATCTACGCAATTTTATTTACATACAAAAACACATTTAAATGTCTAGTTTGAGCTGATTAAACTTGTTTGTCTAGTATTTTCTGTCTAAACCTTTTTATATGTGTATTATTGTCTTTCTAAACTGGTATGGTGTGTCTATTATGTGTAGTCTTTCTTGTATGTCTAGTCCTTGCCTGTCCAGTCCTTGTTTGTCTAGTCGTATCTGTTTAGTATTGCCTGTCTTGTCTATCTTTGCTGTCTTGTATGTCTTGCCTGTCTCGTCTAGTCTGGTCCGTCTACTGTTGTCCGTCTAGTCTTATCTGTTTAGTCTTGTCCATATGGCCTTGTCTGTTTAGTTTTGTCTGTCTAGTCTTGTTTGTCTAGACGTAGTTGTCTAATATTGTCTGTTTAGTCTAGCCTAGTCTTATCTGTCTAAATTTGTCTGTCTAGTCTTATCTGTCAAGTCTTGTCTGTATAATCTTGACTGTCTTGTCCGTCTAGTCTTATTGGTCTACTCTTGTCCTACTAGTCTTCTTCGTTTAGACTTGCCCGTCTAGTCTTGTCTGTATAGATCAACTTATTGTAGTTGTTGTATTAGTCATAAATGTAATTAGATTTAAAAGTATTTGCGATGACATCATATTAGATTGAAAAATGTAGTATTTTATGAGATTAATAAAGGTATTTTTTTTGTTATGTGTAGTGTTTGCGCAGTTCGTAAACAAATCCATTTAGTTTGTTTATCCTTTAGTTTCCACGTAAATTGAGTTTTTGTGTACGAGCACCCTAGAAATTGTCGACTAAAGCTGCTCGGTTGAAAAACCTAAATGCAAATACTTTACACCCCTCTGAGTCAGTTTCGAACATATGGGATTTTATTCCGCACTCGCTGCACAGGTTACGTAACGAGTTCAAAATACTTTCATTGAGAGAGGAAAAAGTTACATTAGATTTAATTAAAACTTTGGAAAAGTTTCGTTTTAAAGTAAGAATTGATGTGTAATTAGATAATAGCAAATATTTGTTTTGCACGTGATTTATTTTTGTGTAAATTAGTTAATCATTTCACAAAATGTGTTTCGAGTCAGAAACCAAGCCTGATTTAAAAAAAATCCAATTATTTTGTAATTATTTTATGGAAAACAAATTATCTTGTGATCTGCATACTAACTTACCCTCCTCCAAAACAAATATTGCGTTTGAGGTGTGTTTTACAATTAGATAATTAATTTAGAAAAATTCGCGTCCGTTTTTTTTTTTAGTTTTCTTTTTTCCTTCTCATCGATCGAACTTTTTCAAACAAAAAATTAATGTAATTGGATTTTGATGAACACCTTCCATATATTTCCATACCAAAAAGAGTCTAGAATATAGACATCGTCCTTCAAATACATAATCATCCATCATACCAACTGATACATCCATCCATAAATATTGATGTCACTCGCCAGTTGGTTTTAAATTTTATTTACCCTCTTAAATTCCATACTCACATTGATCAAACATTTCTATATAAATTCATCAAAGATAAATTGATTATTTTCATCTTTTCCTTTGATAAAACTAAATATTCTACCGTAAAGTGAATCTAAATATGATTAGTTTAATGAAGGATAGTGATCAAAATCAAGTAAATATTTTACGTCACACACGCGCTCATACCGATCGTTTAAGGTGGTCACACACTGTAAGGCCTCCCACACAGCTAGGCTGCGGTGGCCGAAATATTTGAGCAGCTAATCGGCAGTCAGTTGTGACCCTCTCGTCGAGCGATATGGACAAAATACGTCTGGCTGCTACGACAAATGCGCGGAGTCTAACGGCAGCCACATACATTCGCTGCACTCGCTCTGGCTGCGCGCAGCCAATGGGCTGCCGTTCAATCAGGCGTGTTCTAATGGCTGCAGTAGCCAGGAAATCGTGGTCGCCTAGTGCGCGGGCTTCCATACGCCGTCATGTGTTAGATTGGATGTCGACAGCTTGGCTGCCTGGCTGGTATGCAGGAGGCCTAAGACTATAGTTTTGTTCGCTTCGTAGTGTACAGAGCTAGAGCCTTTACAAAGAAATCTATCGCACGTCGATAACAAATCGATTCCGGAAGCGAGTGTCGGCCGCATTTGTACCAGAGGATAAATGTGTGATTAATTCACGCCAATTGGGTTGTTGAATAAAAAAAATATATTATATTAAAAAAAAATCGGATGTGCGATGCGAAAAAGTAAAAAAAAATTCAAATAACTATAAACAATTTAAAAGTGATTAATTACAAATTTTAAGAATTTTTTTTTGAAAATTTCAATTAATTATAAACAATTTAAAAGTGATAAAATTTTGAAAATAATCACTCCAAACGCGCCATAATTTGTTTGTGACGTCGAAAAGGTGAAACTTCATTCTAACATTCAAACATAAACATTCTTTATAAAATCGTCGTTTTTGGATTTTTTCGGCGCACTGTTTAAAACCATTGGTTTCGACGTTTAACAGTGTGGGACATTTAAAAACATTTTTGGAGGAGTTCTTTTTGTAGCACTCCTACACGATGATACGAAACAAGCACGATAACTTTTAATATTTGACATGTCTACTACAGCTTACCCATTTTACGTCACAACGTGCCGGGCTGTTTTCGGTACCGAGTTTAAAAAATTATTTTCACTTTGTTATAACTTTTCAATTACAACGAAAAAAAGCAAACAAGAAAGAGTTTTTTTATAAAACTTATCTTCTTCTTCTTTCGAATAGGCCTACTTTGGACCACGCTTGTTCAACTGTTGGGCTTTGACCTTTGCCCAGTATTGTCGCATCTTCTGCCGGTGTAACTCCTTTCTCTCTTCTGTCCAGGGGGTACCTTTCCTTCGAGGTTTTTCCTGAAATCCACGAACTTACTTTAGGGTGCGTCTCACAGACTGTCTGTTTTTGAGATCTGTTATTCCCAGTTCTTTAATATCCTTCTCGGTCTCTGTCAACCAAGTGGTACGAAGCTTCTTATTTTGCCAGAAGGTGAACAGACGGTTGGTTAGTCGGTTTGGAGGCAATCTTGCAATGTGGCCATAGAAAGGTACCCTTCTTTTCCTTGCACAGTCAGAGAGCATCTCAATATGTTCGTAGAGCTCAGAGTTATGCCGCATTCGGAATTCCCCATCTTCCTTTACCGGGCCTAGGATCTTCCTGAGGATTCTCCTCTCTCTGATTTCCAATTCCTCTATTAGACCCCTTCGGTTCAAGGAAAGACACTCCATGGCATATAGGGCTTCTGGTCGTAAGACTGATGTGTAGTGCTTAAGTTTCAGGTTGCGTGACAGGCATTTCTTATTGTAAGTGTTCTTAGTCAGCCGATAGGCTAGTTCTAACTTGCTGACTCTCTTGGATAATGATGCTCTTTCTGATAAGTTGGGTTCAATCCATTCGCCGAGATACTTAAATTTCTCAGTCCTCTTGATGTTTCCCTGTTCTAGTAACATTTCTCTGTTTGCTTCTCTAATGTTGGTGAAGAATTCTGTTTTCTCCAGCGACACTTGAAGACCCACTTTGGCAGCCTGTTTTCTGAGGCAGTTTACCTGCATTGTTGCCATCTCAAGAGAATCAGCAAACAGTGCCATGTCATCTGCAAAGGCCAGGCAATCTACAACCAGTCCATCGTTCTTACGTCCCAGGTAGATACCACTCTGAGCACCCAAATTGTTCAGTTCCTTGCGCCATTCTCTCATAACTTTTTCAAGGACACAGTTGAAGAGAAGTGGGGAAAGTCCATCTCCTTGTCTCACTCCAGTTTTTATTTCGAAGCTTTCTGAAATCTCGCCTCTAAATTTAACCTTGAAATGGGTGTTCGTCAAAGTTTCTAAGATTAGTCTGCGGGTTTTGTTGTCTAGTGCTAGTTCCTGGAGTACTTTGTTAAGCGTTCCTCTATCAATGGAATCGTAGGCCTTCCTAAAATCAACAAAGGTGACGACCACTTTGCGGTTTCTCATTGGAGTATATACAGTACAGTTTTAAGGTTGAGGATCTGTTCAACACAGGATCGGGTCTTCCTGAAGCCCCCCTGGTATTCTCCCAGTTGACTATCCAACTGATTTTCTGCCCTTGTTTGTAAAGCCTTCGAGAGAATCTTGTATGTTACCGGGACTAGAGAAATTTCAAGGTAGTTGTTTAGATCCGTAAAATCTCCCTTTTTATGAAGCGGATGGTTCAGAGCAGATTTCCAATCGGGTGGTAATTTCTCTGTTTCCCAGATGTCCTGGATAATCTCGGTTAGCTTGCGCACGGCATTGTTTCCAGCACCTTTCCACAGTTCAGCAACGATAGAGTCCTCTCCAGCTGCCTTATTATTCTTAAGAAGTTGAATGATCTGGCCAACTTCTTCCACTGAAGGGGGAAGCGAGTCCGGGTTTGGTGTGGTTTGTTTATAGTGGAAGTCTTCGCTGGGTGGGTCATAGTTGAGTAGATTTTTAAAGTACTGAGCCAAAAGGTGGCAGTTGTCCTTGTCGTTATAAGCCAGTTTGCCTTGTGAGTCTCTGAAGTGGAGGCTTGGCGGAGCGTATTTTCTGAATACCTGCTTAAAGGTTCCAAAGAAATCTCTGGAATTATTCTTAGCAAAGCTCTCTTCGATTTGGGTTAGTTGGTTTTGTGTGAAGGTTCGTTTGGTTCCTCGAATTTTCTTGGCTGTAACCTTTCTTTGTTCCAAAAATGTATGCCAATTTTCCTTGGTCTTTTTAGAATTCCACTTGAACCAGGCTATCTGTCTTTGGGCTATTGCATTGTCACAGTCTTCAGTCCACCACGGATACTTCCTTCTTCTAGCGAGAGGGGCGAGTTCATTGGCCGCCTTGACAAGAGTCTCCTTCAGTTGGTCCCAGTTGTTTAGGTCTGTGTTGTTCAGTCTCTGACTTAGTTCTTGACTGTTCTTGAGTCGCTCGACGTCAAATCTTACCATTTTGGAGGTTCTGTGTAATCTAGTGTTTCTAGGCTGGAGTCTTATTTTGATCTTGGAGAGGTAGTGGTCTGAGTCCAGATTGGCGCTTCTTAGTACCTTCACGTTTTGTATTTCCTTTTGAGATTTGCGTGAAATGGCCACATGATCTATCTGGAATTCACCCAGGTGGGTATTAGGTGAAATCCAAGTCTTCTGCTTCTTTGGCAAGTGTTTGAAGGCTGTAGATTTCATGATCAACCCAAAAGTCCTACACAGATCCACCAATCGTTCTCCGTTGCGGTTGGTTCGCTTATGCGCCGGATAATTGCCCACTATGTTTCTGTATTTTTTTTCTCTTCCCAATTGAGCATTGAAGTCACCAACCAGTATGACAGTGTGCCTCTCTCGAAGTTTAGAGAAAATATCTTCTAAGTCTTCCCAGAATTTATCAGTTCTGTCTGGATTGCGTCTGTTGTCGTGGTTGATTGGGGCATGTATATTGACTATTCTGTAGCCCTTGTTTGCGCATTTGAGAGAGAGGATGGATACACGACTACTCGGGGTGGTAAAGTCGGTGACTGAATCCAGTATCCTGTGACTGATTATAAATCCTGTAAGTGGGGTACGTTCTTCATTACCCCACAAACCCACCTTTCCTTTGAGGATTCTGTAGCCTTGGGACTCGAAGGCATGTTCGTCCGTAAATCTGGTTTCCTGTACTGCTGTCAGTATTATGTTGTGTCGTGTTAGTGAATCAGTCAAATTATAAATATAAATCAAGTTATAAAACTTATATATAGGCTTTCGATTTATGACAAAAAAAAATTGATGCAAATACCCAATTTAAATAACACCTAGCAGAAACCTAGCCTATAAATTGAAAAATTTGGGCAAAATACAATGGACCACTTGGTCGCAGTGTTTGAAGGGTTAATTAAACCCGCAATACACATTGGACCAAACATAATTCACACATTCATAGCTTTAGTATGAACGATAATAAACATCAAATCATGAAAATAGTTTCCTTCACTTTTAACTTTTTCCTCTAACTTTCCTCAACTTTTTCCTCCAACTTACTTCATCTTTTTTCTCCAACTTTGTCCTCCAACTTTCCTCAACCTTTTTCCTCGTTCATACGTTTAGTTTAAATATAGGATAATAATGTGGACAATGAATTACTTTAAAATTCGCTTATTTTTTTATTTGTTTATTTATTTTGTTTCTTAATTTTTATTTATTTTGTTTCTTTATTTGTATTTTCTATTCTTCCTTCCGTGAACTTCATAGTATAAATTTTTGTACGAGTTGAACACTCTATTGGTCTACTTAACTACCTAGTTTACTTTTCGTTACATGTTGTGTCAAGAAAATTTCTGCATTACTGTTTGATGTTATACTACAACGGTGTCCAAACTGTGGATCGGAGTTCTATTGTGACTCAATTGTTATAAAAAGAATTTATTATTATAAATTTCTAAATGTTCTAAAAGTGCGGAAATTTCAAGTTAATATAGCGTATATCTAAAACTAGATCTCATTTCCAAATCTGACGCTTATTTTGGGTTACACACCTAAAATTTACATGGAAACAGTTAAAAAACGCTTTGATATCCTTCTTGATACCTGAAAAAATCGCGATAAAATTTTCACAAAAAATTCTTATTTTAGGTCAGAAAACTTGTGCGATTTCGGTTTTTTCCAAATTTCTCGCAAACTAAAAATTCTTCTTAGATTTGCGGATGTTGACGATTAGCATGGTAATCTTGGCTTTATCAACTGCCTGACGAAACAGTTGAATTGATATAAGGCCGAACCACTGGCGCAAGTTCTTAAGCCAGGAGTTACGTCGTCTGCCTGGTCCTCTCCCATCTACTCTTCCTTGCATGACTAATTGTAATATGCGATATTTGTCATTTCGCATTATATGCCCTAAGTATTGCAGCTTTCTTTCTATGACAACGTTGAGCATTTCTTTATTTTTACCGATTTGTTGGAGTATTTCCTTATTTGTGATATGATGGATCCATTATGTGCGCAAGATGCGTCTATATATCCAAAACTCGAAATCCTCCAGTCTATTTTGCGTCGCCTCTGTCAATGTCCAGGCCTCCAAGCCATATAGGAGAACAGGCATTATATAGCACCTTACCATTCGGATTTTAAGTAGAAGTGACAAGTCGCTGGAGAAGAACACTTTCTTTAGTTTGTAGAAAGAAGATCTATTCTTGCACGAATTTCTTTGGAGTAATCGCAGTCGTCATTTATGAAATACCAAGGTAGACATATTTCTCTACTCTCTTCACGCGTTCATTGCCAAGTATTAGTGTATCTCGGTGTGGGCCCTCGTTTTTAGATATCACCATGTATTTTGTCTTTGAGGTGTTTAATCTGAGTCCATACCGTTCGCTTGTAATTTTGACCTTGCTCATTATACTCTGTACGCTCTCCAAGGTGTTTGCTGCTATGTTAGTATCATCAGCGTATCGTATGTTATTGATGTTTTCGCCATTCATCTTAATACCTTTCATCTTAATTCATCTTAATAATAATTCGTTTGCGTTTAATGCTTATTGGAAAAATACACTACCTTTGGAGATAATACACTACCTTGCCTCACGCGTCTCCGAATGCATCCGTCCACTTTTATGACAGCCAGACAGCTGCCAATACAGGTTTGCGATAATTCTTATATCTTTTTTTATCTATGCTGGTTTTGTAACACCTGGATCAATGTGTCATGTTGTACGGTGTCAAACGCTTTGGCAAAGTCAATGAAACTAAGTTGTACATCTCGTCCCATGTCTCTACACCTCTGTATCATGACTTGGACTGTGAAGATGGCTTCTCTCGTTCCGAGCGCATTACGAAAGCCAAACTGCGTCTCTCCCACATGTTCCTCTCACCTACGATAGATTCTAGCATGTATGATCTTTAAAAACATCTTGACAATGCGGTTCATTAGGCTGATCAGAGTAGCTGATGGCTTCTTGGGGATTGTAACAAACATAGAGGTCATCCAGTCTACTGGCATTTCTCCCGTATTGTAGCTTTGATTAAATAAGTCAGTGGTGATGTTCAGGAATCGGTGCGAGTTGCAACATAACTGAATCTTTTCTGAGTGAATGTTATCTGGGCCGGCTACTTTCGCATTCCTCATTGATGTTATGCCGTTTTGAACTTCGTCTTTTGTAATGGTCGGTCCGTCGTTACTAGCAGCGGTAATATTATGGTGGTCTGATCTGGTGTCATTGAAAACTTCTGGTACATACTTTTCCCATACCTCCCGCTTTGTTTGTGACTTCGGTTACAAGTCTGCCATTATCATCAGTTAAACTTGATGGCGTTTTTTTTCTGTTGGTTCTCGTCATTTCCTTTACTTCGTGGTGCATATTAAAGTTATCATGTAAGGAATCCGTAGCATCATGGCCCTTTCGGAGTGTGGTAGGAAGTTTTTCACATAGGAAGTAATTTCATTTGCTACAATTATGCCTACTAAATTTTTGTGATAATCGTTATTACCAGAGTAGTACACAGTACAGTAGTACACTTCTTTGTGCTTTGGCATTTTCCTTTCCATCGCATTTCGCTAATTCTAGTCGTTTCATTTCCTGGATAAGTTTATGCGATTTACCGTCTTCGGTCATGCTTCGTACATTCCATGTATCTATTTTCGTAGCTGACCCGGAGATTTTTAGCACCCTCTGCCCATCAAAGGGCCGTCGGAGACTGAGGGCAGTTTTATTTGTTTTGTCAGCTATGTTAATTGTACTAGGAATAAAGATACTAATGACATGGTTTCCGTTGCGTTTCTCATCGCGGTGCCCATGCCGCTTCCACATTGTCTCACGCCAAGAGTTTTTCAGCTGTGCAGCTGTACCGATCTTCATGATCTCCACCTTTACGCGATACTGACGGGGCCGCTGCCCTCCGCCAGGGGAATGCCTATTTGATGGCGGCAAGACTCGCCATGTCATAGTGTCGTCCTTGGACTCTGCAGTATTTGTTCGAGTTAGTCTTTCCCGTAGACTATCTCCCTGCGTCCTGCTAACACTACCCCTGTATGATTGGGGACTGCTGATTTGATATTCGCAGCTAACCTTCTCTGAAGGCCGTTCAGTATCTACATGTGACCCTGCTGGTAGCCTACAGCCCAGCCTCAGCAACTAAAAATTACATGGGATTATTTTTGGTACACTAAATTTACTCAACTAGGTGAACAAAATAATCAACAAAATTATCATAAATTTAGTCTTAAATCAAGCGTTGTCTTAGCAACGTTGTTAACTAAAACTGTTTTAAAGTACAGAAATTTCAGGTCATTTGCGTATTTCAAAATTAGATCTGATAATTCAAACCTACCTGCTATATTGGATTCTGCACCCAAAATTTACCTGGAAAGCGCCGGCACCAAATATATGTTGTGCTGTGTAATAGTTTTAACTTAAAACTCAATAATAATTAGCTGTTTTTTTTCTATTTTGTGGTTTGCGTAGATTTTTTAGAGACTAACGTCTATTTAATTATGCAGATAAAATATTACCACAATTACTCGGTGGCATTTGCATAGAACGGAAGTAATATACATGTGGAAACATGTGTCGAAGCTGTTAGAATGTTAATTATTTCTCAACTTGGAATTTTTCAATATAAATAGAAACTAAATATTTTATAGAAATTTAAAACGTCCAAGAATATTATTTGATTTTCCAAGAATATTATTTTATTTTTATTTTAAATTTAGTTTTAAAGAAATATAACTGTGAAAGTATACACCGATTTTAATCAAAAGTTATCAAAAAAAGTTTTGAAAAATGATTTTATATAAGTTTCTAGAAAATCAGATTGAGAAGAAGTTGCACAGGTTTGGGCTTGAATCAATCAAAGATATCAACATTGTTCTTAAATGTCTTTGCGGAAGTGATAAAATTGTACAGAACTTTCTGTCGCCAAATTTTCTTAATCATGGTGGTAACATTTTTGCCGCCAATAAATTTTTTCTATAATTTAAACTTTTTGTTATCAACATTGTTATTGGAATTAGGGATGTTGCGGATGCAGATTGTTTCACATCCGAGGATCTTAAAATATTTTATAAAAAACTATATGTCCTACCCCAACCCCAAGTGCACGTGGTCATTTCCAGAGTTAATCTACCCAATTAAAACTACCAAAAAACTACCCAATTTAAAATACTTATATCTAAAATTCATTTAAAGTTTCATTTAAACATTAATTGTAAAAACGCATTCAAAAACCATTAGCTCTAAACAGTTTCCAAACACGTAGCGACCATAAAGAGCATCAAAATCGACTAAAAATCATTCGCGACACCAGATGTTGGGACCTATTGGTCGCTTTTAATCTTAAACCCTTTAAAAACCTTTACAAACTAAAATTATTACGTGTAAGACCACAATAAAAATAAAATCCGCATGAACATCCGCAATGATTATTGCGGATGCAGATGTCCAAATTGATGCGGAAGCTCCGCATTTGCGAATGCGAATATTCGCAACATCCCAATTGAAATTATGATAATTTGTTTCTAGTAGTGGTGTTATTGTGCAGACATTCTGCCGCCATCAATAAGATTCTTTGTAATTATTACATTTCTTTTATTTTAGGATTTAATGGTCAGGGTTTAATAAAATGGCTTGGAGATTCAAAGCGTCGAAATATAAAAATGCCGCGCCGATCGTTCCGAAACCGGAGACGTACGTCCGGGACGTATGCGTCGGATCGTACCAGACCTACGGGAACAACATCGCGGCCTCCGCGAAATTCATGGCCTTCAATTGGGACCACGCCGGCTCCAGCCTGGCCGTCCTGCCTATTGACGATTGCGGCAGGAAATCCAAACTAATGCCTTTGCTCCACGCACACTCCGACACCGTCACCGACATGGACTTCTCCCCATTCCACGACGGTTTATTAGCCACGGGCTCTCAAGACTGTCTCGTCAAGATTTGGAACATTCCAGAAAACGGTTTACAAGAATCCCTGTCGAACTGCGAATGCACGTTTTCGCACAAACAGCGACGGGTTGAAACCGTTGGCTTCCACCCAACAGCTAACTTCCTCTTACATTCCACCTCCTACACCACCTTAACCCTCTGGGACCTAATCTCCCAGCAAGAACTCTTCTCAAACGGAGACCATTCCGAAGTCATCCAATCCGTCAGTTGGAAGAAAGACGGAACCCTCTTAGCCACCTCCAGCAAAGACAAACAAGTCAGGATCATCGACCCTCGCGTCGAAAACTCCTGCATTAACACGGCGAACAGCCACCAGAGCATCAAGGATTCCAGGGTGGTTTGGTTAGGGGACTCCAATAGGGTTTTAACGACGGGTTTCGATTCCCAAAGACTGAGACAAGTGATTATTAGGGATTTGAGGAACTTTACAGAGACTGAAAAGACTTTGGAGCTGGATTGCTCCACCGGCATTCTCATTCCACTTTATGATGCCGACACGGGAATGCTTTTCCTCGCAGGAAAAGGTAAACTTTCTGGAATTTTAAGAAATTAAAAAAAAGACGTTAATTTTTAGAGTACATGATAAACTGTATGGGAAACTATTGGTCCATACAATCTAAAATTGTTCTTGTTTTATCGACGAAATTTAGACTGACTAAAACTAGTTTAGACTAAACTAATTAATATTCACCCTCGCTTATAATAGACATGTTCAGTTTAAACAATAGATTCGGACTAATTTGAAGTATCATTGAACCTAGATTGCACTACACTATTATTAAGACTAAACAGTCTAGATTTCAAACCATTTATTTTTTTAGGTGATACGACTATTGGATACATGGAGGTGACGGACAAAGAGCCGTACCTGATCGAGGGTATTAGACATTCGGGCGAGCAGACTAAAGGCGCCTGCCTGATTCCAAAACGCGCTTTGAATGTGATGCAAGGAGAGGTGAACCGCATCATGCAGCTCACCAGTAACTCCGTCATTCCTATCACGTACCAGGTGCCCAGAAAGACCTACAGGTAACAACATAAATAATTTATGTTGGGTTATTAATATTATTTAAAAGATGTAGGAGTTTAGCAAGTTTTTTTTTGTTAGGGAGTTTCATGCGGATTTGTATCCGGATACGGCGGGATTTAGTACGGAATTGACGGGGGAACAGTGGTACCAGGGGAAGAATATCCCGGTGCCGAAGATGTGTCTGGATCCGGCGAAGAGGGAGAAAGGCGAAGAACCGATTGTGGTGAGTATTTTTAGAGTACTTTTAAGGTAATTTGTCGTTGCGGATATCCTGAGGGCATTGACCTAGGAAGGAAGGAAGGTCGGACATGTAGATGTTACATCGGCGGTTTATGGATTTATGCGGGCGGGATAATTTTTTTTAAAATTTGTTATTAAAACTAATTAGAGATTTTATGGTCTATGATTAAGTAATTACTTGTTTTTCGGAATTATTAATTACTGAATTATTTAATGTGCAGAGAAATTGCAATTATGGTTTGAGAATTTTATTGAATTTTTTTTATCTATTTAGAGACCAGGAGTGGCCAAAGCGTCGACCGCATAACTATTCCTAGTCGCCCTCTTGCCTAATATGAGGCATTAAACGCAAAAGCGGGCTAACCTAAACATATATAAAACTGAATAATTTGGCAATTAGTCCACTATTACACACAGACAACATACAAAACATTCAATTCCTTCTTTTCAATAACAACTCCTAACAATTTCCTAACAACTACTTTTATACTGCTATCTAATTATGATTAGGAAAGTGTGGGTATTAATGTATATAAATATATATTCACTTCTGCTCGATTCATAAGTAGTAAAATAAGAACATTAATGCCACAATCGTAAATTCAGAAAAACCGTGGCTTAGTCCGCTTTTGCAGTCAATGCCTCATATGTACATATCTCTGATGTCCTACACTCTCCCTCTCACACAGTGTACGAAACAAGCCGTGCGACAGATATAGTATTCGTATTATTTATATCTTTAAATTGATTTTGGCCAAGAATGGCCTTTTGGCAATATTCAGTATTGGTACAAAATGCTAAAGTTGGTTCTTTTGACAGTAAAATATTGAAACACCCGTTTCTTTATTTTTAAAAAGAAACGGTTGTTTTTGTATGAATCTTTATAACAAATTTCTCATCTGTAACATCTTCAGTTTTTGAAATAAAAACATCTTAGTAAAAAAACTTAAGTCCTATTATCCAACCCCTTTGGAATGAAATTTTCAAAAATCCTAAAGTAATGTACTTTTCACATTTCACGTTCTTATGTTAAGCGGTTGGAACTGTGTGTTGATAATTTAGTCACTCATGCCACTTAAGTTTTTATATATGTAGATTATGTGTTTATTTATCTATAATAATTCCTGATGAATGAGTCAATTAAATTCTGATTTAGTTGTTGTTAGCTATTAATTTACTAATGAACTAATTGATTTAGGTGCATAGAGGCAGTTTGGAGAAGTTGATAGAAGAATACAAATCAGAAAAGATCTGTGAGCCAAAACCAGCTGTAAAGCCTCCCGCAAGTCAGGTGAAGGCAGAAAACTCTCCGACCAAAAACGAAATGAACAATCCTGTGAAAGAAATGATCAAAGATATCGAAAAGGAAAAGGTAGATACGAGCGATAGCTCAGAGAAATTGAACGTGCTGTGTAAAAATAGCGAGAATCTGAATAACGGTCAGCCGAAGGCGGCCGAGTCGGAAATTTTACCCCCGAAACCTTTGCCCAGAACGTCGCGAACCGGTTCGGTCTGCGAACCGGAGGAAATGCTTCCAAAACCCGTCGCCAGACCTCGTACTAACAGTTGTGCTCCGATTGTAACCTCAGTTAACCCTAATTTACCCATCGCTGGTGGATACAAGGTGCCCCCCTATTTTCTCGGTGTTTTTTCTTATCTTTAGAACGTTTTTTTTTTTTTGCACTTGCTTGCTAAATATTCCACACTAACTATCCACACCCTGCATGCGTCACGAAAAGCAATACAAAATGCATTAGTTTATAGTTTTTGCACCAGAATACGTTTGATTTCTATGCAAAAAAAGAAACGGTTTTTGCAACATTTTTTAATTTACTCTTCGTTTACTTCACCACAAATTATGAATGTTTTTCTTTCTGTTTGTTATCAATGTTTTGTATTATTTTTCCCACCTTTTTTTCCTTTTTGGGAAAACTACTAAATGTTTTTAATTATCTATGTGTAGCCTCGACTTGGACCAAAACCCTTCACCGCCCCAAAATTCACCGAAAACGAGAGTTTCGACAAAGTATTTTCAGTTCCGGCCGCCCCCGGCACGAACGGCGTTCACGAGGAACCCATCCAAGAGTCGGAAACCCCCGTCGAGGAGGAACCACCCTCCCCAACCGAAGAATCCAAAGACTCCCCCGACGAGGACCCTTACAAACCCAAAACGCCCAGCACGGCCGAGCGTCGAAAACTCTTCGAAAACCGTTCCAGTTCCAAAGAAAACGAACCGGACGATAATTTTGACGTTGATCAGGGTGGTAATTTTGAAAGGACTAGGAGCATCGCAGAGAGGAGGAAGATGTATGAGCGGTCGCAGTCGAATCAGGAAACTACAGCCGTTGTTGAGAAACCGGATGGTAGTCCTGTTTTGTTAAGAAGGAAGGATTCCTTTAAGAACAGGAAGAATGGAGAGATTTTGAAGGAAGACAATAATAGGAAGAGTGCGCCGATGACTAAGCAACAGAGTTTGGATCCGATAGCAGGGAGGAAGTCGGAAGTTCCTGTGCCTAAAAGAACTTCAACCGTTTTTGGTTAGTTCACAAATTGCAATTAAAGGTTTTGGTTTGTTAATGTAAGAATTTTTGTTTGTAGGAAGAGTTTCAAAGTTTAGACATTTGAAGGGAACACCCGCTCACAAATCGTTCCATATCGAAAACGTTCGTAATTTGAGTCGTCAGATTTCTGGAGAATGTGATGGTTTTCATGGTAAAACTCTGTTAACACATTTAATTATTAAATGCACTAATTAAACTTTTTTTATTTAGCTAATTCTGAGAGGGTTGCTGTTCCATTAAGTGGTCCAGGTGGAAAAATAGCAATCTTCGAACTGAACAAGACAGGTCGTTTGGCGGATGGTGTGATTCCAGCTTTGGTTCACGGTAACAACATCATGGATTTCCAGTGGGATCCCTTCGATAACAGGCGTTTAGCAGTAGCCTGTGACGACGGCCTTATCAAACTCTGGTCTATCCCGGAAAATGGTCTTTTGGAACCGACAAATGAAGCCGAAAACGAATTCAACGCGCATCTCGACAAAATCTACTTCATCAAATTCCATCCCACCGCCAAAGATGTTTTGGCTTCGGGTTCCTTCGACATGACCATTAAAATTTGGGACCTTGCGACGTTAACGGAGAAATATGTTTTAAAAGGACACGTGGATCAGATGTTTAGCTTCGCTTGGTCGCCTTGCGGGTCGCTTTGTTCCACGGTCAGCAAAGACGGTAAAATAAGAGTTTATAAGCCCAGGAGCAGCGATATGCCGATTAAAGAAGGCAAAGGACCGGTTGGGAATCGAGGCGCGAGGATCATTTGGGCTTTGGACGGAAACTTCGTCGTTGTGATGGGATTTGACAAAGTTTCTGAAAGGCAGATTATGGTTTTCAAAGCGACGGATTTGAGTAATCCGTTGAATACGATCGGCCTAGATGTTTCACCCGCCATTCTTATTCCTTTTTATGACGAAGACAGCTCAACATTGTTTTTAACAGGAAAAGTAAGTGATTTCGAATATATGAGACAGTGGTATGTATATTTTGCATTAGGATCCAGATTTCTGAAACGTTTCACTTTTGGACAAATAGAACCGTACTGTTATATCTCAATTTCTGACAAAACCAAATTGATTTTCATAAATTATATCATGTTTAGTTAAAAAGGAAATAAGCTTATTATAGATATTCTTCTTGATTGATTTAGCTATATTATCTTTATGAGATCTCGGCTTATAGTTTGTAGTTAGTTGTTGTTACCGTGCTTATCTCCCGAAATCAATACCGGAATAATTTAGGTGACTAAGGCACTCGGCGAGATACCCTGATTCGTACAAATATGCTCAAGTGGTTCACTAATTTTATCAGCCTATTTGTTTGGTCACTCTGTGTGAACAATAGTCGCCAATACTCCGTCAATAAGACTATGCTGGTATGCAGCTTGTCTCTCTAGGAGAGTTTGAGACTCGTTGTTACGTTGTTTTAATTGTCGTGGTCTAGCCTCTGTAGTTGTTCGTTGATCAAATATTTCCCACCATTTTTTGTTTTTTCTCGACCCTTGTTACAATTTCTTCATTTTGTGGCCATGATAAGACTTGCATCAATCATTACTCTTTCTGTCTGAGTTCTCCACTGTTCAGTGAAAGGGCACTTTAATAAAATATATGCTGCTGTGTTTTCTTCTCCACATCTGCATAATGGTGAATCTCTTTTTCCGAATATGTGGAGATAGACTCCTACGCAAGCGAAGCCACGGGCTATAGCTACTACTTGTATAAAAACTAACAATTGGGAATATGCATGATTTTTAAATTTCATGCATACTCCCTATTAAATTTGTATGAATTTATTTTTAGGGAGATTCGACGATTTATGCCTTCGAAGTGACCGAGGAGTCTCCGTACATTTGTCCGTTGAGTCACCACCGTTGCAACAACCTGCACCAAGGCCTGTCCTTCTTGCCGAAGAACGTTTGCGACGTTTCCATCGTCGAGTTCGCGAAAGCCCTCAGGCTGACCAACAATTCCATCGAGCCTCTGTCCTTCACGGTCCCCAGAATCAAAGTAAATCGTCCGGCGAGGAACAGTTTCGCGAATTCTTGACATTGTTTTGTGGTTTCAGACCGATTTGTTCCAAGACGATCTCTTTCCTCCGACCAGGGTCACGTGGACGCCCACCCTAACGGCGTCCGATTGGTTTAGCGGAAAAGACAAAGCTGTGCAAAGAATTAGTTTGCAACCAGAAGGAATGGATTTATGTAAGTTAATTAAATCAGTTAGTGGAAGAGTTTATCTAGAAATTTGACTAGTACACTCATCCTTCAATTTACACGGTGCATACGTTCCTGTATAAATCCAGAACTAATTTTTACGCCTATTCATAGAATTCGCTTAGACGTTTCGTTTCTCCACTTCGGGGTCGCCCATTAATCACGTGATGTTTTTTTAGCAACTTTTTAAGCATATGACATAAAAATCACTTGAGTAAGACCTCCCGCGGACTAGGCTGCGTAGCTAGCCTGGTTGTGCAGCCAGGCTGCGGCGGCCTAAATATTTGAACGGCCAGTTATAGCAGCCAATCGATGTTTCTCCGTATTGAAAGTCATTTTGTGAGGCTGTGCCAGGCTGCGACGGCCAAAATATTTGAGCAGCCAATCGACGTTTCTCCGTATCGAAAGTCATTTTGTGAAAAAGTTTACACAAAATACATCTGGCTACTACGACAAGTGCGTAGGCAAAAGTTTACTAACGGCATACATTCGCTACACTCGCTTTGACTGCGCGCAGCCAATGGGCTGCCGTCCAATCAGTAAACATTCAGAAACCGTTTACATAATGAGAGTAAAACTTGCATAGCCTGACTACTCGTGTAAGCACTTTCTAAACAATCTGTTGCTATGAAATACTTTCTGTACGCGTATTTACTTGCATTAGCTTTAAAATACACTGCCGAGCATAAAATTAGGGTCACTCCGTAATTTGAAGTTATTTTAGAAATTTTTAGTTTTTTACGTGTTTTTTCGGCATAAACAAAAGGTATTTGTTGTTCAAAGTTTATTGAAAGTAATGAAAATGAACAATTTTAATTTGATATGCTAAGTAATGAAAATGAACAAGTTTACTTTGATATGTTTTTGTTGAAACAAGTGAAAGTTTAAGGACAGCATGGCTTTTGTTTCTGTGGTGTCATCTGTCTGTTGTAATATGACAAGAGCTACTGTACCGCAGCTTTCCGTGCACACCGGATTGCGAGGATGAAATTTGCGCGAGAATACTTGGCTTGGACCATAGCGGATTGAAGACGCGTATTGTTTTCCGATGAAGCGCGATTCTGTCTTACGGGCTCAGGTAGACATTTAAAGAGTGTGGCGACGACATGGCGAGAGATATGCTCAAGCGTGTATTGCCGAGCGACTACCATTTGGTGGAGGATCAGTTATGGTATGGGGAGGCATATCTTTTGAGATTCGCACGTAGTTAGTTTTTATCGAGAATGGACGTTGACTGCGCATAGGTATCTGACAGAGGTTCTAGAAGACCATGTTTTACCGTTCATGGTTATTCTTGTAGACTACGCAACATTTATGCATGATAACGCACGGCCCCACACTGCTGGGATAGTCACTGAGTATCTTGACGAGTGTGAAATCTCGCCATTTGTTTGGCCAGCTCGCAGTCCAGATTTAAATCCAATTGACCCTATGTGGGACGAGATGGGAAAACGTTTACGAAGACATTTGCCGGCTCCCAGAAATTCTAGAGAGCTTCGCAACATACTTGTGCAAGAATGGGATAATCTTAGGCAGAATGTGATCCTAAATCTGATCCAGAGCATGCCACGTCGTTTGATAGCTGTTGTCACTGCCAGATGAGGGAATACTCACTACTGAAGTCCTTAAACTTTCTTTTGTTTCAACAAAAGCATATCAAAGTAAACTTGTTCATTTTCATTATTTAGCATATAAAGTTAAAATTGTTCATTTTCATTACTTTTAATAAACTTTGACCAACAAAAATCCTTTGATTTATTCAAGCAATCAGTTAGTAAACTGTTATAACCGAAAAAACACGTAAATAACTAAAAAAAAAAAAAAATAACTTCAAATTATGGAGTGACCCTAATTTTATGATCGGCAGTGTACTATATTTTGCAACTAGGGCGGTGTAAGTTGTCAATTGGTCACGAGAGCGAACGCAGTGAGTGCACACATTCGCTCGAGAGGGCATTTGACAATACCGCCCGTGTTGCAAATAATATTTTTTATTACTAATGCGAGTGGACGTATCTTACAAGTTTGGGATCCAGGAACTATCCAAAAAAAGTAGAATCAAAAATAAAGAATTTGTTTTTTCAATTGTCTCCGGTGGTGTGGATTCGTCATAAGAACTCTCATCAGGTACTCTCCGGTATCAGCATAGAATTTACACTCATTTTAAAACGTTTTTAATTTTTATTTTGTAATTAAAAAAAAATTCTGTCACTTTCACGTTACTTTTTTAATATTGAGGTTTTGATTGTGGTTATTTTATTTATTTAATTGTTGTTTTTTTTTTAATGTAACTAAGCGATATTGAATATTCGCGTGCGTTACCCAAGTTATGTGGTAATTTAGTCAAAAATGGCATTTTTCGCACTAAAAAACGTGCGCCAAGATAGTACTTTTATGGCATGAGTAATAAAAAAAGTGTAAAACGAAACCGTGTAAATCGTGGGAAGGGTGTAATATAGATAAAATACTTGTTAAAATAAATTTTATTTAAAAAATAATCAAATCTTTAGTATCCGAATCACAAGGGCAAGCGAATCCAACAGAGAAGACAATAAACAAATCAGCGTCACAGCCGTTCATCGGTGCCAGCCAGCCCTTCAATCGCCTGGGCTGGAACTCGGAAATGTCTGGACAATCGAAATCCAAACAGGACGAGGTATGAATCACTTTAGTAAAGCAACAAACGGAAGATCATTTGGCTTGTAACTAAAAACTCCGCTTTCTCACTATCGATTCTCTTATGATTTATTTGTAATTTTTCTTTTTTTTAATTTTTTGACTTAGATTGCAAAGTCTGTAAGTAGTCGCTTGGAAGTTAATTTGAAACTGGAACAAGACGATATGGAGGGTGTAGATGAGAAGGAATGGGACGATTAAAGCTAAATATACTAAAACTTTATATAATGTATTTAAAACGTAAAGATTTTAATTTTTTGGTTCTTCGGATCAATCGAGAATAAGGAATTGCTTTAAAGCCCTAATCGCCTTATACACTACTGCTAAATATTTAATTTTTTTATTTAGTCTAATACCTTTATTTTTTTTATCTACGTATTATGGATATTATATATGAAGCTTTATATTATTGATACTCTACAATATTTTTTTATTATAAAAAATATTTATTATACATCATGACTCGTCTAGTCTTTGATAGTATGCTTTAACATATACAATTCTTTTTTTTTTTTTAATGTACAAGGTATTTTTTTGCAAAATCATTCACGAAATCATTTTATCAGTTTGTACCTAATTCTTACGTAATTTAGTCTAAATAGTTTATAGGTTTCTTCAAAAACAAACAAAATTTCTAATTCTTATTAAAGCCATAAAGTTAATTAATCCACTGAATATTTAGGATTTCTAACTAAAATTAAGCAGTTTAATCCAACTAGTTTTTGTTAAAATAAGGAAAAGTGGATCAAATAAAGTCACAAAGTTCTTAGATTAACAACTGCAAAGGCTAAACGCGAATTCTGGGTAGTTTATTAGTACGTCATTAGTACTTAATCTTTCAATGGGCAAAAGCTTACATTAACTAGATAGACTTGTATTTAGACCTTCAGACCTGAGCTACTAGTTGACAAAAATATGTTAACTAATTATTAACCCTTTCGGTCCTGAATTTTTAATTGAATTTTTTTTTAAATATTATTGATGGCAAGCTTATCATTAACTTGAATACCAAATTTGAACTGATTTGATTCATATGTATAGGAATTATAAAAAACGGGTATAAAAAACATCCAGGGATAAATAGTAAAAATATGAATAGACATGGTAAGTAGAGGCTTGCAAATGTTACGGTGGCAAATGCCACTGGCACGGCTGAAAGGGTTAAATTGGTGGTAATTGAAAACTAGAAGGCTTTTTCTTTTCTGTATTGGAGGGGAAATGCTTTATGCACGCTAGACGCGTCTGGAATTCTCCAGTGGCCTGGCATAATCACAAAAAACCCTCCCTGGTTTATGTCCTTTTTCTAGTTCTTGCTTTTTCGTCTGTTTCTTTTTGTTTCATGACTTTTTCCATGAATGTCTTCGTTGCTTCCCAGTTTTCTTTTCTTCCTAACATTTTTTATAAAAGGTTTTCGCTATTTATTTCTCCTATTTTAGAATGAGCTCGTTCTTTCTCTTCCGAATCGTGGCTATTTGAACAATGTGTGCTCTGCTGTGTTTGTTTCTCTGTCGTACATGCAGATGTCTATTTGTCCTTTATTGATTCTCTTCAAGTATGCCACGAAGCAGTCGTGTCCTGTGAAGAGTTGCGTCATCTAGTATGTAACATTTCCGTGCTCTATGTTTTCTTGTGCTCCATCCTTCTGCAAGTTCTCTATTAGTGTTTTTGTCCATTGGGCTTTGTCTTGGAGACTATTCGAGCTAATTTGCCATGCTTCGAGTGTGTTTTTGCGCTCCTCTTGTATTATCGCTGTTTTTTCTATAGAAAGCTTTGTCTTTTTTCTTTTTTTTCGGAGGACGGGGAATGCATTATTGCACTCCAGGGCCATCGTACCCGTGTAGTGTGGGGCTCTCTGATTGACTTCTTCTTGATCAGCATACCCACTAAAACCCCTCTTCTGTCTCTTCACTACACTGCACCTGGAACCGCGTGAGCATTACTTCAGGTGGCTGGTGGTGTTTGTTCTATTTACTTCCTTCTTCTTCTCCTTGTTGTCCTTCCCTCATCTCGTTTTCGTCTTTTGTCTTCTGTCGTATTAGCTATGTAGTCGTGTATTTAACTATTTTTACGTCTTTTCGTCTCATATCTAGTCGTCCATGTCACCTTCCTTGTGTGTAGTGTGCTACTATGGTCTCATTCCATTCTCTCTCCATTTGCTTTTTTCCGATTATGATTCCGGTTATGTAATTTTGTACCGCTTGCTAGTTATGCTCACTTCCTAACATAACTTCCATGATATTATGTTCTTCTAGTCTTGTACCGCCTAATGTTTCCACGAGTCGAGTTCTTTCATTCTCTGATTCTGTACGCATAAAGATAGTGTGTTGTGCGTCGTCTGAGATATGACCGCAGTAGAGGCACTCTGCAGTGTCCCTCTTTTTGAACCGTTTGAGGTATGCGTTGAAACACCCATGGCCAGTGAGCGCCTGCGTAAGATGGTAACTCATATGTCCGTGTGACCTGTCGTACTATGCTATCACGTTAGCGATAAGGCCGTGTCCACCGTTCACTAGTGTCGCTATCCCATCTTATCTGCCATCGGTCCATGAGTCTTCTTTCCTGTCATGCTTTACTTCGTTTTTCGCTCTGTGCTGCTGCAGCTTTTTGTAGACTTCTTGCTTCTCGCAAATCAATAAGTCTATTGGGGGGTGCTAGCAAGTACCAGCTCCGCGGCCTCCGAAACCGTTCTGTAGGTGGAAATTACTCTTGGGCACTTCTTCTCTGTAGTCCTATAAGTTGTTTTCTCGCTCCTACCTTTTTCGTTACGTCGGCCCATATTTCCGCCGCGTAGAGAATTTTTGAGTGTACCACACTGTTGAGAAGTTTCCGTTTCAATTCACTTGGCCCTCCAATGTTCGGCATCAACCGCACCAAAGCTGTCACTGCAGACGCAGACTTTTTAGCTGTTATGGCTATATGGTCTGCATACCGCACACCTTTGTCGAGTTGGATGCCAAGGTACCTCAATGATTTTTATAAGGGGATATTTTGCCCTTCCAGAACGAGTTTCGGTGGTGTGAATAGCCTCTTGTCCGTGATAAGTATCGCTTCTGTTTTATGAACTGCCATTGTTAGACCCTGCTCTTTTAACCAATTATTTGCCCGTCGGAGAGTTTCGTTAGTTGCTAGTTTCAATGTGCTTATTTCCTTTGTAGTCACCACCACTCATCTGCGGCGTCATCTGCGAACCCAACTATTCTCGCTGTTCTAGGCAAGTTTAGGTTTAGCTAGCCATCGTACATAATATTCCACAAGGATGGTGCCAAGACTGATCTATGTGGGACACAAGAAAGCTTTGTATAGAATTTTATAAAGTCGCATTGTTCAGATTTTTTCAAGAACTAGACAAACTTGTATTTAGACCTTCAGCTCTCATCTACTAGACTACTTGAAGTAATAAAATCTAGTTAACCGGATCAATTAGTGATTGAAAATGAGAAAGCTTTGACTAGAATTTTGAGGAAGCGCCAAAGTTTAGAACTCCATTACAAAAAATAGACAAACAGTATTCAAATCTTCAGATCTCATCTACTTGGACCAATTAAATTTGACACAAATTAACTAAATCAGTTAGTGATAAGTAGAAACTAGAATGCTTTTACAAACTTCTGATAAAGGCTTCTATTTAGACCTATAAATCTCGACTACTAAACGACGTGGATCAATGAAATTTGACTCATATGTAGTAGATCACTACATATGAGTCAAATTTCATTGATCCACGTCGTTTAGTAGTCGAGATTTATAGGTCTAAATAGAGGTCTAAATCAGTCTTTCTCTAAATCTAGAATTTTGAAAAAGCTACAAAGCTTTAGATTTATACAAAAACTAGACAGATTTCTATATAGATCTTTAGATGTCATTTACTAGACAACTTGGAACAATGAATTTTCACACAAATGTTTTTAACTAATCAGTTGGTGATGATTGGAAACTAAAAAGCTTTATCTAGAATTTTTAGTAAGTTGTAATATAATGGTGCCCATAGACGCTCAGTTTTTTACTCAGACTGTGCAAGCCGGTTTGCGCAAAGCGGTCTTTGCTGGCGTCCATACACGCTCGTTACAGTCATTTTATTCAGTTCGAGTTAGTTAGGCAACCGGTTCAAGTTCAATGGTTTCCCAATCACTATTATCTTCTGCATGCTTGTGCAATTAAAAATATAATTATAAAACTAATAAAAGAGAAAGATGTAAATGGTTAAAAGTCTGGGCTACTTAAGAGAAATATGTATTCTCGTATAAATTTAATTGCTGAGTTGAAAAAGATGATTGGTGTAATTATCTCAGAATAGATGGACAAACTTATCTGCAGCTTCTGAAGATTGTTTCTCTTGTCAATTTCATGTCAGGAATGAGAACAGCAACCCTAAGATTTCCAGTAGTGTGATTTCCAATATCACTGCAAACATTGATGCTTTTTTTATTTCTGTCACTATATTCTTTGATTTTGATTTTCTGTAAACACGGAAAACCGTGATATAATTTAATAAACTAAAAATAAAAGGTCATACAGACCTTTTCAAAATTAATTTTTTTTATGCGTATGCGTCAATTTTCGCCATGTTTCGGGCAAGAAGTGCCCGAATTTATGCCCGAAGACATTTTTTGACGTATAACCAGTGATAATAACAAAATGTGCCCGAAACTTTCATATTCCCGCCTTTTAAACAAAGCGGACACGCATGCGCTTAACTAACCGTAAAAAGGTCTATTATAAATTATGTCGGCATATTCATTTCGTGACAACAGTGACAACTGAACTGTGTAAATAGACTGAACTGGCCACCCGTACAGACTTGTTGGGTAGGCACAGACCAAATATCAAGCAGGTCTGATATGGGACCTGAGGCCTACGCAATCCGTTCGTGTCCGAACGGAAAAACCTACGTGTCCGTTCACTTCGGTTTAAGTTCGGGCCGGAGTAATAAACTGATTTAAAAATGGTGTGGGCACCATAAAGCTTAGAACATAAGATTTTTTTACAAAATTAGGATAGACTTTTTTTACACCTTCAGATCTCATTTATTTGACTAATTGGAAGAGTAAAATTTGACCCAAAGGTAGTTGACTGAATGAATCAGTTAGTTATAATTGAAAACTAGAATGTTCTACTTACAGATTTGTCACAATTTCAACTATTGGAAACAAGATTCCTACTAGAATTAACAAACTGCAATGAGATATACAGACTTATTAGTAGGCCAACCAATGGGGCAAAATAATAATCATTGAGCGGTTTCATGAATTATGTTATCCGGACAAATCTTAACTATTTCCGAAGAAAACGTGACGTATAATCAGCCTACTTCGTAGTTTATTTTTTTAATTGCACTATTTTGACTTTTGATCTCATTGAAACATTAACTATTAGAACAATATAAACTACTAGAATATTTTAAACTACTTAGACTTATTACTCTCACTAGAATACTATAAACTACTTAGACTAATACTCAAATAAATGACTGAACTAAAGGGTTTACCAATAGGAACGTCATAAGTTGAGTACATGATGTAGTTAGGTAAATTTAAACTTGTATTAATAATCTATAGACTATATTTACAATTAAACTAATAGATGTTTCGTGAATGATTTATGTATTTTTTACGTAATTTTTATAATTTAAATATGAACAAAATAAAAAATGAAGAAAAAATAACTCTAAATGTGAAAAGTGATATTTTGCCATAGACATTCCAGGTAGATTATTCCAGTGCCAAATCTCACTTTTTTAGAAAAATAAACAAATTTTTATCAAAAGAAACATTTTTAGAAAAAACATTTTTGCAACGATACAAAGATAAAAACGTTTTTTGGAAAAGACGTTTTCGTTCATTTTTTTAGCAAGGAAAAACATTGTTTTAGCAAGAAACAAACATTTTTTGAACATTTTGAAATAAGAAATTAGTCTTAAACGAAATCTTCCTTGAAAACCAATAATGCTCCAAAAAAAATAAATATTTTCTAGTGCTCAGTAAAAAAGCTCAAATTTACAAATAAAATCTTTAAAAAGAAAAATATATTTTAGTCATTTTATTATAATTTTCTTTGTATTATTATTTAGTGCTACAAACTTACAAATACTTTTATCCACGTATAATTAGTGATAACTCATCTAGTTTCCCTTTATTAATATTTTTTTGTTTAATTATTTATTATTTTATTTGTAATATGGTGTATTTGTTGCTGTGACGTAACTCGGTAATACTGTAATAATGTAACCCTTTTAGTAATGTAATGCAACAACAATTGTGTAAGAGAAATATAAATTTCATTATTTCTACAAAACATTTCTTTCAGTAACAACAATTGAAATAAAACACTCTTTTGTACTTGATACAAAATAATTTTAATTTTCAAACCATTTAAATAATAAACTTTTTTATTTATAAACAATACAAAATAAAAAAAAACACTTATTCCAGCCTAATGTGACCCACTCTATCCCTAGGTATTAGACGAAGTTCGGATCCGTGTTTCAAGAAAATATTTCCTGAAACAAACAAAACACTATTTATCTAAGAAGTTGATCTACTTTTTACAATATTTATGCTTCTCTTTAATTCAGACTCAGGCAAACAAACGAGAAATCTCATTACATACGTTCAAAGTAATTGGATTAAAATTGAATTATTAAATAAAAGCATAAATGGTGAAAAAAAAACAAGTATCAGGTATCTACATACAAATTTTTAATTATCTAGAATTACTTCTATTTCTTGGGTAGATAATATCTAAGCTCTCATTAGGAATTAGTTTTTAACAAGGCTTAGACGTTATCTATCTCTTTTTTTGTTGTTATCGTGATCATAAAGGCCGATTCTCAATAACGCGACCCTAAGCTACGCGATGAAGTGTCGCGAATTGTCGCGTCGCTGCTAGGTATTCTCATATATGCGATACTCAGCAATGCGATTCTTTGCTGCAAGTGTCAAATGTGCAGTTTCTGTACATTTAAGTTATATTTTCAAAATGTCAAGTTCCGATGATTTTTTCGTCGTAGCCATGTATTATGAAAATGAGAAATTAAAAGAAAAGAAGAGGAAAAGAAAATATTGAGGGCATCAGATCTTAATAACAAGATTAGTAGAAGGAGAATTCCATACTCTCTTCAAACAATCACAAGAATCTCTACTTACGAACCTCATCTATTTTTAAAGAAATTTCTTTCCGAATTAGATCTTTCCTTTGTTAATTACTGTAGTTTTTATTTAATAAGTCATACAGTTCAACATAATCAGCCACAAGAGCGATCAATTTATCTGCTTTTTCGTCGTTTTCAACAACACACCGTTTCTGACACAATCCGCGAATAAAATCATAAACAAGCTGGTCAAACGTCATGCGACGTCGAGCGACAAAGCGTAAAAAAATGCTCACGAAATAATCCCAGCGACAGCGCGTGGCATAGCGACTTGTAGCAGCCAATGTCGTGTAGCCATAGTGAGAACATGCCCATTTAAAACAATGTAATCATTATTTAACAGGCGATGTCGGCGTACGTCGCGTAGCTGAGCGTCGCGTATATGAGAATCGGCCTTAATCCTTACATAATTCTGTGTTTAATTAATTAAGCTAACTATTAGTTTACTTACTTAATAGTTATCTAGATTAGAATGCAACTAGAACTGGATTGTAACAGGTTGTGTCATACTTGCATGTCTAGACAAGACTGGACATAATACAAGACTAGGTTAGATGAACAAGACTAAAAAGTTTAGACATTCAAGACTAGATTAGATCAAGAAGACTAAATAGACAATACTAAACAAACTAGACTAGACAAGAGAGACAAGAGTATATAGACAAAAAACAATAGAACAAAAAAAGGCTGGACCAGACCTGAAATAGGCCAGACTGGACAGACAAGACTCAGCAGACAAGATTGGACAGAAAAGACTAGAATAACAAGAATAAACAGGCTAGACTAGACAGACAAGACTAGATAGACAAGACTAGACATACAAGACTGGACAGACAAGTCTAGGCAGACAATATTAGACAGACAAGGCTAAACAGACAAGACTAGACAGACTAGACTAGACATACAAGACTAGACAGACAAGGCTAGAAAGACAAGACAGAGAAGACTAGACAGACAAGGCTAGACAGACACACTATACAGACAAGACTAGACAGGCAAGACTAGACACACTAGGATTTCCAGAAGTTCATCTGTCTGTAATTGAACAACAAAAGGCCCCCTTTGTTTGTCTTGTGTAATCTAGTCAGGATTAATTTATCTGTCTATTTTAAATTAGTCGAGATAAACTAGAATAACCAGAATAAGTTTGTCTGTAATAGACGAACGTTAGTCTGTCGAGACATACCTGATTCTAATTACTAGAGTAGATATAATGTAGACTATTAACTAGATATATAGTCTAGACAAGACTAGACATATACGAGTAGATTAGATGAACAAGACTAAACAAACTAGACTAGACAGAGAAGATTAGATAGATCAAATTTATCTGTGCGAGAAACTACAAAACACATCGATATCATCGCAATTTAGAATGAACGGAGAAGAACGAACACAAATCTAAAAGGAAACTAAACCAGTATCTCATTTGAATTAAAAAAAAGGATTTTTTTTGGAAATTTTGATTTAAAAAACAAATACAAATAGGTAACAGAGTATTATGAATCCATTCCACTGCAATTGAATAGCTAATTGGGGGACAAAACCGGATACAGTTGATACAACTAGGGTTGGAAGTCCGCAAACTGGAATGCAGAATAAGTTTCTGACAAGGGCGGTTTGGCTTAATAATAATCGGCTGACAGACATCAAATATCTGGATATTTTTATAAATTCTATTCTGGAGGAGTACCTTGGCTTGACATGATTTGCCGTTTAATAATATTTCAGAAATCGATTTATGTGTTTTGAAGTTTACAAATCTAACAATATTTTATCTACACCGGAATAATATCTCTGAAGCTTAAGGCCCCTTAAAACCTTAAGGGTTCACGGAAATCCGGTCTACAGCAAAAAAAAATTATCGTGAATACTTGATAACCGTCACGCCACAGATTTTGACTTTGGATTTTACAAGAGTGACAGCTTCGGAAAGGACGTCTGCGATGGCACTAGAAAAGAAAGTGGAGTAAACTGTGAAATAATGTTGATGCTGCGTCTATTCAAAGTTATCCTGTTCATTATTTTGTTGCGTGATTTAAATTAAATAAATAGAATTAGCGTTAAAAAAAGTTAGAAAGATTAAACAGACAAGGCTTTTTTATTATTGTGGTTTGGGGGAACATCTCAATAAACCCGTTTTTCCACTTGGCTTCAAGTATGCGCCACCCTGGTAACGCATTTCTTCCAGGTGGGCTGCCCGAACGGTTGTGTCCTGGTTGAAAATGCCTCTGCGGGGAAGCGAACCCTGGTCTCACGCTTGTCAGCCGGGTATGTGGTTCACTACACTACCATGGAGGACAGACAGATAAGACTAAACAGACCAGACTGGCTGGTCGACCAAGCATATGAATCAAGAAAAACTAGCGAGGGGAATCGGCAAAAACTCGAGCGATCACCAGAGGAGCTTATAGCTGTACTTAAGAGCATACAACGCCACCCTCAAACCCAAACAAAAATATTGCAAGCGACGATATGTATACTGATGGAGCGACGAAATCTCCCAACCTGGCAGCAAAATGCATTGCTGCCAGGCGGACCAGCGAGCAGCAAAAAGAAACGGTATGGACAACACAATACAAAGCAGGTACGCATGCATGTTATCAAAAAGAATCTTAAAATTGGCTATAAATATATCTAAAAAGGAACTCTGGTGTAACCTGTGCAACAAGGTAGACAACAACCCATGGGGAGATCCATATGAAATCGCTACATGGGAACTGAAACTGAGACACTCAAACCTCAAAATACCAATGGAAAAGGTGAAGGAGGTTGCGAATATACTCTTCTCAACTCATGAAAAACCGAGATGTGTAATGCCAGAGCTAAGAGAGATTGTCACGTTGAATGTCAATATGCAAGCAAAAAACTACGTAACAGCAGAGCACCAGGACCGGACGGGTTACCACCAGAAATCATCAAAACCGCTGCAAATACATGTCCAGACTTTATCCTGAATATATATATATATATATATATATATATATATATATATATATATATATAATAAAATAATGGAAGATGGAACCTTTCCTACAATATGCGAAAAAGCCAAGCTAGTACTTCTCCGAAAAGGGAAAAGCCTATCCAAGAGGCCTCGTCGTATATTCCAATATGCTTACTCGATAGCTTAGGTAAGTTACTTGAGCAACTGATCCTAATCAGGGTTAAAAAAGAATTCTCTGAAAGAACAAACCTTTCCCAAAAGCAATAGGGCTTCCGCGAAGGACAATCTATGGTGGATGGCAATTACCATTCTAATAAAAATTGCTACAGAGGTAGCAGCCGGTACAAGAAGGACACGTAAGATGAGCGGATTGATCACGCTAGACGTGAAAAACGCGTTCAATTCTGCTATCTGGCAAAATGTGCTGGAGGAGATAGCAGAAAGAGGCTTCCCTTACATAACCTTACCTGCGAGACTGCTGCGTAGCTATCTATGTGAACGCAGAATAATAACTGAAGCAGGAGGAAAAGTTGCGGGACGAGAGGTGACTAGTGTTATTCCACAGGGCTCTATTCTAGGACCTACCCTGCGGAATATTCTACACGACGGGATCCTCAGACTGGAATTGCCGGAGGGAGCAAAGATGGTCGACTTTGCCGACGACCTGGCACTTATTGTAACGAGCAAAAACGAACGAGGAGTATTGCTAAGAGCCAACAAAGCCATCGAGAACTGGTGGATTCGTGTTTAGAAGAAAAACAGCTTAAAGTGGGGCCAGAAAAGACCGAAGCGGTGCTGCTTGTCGAAGGAAGACATATAGGCCCAATTGTATTCAAAGGTAAAAATGCCACAGTTACACCTAAATACTTGATTAAATATCTAGGATAATAAAAATAGGATTTAATATCGAAAATAAACTATCATTTAATAAACAGGTAATACTAGTCGCGGCGAAGGCGCTAAATACGGTATCAGCACTAGTAAGAGGAAACTAATATGCTCAGTTGACCACTCAGCAATGCTGTATGGGGCTCCTGTGTGGGAGCAGGCGATGAAAATGGCAAACGAAGACAAAAACTTGTTATGGTTCAAAGAAAAATGGCTCTACGGGTGTGGCTACAGGTGAAGTGGGCTATCATCTCACTCAGACGCTAACTGGGCATGGGTGCTTTAAAGAGTACTTGCATAATATCTTGCATAGGGCCCCAGACAATCGCTGTGATTACTGCGGCCTTACGGACACAGCTCTACACACAGTTTTCGTTTGCGAGAAATGGACGACAGTGAGAGACGTATGGACAACCAAGATGAACGAAAGACTTCAAACAATTACTATGACGAACGTGCTGCTCAGGTCTCAGAAGAATCAGACAGAACTAACCGGACGAGTAACTCGGACGTGTATGTGCTTGCACTGCAACAGTGTTACCACTTGTGCCGACAACCATAACCGTATGAAAAAATCTCAATTATTGTAATTATTTGAATGTTTATCCCACAAGCTTGGTCTATTATAAACACAACTAATTAATTTTTCAATATCCATAGTCGTTTAGGTACATAAGAACAAAATTTAATACACTCAATTTGCACTGTAGACGCCAGCAGACTGGCGAGAAAACCCAACAAGTTCGGATCATCGTGATGATCGGCCTTTTTCGGGCGTCATCGGAAGATGACAGTCGTGTTTGTGTACGCGCTCTCATTCTTTTACAAGTGTTTAATTCAATCGCCGTCGTCGCCCGTGCAAACTTCGGCCGATGACGGATTAGATGTACGCGAGCCATAAGACTTAAGCCGCACTACGGCTATACCGCCGCCGTTTAAAATCGTGTGATTTTGTGAGTCAAGTAAGCTAATACAAGTGGCCCCACTTGCGGTTTTTTCCCGTGACCGATTTTAATAGCGTAGTGTGTACTTCTCGAGCGGTTTCGCCGTTATAGCAGCTCGCTGGAAAAAACTGTAGTGCGGCCTCGGCCTAACAAGACTAGGATTTCCAGACCAAGTTCATCTCTCTGTAATTGAGCAACAAAGGTGGTCTATTTAATCTAGTCAGGATAAATTTATCTGTCTGGCTATTTGAAATATAAATTCAGAATAAATTTTTTCAATCTGTCTGCATTAGACGAACGTTAGTCTGTTGCAAGACAGACAATTGACTTTGATTATTAGAATAGATGTTGTAGACTATTAACTTGGTATCTAGACTAACTTACCTGCAGTCTGTTGTGGGTTAATACCAACTCCATCATCAGTAATAATAGCTGAAGTAGCTGGGGCAACTCTGAACTCTTCAGCAGCGAATTTCAGGACAGCAGTGAAAGGAGTATTTTCAGGGACACTCAAACTGCCAGAAAAAGAAAATCGAATTTATTAAAAAGTACAGGAAAAAAAATAAATTAAACATTCAAAAAAGTTCTCATTTGATTATTTTTTTTTCGACTTCGAACCAAATTGGTAAACCGATTTGGTCTTTGGCTTCGAGGATTCTCTGTTTGATGATGGTTTGAGTCTGTGGATCGTTGTAGAGATTTTGCAAGGTTTTGATTAGGTCGTGGTAGTTAATTTCAGGACAAATTGCAGTTTCATCTGCAAGCCAAAACCCCTCGACAAGCTCCAACATCGTCAACAAGTAGACGACAAGATCCAAAACTAGGGTCAAGAACTTGGCATGGTTTTTGCACGAAACCAGAACCGTTTCGAAGTTGATTACTTTTAGTAAGGCAAGCCAATATTTCTTGCTAAGAATATTCCTTTCAGAAACCTTAACTTCAATCCTTTCAATAATTAAACTTTGCACGTTTGTTTCAACTTGATCGACCGTAACAAAACTTAAAATCGTAACCAAAACTGAAAAACTCCTATCCACTTTATAGTAATCCAACATAGAATCAACAGAAGTTTTAATTTGTTCTAAATTGCCTTTTCTAAACTCGTCCACCCAAGACACAAATAGAACTCTACACTCTAACTCGTCAAAATCTAAACTAGCCTTATTAACTAAAATGAAGTTAGTTATTGCCTTATATGACAAAGATTTCAGTAAGCAGTTGCTTATAGCTTGTTCTAATCTTTCTGGAGAATTCATAGCTGAATACATCCTAATAGCTACGTCTATATGACCAACGGCTACAACATTATTACAAAAAAACTTTTCTAGCAATTTATCACAAGCTAAGACATAGAAATCGTTTTCGTAAACTTTCGTTCGTCCTTCAATTGCCAAAGATTGTAACAAACTCTTCTCTGAATTGTTTTCTTTCGACTTTTCTACAGCTTTTTCTACAAATTTCGCACACTTAAATGCATTTTTAATATCTTCAATTGTCGTGGTCTTCAACCATGTTTCATTTTCACACAAGTCTGTGAAATGATGGAAGGTTTTTATGATTTGTTGAATGTTCCCTTTTATCTGTTCGGCAGACATTTTTACAGGGGTTTTCAAGGGCACTTACCTAACAAAACAAAAGCTAATTATTCTTGGGGATTAAATTTAATATGATATATAAATTAGCTTTATTAACTAAATTATTTAACAATATAATAAGTTACGTTATGTAAGTTATTAAGATAGTAAGTTACAATTTGATTATGGGTTTGGATAATCATGGTTTCTTTCTTCTAGCAAGTTGCTGTTATTCTTAATCTACCAGATAATTGTACAAAAAGCTTGAAATATTGTGCAATAATTCATATTATTGATTTTTTCCATAGTTTCTATTTCAGGTCATAATTTAACAATTTCTTAACAAAATTATGCAAAAATCAGAAATAAACTTACACTTTAAACGGAAGTTTTGGATCTGAAGTCAGGGTGATCTTAAAGGTAACTTTAGACCTAAAAATAAGGAAAAATCGGTAACATATGGAAAATAATTCACAGTTTCTATCAGAATTCTACTTACGCCATTTTCACCACAAACTCAACTACAAGACTAATAAATACTAAATTTTATAAATCACACCTTCTTTTCAAAAAAAACTAGAAGCAACTGCTTAATTAATCCTAAGTAGAAAGTTTTTTCAAAATCAATTTCTTATACATAACCTTGAAAGTAGAAACGTCAAATTGACACTTACACGTCAAATAATAATAAATAATAATTTTGTACATAGAGGACAGCACAAAAGTTTGCAATTTATTTAACTTAGAACTAAATTATAGACAAAACTAGTTTATGGAATTTAAGAATTTTATAATAATATCCTATTTAGTTATTTTAAAGAAGAATTTGGTTTTGTATAAGCATTTTGTATTAATATTTAATTTTGTTTTTAAATAATCTTGATGTTGGTGGACGTGACTGTCAAAGTTGTCAGATTTGAAAGGTTCTAGTTGTAACCTACAATTCGGCACGTGTTGTCAAACAAAACAGATCATGGAAGATTTAGAGGAAATCGCGAACGAAAGTCGCATAAACTTCGTGCCTTGTCTCAAGTGGGTCAAGCGAGGCGTTGCTAAAGCCACCCCTGAAAAGGTCCAATTAACCAAGGAAGAATTGGTCGAAGCAATCAATAAAGCCAAATCAGATTTACGGTAAATACAAAAGACTAATAAATTTTGTTTTATTTACATGAGACAGTTTCAATTTAGTGAAGTGAGTAATCCCCAACAAGAGTCACAAGAAGAAAATGAGAATGAAATGACTGTTGATGATGAATTCAACTTGGAAAATTATGATGAAGAAAATGGTAACAACCACTCACAAAGAATCAATTATTGTTTCATTTTGGGTCGTTTTAGGTGGTACCTTAGAACAATTGGCACTGCACAATGTGATTGAAGCCCCAACAGCAGAAGACCACTTTTCTGATGATGACTCTGATAAAGACGATGATATAATCAAAACTGGAGACAACTTAATATTGGCTGGACGAGTAGATGGAGACGCAAGCATACTAGAAGTTTACAGTAAATATTAAACATTGTAATCTTCATTACATTCCAACCTGATAATTTTCTAGTTCAAAATGAATCCGAAGACTCCTTATATTGTCACCATGATATTTTCCTGCCAGCATTTCCCTTATGTGTAGAATGGCTCGATTTCGAACCAGGTCACCCATCTGGAAACTATTGTGCAATAGGTTCTATGAAACCTACGATAGACATCTGGGATCTTGATATTGTGAACTGTTTGGAACCAGCATATATATTGGGGCAGAAAGCTAATAAGAAAAAGGGGCTTCGACACATTGGACACAAAGATGCTGTCTTGGACATTTCTTGGAACACGAATTATCAACATGTTTTGGCTAGTGGATCTGTAGATGAAACCATCTTGTTGTGGGATATTGATGAGGGAAAACCTAGCAGTAAAATCGAAGTTTATAAGGAAAAGGTTCAGTGTGTTAAATGGCACAGGTTAGAAGGCTACACATTATTAACAGGTACAAAAAATTCTTATTTAAACCTTTTTTATTTATTTTTCTTTGTTTTAGGGGCTTGTGATAAGACTGCGAGAGTTTTCGATTGTCGGAGCATTGATTCATTTTTGAAGTGGGATTTAAGTGGGGAGGCAGAGAGAGTTGCATGGAGCCCGCTGGAACCTTTTGTGTTTTTTGTTGGGACAAATGTTGGAAAAATTCATGCAATAGATTGTCGAAGAGGTAAATTTATTTAAATTTAAAAATTAATAAATCTATAAATTTATCGAACAGGAAACATTGTGTGGATACTTACGGAAATTACAAAATCTTCAAGTTTGAGATTTTTTAGAAAAGCAGTTTTTAGAACTTTCAATATCAATTATTAATCTATTTCTCTTTAGGTGAATTGTGGAGTTTGCAAGCTCATGAGAAAGAAGTGACTGGAATGACAATAAGTGGGCAATGTCCAGGATTATTGGTGACAGCTTCCATGGATGAGAAGATGAAGGTTTGGGATTTCAGTACAGAAGCTGTACCAAGTTTGGTGTTTGAGAAAGATTATCATTTGGGGAACATGCATTGTTTGGAGCTGTGTCCAGATTCTCCTTTCATTGTAGCTGTAGGTGGAGATAACAAGGCCAATAATTTTAAAGTTATTGATTTACAGAAAATTGATGAAGGTGAGAAGAATTAATTGTATTTCAATTAGGGCTAGGGTACTTACGTATTATCGCCACCACCGCTATATATTGGATCAAGAGTTCGCGCTACCGCGCGTATGTTTTCTTGATTTATCTATCCGCTTCGCGGCGGGCGACCTAATCTAACCTGGGTTAAAAAATAAAGTATTTTGAGTTTTAAAAATGTTTTAATTTTAAATAAAATGTTTTATTTTATGATTTATCATACAAAATTTATGTGTAGATTGGCGGCATTTAAAAATGTAGCGGTGGTGGCGTTATAACGTAAGTACCGGGGCTAGTCACAGAAAGTGAAAGAAGCAGTAGATAAACTACCCTTATCATCATTTTATGGCGCTACAACCCAAATTGAGCCTTGGCCTCTTGGATCCTAGCCCCTATTCCAGTCTGCCCGTCGCCGTTCTACTCCACGCTCTTATCCCCAGTATTTGTTGTGCATCTTTTCTGGTCGCCTACTTTCCATTCTTGCGTTTCGCACTCTCTTTGGGAGTCGCGAATCGTCCATCCTCAGCACGTGTCCTGCCAATTGCAGCTTTAAAAATGTGAATATCGGCTGCTCTTTGTATATATCATAGAGCTCGTTATTGTGTGTGGGCCTTCATATGTTGCCATCCATGATCGGTCCCAGCATTCTCCGCAGCACTTTGCGCTCGAAGATGTCTACTGCGCTCTTTGTTTTCTCTGTCATAATCCAGGTTTCATTGGAGTAGCACGCGATGGGTCTTATGATCGTTTTGTATATTCGCAGCTTTTTCGGTGGACGCTATTTGATTTTAGTATTCAAAATATTAACCACCAAATAGCGTCCAAATTTAATCTTAATAAAAAATTTGTCTAAGTATCTTAAGTTTAATTCTTGTATGATTCTGTTCACTTTTCTTATTTTTCAGTTAAAAATCAGTTTGGATCAAGAACTTTGATTGAATTAGAGTTGGAAACAGAAGGGCAAAACTCTTAAATTTATCCAACTTTTGTTTTTAAATAAATTTATTTAGAAAATTTTTAAAGAAAAAACAAACAAATTCTTTTCCTTTTCTCAATCTATACATGTCCTCCTTATGACATTGCAAGATTTCCTTTAAATCTAATTACTCGCACTAAATTGATTTGACCTTTCACCTTATAACCAGAGTTCAAAGCTAATTATGAAAACTTAAACGAAAACAAATCGATTTTTAATTGTGATATCGACCAGATAAATTTATAGTTCTTGTTTACAAAGTTTCAACAAAATTTAATATTTTACGCAGTTTAAAATAATTAATAAACAGCTTTCCTATAGTTAATTACCATAGAATCCAAAATAAATCAGAAACTAGGCAATTCAATTGACTGGCTGTTTATAGAGTTGCCTAATCCAGTTTGATACATTTTTTATTCATAAAAATTGATTCCAAAATATGTTTAAACATTTCGTATATATTTGTGTATGTATATTATTTTAAATGTTTATAAAAATTATTTTTATTCCATTTCATATGAATATTTTTTTATTTACAAGTGCAAATTGTGAATTCTAAAATTAACTTATTGACTTCAAGCGGTTCCATGGTGTAATGGTTAGCACTCTGGACTTTGAATCCAGCGATCCGAGTTCAAATCTCGGTGGAACCTGTCGCAATTTTTATTTCAATATCAAAAGTCTTGTTTGTGTAGTCGTGTCTGTCTAATGTTGTTTGTCTAGTCTTGTCTATTTAGTATTGTCTGTCTAGTCTTGTCTGTTTAGTCTTGCCTGTCTAGTCTTGTCTGTTTAGTCTTTTCTGTCTAGTCCTCTGTCTAGTCTAGTCTGTCAAGTCTTGTCTGTCTAGTCTTGTCCGTCTAGTTTTGTCTGTCTAGTCTTGTCCATCTAGTGTAAACCCCCTATTGCACTTTGGCTTTTAGTATGCGCCACCCCGGTATCGCATATTTTGCATTCATTCAGTGGGCAGTCCAGGTGGCTAGTAAAAACCGCTCTAGTTGTCGCCTCCCCGACCAGTATTCTAACCCGGGTCTCCCGCACTGAAAGAGCCTTGTCTGTCTAGTCGGATTGGATTTGGATTTAAGACAAACAAATGTTCCATTTTATAAAGTTTCCTCATTTTAAATGATAAGATAGAATTGATAAAACCATCCTACGTTATAGATAATCATACAAACTTAAAACAATCGGAACACAGCCTGAATATATAAATACATTCAACCTTTCCGGAGCTCTATAACAATTATCTGTATTAACAATTCATTTCAACTTACAACTTATTTTTTTTAACTTACATTGTTGCCGCGAAAAGATAATTCAGGGCGAAGTTGACGAACTTCTCCTCCTCAAACAGACCCTTAGAATGAATGCCACCTCCTGGCAGAAAACCATAAATTGCTCTGTTAATGAGTTCCTCCCAGACAAGAGACAAGTATCTGTGCTTGTCACCTGTGTTGAAGTCGACATCGGTTTCCCCAATGTCCTGGTAATATTCCAAGATTCCTTCCAATCGATCCTCAATTCGACCCTCGAGAAGTTTGTCGGCTTCTAAAGCTTTGAATGTGGGCTGTGGGGCCCCCGGGAGCACCACCAAAACAATAGACATATTATCCCGACTACCCTTATACAAAGACGAGTCTAAAACTTCCGTGGCCACTTTTTCAGCGGTGACCAGCAGCTTGGAGTGAATGTACGGGCAAAGTTATTTGTTGTTCATGACGTCCAAAATCCCGTCGCAGACCAAGACCAAAAACTCGTCCTCGACGGCGTTCCGATCTCTGACAAAAATTTCAGTTTCTGCAGAAAGTAGCTGCTCACAAGGTCCCAGTCCTTCCACATTTTTATATACATAATCTCCCTAAGCCTGTATTAAAACAGACCCTCCAGCTTTGATTATCCTTTCCCGTTCGATGGGCAAATCCGGCTTGTGGTCCTGTGTGAAGAAAATAGGACGGTCCGACCTGCAGAGTACAGCCCTGGAATCCCCTCAGTTTTCCACCTAGATCTGACTGGGCGAGATAAAGGCACAGACCGCTGCCGTCCCGCATTTATCCTTACCTGAAGATAATTCCGGCAGTTTCTTTATAGTGTTATCCAGCCCTTGTGCCATTGGCAGCATCCTCTTGGAATTCACCTGTGGTCACGATCGTGTAAAAAAGGTGTTCAATAGAATGTGTAGACACTTTCACACCTACATGCCTGTCGAAGGCGGCAAAATAGGACCAGTCGTTAAACGCACTTCCTAGGTCAGTACGTTCCATGTGCGCGTCCTCCATTTCAACCCTCCAACCCTGTATATTCGCGACTAAATAACTCTCGCGAACTCAATAACTCTCGTGAACTCAATAACTCTCAATAACGCAATCCTTTTCCTTCTCCATGTTCTAAAATTTTTTCTGTCTTTGGCTTATATAAGAATGCATCCATTGCTTGTTATATCGATAAAAAGGTCGAGGTATTATCGTAGCTACATATTTAGACAAGCGGAACCAATCTGGAAAACAGAGAGCGTCGATTAAGATCCCTGCTCCAGGTTCCAAGTCTCCACAGAATTTTAACACAACACAGAAAACTCACAAAAACTCCACTCTCTCTCTCTCTTCGGCCCGTGTTTGTCTACTGCTGGACGTAGGTCTCCTTCAAGTTGTTTCATGCGTATTTTCTTTTTGCGATTTCATGCCATTCTTTGCCCGCTATTTTCTTGATGTTATCAAGCCATCTTCTTGCGGCCATCTTCTTGCGTGCTTCGTTTTGTGGCTCTTGGTCTCCAGTGAGTAATCCTATGGGTTCATTTGTCGGTGTTGTCCCTGGCTACGTGTCCTAGCCAGCTCCACTTAAGTTCTGCGCTTCGTTCAATCTCGTCCTTGACTTTAGTTCGCAGTCTGATCTCCTGGTTTGTTATTCTGTCTTTTTAAGGTTATGCCGAGCAGAGCCCGTTCCATTGCTCGTTGGCAGGTTATTAATCTGTTTGCGCTCTTTGCTGTCCATGTCATCGTTTCCAGGCCATATGTCGTAACGGACAATATGCACATGTCGTATACTTTTCATTTTAGGCAGTGCAGTATGTCTGGGTTCTTGAGTATGTGTCTGAGTTTGCCGAAAGCAGCCCAGTTGGGACTTATTCTTCTGTGTATTTCTGTTGCCTGATTTTCCTTCCCCAGTTTTGTTTGATTACCTAGGTCAGGGGTGGCGAACCTTTTTCCGGCCCCGTGCCAATGATTTTAAAATTTTCACATTTTGAAACGCTGATGTGCCAGGTAACTTTTACTATGAATGAACATTTCTGATAGTGAAAATCAATTACCATATTAACATGAATATAACACGTCTTATATTTTATCTTCGATGATTTTATCTTTGGTGTTGCACAAAAGTAGATTGAGAAACTTAAAAATTTCTTTTAGAAAAGTGGAAGGTTTAAGTTTAAGAAGTTTAGAAGGCATGCGTGAGAAATAGTCCGCGTGCCAATACAATTTTTGCTTGATATCTATAAATTTTAGACTAGATAACTCGCACAAGGAATGGAACAAGCCGAAAGGCATTCCAGCTTTCCTCATCGCATTTCGAATTTCACCTAAAAAGGATAGTCTATATCAGGGGTGGCGAAACTTTTTCCGGGCCCCGTGCACAATAATTTTCATTTTGAAATGCTAACATGCCAGGTGGAAAAGTGAAGGGTTTAAGTTTAGAAGGCACGCGCGATAAATAATCCGCGTGCCAATACAATTTTGCTTCGTGTCAGCTGTGACTCGCGTGCCATAGGTTCGCCACCATTGTCCTAGGTATATGTACTCGGTCACTAGTTCGATTTCCTGCCCGTCCATTTGACTTGTCCATCTAGACTTGTCTGTCTAGCCCTGTCTATCTAGTCTTGTCTGTCTAGTCCTGTCTGTCTAGTCTAGTCTGTCTAGCCTTGTCTGTCTAGTCTTGTTTGTCTAGTCTCGTTTCTCTAGTTTTGTCTGTCTTATCTTGTCTTGTCGAAGAAGACTTCAAATCTCTGCTCAACAGTGTAAAGGATAATCTGAAGGACAACGCGGCCAGCAAAGCCGTCACGGGTATACTGAGAGCCAGGGATGGTAGAATGATTATATCAACTGAAAAAGGTCCAACAGCTCTGGAGGATATAAAAAAAAAACAATAGAAGAAGGGGTAAATGACATCACTACGAAGAAATTAGGCACAAAAAAATGGAGACGGTTATAATCAGGAACATTGACGCTACAACGAACCCGTGTGAGATTAGTTCCGCCATAAAAAAATCGTAGGGGATTTGGATGAAAACTTCCTCAAGGTAGGAACGCTAAGGGAGAATGACAGAGATACACAATCAACAACAGTCAAGTTAGGCAAAGAAGAGGCCAACAAACTGCTAAGCTTGGGAACGATAAGGGTGGGGTACACAAACTGCTCCCTGAAAAAAAAAGTTCAAATCATCAAATGCTACAAGTGCTGGTCCTATGAGCATAGAGCAGCGGATTGTCAAGGCACAGACAGGACTAGCTTGTGCTATAACTGTGGAGAGGAGGGGCACATTGCCAAGGAATGTCCAAATGAAGAAAAATGCCCCATATGCCAGGAGACTGGCCACAAAGCCCTATAAGCCAAAGCACTTGGAGATGCAAATCGTACCGAGCCGCACTCAACTCGAGCAAATGCAGAGAAAGGTGCAATTCTAGAAACATTAACATTCTCAATGTCTAATAAATCACCAAAAGCACTAACAAAGTCCAGTAAGAAGGTGAAAGTACTTCAAAACAACATAGGTAGGGGTAAAGCAGCTATGAGTCTCCTTCATAAGACGGCAATAGAAGAAAGAGTAGACATCTGCATAATTTCTGAACCAAACAAAAATATGGCCTCTAGTGGAACCTGGCTAACGGACAATAATAAGGACGCCGTCATAAAAATAATGAATCGTCAACTAGCTGTAAATAAATGGGATCAAAAGGGGAAGGGATTCGTGTGGGCGGAAGTAGAGAATATAATCATCTACTCCTGTTACTGGTCACCCAATAAAATATTAGCGGAACGAGAAAAGTACCTCCAAGACCTTGGAGAGAGCATAAAAAGTCACAACAACTCTTATAATGACCGGAGATTTCAACGCCAAGGCCAAGTTATGGGGAGGAGCAAAAGATGAAAGAGAGGGGACGATGCTAAAAGAGTGGATGACTGAGCTAGACCTAACCATAATGAATGACGAAAAAAAAACCACTTTAATTAGGGGAACTTCACATTCATATATCGACATAACTATGTGCTCATCAGACATAAGCGACAGGGTGGAAAACTGGTTGGTAGCAGACGATGAAAATCTACACCAGAACATATACTTCGTGATAAGTGTACCAAAATATGACATGGAGACCTCGAAGAAAATGGGTGAAAAATCCAAAACGGCCATATACCCTTACTAAAAGAAATAGTTGCAAAAGACATCAATGGGATGGACACGCTTAGCGCAGAAAACTTGACGAGTGTTGTTATAAAAAGCATGAATAAAACCTTTCGAGAAAAATGTGCAACCAAAAGATGCAATACAATATATTGGTAGTCACAAGATCTCAGATTGGTGGTCATAAGACTCAGCTAAAAAATGATGTATACAAGCAAGGAGGGCAGCGACCAGAGCAAACATAAAGAAAAATCTTGATCCGAACACAAAAAAAGAGCTTAGCGACAAGTACCAGGAAGAAAGGAACATACTAAAAACAAGCATAATAAAAGCTAGGGAAAATGCATGGAGGAGAGTATGTCAGGAAGTTGAGCAGGATACATGGGGACTAGGCTATAAAATAGTGATAAAAGAATTAAACGTATTACAACGAGCTACACTTAAAGATAGCAAACAGAAAGAAATTGCGATAGAACTATTCCCCAGACACAATCCAAACTGCTGGGAGACCTTTGCGATAGAGGAAGGAAATCCATTCACGAAAGAGGAGCTTGACAAAGCTTTAAAGAGAACAAAAGATAATAAAGCGCCGAGCCCGGATTTGTTACCAACATCGATAATTAAAGAATTATTCAAAGCTGTCCCTGATAAATCTCTACAAGCAATAAACTGTGAATACAGGGAAGGCAATTTCCCAGCAGTATGGAAAGAGGCGAGACTTCTGCTAATAGAGAAATTCTCCAGGAGAAGAACCCATATACAGACCCATTTGCCTTCTTAACGCACTGGGTAAGATCTACGAGCAACTAATTGCCGGGAGATTGAGAATGGAGATAGAGGCCAAATTAGAGGATAATCAATCCGGTTTTAGGAGGGGCAGATGAACGGTAGAGGCTATGGAAGAGGTAATAAAAGCGGTCAGAGCTGCCAAAAACTATGCACCGAAGAACAGAAGACTCTGCACTCTGTCACCATCGACATCCAGAACGCTTTTAACTCAGTCCCATGGCTTAAGCTGATGGAAGCACCAAAGAGAATGAAAATAAGCAACATCCTCAGAAAAACAGTAGCTAACTACCTACAGAATAGAAGAATTTATATAGGTGACTAAGAGGAACTAATGTTGTCCTATGGGGTTCCGCAGGGATCAATACTCGGACCATTACTGTGGAATGTATATTATAATGAGGTCCTACAAATTAAGATGCCCCAAGGGGTTAAAATAATCTGCTTCGCGGATGATACGGCCAGTAACATGGGCTAAAAAGGAAGCAGAGCTGATAGCATTGACAAACCGTGCTATTGGACTCATTATTAATACCATCACGAAAATGCAATTAAAGGTTGAGGAAAACAAGACGGAAGCGGTAATACCAGAGGGGGGCAGAAAGTTAAAAAATATCACACTGAAAGCACAGTAATCAAAAATAAAGCGACCCTAAAATATCTAGGGGTATGGTTCGACCACAATATGAGGACGGGAGAGCATGTTAGACAAGCGGCAATAAAAGCCGAAAAATCAATCAATGCACTTATAAAACTGATGCCAAGAATTAAGGGGTCATCTGTCTTCAAAAGAAAAATCCTAAGCGCCGTCGCGCATTCCATCATGCTTTATGGCTAAAGTGACCACACGTCCCGATTTTGGCGGGACAGTCCCGCTATTTGGAGGACAGTCCCGCGTCACGCCGATTTTGAAAAATGTCCAGCTTTTTAGAAAATATCTGCATTTCTTATTTTAAATGTGCTGTAATATATGAAATAAGATTTTTTCACATATTCCCATAAAATCTCCTTTTTTTAATGTCACTCAATGAAAATTTTTAATATCCTCCAATTGAACTGTCCATTCTTCAAGATATTCCAAGCAGATATTATAAAAAATTCTTAGTTCTTTCAGAAAATCCGGTCGTTTAATGGTTTAATTTATCTCTCATCAGTACAGCTTAGGTTTTTTATGAACAACAAGTGAATGGTTTACAAATTGTTATTCGTTGTTATTCAAGATATTTCAAGCAGTTATTTTATTACAGTTAAAATCATAGTTCTTTCAGAAAATCCGGTTGTTTAATGGTTTAATTTATCTGTCATCAGTACAGCTTAGCTTTTATGAACAACAAGTGAATGGTTTACAAATTGTTGTCTATAAAAGCAAAGCTGTACTGACGAGAGATAAATCTCGAAACGCGTGTACAGATGGCTATCCACTTAAGGTATCGGAAAGACATGAACTTAAAAAACAATGTTATTTTTCTGGTTTTTGTTGAGTGCCAAGAAGGTATAAACTGGCTGTTATAGAGCTCCGGAAAGGTTGAATATATTTATATATTCAGGCTGTGTTCCGACTTTATTAAGCTTATCAAAATATTTTGAAAATGGTAGAATACGCGCTCTCCCTTACAGGAACAAATCCAACAACAAAAAGTGTTTTTTCTAGTATCAATAAAATATGAAAAAACTGAAAAAACGCAGTTGAACATTTAGGCCTAGGCCGCACTACGGCTAAACCGCCGCGGTTTTTAATCGCGTGATTTTTTTACTCAAGTATGCTAATACAAGCGGCATGGCATCACTTGAGGTTTTAAATCGCGACTCATTTTTCTTATAGCATACTGTGTGTTTTTCGAGCGGTTTCGCGGTTACCGCTCGCGGGAAAAAACCGTAGTGCGGCTTCAGCCTAAATTAAAATTTTCATTTCATCCCATTTGTCCCGCTTTGTCTCAATGAAAATGTGGTCACTGTATTTATGGCGCACAGATATGGGGCGATATCCTCAATTACAAAATCTACAGAAACGTGCTGGGAGCACTACAAAGAACGATAGCTATAAGAATAGCATGCGCCTATCGAACAATATCAGCGGAAGCTGTAATGGCCATCGAACTCATGGTCGAACAAATGAAAATGGCAACCAGGAAAACAAAGAAAGAAAAAGAAGACATCAAAGCGGATATAATCCAGAAATGGCAAAGGAAATGGACGCAAGACACGGGGAAAGCAGCTTGGACCAAGAATCTCATAAGAGACTTAGGTAAATGGACCACCAGGAAGCATGGTAATGTCGACGACCATCTCACTCAATTCCTAAGCGGACACGGATGCTTCAAAGCTTATCTTAAAAGTTTTATGACCTCTGTCAGTCTAGTCTAAACTGTCTGTTTAGTCTTGTCTGTCTGTCTGTCATCCTCGTGGTGTAGTTGACAACATACCCGCCTTTCAATGCGGGAGACCCGGGTTCGAATCCTGGTAAGGGAGACAACAACTAGGGCGGTTTTCACTAACCGTCCGGGTTGCCCACCGTGAATGAATGCAAAATATGCGATACCGGGGTGGCGCATACTAAAAGCCAAGGTGGAATGAGAGCTTCCCCCGAATCACTTAGTGAGTCTTGTCTGTCTAGTCTTGTCTGTCTTTCGAATCCTGGTCGGGGAGACAACAACTAGGGCGGTTTTCATTAACCGTCCGGGCTGCCCACCCTGAATGAATGCAGAATATGCGATACCGGGGTGGCGCATACTAAAAAAAAGCCAAGGTGGAATAGGGGGTTTAGTGAGAGCTTCCCCGAAAAAAAAAAAGTCTTGTCTGTCTAGTCTTGTCTGTCTAGTCTTGTCTGTCTAGTCTTGTCTGTCTAGTCTTGTCTGTCTAGTCGTGTCTGTCTAGTCTTGTCTGTCTAGTCTTGTCTGTCTAGTCTTGTCTGTCTAGTCTTGTCTGTCTAGTCTTCTCTGTCTAGTCTTGTCTGTCTAGTCTTGTCTGTCTAGTCTTGTCTGTCTAGTCTTGTCTGTCTAGTCTTGTCTGTCTAGTCTTGTCTGTCTAGTCCTGTCTGTCTAGTCTTGTCTGTCTAGTCTTGTCTGTCTAGTCTGGTCTGTCTAGTCTTGTCTGTCTAGTCTTGTCTGTCTAGTCTTGTCTGTCTAGTCTTGTCTGTCTAGTCTTGTCTGTCTAGTCTTGTCTGTCTAGTCTTGTCTGTCTAGTCTTGTCTGTCTAGTCTTGTCTGTCTAGTCTTGTCTGTCTAGTCTTGTCTGTCTAGTCTTGTCTGTCTAGTCTTGTCTGTCTAGTCTTGTATGTCTAGTCTTGTCTGTCTAGTCTTGTCTGTCTAGTCTTGTCTGTCTAGTCTTGTCTGTCTAGTCTTGTCTGTCTAGTCTTGTCTGTCTAGTCTTGTCTGTCTAGTCTTGTCTGTCTAGTCTTGTCTGTCTAGTCTTGTCTGTCTAGTCTTGTCTGTCTAGTCTTGTCTGTCTAGTCTTGTCCGTCTAGTCTTGTCCGTCTAGTCTTGTCTGTCTAGTCTTGTCTGTCTAGTCTGTCTGTCTAGTCTTGTCTGCTAGTCTTGTCTGTCTAGTCTTGTCTGTCTAGTCTTGTCTGTCTAGTCTTGTCTGTCTAGTCTTGTCTGTCTAGTCTTGTCTGTCTAGTCTTGTCTGTCTAGTCTTGTCTGTCTAGTCTTGTCTGTCTAGTCTTGTCTGTCTAGTCTTGTCTGTCTAGTCTTGTCTGTCTAGTCTTGTCTGTCTAGTCTTGTCGTGTCTGTCTAGTCTTGTCTGTCTAGTCTTGTCTGTCTAGTCTTGTCTGTCTAGTCCTTGTCTGTCTAGTCTTGTCTGTCTAGCTTGTCTGTCTAGTCTTGTCTGTCTAGTCTTGTCTGTCTAGTCTTGTCTGTCTAGTCTTGTCTGTCTAGTCTTGTCTGTCTAGGCTTGTCTGTCTAGTCTTGTCTGTCTAGTCTTGTCTGTCTAGTCTTGTCTGTCTAGTCTTGTCTGTCTAGGTCTTGTCTGTCTAGTCTTGTCTGTCTAGTCTTGTCTGTCTAGTCTTGTCTGTCTAGTCTTGTCTGTCTAGTCTTGTCTGTCTAGTCTTGTCTGTCTAGTCTTGTCTGTCTAGTCTTGTCTGTCTAGTCTTGTCTGTCTAGTCTTGTCTGTCTAGTCTTGTCTGTCTAGTCTTGTCTGTCTAGTCTTGTCTGTCTAGTCTTGTCTGTCTAGTCTTGTCTGTCTAGTCTTGTCTGTCTAGTCTTGTCTGTCTAGTCTTGTCTGTCTAGTCTTGTCTGTCTAGTCTTGTCTGTCTAGTCTTGTCTGTCTAGTCTTGTCTGTCTAGTCTTGTCTGTCTAGTCTTGTCTGTCTAGTCTTGTCTAGTCTTGTCTGTCTAGTCTTGTCTGTCTAGTCTTGTCTGTCTAGTCTTGTCTGTCTAGTCTTGTCTGTCTAGTCTTGTCTGTCTAGTCTTGTCTGTCTAGTCTTGTCTGTCTAGTCTTGTCTGTCTAGTCTTGTCTGTCTAGTCTTGTCTGTCTCTTGTCTGTCTAGTCTTGTCTGTCTAGTCTTGTCTGTCTAGTCTTGTCTGTCTAGTCTTGTCTGTCTAGTCTTGTCTGTCTAGTCTTGTCTGTCTAGTCTTGTCTGTCTAGTCTTGTCTGTCTAGTCTGTCTAGTCTTGTCTGTCTAGTCTTGTCTGTCTAGTCTTGTCTGTCTAGTCTTGTCTGTCTAGTCTTGTCTGTCTAGTCTTGTCTGTCTAGTCTTGTCTGTCTAGTCTTGTCTGTCTAGTCTTGTCTGTCTAGTCTTGTCTGTCTAGTCTTGTCTGTCTAGTCTTGTCTGTCTAGTCTTGTCTGTCTAGTCTTGTCTGTCTAGTCTTGTCTGTCTAGTCTTGTCTGTCTAGTCTTGTCTGTCTAGTCTTGTCTGTCTAGTCTTGTCTGTCTAGTCTTGTCTGTCTAGTCTTGTCTGTCTAGTCTTGTCTGTCTAGTCTTGTCTGTCTAGTCTTGTCTGTCTAGTCTTGTCTGTCTAGTCTTGTCTGTCTAGTCTTGTCTAGTCTTGTCTGTCTAGTCTTGTCTGTCTAGTCTTGTCTGTCTAGTCTTGTCTGTCTAGTCTTGTCTGTCTAGTCTTGTCTGTCTAGTCTTGTCTGTCTAGTCTTGTCTGTCTAGTCTTGTCTGTCTAGTCTTGTCTGTCTAGTCTTGTCTGTCTAGTCTTGTCTGTCTAGTCTTGTCTGTCTAGTCTTGTCTGTCTAGTCTTGTCTGTCTAGTCTTGTCTGTCTAGTCTTGTCTGTCTAGTCTTGTCTGTCTAGTCTTGTCTGTCTAGTCTTGTCTGTCTAGTCTTGTCTGTCTAGTCTTGTCTGTCTAGTCTTGTCTGTCTAGTCTTGTCTGTCTAGTCTTGTCTGTCTAGTCTTGTCTGTCTAGTCTTGTCTGTCTAGTCTTGTCTGTCTAGTCTTGTCTGTCTAGTCTTGTCTGTCTAGTCTTGTCTGTCTAGTCTTGTCTGTCTAGTCTTGTCTGTCTAGTCTTGTCTGTCTAGTCTTGTCTGTCTAGTCTTGTCTGTCTAGTCTTGTCTGTCTAGTCTTGTCTGTCTAGTCTTGTCTGTCTAGTCTTGTCTGTCTAGTCTTGTCTGTCTAGTCTTGTCTGTCTAGTCTTGTCTGTCTAGTCTTGTCTGTCTAGTCTTGTCTGTCTAGTCTTGTCTGTCTAGTCTTGTCTGTCTAGTCTTGTCTGTCTAGTCTTGTCTGTCTAGTCTTGTCTGTCTAGTCTTGTCTGTCTAGTCTTGTCTGTCTAGTCTTGTCTGTCTAGTCTTGTCTGTCTAGTCTTGTCTGTCTAGTCTTGTCTGTCTAGTCTTGTCTGTCTAGTCTTGTCTGTCTAGTCTTGTCTGTCTAGTCTTGTCTGTCTAGTCTTGTCTGTCTAGTCTTGTCTGTCTAGTCTTGTCTGTCTAGTCTTGTCTGTCTAGTCTTGTCTGTCTAGTCTTGTCTGTCTAGTCTTGTCTGTCTAGTCTTGTCTGTCTAGTCTTGTCTGTCTAGTCTTGTCTGTCTAGTCTTGTCTGTCTAGTCTTGTCTGTCTAGTCTTGTCTGTCTAGTCTTGTCTGTCTAGTCTTGTCTGTCTAGTCTTGTCTGTCTAGTCTTGTCTGTCTAGTCTTGTCTGTCTAGTCTTGTCTGTCTAGTCTTGTCTGTCTAGTCTTGTCTGTCTAGTCTTGTCTGTCTAGTCTTGTCTGTCTAGTCTTGTCTGTCTAGTCTTGTCTGTCTAGTCTTGTCTGTCTAGTCTTGTCTGTCTAGTCTTGTCTGTCTAGTCTTGTCTGTCTAGTCTTGTCTGTCTAGTCTTGTCTGTCTAGTCTTGTCTGTCTAGTCTTGTCTGTCTAGTCTTGTCTGTCTAGTCTTGTCTGTCTAGTCTTGTCTGTCTAGTCTTGTCTGTCTAGTCTTGTCTGTCTAGTCTTGTCTGTCTAGTCTTGTCTGTCTAGTCTTGTCTGTCTAGTCTTGTCTGTCTAGTCTTGTCTGTCTAGTCTTGTCTGTCTAGTCTTGTCTGTCTAGTCTTGTCTGTCTAGTCTTGTCTGTCTAGTCTTGTCTGTCTAGTCTTGTCTGTCTAGTCTTGTCTGTCTAGTCTTGTCTGTCTAGTCTTGTCTGTCTAGTCTTGTCTGTCTAGTCTTGTCTGTCTAGTCTTGTCTGTCTAGTCTTGTCTGTCTAGTCTTGTCTGTCTAGTCTTGTCTGTCTAGTCTTGTCTGTCTAGTCTTGTCTGTCTAGTCTTGTCTGTCTAGTCTTGTCTGTCTAGTCTTGTCTGTCTAGTCTTGTCTGTCTAGTCTTGTCTGTCTAGTCTTGTCTGTCTAGTCTTGTCTGTCTAGTCTTGTCTGTCTAGTCTTGTCTGTCTAGTCTTGTCTGTCTAGTCTTGTCTGTCTAGTCTTGTCTGTCTAGTCTTGTCTGTCTAGTCTTGTCTGTCTAGTCTTGTCTGTCTAGTCTTGTCTGTCTAGTCTTGTCTGTCTAGTCTTGTCTGTCTAGTCTTGTCTGTCTAGTCTTGTCTGTCTAGTCTTGTCTGTCTAGTCTTGTCTGTCTAGTCTTGTCTGTCTAGTCTTGTCTGTCTAGTCTTGTCTGTCTAGTCTTGTCTGTCTAGTCTTGTCTGTCTAGTCTTGTCTGTCTAGTCTTGTCTGTCTAGTCTTGTCTGTCTAGTCTTGTCTGTCTAGTCTTGTCTGTCTAGTCTTGTCTGTCTAGTCTTGTCTGTCTAGTCTTGTCTGTCTAGTCTTGTCTGTCTAGTCTTGTCTGTCTAGTCTTGTCTGTCTAGTCTTGTCTGTCTAGTCTTGTCTGTCTAGTCTTGTCTGTCTAGTCTTGTCTGTCTAGTCTTGTCTGTCTAGTCTTGTCTGTCTAGTCTTGTCTGTCTAGTCTTGTCTGTCTAGTCTTGTCTGTCTAGTCTTGTCTGTCTAGTCTTGTCTGTCTAGTCTTGTCTGTCTAGTCTTGTCTGTCTAGTCTTGTCTGTCTAGTCTTGTCTGTCGTAGTCTGTCTAGTCTTGTCTGTCTAGTCTTGTCTGTCTAGTCTTGTCTGTCTAGTCTTGTCTGTCTAGTCTTGTCTGTCTAGTCTTGTCTGTCTAGTCTTGTCTGTCTAGTCTTGTCTGTCTAGTCTTGTCTGTCTAGTCTTGTCTGTCTAGTCTTGTCTGTCTAGTCTTGTCTGTCTAGTCTTGTCTGTCTAGTCTTGTCTGTCTAGTCTTGTCTGTCTAGTCTTGTCTGTCTAGTCTTGTCTGTCTAGTCTTGTCTGTCTAGTCTTGTCTGTCTAGTCTTGTCTGTCTAGTCTTGTCTGTCTAGTCTGTCTGTCTAGTCTTGTCTGTCTAGTCTTGTCTGTCTAGTCTTGTCTGTCTAGTCTTGTCTGTCTAGTCTTGTCTGTCTAGTCTTGTCTGTCTAGTCTTGTCTGTCTAGTCTTGTCTGTCTAGTCTTGTCTGTCTAGTCTTGTCTGTCTAGTCTTGTCTGTCTAGTCTTGTCTGTCTAGTCTTGTCTGTCTAGTCTTGTCTGTCTAGTCTTGTCTGTCTAGTCTTGTCTGTCTAGTCTTGTCTGTCTAGTCTTGTCTGTCTAGTCTTGTCTGTCTAGTCTTGTCTGTCTAGTCTTGTCTGTCTAGTCTTGTCTGTCTAGTCTTGTCTGTCTAGTCTTGTCTGTCTAGTCTTGTCTGTCTAGTCTTGTCTGTCTAGTCTTGTCTGTCTAGTCTTGTCTGTCTAGTCTTGTCTGTCTAGTCTTGTCTGTCTAGTCTTGTCTGTCTAGTCTTGTCTGTCTAGTCTTGTCTGTCTAGTCTTTCTGTCTAGTCTTGTCTGTCTAGTCTTGTCTGTCTAGTCTTGTCTGTCTAGTCTTGTCTGTCTAGTCTTGTCTGTCTAGTCTTGTCTGTCTAGTCTTGTCTGTCTAGTCTTGTCTGTCTAGTCTTGTCTGTCTAGTCTTGTCTGTCTAGTCTTGTCTGTCTAGTCTTGTCTGTCTAGTCTTGTCTGTCTAGTCTTGTCTGTCTAGTCTTGTCTGTCTAGTCTTGTCTGTCTAGTCTTGTCTGTCTAGTCTTGTCTGTCTAGTCTTGTCTGTCTAGTCTTGTCTGTCTAGTCTTGTCTGTCTAGTCTTGTCTGTCTAGTCTTGTCTGTCTAGTCTTGTCTGTCTAGTCTTGTCTGTCTAGTCTTGTCTGTCTAGTCTTGTCTGTCTAGTCTTGTCTGTCTAGTCTTGTCTGTCTAGTCTTGTCTGTCTAGTCTTGTCTGTCTAGTCTTGTCTGTCTAGTCTTGTCTGTCTAGTCTTGTCTGTCTAGTCTTGTCTGTCTAGTCTTGTCTGTCTAGTCTTGTCTGTCTAGTCTTGTCTGTCTAGTCTTGTCTGTCTAGTCTTGTCTGTCTAGTCTTGTCTGTCTAGTCTTGTCTGTCTGTCTAGTCTTGTCTGTCTAGTCTTGTCTGTCTAGTCTTGTCTGTCTAGTCTTGTCTGTCTAGTCTTGTCTGTCTGTCTAGTCTTGTCTGTCTGTCTAGTCTTGTCTGTCTAGTCTTGTCTGTCTAGTCTTGTCTGTCTAGTCTTGTCTGTCTAGTCTTGTCTGTCTAGTCTTGTCTGTCTAGTCTTGTCTGTAGTCTTGTCTGTCTAGTTTGTCTGTCTAGTCTTGTCTGTCTAGTCTTGTCTGTCTAGTCTTGTCTGTCTAGTCTTGTCTGTCTAGTCTTGTCTGTCTAGTCTTGTCTGTCTAGTCTTGTCTGTCTAGTCTTGTCTGTCTGTCTTGTCTGTCTAGTCTTGTCTGTCTAGTCTTGTCTGTCTAGTCTTGTCTGTCTAGTCTTGTCTGTCTAGTCTTGTCTGTCTAGTCTGGTCTGTCTGTCTGTCTAGTCTTGTCTGTCTAGTCTTGTCTGTCTAGTCTTGTCTGTCTAGTCTTGTCTGTCTAGTCTTGTCTGTCTAGTCTTGTCTGTCTCTGTCTAGTCTTGTCTGTCTAGTCCTGTCTGTCTAGTCTCTGTCTGTCTAGTCTTGTCTGTCTAGTCTTGTCTGCTAGTCTTGTCTGTCTAGTCTTGTCTGTCTAGTCTGTGTCTGTCTTGTCTCTGTCTGTCTAGTCTTGTCTGTCTAGTCTTGTCTGTCTAGTCTTGTCTGTCTAGTCTTGTCTGTCTAGTCTTGTCTGTCTAGTCTTGTCTGTCTAGTCTTGTCTGTCTAGTCTTGTCTGTCTAGTCTTGTCTGTCTAGTCTTGTCTGTCTAGTCTTGTCTGTCTAGTCTTGTCAGTTTGTCCTCGGTAGTATAGTTGATAACATACCCGCCCTTCAATGCGAGAGAACCGGGTTCGAATCCTGGTCGGGGAGGCGACAACTAGGGCGGTTTTCACTAACCGTCCGGGCTGCCCACCCCGAATGAATGCAAAATATGCGATACCGGGGTGCAGCATCTAAATGCCAAAGTGTAATAGCCTTGTGTGTCTAATCTTCTATATATAGTCTTGTTAGTCTTGTCTGGTCTGTCTAGTCTTGTCTGTTTAGTCCTGTATCCCTAATCTTATCCGTTTTGGTAGTTTCAAACCAGATGAATTAAAAAAAGCAATTTGCAGCAATTTTCAAAAATAAATAAATCAAAATGTGATTGATTGAGAGATTGATTTGTTAAATTAAAATTTTTTTGAAAAGTTGAAACGGTATTGTATTTTCAATTAGATGTAATTGATACTAACAGTAAGTGGTTTATAAAGCCAGATTGGTTTGTTTGTGGAGATGGGGAAACCGCGTAGGAGAGAAAGTAATTAGAGTATTAGCGGACTTCGCGAAAATATGAAGAAATAGCTCACAAAAAAGAGGATCCCAGAGGTGGCAAATATAAAAGTTCCGCTTCTAATAATACTGCACGCGATTAAGCATCAGCGGCGGCAGCAGCCCGAACGGGTACGACGCATGTCTACCGACAATCCGGCACTCGAACTCGAAAACTGCTAGTCCACAGTCGGGCACGGGCTAGTGGGGCAAAAGGTGCGCGTGAGGTCGCGTCGTGTACAACAAAACAAACACAAATTATTCCGAAAAACGACAAACAATTTTTTCCTGTGTCCGCAACCGCGCCGGGCTTACTCACATTTCCTGCCGATCACGAACAAACGCCGATAACACAGTGGGGGGAACGATAACACGCGAAAACTATGATTAGCACCGACGTTTACAACAACGTCGGCCATAACGCCGACGGCTACATGGAGCAAGAGGAGGAATGGGAACGGGAAGGCCTGTTGGACCCTGCCTGGGAGAAACAACAAAAAAAGGTAACAAATTTCTTTATTTATTTTCATTATTAAACAACATTTGATCTTTCTTGTTATTGTTTTCGTGCGTTGGGAAACGCGACGTAAACAACACGCAACCTATACCAACGTCGTTTCATTTAAGGGGGATGAAAAACAGGTGTGCAGTCTAAATATGGTCTTTTACCCTACTTCCACTTAATTAGATCATATTGTACCCTATAGTTTACAGCTATTTGAAACCTTTGTAACGGACTTTTCCAGTTCTACAACAGAAGGCTATAAGGCAGTTCTATTTCAAATTTGAATAATAATCTAATCTTATTTCGGGTAAATCTTGTTTAAACATTTACATAATTCTGATTAAAACTTGATACGCAGTTTTAGATAGGTTTCGAATATATTTTTGCGGTTTAGAAATCAAAAGGACAAATCGACCAAACTCAATTTCTCAAAATTATATTTTTAGAATTAAGTTTAGTTCTATGTAAGAGTTAGTCTAAAACGAATTAATTTAGACTATTTAATAATTTAGTCTGAAATTTTTTGTTTGAAAATTTGCAAACAAATTTAATCTTTACAGAAATGAACTTGTTTGTATATTGATTTAGAGATTTTAGAACTTGATACTAGTATTACAAATATTTTCATGAAACACGTGAAATTTATATTTTGTAAAAACCCGGACAAATTTTCATGAAAATTTCAGGAAATAATCTTGAAAGTTATCCAGAAATTTTTTAAATTTGTTAATCGCAATTTACCAAAATTACCGCTTTGAAATATTAACTTTGAAAGACCAGTTTCGCCCGTTTTTCTAAAAAAACGCGAAATTTACTTTGTGTATAAAACGAACGGAAACGAAGACATGAATATTTCAGGAATTATTTATAATTATAGAAACTTTATAAAAATGAGATGTCATGGTTTGAACCAAATTGAAAAGTGAAATTCCAGTCGTAATGAAAATATTGTAATGAAATGAATGTGAAATTATAAAAAATCCTAAATTGCGTCTATTTTCACGCAATTTATATTGTCTGGGGTGGCCAACAAAAGGCTATAGTCCAATCCCAAGTGTCATTTAATGCCAATTTAATAATCAATTCAATTGTTTATTAAATTTTCAATGGGTATTTGGCCCATTAGTCATTTTGAATTCTGCGGTGGAGATAAAAAAAGGCTATCGTCCTATTCACCACCGTAAAATTGATACTTAGTACAAATTTGATTTATCTAGATTAAATTTGAATGAATTTTCTGATATTAGTTATTTTAAATTCTCTACTAAATGACCCCTGATTTAGACTCGGAAACGAGTTATCAAGTATTAATGACGAATTTGACGGGTTTTGTAGTTGGAATTTTCATTTCGAGTTTTATATAAATAGAATAGCTTTCCTTATTGTGATATTGAATGATAATATGAGATATTGAATGATTTGAATTGCAGAAATTCAGAAGAAGAAAACCCTTTATTAAAATTTAAAAAAATGAATTATTAAAATATTAATTTTTACATTTTTGTAAAAAAATCGAGATTCTTTATTCTGGATTCTTTACAAGTAGATCTCGATGGACTTCTGCGGGATTGTTTTGTTTTTAATTCGTAAATTTTGTGAAATTCCATATGTTTTTTTTAATGTATAGAATAATTTCCATTATTTTTTTTCCTCGGTTTGCTAAAATTAAATTTTGTCTGTCTAGTCATGTTTTTAATTGCAGTCTATAATTTTCATAATAAGAGAATTAAAAGAAAAGATATTTTTATGTCAAATAAATTATGATATAGTAGTATAACATTTGCTTAGTTAATCTAGAACAGGGATGAGCAACCTTTTTTATCAATTGGCCGATCGAAATTTTGAAATTTGTTGGCGGGCCGCAGACGAAATAACACATATTAATAAATTATAAAACCTTGTATATTTAATAAGACAAAATACATATTATACAAAATTTGAAGAAAAACAAAACACCATAAAATGTAATATAAAAAAAAAATTAAAAAAACATTGGAATTAATTTGAATTTTAATGTGAAATATTTGGCACAGTTTCTTCAGTACAAGTTACCAATATTAACCGGAATTTCCGACACATCTACACGAACGTAGCTCTCCACTCGGGCATCGCTCAGTCTTGATCGGTAATCGTTCTTAATTATCTTCATTGTTGAAAATAGTTGATCGCAAACATATGTACTTCCAAACAGAGACATGTTGCTTTGCATTTTCCGTTAAAACTGGAAATTTTTTAGGGCTCACAATTTATAAAAATTCTGATGGTCACTGATAGAAATTTAATTTTTAAATCTGTATTGTTCTGCATGTCTATTAATTCAATTTGTAGTTGTTCTGGAATTTTGTCCATGTTGAATGGCGTTGAAAATGAAATGGGACATATTGTTTTCCAAAAGATGTTTTCTCCCCAATTTCAAATCACCCCGAAATATGGAAAATGTAACAAATATGTTGAAATACGGAGAGACGACTCTCTTCAAGGGAATATGGTAGATATGGAGTTTAGAAACCCCTTTATCGTCCAAATTCCTTCCATCAAATTTTAAATTTAGTCCAAACGGTATTCATTTAGTCCGTCAATTTGTTTGCCAAATTTTGACCTAAAACTCGTATTCACCCCCATTCTAGCTATTGGCCAATTGACTAAATAAGAACTTTTGAATTTGAACGAATTTTTGTTTATTGATTATTTTGGATTCTCTAGTTTAAATTACAAAAGGCTATTGTCCAAATTCTTTGCTTCAAATTTAAAATTTTGTTCAAATTGTAATTATTTAGTCGCTTAATTTCTATGCAAAATTTTGACCTACTATTCGTATTTAACTCATTCATTATTTTGAATTCGCAAGTTTCAATTGGACCAGACTATCGCCCAATTCACCTTCTTAAGTTATTGGTTGGTCTACACTTAATTTAATTTTTGTCTAAATTCGAACAAATTATCGATTATTCATTATTTTGGATTCTCTGGTTTAGATAACTCAAGGCTATAGTTCAAATTTCTTCAAATTTAGTTCAAACTGTAATTATTTAGTCACTTAATTTCTTTGCAAAATTTTGACCTAATATTCACATTTAACTCTTTCATTATATTAAATTCTCAAGTTTCAATTGGACCAGGCTATAGACCAATTTACCTCCTTAAGTTGTAGGTTAGTCTACACTTAATTAAATTTTGTCTTAATTTGGACAAATTATAAATTATTTTAGATTCTCTAGTTTAGATTATACAAAAGGCTATCGTCCAAATTCCTTGCTTCAAATTTAAAATTTTGTTCAAATTGTAATTATTCAGTCACTTAATTTCTATGCAAAATTTTGACCTAATTTTGTATTTAACTCTTTCATTATTTTAAATTCTCAAGTTTCAATTGGTCCAGGTTATCGACCAATTTACCTCCTCAAGTTGTAGGTTGGTTGGTCTAAACTTAATTAAATTTTGTCTTAATTTGAACAAATTATAAATTATTTTGTATCCTCTGGTTTAGATTACAGAAGGCTATCGTCCAAATTCCTTTCTTCAAATTCAAAATTTAGTTTGCAAACTGTAATTATTTAGTTACTTAATTTATATGCACAATTTTGACCTAATATTCGTATTTAACTCATTCATTATTTTGAATTCTCAAGTTTCAATTGGACCAGGCTATCGACCAATTTACCTCCTTAAGTTTTAAGTTGGTCTAAATATAAATAAAGTTTTCTTAGCTTGAACAAATTATAAATTGTTATTTATTTTTGACTCTCTGGTTTAGATTACACAAGGCTATCGTCCAAATTCTTTTCTTCAAATTTAAAATTTAGTTCAAACTGTAATTAGTTACTATATTTCTAAGCAAGATTTTGACCTAATATTCGTATTTGACTCATTCATTATTTTGAATTCTCAAGTTTCAATTGGGCCAGGCTATCGACCAATTTACATCCTTAAGTGTTTAAGTTGGTCTAAATTCAATTAAATTTTTCTTAACTTGAACTAATTATAAATTATTAATTATTATGGATTCTCTGGTTTAGATTACGCAAGGATATCGTCCAAATTCCATTAAATTCAAAATTTAGTTCAAATTGTAATAATTTAGTCACATATAATATCTATGCAAAATTTTGACCTAATACAGTATAATCTCGATAATTCGACACATATGGGACCAGACAACCGCCGGATTATAAGAAAGAGTGGTGGGAGGGAAGAGCGGTCTCAAGACCGCCCCATTACTGGACGTGTTGTCCGATTACCTAACGGCCGAATTACCGAGATTATACTGTATTTGTATTTAAATCATTCATTATTTTGAATTCTGAAGTTTCAATTGGACTAGGCTATCGACCAATTTACCTCCTTAAGTTGTAGGTTGGCTTAAACTTAATTAAATTTTGTCTTAATTTGAATAGATTATAAATTATTTTGATTTCTCTGGTTGAGATTACGCAAGGCTATCGTCCAAATTCTTTTCTTCAAATTTAAAATTTAGTTCAAACTGTAATTATTTAGTCACTTAATTTCTATGCAAAATTTTGACCTAATATTCGTATTTAACACATTCATTATTTTGAATTCTCAAGCTTCAATTAGACCTGGCTATCGACCAATTTACCTCCTTAAGTTGTGGGTTGGTCTAAACTTTATTAAATTTTGTCTTAATTTGAACAAATTACAAATTATTTTGGATTCTCGGCTTAGATTACAGAAGGCTATCGTCCAAATTCCTTTCTTTAAATTCAAAATTTAGTTCAAATTGTAATTATTTAGTTACTTAATTTCTATTCCAAATTTTGACATAATATACGTATTTCACTCATTCATTATTTTTAATTCTCAAGTTTCAATTGGACCAGGCTATCGACCAATTTACCTCCTTAAGTTTTAAGTTGGTCTAAATTTGACTAAAGTTTTCTTAGCTTGAACAAATTATAAATTATTATTTATTTTGGATTCGCTGGTTTAGATTATACACAGCTATCGGCCAAATTCCTTTCTTCAAATTTAAAATTTATTTGAAACTGTAATTAGTTACTAAATTTCTAGGCAAGATTTTGACCTAATATTCGTATTTGACTCATTCATTATTTTGAATTCTCAAGTTTCAATTGGACCAGGCTATCGACCAATTTACCTCCTTTAGTTTTTAAGTTGGTCTAAATTTAATTAAATTTTTCAAAACTTGAACTAATTATGAATTATTAATTGTTTTGGATTCTTTGGTTTAGATTACGCAAGGATATCGTCCAAATTCCTTCAAATTCAAAATTTAGTTCAAATTGTAATTATTTAGTCACATAAAATATCTATGCAAAATTTTGACCTAATACAGTATAATCTCGATAATCCGACACATATGGGACTAGACAACCGCCGGATTATAAGAAAGAGTGGTGGGAGGGAAGAGCGGTCTCCAGACCGCCCCATTACTGGACGTGTGGTCCGATTACCTAACGGCCGAATTACCGAGATTATACTGTATTTGTATTTAAATCATTCATTATTTTGAATTCTGAAGTTTTAATTGCACGCTATCGACCAATTTACCTCCTCAAGTTGTAGGTTGGTTTAAACTTAATTAAATTTTGTCTTAATTTGAACAAATTATAAATTATTTTGGATTTTCTAGTTTAGATTACAAAAGGCTATTGTCCAAATTCCTTGCATCAAATTTAAAATTTTGTTCAAATTGTAATTATTTAGTCACTTAAAATAAATTGATATGCAAAATTTTGACGTACTCGTATTTAACTCATTAATTATTTTGAAATCTGAAGTTTAATTTGCGTCAGGCTATCGACCAATTTACTTGTTTACTAAAGTTTGTAAATTGATGTAAATTGAATTGATTTTGAACGAATTTTTCATTAAGCATTATTTTTCATTCTCTGATTTAGCTAACAAAAGGCAAATTTAAATTTCAATTCACCTCCTAAAGTTAGTCTATGGTCTATAAGGCAATTGTCCAGATTCCTTTCATCAGATTTGTAATGAATTCTTGAAGAAAAGTATTTTTAGAATAGACCTTTTCATAGTTGTTTTATGCGCATGCGTCAATTTTCACGTTTTCGGACACTTTTTTTACGGACGTATAACCAGCGAAAATAAAATGTGCCCGAAAGTTTCATATTCCCGCCTTTGAAACAAGGCGGACGCCCATGCGCTTAATAACCATAAAAATGTCTATTGTATTCATTTAGTCTCTGAATTTGTTTTGACCTAATACTCGTATTTACCTTATTCATGCTATCGACCAATTCACCTCATAAGGTTTATCATAGCTCTAAATTTTATTGATTTAAATAAATAAATTTGAACAAATCTTCCATTATTAATTATTTAGTATTCTCTGGTTTAGATTATGAAAGGCTATCGTCCAAATTCCGTTCTTCAAATTTAAAATTTAGTCTAAACTGTATTATTAATCGATCAAATCTTGATTTAAAACTCTTGATTGGTGCATTGGTTCATGAACCACTGAATTCTCGGCTATCGTCCAAAATACACAAGGCTATTGTCCAAATTCCTTTCTTCTTTAAATTAAAAAAGGCTATCGATCAATATGATTTTTAGACTAAATTTTAATTATTTCTGTTATATCAATTATTTTCGATTCTTTGGATTAGGTTACAAAATGGCAACTATCAATTTTCTAGAAATAGAAAAAATAGTATAAAAAATCTCGTTCATTAGGCGTTTTTCTCACTTGTCCATTAACTCCTCTAATATCCGCGTGCTGAAAAATCGCGCTTATTAAACTCGTTCTTTAATATACTATAAAAATGTGTTGATTTAGACTGGATTTTAAGATTTGAATTTGGTACAATTTCCAATAAAATAAAAAGTTTAAAATAAAATAATAGTGGTTTATGATAAAAGTGTGCGAAGAAGGGCTTTTGTGCATGAGTTGCGAAGTTTAGCGCGCCGTCGGCTCGTGGTTTAATAGCAATGAGTGCACAGAAGCCTTTCACGCACGTGCGCGTACATTATTTTATCTACGAAGCATGTTAAAATACAAAAATATAATTTTATTTTACCGCCAATATTGAAAAATCGTAATTTTGACATGACAAATCCCTGACACAATAAGGTTAGAAGGTTCAGCGCATCCGTGAAAAAAACTGCTGTAATTAGTAAAAACGCACTGTGACGGGAACACTATTTGGTCATTGTCCATGTAGGTTAACATTGTCTAGGTTAACCTAGAAATCTAGATTAGGTTATGGTTAGGTTAAGTTATATTAGAGCCAGATAAATCCAGACTGAGAGGCGGAGACTTCTAGATTCAAAATAAGAAAAAATAATTTAATTTTTATATACGTCAGTAAATTTATTTTCACTACTTCTATGTTTTTTGTTTAGTGACGCGAGTTGTTGCCATAGTAACAACAAATAAATCGTTTAATAATGAAACTCCATTTGATTTACAATGCACTTCTACGCACGATTTGGATACTTTTACATACGATTATAATAATGGCATCCTTCACATAGAATAATTTACTTATTAATGTGTTCATTTTGGCGTGCCGCGATATAAAATAAGTTTATTGTCTTAGAAATTTTGGTTTGGAAACCTACCATTGGACATACCAATTACTTTTATGATGTCGTCTATATTTAACAATTTATTTAATAAAAGATTTAATAAAATTTAAAATTTACTCAATTTTGAACCAAAAAAATTGAAATTTTCATGAAATTTAACACGAAACGAAATTATTAAATACTTGTGTCAAATTTTGAAAAAAAAAATTGAATTTAGTAATTTCGTTTCGTGTTAAATTTCTTGAAAAATTTGCTAAATTTTCACAATATATAAGCATTTTTTAATTAAATATGTAAATTTTTTTGCCAAATTTTGACAACTATATAAAATTGTAATAAGATATATAAAATTTTATTGCATTAGCAATTTTAACTGAAATTTTTGCATTAGTTGACATCCATGACAGTTTTGACGTTTAGATGATAGTTTTGACATTTCAGAATATTGGTGGAACCATACTAATTATAGATACAAACTTATTAAAGACTATATATAGCATGAATATATAAATATATTCAACCTGTTCGTAGCTGTATAATATTAGTCCTTTAAGACTATGAATAAATCTCATGTTGAAACAACTACTTCCTGGCTAATATCACACAGGATATTGAATAATACAACAGACATTGAATGTTACCACATTGTTTTTAAGATCATTTTTTCTATTTAAATTAAGTGAATAGCCATCTGCAGACGCGTTGTGATATTATCCAAGAAGTAGTTGTTTCAACATGAGATTTGTTCATAGTCGTAATAAGACTTAATATTATAGAGCTACGAATAGATTGAATAAATTTATATATTCTCGCTGTTTTTTCATCTTTAATAAGTTTCTATGGCAGTTTTGACATTTCTATGACATTTTTTATACTTTTTAAACTGTTTATCATAAAATATTTATGCATTACCAATTTTTACGCTCTGACCATTATCCATTTTTTGTAACTGTAATTTTTACATAGTATCCTTGATATTTCTATAACAGTTTTAATTTTTCTATTACAGTTTTGTCATTTCGATGATAGTTTTTAAATTTACATAACATTGGTTATATTGTTATTAAATTTTAATGCATTATCAAAATTTATCGACTTTTCTATGACAGTTTTGACATATCTATAACAGTTTAGATATGTGTATGACAATTTTAATATTTGGGTATATCCCAGTTTTTTTTATTTTGGTTACAGTTTTAACATCTCTATTACAGTTTTGTCATTTCGATGATAGTTTTGACATCTATATAATATATTTTAAATTGTTTATCATTAAATTTTGATGCATTACCAAATTTTATCCTAACCAAAATTTTTGCTTTAATTGACATCCTGGACATTTCTATGATAGTTTTGACATATCTATAACAGTTTTGACATTTCCAAGACAATTTTAACATTTATATTCCAGTTTAAATATTTCGATAACAGTTTTAACATATCTATTACAGTTTTGTCATTTAGATGATAGTTTTGACATTTATATAACATTTTTGTATTGTTTAAATTGTTTATTATTAAATTTTAATACATTACCAAATTTTATCCTGACCATAATTTTTGCATTAGTTGTCATCCTTGGCCATTTCTATGACAGTTCTGAATTATCTATAACAGGTTTGACATTTTGATGACAATTTTAACATTTATACCCCAATTTTAATGTTTCGATGACATGTTTAACATTTATATTACAGTTTTGTCATTTCCATGATAGTTTTGATATTTATATATATTTTTTTATATTGTTTATAGTTTTATTTATTGTTTTATGGTTTATCAATAAATTTTAATGCATTGCGAAATTTTGCCCTGACCATACTTTTTGCATTAGTTGACATCCTGGGCCATCCATGGACATCCATTTCAATTTCTAGTTTTGACATAACTATAACAGTTTTGACATTTCTATGACAAATTTAACATTTTTATGACAATTTTAGCATTCATATCCCAGTTTTAATAATTGCTGTCAATTTTATGACAGTTTTGTCATTTTTATGTCAGTTGCTTTTGACTTTAATTGGCGCTCTTGACATTTCTATGTTTGTTCAGTTTTGGCATTTCTGCTTTAGTTCTAATATTTCTGACATGACATTACCACTAAATTAAACTATGTTACTGTGTTAAACTAATATTATTTAAAACTCGTTTGTGTTTTTAAAGTTATGTAACAGGGGATTTATAAATATAAACTTTTTGAAGGAAAAAAATAAAAAATTGCATTTGGCAGTGTCGAGAGAGAAAATGTATTTAAAAAAAACGTTCGTCGAAAAAACATTAAAGCTAAAACTAGGTCCATTACCAAAGATCCTAACCATGGCCCATAAATATATTTAAAGAGGAAACTGTTTCGAAATAACTAAATATATTGGAGATTTATTTTTCGATTTATTCCAAATTTATTTTTATAAAGAAAGTTTTACAAAAATAAATACTATGGAAGAGGAAGAAAAAATAGCGATTTACGAAACTAGATCTCTGTTAATCATCAATTTAAATAAGTTTCTAGTTTATTGATGACTAAAGTTCTGAATTCAGAGGGAAATATATGTGTCTATGAAAAGTTTTGTAGATAAATAAATGATTTATTTTTGTGGTGAATATTTTAAAAATACTGGGACAGTTCGGCGGTGACAACAGCGTCATAGCAATCTCTTGGGTGTTAAAACATTCATTCACCTGGAGCGCCGTGACGGCTCAACCTAATTGTGTCATGCATTTTTTAGTCGGGAATTCTGTTGATGAATTTTACAATTCATCGTAAAGTTTGATTCTAAAATCGATAAGTTAGCAATGGTGAAATACTTGATTTTTTGGAAAAACTTCGTAATGTTGCGACTGTTGTTACTACGTGGTAATTCATACTTACATTGAATTGAAAAATTCACTACGTTTTTACCACACTTATGTTATTAAATGTTAACTTTGAATGCAATATCTTGAGATAATGTTGAATAACATCTCTCCTCCGATGAAGATTTTTTATTTCGTATCTAATCCATGTGTTTTGGGTAGATTTTATGGCTGCTTTTGCGGCCGAAGACGTGGATAAGTGTGGTAAAAACATAGTGAATTTTTTAATTCAATGTAAATGAAAAATAATTTAATATTTATTTTAAAAATTATAAGACAGTATAATCTTGATAATCCGACACATATGGGACCAGACAACCGCCGGATTATCAGAAAATTTCTGATTATCAGGATTAAAACAAAACAAACATTTTACATATTATTACTGTATCTAGTTAGCTTGGTCAGAATCGTCAATCAAGTTTTCAGAGTTAAAAGCAGGGTGTGTTGGCCAGACCTTGTTCCAAGAACACTTTTTGACTTTAATTTTTCTGTGCACGAGGTTCATAAGTGAGGATGCAGGACATCCTTAAATTGACCTCTGTTAAGTTGGCAGAACCAACTCAGAAAAAAAAATCCGCGACGGCACATAATAATCCGCTTTTTATCCGCTAACGATTGTAAAAAGAAAAAAATTTCCCGCTCTTCCCATTTCCCGGGAAAATGGGGTCCCGCTAACTTAACAAAAAGTTAGCGGGACCCATCGAAAAAAATAATTATATTGAGAAAATAATTGCACCGGAATTATCCGCTTTTTATCCGCTAACGATTGTAAAAAGAAAAAAAATTACCGCCCTTCCCATTTCCCGGGAAAATAGGATGCCTGCCGCTAACTTAACAGAACGTTAGCGGGACCTATTCTAAAAATAATTATATTGAGAAAATAATTGTACCGGAATTATCCGCTTTTTATCCGCTAACGATTGTAAAAAGAAAAATTTTTCCCGCCCTTCCCATTTCCCGGGAAAATGGGGTCCCGCTAACTTAACAAAAAGTTGGCGGTACCCATTCTAAAAATAATTATATTGAGAAAATAATTGCACCGGAATTATCCGCTTTTTATCCGCTAACGATTGTAAAAAGAAAAAAAATTTCCGCTCTTCCCATTTCCCGGGAAAATGGGGTCCCGCTAACTTAACAAAAAGTTGGCGGTACCCATTCTAAAAATAATTATATTGAGAAAATAATTGCACCGGAATTATCCGCTTTTTATCCGCTAACGATTGTAAAAAGAAAAAAATTTCCCGCTCTTCCCATTTCCCGGGAAAATGGGGTCCCGCTAACTTAACAAAAAGTTAGCGGTACCCATTCTAAAAATAATTATATTGAGAAAATAATTGCACCGGAATTATCCGCTTTTTATCCGCTAACGATTGTTAAAAGAAACAAATTTCCAGTCCTTCCCATTTCCCGGGAAAATAGTATGCCGCTAACTTAACAGAACGTTAGCGGGGACCCATTCTAAAAATAATTATATTGAGAAAACAATTGCAACGGAATAATCTGCTTTTTATCCGCTAACGATTGTTAAAAGAAACAAATTTCCCGCACTTCCCATTTCCTGGGAAAATGGGGTCCCGCTAACTTAACAGAAAGTTAGCGGGACCCACCCTAAAAAGAAATATTTTGAGGAAATACATGCACTGGAATAATCCGCTTTTTATCCGCAAACGAATGCTGCGAGAAAAATAATTTCCAAACTTTTCATTTCCCGGAAAATTTGAGTTTTTTTTTTCGCGTAATTCGTTTGTGTATGAAGTAAAAGTCATCATCAGGTGCTATCGCGGAGAAATAAAGATATCGTGTAAAAAAATTGCTGAGAGGTAATTTTGAAGAACAAAGAAAGAGAGGGGTGGCAATAGCTCCACTAACTTCAACAGCCCTCTCACCCCACCGTAGGTAGGAGGCAGGCAACCAAAAGAACATTTCATTTTTGAAAAGACCTAACATAGCGCTTGCGTCTTTGAAAGTGCCTTAACATGCCGCTTGCACCTTTGAAAGGTCCTAGTATGCCGCCCGCATCTTTGAATGGCCCTAGCATTTGGCCGCCGCGCCGATGCCTTTTTGAACGGGGCAATAGAAATAACGTGTGACGATTCGGCCGGGGAAAAACAAAAATATTTAGATTCCACCCCTTTCCGAAATCTGCCATCTATTTCCGGTGAATGGTTTCCATTACTGTGATGGATACGAGGAATCGTGTCAGCCTGAAAATACTTATTTATTCTCATTGCGATTAGTCTTTCACTATAGAATTGTTTTCAGAGGTTTATCAGAATTTTAACAGAACAAAATAAATCAAATTTTCCTCTAAATAATCGTAGATTCTTCTCTTCTTCCTCATTATCTACCCCTTTCTTTCTTTCTTCTTTAAAATTACCTCACAGCATTTTTTTCCCGGGTATCCTTATTTCTCCGCGATACTACATGATAACCTTTGCTTCATCCACAAACGAACTCCGTGAAAAAAAAATCCCGAATTTTCCCGGGAAATGAAGTCTCGCGGCATTCGTTTGCGGATTAAAAGCGAATAATTCCGGTGCAATTATTTCCTCAATATAATTATTTTTAGACGGTTCCGATGATTACGATGGTTCCCGCTAACTTTCTGTTAAGTTAGCGGGATCCTATTTTCCCGGGAAATGGGAAGGGCGGGAAAAATTTTTCTTTTTACAATCGTTAGCGGATAAAAAGCGGATAATTCCGGTACAATTATTTTCTCAATATAATTATTTTTAGAATAGGTCCCGCTAACGTTCTGTTAAGTTAGCGGCAGGCATCCTATTTTCCCGGGAAATGGGAAGGGCGGTAAATTTTTTCCTTTTTACAATCGTTAGCGGATAAAAAGCGGATAATTCCGGTGCAATTATTTTCTCAATATAATTATTTTTTTCGATGGGTCCCGCTAACTTTTTGTTAAGTTAGCGGGACCCCATTTTCCCGGGAAATGGGAAGAGCGGGAAATTTTTTTCTTTTTACAATCGTTAGCGGATAAAAAGCGGATTATTATGTGCCGTCGTGGATTTTTTTTTTCTGAGTTGGTTCTGCCAACTTAACAGAGGTCTTAAATTGTAGTCTCTTACTCGAAAAAAGATATTTTCCTATTAGCTGGAAAAGAGGTATAACAATAACCATGCACCGCACACTTCTTAATAGTTATCGCCCCATCATACTTCGCCCGGTCCATGGTAAAATGCTAGAACAGCGTTTCCCAAACTTTTTTCTTCGTGACCCGGTTATTATAATATTTTTCCTTCGTGACCCGTAGATATTGTTCATCAAATGAGAGGGATAGCCAGAAACGGTATATATGTAGTACGAAATAGTTTGCGCATTCATGTGATAACAATTCAAATATATTTCAAAATGGCGTGTTGAACATTTTAAAACAAGAAAAATCGGAACTGAGATCAGAAATGCGTTTACATGTTTTAACTTAAATGCGTTTACATTTTTACATGCGTTTACAACAAAGTACTAGTTTTTTACAATTAAAATCAAAATAATTGAAGTTTGTGTTCTCTCACAAGTCGCGGCATTGTGGGACGTTATATGTTTTTAATAGTTTCTTCCAAGAATAGCTTGATATTTTCCCAAAAAGTATAGAAGTGTAATGAATTTTTGCACACAATTAAATTATTCAATTATGTCGATTTAATTTTATTTATATATATTTTACATTTTTTGTAAAAATAAATAAACTAAAACAAAAAGCAGCTAAATTACCTTTTTTTTCTTTGCGACCCGGTTTCCTTTGAGTTCCTTTGGGACCCGGTCTTTTTTTTCCGTGGCCCGGTACCGGGTCGCGACCTGGCATTTGGGAAACTCTGCCCTAGAACAAATGCTAAAATCCAGACTATGGAACATATTTCTGAACCACATCCCCAAATACCAATTCGGATTCAAGCCCTCTCATTCCACTACTCATCCTCTAATAATTCTCACCAATAATTTTCAAACCTCATACCTATAAAGTCCTCCTCATACCTCCCAGAAATTCGTTCTCCCCTACTCTATATAATCAAGAATTTCCTCCAAATGGAACCCTTAATGGAACCCTTAATGGAACAAAAAACCCTTTTTCTTAGAATTAACTATTCCTTTTCCCTTAATTTTACTCCTGTTTAAGGTCTCCCACAAGGTTTTCCTATAATTTCAACCTTGAAGACAACACCCAAATTAACCTTTCCTCATGCCTCCTACAATACGCCAACGACACCGCATTAATATCCCACCACAATAAAGACCATAGACCAACTACAAATCCTCACAGAAAATACCCTCTCATGGTTTAATCGTTGGAGGCTTTCTGCTAAATGCCAATTCCTTATCCCCAACCGTAGAATATCTCCCAACTTTTCTCAACTCCATCTAGGCACCTCAACTCCACATAACACCGACAGCGTTAAATACTTAGGACTGACTCTCGACTATAGACTTACCTTCAAGACCGAAGCCGAAACCTTCAAGACTATCTCTTTCGAAAGCTTCTTCTTTGTGAATTTTTGCATCTCCTAGGATGAGTATAATATCGTTTTTGGGGGCGCGCCGCTGTAGACTTCCTCCAGTTTGGTAATGAAGTTGCCATTAATCTGCCTATCCTTGAAGACTGATGACTGTAATATTAAAGAATTTGCTGTCTATTCGTATGATTGATATTCGTTCATTAGCTTGGAGGAAGGCTTTTAGGTGCTTTTTCAGCGATTTGTGCACTAGGAATCCTGTGCCAAATTCTCGTGTTCCTCCAGTTTGGTAATGAAGTCTTCAAATATCTCTAGATCCTTGAAGACTGATGAATGTAGTATTAAAGAATTTGCTGTCTATTCGTATGATTGACATTCGTTCATTAGCTTGGTGGAAGGCTTTAAGGTGCTTTTTCAGCCATTTGTGCACCAGGATTCCTGTGCCAAATTCTCTTGTTCCTCCAGTTTGGTAATGAAGTCTTCATGAATCTGTCTATCCTTGAAGACTGATGAATGTAATATTAAAGAGTTTGCTGTTTATTGGTATGATTGATATTCGTTCATTAGCTGGGTGGAAGGCTTTAAGGTGCTGTTTCAGCGATTTATGCACCAGGAATCCTGTGCCAAATTCTCTTGTTTGTGCTGTCTATATTGTCGGTTTCGTCCTGAGTCCATCTTTCTCTTGCAATTCCAATGTTTCTATTTTGTATACAGTAGCTACCTGCTTTACTTGCTCAAGGGCTCCTACTTGGTAGAGCGTTCGTATATTCCTCGTGACAAAGTTCCAGTCATTTTCCTTTTTTCATTGCTTTGGTCATCTTGGTTTAATCCCATCATAGTCCGAGGTCTTATTTTTTGTGTTCGTAGAAAGTGTTGCTTTCTGAGGTGAGGTATCTAGCCTCACGCTCAACCCCTTTTTAGGAGGGCCATTTCGCCGGTTCCCGTTCGCTCGGACATCTGCCTCCTACCATGCAGATTTTCACCGCATCTTGGGAGGTGTTGGTTTGGTTACCAGGGATCACCTAGCGTGGAGGTGAGAATAGGCTTGGGTAGGAGAGGCTATGCGATATGTCTCTTCCTATTTCTGTCGTGCGGTACGCCATTCGATTCCCAATTCAAATACATATTTTTTTATAAATCTTAAATTAATTGTCAACTTTTGATATAATTTTATACAAATTAAATTAAACAAATTACGTAATATTTGCATTTTTTATAAAATATTTATGCAACAATATATTTTAGAAATAATGTTCAAAATTATACAATATTTGTCCAAAAGCAAATAAATAGTAGTTTATGATACAATTGTGTGCAACAGGGCATTTGTGCATGAGGTGCGAAGTTATAATCGCAATAAATTAATCAGAATGAGTGCCAAAGTAGTGCTACAGTCCTACAGGGCCTCGACTTTCTCCAGCCTCGTCCGCCATCCTTTCCCGTCTCTGTCACGGACCTTCAAGTCAGCTGCACCATTTTTTCTGGCATTCTCAGAAACGCCGTCTTTCCATCTCAGCCTTGGCCTTCCTCTGCCTCTATTGCAGATTGTTATTAAAGATAGTACCTCTAGTATCCAATTCCGCATCTCGAACTACTTTTTCTAGTGCTATGTTAAACAGGAGGCACGCCAGCGCGTCACCCTGCCTCACGCCTACAGTTGTTTCGAATGAATCTGAGGTTTCATTCTGTATTTTTACGTGGCATAAAATCATTGACGTATAATCATTGGCGTATAATCATTGTCACGTCACAATAAGGTTAGAATGTGAGAGCTAAGGCGCTGACCTCCGCGAAAAAAAATGCTACTAGTAAAAACGCAAAGTAACGGGAATACTATTTGGTCGTTGTCGATGTAATCTTGGTTAACCTAGATTAAGTTAAGTTTAGATTGGTTAGGTTATATTAGAGCCAGTTAAATCCAGACTGGGGGGATGAAAAGACTTCTAGAGAGAGAGAGAGAGGTCCTATACGTAAGAAAATTTATTTTCATTACGTGTACCTATGGTTTTTGTTTAGTGACGTGAGTTATTGCCATAGTAACAACAAATAGAAATCGTTGAGAATAATGAAAATCTATTTAAATCTATCAGAAATAATGAAACTCTATTTGATTTACATTGGACTTTTACGCACAATTTGGATACTTTTACACACGATTATAATAATGGCATCCTTCACATAGAATAATTTACTTGTTAATGTGTAATACTCATTTTTGTGTTAATAATAATAAATTATTTATAAATTTTAGAAATAATGTTTATTTTGCAATATCGGTCCAAAAACAAATAAAATATATTTTGGTGATAAAAAATTCCATTTAAAAATGGGAAAACTTTCTCTGAGTTATTATTAACAAAAAAAAAAAAAAACGAAAATATTTCAAAAATATGTTAATGACGAACATTAAAATAAATACATTTTGACACTGACATAATTAAATTTGAAAACGGCATTTTGTTGACACATTCCTTTTATAATTAAGCTTAATGAAATAAAAACACTTTGGATCTTGTCTTCAAAATTATATTTTTAGTAAATAAATTTATACATTTCGTCAACTAAGTTGACATCAGTATAACTAATTTTTTACATATGAAAAAGCTAGCTTATATATTTAAATACTAAATACTTCATAAAAAATAATTCGTACAATTAGCTGAAACCCCCCTCTAACCTAACCTAATTTAAATATATAAGCTTGTTTTTCATTTGTAAAAAAATAGTTATACTGATGATGTCAACTTAGTTGACGAAATGTATACAATTATTTAAGCTTTAAATACAAAAAATGGTAAAATAAAATTTGTAAATAATATATTTTTATCTACTCACACACCAAAATGAACACATTAATAAATACATTATTGTATTTTTTTTATAGTTCGGTGAAGGGTGCCATTATTATAATCGTGTGTAAAAGTATCCAAATCATGCGTAAAAGTCCAACGTAAATCAAATGAAGTTTCATTATTAAACGATTTCTGTTTGTTGTTACTAAGGCAACAACTTGCGTCACTAAACAAAAAGAAACATAGACGTAGTGAAAATAAATTTTCGGACGTATATTAAAATTGAATAAATATTTCTTATTTTGAATCAAGAAGTCTCCTGGGCCTCTCAGTCTGGATTTATTTGGCTCTAATATAACTTAAACTAAACATAACCTAATCTAGATAAATCTTTTAACCTACATTACATCGACAACGATCAGTTAGTGTTCCCGTCACTGTGCGTTTTTACTAGTTAGAAATTTTTTCTCCGGAGGCGCTGGACGTTCTAACCTTATAGTGTCAGTGATTTGAAGTATGTTATCTGTCAAAATTACAATATTGACGGTAACAAACAATTATTTTTTTGTAGATTCAACAATATTTTAACATAAAATAATGTAAGACACACGTGTGTGAAAGAAAGGCCTTTTTGCACTCATTGCGATTAAACCACTCGCCTTCGGCTCATGCTTTAAACTTCGCAACTCATGCACAGCCTTTTTTCACACACTTGTATCATAACCTACTATTTTGTAAAGAATATAAAGAAAATATAAGTTTTTTTTGTAAAAGAAATATCAAAATGAATGAAAATACAGAAAAATGTGAAAATCTCTCAAATAATTTCAGAATAACAGAATCTCTCAAGTAGCATTCGACATTTTCCCTGACCTAATTTGACATATCTACAAACTTAAATTGACATTTCTAATGACATTTTTTATATTTCTACTGACACAATTTGACATTTCAACAGACAATTTAAAATTTTATAAAATGGATATGTATTTATTTCTAAATAATCATTAATATTGATCATTAATATTAATCATTAATATTAATCGTTAACATTAATCATTAATATTAATTAATATTTGCAACAGATTTATTAAAATTAGCCCCGATGGAAATAAAATTCTCCAATTGAAATTAATACGGCAACGCTGTTTAGACGTAACATAATATGCAGGGGGACTATTTTTGGTGAATCCCAGGAGCGTTCGTCACTGGGTCCTTACGCGTGATGTAATGTAGTTGTAAAATTTAGCAGCCAGCCAAAAATCGTTCGCGTTTTTTAAATAGTTTCTCCACACAACTTTTGCAATCCACAGAATATCTTCACACCATCAATTTCACACTACATTTCATCCCAGACTTTAATCAAAAAGACCCTAACACTGTTTTAATCACTATTTATGTATTCAATCTCAATACAGTATTTTCATTAGTTCATCCAAGTAGTCAATACAATAATTTCTCTTCAATTAATAAATAGCTTCAAATTGTTTTTCTGAATAAAATGGATTTAAGTGGAGGCAATAATTAGGTTTAGAAGATAATATTGTGGTTTTTACACTATTCACATATTAAATTGGAGAGGTAAATTTAATTGGTTTTTATCAGGATTTCGAGACTTTACAGTTTCAAATGCGTTCAATGTTGAGCAACACACGCAATAACGGTCGTAATACTTATTAGTTTTTAGACTATTTCAATATTAGGGAAATAAAACCACAATTTTACCGTTTTGCTATACAGACAAGACTGGGCAGATAAGAATGGAATGACAAGTCTGAATAGACAAGACTCGACAGACAAAACTTGATGGACAAGACTAGACAAACAAAATTGTTTAGCAGAAAAAAACAGTACAGAAAAGACTGGACAGACAAAACTGGTCAGAAAAGACTGGACAGAGATGACTAGACAAACAAGACTAGACGAATAAGACTAGACAATCCATAAAGGTCGTACCTAAATGTTCTAACTAACATACTATAATTATTTAAATTAGTATAATTAGTCTAACTAATATTTACTAATATGTTGAATGCTTAACTAAATGTTCGAATATTCTATAATTACATAGATTAGTTTATTCTAACCAATATTTATTAATTCTTACGTAAATATTTTAACTGACATATTATAATTAGTTGAACTAGTTTAATGAGTCTATTATCTGTTAATATATTGAATTCCTAGTCTAATTCTAACGAAATGTGGTGTTTATGAATTCTGATTTGGAATTGTGAGAGAATCAAAAACAGTTTTGGTTCAAATATTAGTTGACGAGTTTTGCAGGTAACGGACATATACTTGTTTATATAAACCATTTAACTAAAGTTTAATTTGCAATTTCTAAAGTGTTTTTATAACCGAGATTGTAATCTGTGCGATTAAGATGTTTGATATAATTTGCGAAATAAATACCAGGAAAAAAAGTAAATCTGATTCTAATTGAGATTAAGTTTTAATCTACAAATTAGATAGCTTCTGTTTTTTTTATCGGTCGAGTCTATTTTGTCTTATTTTCCAGTGCGTTATTAATCTAGACCTAAGGTAGTAATAGACTTAATAGACTACTTATTTAGTTTACTCTATAAATATTTAGTTGTTAGTAAAACATTGATTTTTTTTCTTGTTTATTATTTGTGAGTTTTGGGTGAGTCATGTAGCAACGATTTTTAGTTTTAGCTTGAATGCACGCTGCGTTACATAATGGACTTGCTGCAGCCAAAAAAACTATTTAAAATATCATAAGTCAACATAAATAATCTTAAGCCTTTAGTCAACTACGTTTTATTTTTGTCTGGATTTCTAAAGTTTACTAAATACATGTCCTAGATTTACTTTTCTTAATTTTATTTTTCTTAATTTTCTAATTACATTGCCGATATATGTAGTTTAATATATCTACATTTTCTAAATGTATGTATAAATTTGCTAATTGTATGTCTAAATTTACTAAATGTATGTCTAGATTTACGAAATGTATGTCTAAATTTCTTATTTGTTTATCTAAATTATCTAAATTGTATATTCACATTTATTAATTGAATATAGGGTTGAAACTAAACTCTTGCCATGAATTTGAAGAACCAGGTCATTTCTTAATTCACACAAATAAAATTAAACAAATGATCAACTGTCATTTTTAAGTAGCTGTCAGTAGTTAATATAAATTTCTACCGGTCTTACTTATTTTTTTTAATTTAAAAATGTTTATAAAAGAGCGGAAAACTTTAAAGCTAATAAGCATAAGACCGATTTCCACCACGTTCTTGTGATCTAACTCCGGATCTGGACTTAGATAGGTTAGGTTAGGTTTTTAGACAGTATTAGAAAATGTGTTCGATAACTTAAAACGGCGAATTTGGCCTTAATTTGGGTATTCGTGAAAATGGACAACACATTCAACATATGTTGTAACGTTTGTTCTTCTTTGTTAATTTTATAATTCACAACACTATAAAATAAATCAGTGTTAAATTTATGAGAAGGCGTTTTATTTATAACTAATGAAATTGTTGAACTTAACACTAAAAACAATGCGACATAACCTCAAGACCACTCCAAATAATTCATGGTTATGAATTTTCATTAACAATAACTGACAGCTGCTTAAAAATGACATTTAATAATTTGATTAATTTTATGTGTGTCAACTAAGAGTGACCTGCTTCACGTTCGTGACACTAATACAAGACACTAGATAAATAACATTGATTTTCACACATCAGATCTTTATGTTCAACCCAAACTGAATACCCATCTGCAGACGCGTTTCGAGATATATCACTCATCAGTGCAGCTTTGCTCTTTTAAATTATAAATTGGAACACACTTTGGGTTTGAACACTTTGTCGGTGTCCTAGTCAATAACGCAAATATCTGTTGTGTTTCAACACGAGATTTGTTTTGTAGTCTTAAAAAGACTTAATAATTATTATAGAGCTTCGGAAAGACTGAATATATGAAACCTAAGGTTGAAATTTATATGTTCAAGCTTTAATAAGTTGGCAGATTTATTAAATTGTTGTCCAAGTTTGCTAATGGTACCAATATGTAAAAATTGCCAAAATTTTACATCTGCATTTACTTAAACCATGTCTTTATTTACCAAAACATTCTCAACATTTACTACACTTGCATCTAATTCTAATTACGACTGATTTAATTTATATAATCTTAAGTTGAACCAATATCAAAAACTGTGTTACAGACAGACATAGTTGAATAAACGGAAATAATTACTCAAGATTTATATGCAACAGTTCAAGCTACAATTTATGCCTAAACATATTGCTCTAGATCAGTGATTCTCAACGACTGTGATGTGTGCCGTCAAATTTTAGAAGTGCAAACAATAAACATTATTGTATGTACTTTGATACAGCATGCTTGTATAGTTTTACTACAAATCTGGAGCTTGGTAAAGAATACGGGTTTTTTGGAACTTAGTGTTGCGGGGTTTTTACCCTGTTTTTAACTGTTGTTAATCGTCTTTGACAAAACTCTTTTTTTTTTTAAATAATAAACGTGGCAACGTCAGCCCAGTTGCGTGCGCCTCCACCATCTGTTACGTTGAAAATGTTAATTTTTTAGGGCAACAAAAACAAAAATTTATTGAACCAGGCAACGTAGAAGCTTAATTTTTCTTTCCGAACTTAGTTAAAGAGTGCCAAAGACGATTAACAAAAGTTACACCAGGTAAAAAGTCCGCAACACTAAGTTTCAAAAAAACCCGTATTCTTTACCATGCCCCAAATCTGGATTAAACCCAGACTTATACTTATTTACTAGCAGAGTTTTCGGCTAAAACGTACCTCGATGCATGTAAGCCGTGGCAGAAATTAGAACTAACGTAGAACTAACAAGACAATATTTTACTGATTTCACGGTTTTGACCTAGGTTAGATCAAAAATTAAATTGGGTAATATTAGAACAGATAGATCCAGACAATATATCTGTTCAACAGTTCAAGCTACAATTTAAGCCTAAACATATTGCTCTACTTAGTCTAGTTTTCAAGATATAAACGCTGGAAGTGAACAAACTAAATTAGACTTACGCTATCTTGACTTAAAATTTAAAACGGGATTACAGACAGACTCAGCTGGATCACAAACAGACTCATAAACGGAAGTGATTTGTCAAGATTTATGGGTAACAGTTCAAACTGCAATTTAAGACTAAACTTGTTGCTCTATCTAGTCTAGCTCTCAAGATATAAACGCTGGAAGTGAGCAAACCAAATTAGAGTTAACAAGGGGGCCCTGTCAACTCGTCATCACCGATTTGGCCCAAATTTACAGTATATGTCGGGCTTGACTATAAATGAAAGTGACGCAAGCGGGAGGGCCAGATGGCCAAGCGTTAAAAAACTCATAAGCAACGACAACTCATAAGCCCGCTATGATACCCCGCATAAATTTCAATGGCCGGTCAGCGCAGCGGTAAGAGCTCGGGTTCATAGTACTAGGATCGCTGGTTCGATTCCCCGTGGAATTTGGACGCTTTTTTTTTATTTACAATTTTTAAAATGACTTTCTTTTATTATTATTATTTATTTTATTATTATTATTTATTTTATTATTATCGGTAGAACAAGAAGAAGATGTGATGTGCGCTGATAATCTCCACAGCGAATCGTCGAAACAAATGTTAAAAACGGCTAATAAATATTAATACTAATAAAATAATTAAATTGACAAATTAATAATTACAATTAAAAAGTTAAACAATAATAAATAATATAAAATAATAATAATAAAAGAAAGAAAGAAAGTCATTTTAAAAACTGTAAAAAAAAACGTCCCCACGGGGAATCGAACCAGCGATCCTCGTACTATGAACCCGAGCTCTTACCGCTGCGCTGACCGGCCATTGAAATTTATGCTAACATAGCGGGCTTGAGTTGTCGTTGCTTATGACTTTTTTAACGCATGGCCATCTGGCCCTCCCGCTTGCGTCACTTTCATTTATAGTAAAGCCCTACATATACTGTAAATTTGGGCCAAATCGGTGATGACGAGTTGACAGGGCCCCCTTGTAAGCTATGTTGACTTAAAATTTGAAACGCGATTACAGACAGATAGTGCTGAATAGACTGAAGTGATTAGTCAATACTTATAGGTAACAATTCAAGCTGTCATTTTAGAGTAAACCTATTGTTCTACCTAGTCTAGTTCTCAAAGTATAAACGGTGAAAGTGAACAAACTAAATTAGACTTAAGTTATGTTCACTCAAAATTTAAAACGGGATTACAGGCAGACAAAGTTAAATAAACGGAAGTGATTAGGGCTTCACACGATACGAGATAGGGCGAGAGTTTAAAAAATCTCGTCTCGTCTCACTCTCGTTAGTTTAAAAAAAAAATCTCTCGTCTCAGTCTCGCTCTCCCTCTAGGAACCGTTTGTCTCGTCTCGCTCTCGCTCTCATTACCATTTGTCTCGTCTCGTCTCATTTCGTCAAATAGCTTTTTTGCTAGAACTTATTGTTAAGATAGTCCAAAACGAGGTAATCATTAATTTTAGTGTAATTAATATATGCGTGATTAATTGTTATATAGATAATTGTTATATAATAAAATACAATTTTACAATACTATTTGAAGTTACAAGTTACGAAACAATGAACTCTGATAATTTAACTTACTGAAATTTTACACTTCAACCCAGTTTTGCCCAAACTGCTACACTCAATATAGGGTCAAAATAAATACCGTTGTACCTGTTTGTATGCAGTGGTCAAAAATGGGTTAAGTCACAAGATGACCAAGTAATGGTAACTTGCCCGAAGCCAGAACGAGCAGTTCAAATTTATGCAAGAAAATATTACGGTTGCCCGTTTCAAAGTCCAAGATTGAAGATGTATGAACGAGATCAGAAATGAGACTCTCGTGTCTCGCAAAAGCGACACCACAGAGGCTGTCGTGTCTCGCGAGAGCGAGACCACATCTGCTCTCGCGAGAGCGAGACCACGTACTGTCTCGCTCCCGCGAGAATAATTTTCGAAACTGTCTCGTCTCGGTCTCGTCTCGCTTTTACGAGACGAGACGAGGCGAGAAAAATATCGTGTCTCGTGTGAAGCCCTAGAAGTGATTAGTCAAGATTTATAGTCAACAGTTCAAGCTATCGTTTTAGAGTAAACATATTGTTTTACCTAGTCTAGTTCTCAAGATATAAACGCTATTTATAGATAATCATATAAATTTAATAAAATCGGAACACAGCCTGAATATATAAATATATTCAACCTTTCCGGAGCTCTATAAAACTAATGAGTCTTTTTAGGACAACCAAAAACAAATCTCATGTGAAATTTGTCAGTTATTTTATAGCTTCCAGTCCACCTTCGTGGCACTCAACAAAAACCAAATAATCTGTAGACGCGTTCCGATTTATCTCTCATCAGTACAGCTTTGCTTTTATGAAAAACAATTTGTAAACCACTTACTTGAAACTCATGTGGGTGATCAGGGTTAGATATTTTTAATTTAACGTTTCGTGAGAGAGACATGAACTTAGCAGGTTATTGATTTAAATCAGGGGTCGGCAACCTTTTTATGACGGCGGACCATTAAAAAAAAACAAATTTTAAGCGGGCCGCACAGTCAGGTGTATTAGAATGTAATATGTAGGTTAAATAGTCTTTTTTAACCGAATATAAATATTATTAAGAATCAATATAAAAAAGAAAAAAAATAGGAACAATTTTATTTACATGCTATAATAACATAGAAGAACAAAAATTGAGTGCTGAGTGTCATTTTTTATAAAAGAAAATAAAACTCCAAATATAAAAAAAAAACAATTTATTTTATTCAAACAAAAATAAAACTAAAAATTAATGCGATTTTTGTTCTTGAATGTTTTTCGATAATTCATTTATATTGGGCTGGGTTTGAGATACTGAGATTCACAAAATGTTTTGCAATTTTCATCGGTCAACCTCGTTCTATATTTTGATTTTATTAAATTCATTCTTGAAAAAGTTTGGTCGCATAAATAAGTGCTCAAAAAAATGTTAATCATTGATTTTGCAAAATTTTTTAAATTAGGAAATTTATTATCTGATAGACCTAAATAAAAAGAAATTAAATTATTTTCATCGAAATTATTTTTTATATAGGTACATTGTTTGATTATAAGTCAATTAACTCTACTTAATTAATAAATTTTCTGGTGCTGCTGTGTTATATTTAATTTATTGAGGTAAGTTCTAATGTCAACAAGAAAAGCTAACTTGCTTATCCATTTAAAATTTGATAACTCTAGTATATTATTTCATTTTTCTGTCAAAAACATTTCAATCTCGTCTTTCGAATGGAAAAATTATTTCAAACTCTCCTAGGACTTAGCCATTACTTCAGAAAAGTACACAACATCTTCATATTCTGCATCTATTTCGTTTAAGAATTCTGAAAATGTTCGATGGTTCATATCGAAAAAAATATGTTGCTTGGTGGGCAGAATAAAAAACTTGCAATGGACCGCATGCGGGTCGCGGGTTGCCGACCCCTGATTTAAATGATAAATTTAGAATTGGTTAAACCATACTACTTTATAGATAATCATATAAACTTAATAAAGTCGGAACACAGCCTGAATATATAAATATATTCAACCTTTCCGAAGATCTATAAATATACATATTTGAGTTAATTTAAAATTTCAAACGGGACAAATTATTAATTTTCTTTTCATATAATTTAAAAAAAAATTATTTACAATTTGAATCTAATCACAGTTTATAAATCAAATATTTGCTAACTACACTAGTTGTGATACACCATGTGATAATATTAACGACTACACACAAACGCCAACAAATTTGATTGAATGCTTAAAACTATACGCTATAACTGGTCCAACAAACAAACAATTAGTATACTAAACCCATTTTCTCTGAATGTAAATCACTTTGTCTAATTTGAACTGCTGTTTCGTTCAATATGCATTTAGCGTTGACTAAATCTCGTTAGCTGGTATTGATTTCTGGATTTACAGACTTTAGTTTGCTGGAAATTCGATACAATCAAGTTCGGCTTTACGTTTTGGACAATTAAGCCGATAGCTATAGTGATTAAATTGAAACATAATCAGTGCTGAATTGATAATCTCATAACTCTATTAGAAATATGTAGGATAAAGACTAGATAGACAAAACCAGACAGACAATACTAGACAGAGAAAAATAGATAGAGAAGGCTAGAAAGACAAGACTAGACAGAAAAGACCGACAATACTAGACTAGATAGACAAGATTAGGCAGAAAAGACCGACAAGACTAGACTAGATAGACAAGATTAGACGGACAAGACTAGACAAACAAGACTAGACAGACAAGACTAGCCTGACAAGACTAGACAGACAAGACTAGACAGACAATACTAGACAGACAAGGCTAGACAGACAGGACTAGACAGACAAGACTAGAAACATAAGATTAGACAGACAAGATTAGACGGACAAGACTACACCATAATACTATGGCAGACAAGACTAGCCATACTATACAGACTAGACTATTCAGGCAATATTCTGTTAGTATAATCTTAATAATAAATCCATCAGAAGAACATAAATTTAGTTATTTAGATGGAGAGTTTGGTTCGAGTGTGTTAAATCGTTCTATTAATAATTAGTCTTGTACTAATATTTAGATTTCGCAGGGAGCATGATACGTCGGCTGAATAATAACAGAGACAACGCGTTTTATATTTACGTTCACTAAATTTCAATTCAAGTATTTACTCTCACTTTACCGACACCAACGACAACAGAAAAACCAACTGGATGACTAAGTAGACTTGAAAACTAATAAACAATATTAACACTACAAACACAGACAATGTTTAATCTCATATAAAAAATGTAGTCCAACAGATAGGATTATCCTAGTCTATTAGACTAGATTAGTTTAATAGTTTAGACTCAGTTAGTTCACTAGACAAGATTAATCAATATTGCTTTTATAAGATTACTTAGTCTAATAGACAAGATTAATAAATTAAGTTTTTATAAGATTACTTGGTCGAATAGATAAGTTTAGCCAATCTAGTTTTTATAAGATTAGTTAGTCTAGTCCCCTGTGACTGAAAAAGTTTGCTTTTGTTGTTAGTTAAGTGGTTTGTGAAAAGTTACATAGTAGGTTAGAAATAATATTGTGAAGTATATGTTATGTAGTAGCTCAAAGTAAGTTGATTATTATTGATCTGAAGTTATAAATTGTTACATTAAATTATATAGTGGGTCATGAGTTACACGTATATTTGTTAAGCCATTTGGTTAGAAAAATTGTTCTCACTAACTAGGCAAGAATTATTTTCGGCGTTTAGTCGATTACTAATATAAAACAAATCTAAACATGTTGGCTAATGGCTATCGTTTTCAATTTCACAGCTTTCACCTTTGTTTGCCTCGTGTTTGTTTTTTCTTCACTCGACTTCTTTTTTTCTCCCGTATGCATTGTCAATCGAGTGAACTCGAAACATTTACACTAGACACACCTAGTTTTTGTTACCTCCAGTTTCATTCTCACCTCATTATATACGGCACTAAATAGACAATAAATTAAAAACTCATACAACTACTGTAGGAAGGCTAGAAAAAAAATAAAAATAAACAAGATTGGACAGAGAAGAATAAACAAGATTGGGCAGAGGAGATTACACAAGAATATACAGAGAAGAATAAACAAGATTCTACAGAGAATAAATAACACGATTAGACAGAGAATAAGAGAAATACAGAGAAGAATAAACATATTTAGAGAGAGAAGTATAAACAGGATGAGACGGAGAAGAATAAACAAGATTAGACAGAGAAGAATAAATAAGATTAGATAGACAAGAATAAACAATATTAGACAGAGAAGAATAAATAAGATTAGATAGAGAAGAATAAACAATATTAGACAGAAAAATAGACATAAAAACACAAGGCTAGGCAGATAAGGCAAGACTAGGCAGGTAAGGCTGGGGCAGTCAACGCAACGACTAGAAACAGTTTATATCATGTTTTTTATTTAATACCTTTTATTTTTACATTTAATACCTAGAAATGTTTGTGAAAGAAAAAAAAATGTTCGCGAAGCCGTTTGAGACAATTTTTGTTTTAGTATTGAGGTCGAGTGTTCAGGTTCTTTCTAGTTAGAACTAGTTGAAGAAGTAAATATTTGATTTGTGTATGTTCTTTAGTTCTTTGTAATTTAATTTACTTGAGGATACTTTGGATGATTAATGTTTTCGGAAACTACCGTAAAATTTATGACTAAATAGTGAAAAATTTGGAAAGCTGCTAATTTTTACAATTTGTTGTAAATTATATTATTGCAGTATGTTTTGTTTTCGTTTAAAAAATAAAATAAAGATTTTGGTCTTGATATAACAAAGGAACCGATTCGCAAAAAAATGGCTTTACATATTTGATTATTTTATATTTTTAAAAAGTTTTAAGTTGGTGGATGAAAAAATTACGATTGTAGAATAGTATATTTTGTAACTAGGGCGGAAAGTTGTCAATTTCACGCGAGAGCGAAATTGGGAAATGCACGAAGTGATAGGGCAATTGACAATACCGCCCTTGTTACAAACAGTACTTTTTATTACTCATGCGAGGGGATGTATCTTACAAGTTTGGGATCCAGGGGCCATCCAAAAAAAAAAATGGGATCAAATATAATATTTTCAATTATCTCCGGTGGTGTTGATTCGTCATAAGAACTCTCCCCAGTCCCGGTAGCACCATAGAATTTACACTCATTTTAAAACTTTTTCTTTAATTTTTATTATTGTGTAATGAAAAAAATTTCAGACACTTCACGTCACTTTTTTAATATCGAGGTCTTGATTGTGTTAATTTTATTGTTATTAATTTGTTTTTTTTTTTAATGTAACCTAGCGATATGGAATATTTGCGTGCGTTACCCAGGTTATGTGGAAAGACAATGCGAAGTGGCATTTCTCGTATTAAAAAACGTGCCTCAGGAAGTACTTCGCACGCATGAGTAATAAAAAATTTATTTTAAAATTTTGTAAAAATCAAGAATTTGAAGAGTATGGGAATGACAAAGAAATGAACAGATTTATTTAAAATTTGCAAAATTTGTTACTTTTATTATCGTAAATGTTTTTGCAAAGTTTCAAAACACAATGACAATTTGTGAACAAATATTTGCAGATTTTAGAAAATTATTTTTTCCAAATTTTGTAAAAATCAATGATTCTGCAAGTCTGGAAATGAAAAACAAATAAACAGATTTCTATAAAACTTGAAATATTCCTTTTTAGGGTTCCGTACCGAAAACGGAACCCTTATAGGATCACTTTGTTGTCCGTCTGTCTGTCTGTCTGTCTGTCTGTCTGTCTGTCTGTCTGTCTGTCTGTCTGTCTGTCTGTCCGTCTGTCTGTCTGTCAAGACTTTTTTCTCAGGAACGCGTAGAGGTAACATGTTGAAATTTGTATCAAATACTCGAGTCTGCGGTCTCTTTCAGCTGTGAAAAAATCAAACTTGTAAGTCAACGCGATCAAAAGATATGATCGTTTATGTCGCATATTTTGCGATTTCACGAGGGAATCAAAACCTATAGGGTACTTCCCGTTGACCTAGAATCATGAAATTTGGCAAGAAGCGTTGTCTTACAGCACATGTCAAGGGAAAAATCTTAAAACCGTAAATATGTAGTTTAATTACAAGAAAAATGCGAATTTACTATTAGAAATTTATGAAAATTCACTAATGCTGTCGTAGTGGTATTGTCAGGCTCCAGAAGCATATGGGTTGCATACAGTTAGGTCCTATTCTATGTTTATTCTGAATTTTCTTTGTTTATATTTGTTATGCATTTCATCACGTACGCTTTATATACATAATATATACAGGGTATATATTATGTCTAAATTTTGCTTTTTTATAACGGACATGCGACATACTCAAGTCCCGTAACATCCTGTGTATATTATATTTCGTCTAATTTTTCTTTATAATCTACATAATATGTTGATAATCTACATAATAATACTATATACTATACAAGTTTGTACGGAACCCTCGGTGCGCGAGTCACAACTCGCACTTGGCCGGTTTTTTTTATTATTCTTAATATTTTTGCAAACTTTCAAGTTCTTGGACAAAAAATGTCAATTTAAAAAAAATTGTAATTACATTTTGCAAAAAATCAGGAATTTGTCAATTCTGGAAGTAACAACCAAATGAACAAATTGATATAATATTTGCAACCCGTGTTCCCTTTATTAACGTTAGCTAAGTTTCAAATTTGTTGACAAATATTTGCAGATTCTTGAAAAAAAGCCGCTCCGCGCTTTACTCCGGGATAGCGTTGTATAAACCTATACTTTGCCCTTAAACCTATAATGGCCGGTCACATTGAGATTTATGCTAACATAGCGTGCTTATGAATTTTCGGTTATGAGTTATTTTTTTAACGCTTGGTTATCTGGCCCTCCCGCTTGCGTCACTTTCATTTATAGTCAAGCCCTACATATTACTGTAAATTTGGGTCAAATCGGTGATGACGAGTTGACAGGGCCCCCTTGTAAGACATATTTTCTTTATTTTTTCGGATCAACTATACTCGGGCCGACGAGTTTAGCATTGTTCTGCGCATACCCCCACTTTATTTCGAGTGCGCGGTGTTTAGTTGTCCGTATATGAAAAAGTGACACATATTTCTTAACTCAAACTAATCTGCGCGTCCCTTGCCCCTCATACCTCGGCGCATTACAGCTGCATTCTCTCCCCGGTTTGAGTATAGAAAGAAATTTTCCTTTTAGTTGATCCATCTAAACCGCTGCGCTGACCGGCCATTGAGATTTATGCTAACATAGCGTGCTTATGAATTGTCGGTTATGAGTTATTTTTTTAACGCTAGGTTATCTGGCCCTCCCGCTTGCGTCACTTTCATTTATAGTCAAGCCCTACATATACTGTAAATTTGGGTCAAATCGGTGATGACGAGTTGACAGGGCCCCCATGTAAGACAAATTTTGTTTTTTTTTCGGGTCAACTATACTCGGGCCGACGAGTTCTGCGCATACCCCCACTTTATTTCGAGTGCGCGGTGTTTAGTTGTCCGTATATGAAAAAGTGAGGCGTATTTCTTAACTCAAACTAATCTGTGCGTCCCTTGCCCCTCATACATCGGCGCATTACAGCTGCATTCTCTCCCCGGTTTGAGTATAGAAAGAAATTTTCCTTTTAGTTGATCCATCTAAACCGCTGCGCTGACCGGCCATTGAGATTTATGCTAACATAGCGTGCTTATGAATTGTCGGTTATGAGTTATTTTTTTAACGCTAGGTTATCTGGCCCTCCCGCTTGCGTCACTTTCATTTATAGTCAAGCCCTACATATACTGTAAATTTGGGTCAAATCGGTGATGACGAGTTGACAGGGCCCCCATGTAAGACAAATTTTGTTTTTTTTTCGGGTCAACTATACTCGGGCCGACGAGTTCTGCGCATACCCCCACTTTATTTCGAGTGCGCGGTGTTTAGTTGTCCGTATATGAAAAAGTGAGGCGTATTTCTTAACTCAAACTAATCTGTGCGTCCCTTGCCCCTCATACATCGGCGCATTACAGCTGCATTCTCTCCCCGGTTTGAGTATAGAAAGAAATTTTCCTTTTAGTTGATCCATCTAAACCGCTGCGCTGACCGGCCATTGAGATTTATGCTAACATAGCGTGCTTATGAATTGTCGGTTATGAGTTATTTTTTTAACGCTTGGTTATCTGGCCCTCCCGCTTGCGTCACTTTCATTTATAGTCAAGCCCTACATATACTGTAAATTTGGGTCAAATCGGTGATGACGAGTTGACAGGGCCCCCATGTAAGACAACTTTTGTTTTTTTTTTCGGGTCAACTATACTCGGGCCGACGAGTTCTGCGCATACCCCCACTTTATTTCGAGTGCGCGGTGTTTAGTTGTCCGTATATGAAAAAGTGAGGCATATTTCTTAACTCAAACTAATCTGTGCGTCCCTTGCCCCTCATACATCGGCGCATTACAGCTGCATTCTCTCCCCGGTTTGAGTATAGAAAGAAATTTTCCTTTTAGTTGATCCATCTAAACCGCTGCGCTGACCGGCCATTGAGGTTTATGCTAACATAGCGTGTTTATGATTTGTCGGTTATGAGTTATTTTTTTTACGCTTGGTCATCTGGCCCTCCCGCTTGCGTCACTTTCATTTACAGTCAAGCCCTACATATACTGTAAATTTGGGTCAAATCGGTGATGACGAGTTATAAAAACCTAACCTATTTGTTTTGCTTCTACTTTCTGGCGGGCCCTATTGTTGCACACTTTCTGTGACATGATATTATATATTATAGTAACTATCACTGGCCACTGTTCTTCGGAGTCGAGCCTTACTCCACCATTGTTGCACCACAGTTAAAAGTTATTTTAACTTTTAGTTTAAACAGTTATTTTTTCACGTTCCACCCGCCACCTGTTACAGTCGAAGATGGTGTGAGCAACCCCGGTCTCCTCTCCGCATTATTCGCAGAGGCTGTCTGTTGCTTAACCAACTCTATGGAGGTAATACCTATAGCACCCGTGGCCACAAAATACCTGGATTACATAGTAATTCACTTCGCCGTGTTTCCTCGTGGTCCGTTCGTTGTTATTTCTCACGTGTTTGCTATTCTTCAAAAGATTTAGATTTTTTCCTTCAGACCTTGTAGGTTTGTCGCTGTTTCTTTGCGTCGTGCATAAGTCCAAAAAAACTCTCACGTACCTCTTGATGTTGTCTACCGCTTGAGGGGAAACCTCTTGATGTCGTCTCGTCGAGGATGTTTTACCAACACGCCAAATTATATGCGTTGCGCACGTCAAGTGTTATCAGGTCACAGATGTTTCTTTTTCTACTTGTGCTAGCAGTCAAGGCAGTATAAGGCAGTTCCTCTGCAGTATCAAGGACCTTCTTAATGGCGCCGGTAGTGTATTTTCCTTTTCAGAATCTATATTGTTTTTCAGAGAGCCCCCTAAGGCTTTTGAGTGTACAGCAACACCTTCTTTTAATCTCATTGGGGCCATCGATGTTAAGCATCAATCGCGACATCGATGTAGCTGTTGACAGGGCCTTTTCAGTAGTCCTGGCTATGTGTTCTGTATACCTTAATCAGTCGTCAATTTGCACTCCCAGGTATCTGACTGATCTCCATGCTAATTTGTTTCCATCTATTTTCAAGCTCGGTGGCACGAATTTTTGTTTTCCTGTAATGAGCACCGCCTCGGTCTTGTGTATCGCCAGTTCTAATCCATTGTACTTGAACCAACGTCTACTTGCCCTTCTCACAATCTCGTTCAACATTAGTTCTAGTGTGTTTGTTTTCCTTGCGGTTACTACCACGGCCGCATCATCTGCAAAACCCACAATACTCGAAGCCTCTGGCAGTTCTAGGTTGTATAGTCCATGCAATACATGATGTTCCAGAGAAATGGTCCCAAGACCGATCTCTGTGGAACAACAGTCGTTACTTTATAAAATGTAGTTCCTTTTTCGATGTTGTATATTAGGATTCTATCAGACAAATAGCTATTGTTTATCTGTAACAAATAGCTTACCTGGGAAATCTAGTAGAGGTAGTAGCTTGTACGAAGTAGCTTCATTAAGGGACATCTAGTAGACTTAGTAGCATGTACGAAGTAGCTTCATTAAGGGGCTTATTTCCTTTTCTCAGGAGGACTAGTTTCGCCTTTTTCTATTGTGCTGGAAAATTACCCCCTTTGAGTAGATTGTTCATTACACTAAGAACATACTCGGAAGCATTCCAAGACAATTTTTAGCACCTCCGGTGGAATTCCGTCTGGTCCTAGGGCTCTGCCGTTATTGGGGCGCCTCAAAAACCAAGCTCGTCCTGTGTGAATGTTACTATCTCCGTTATTAGTGGCTGCTTCCATCTTGGATCTTGATGGATAATCAACACTGTCAACCAACTCTTCCATTTTTTCTAGGGGTATTTTCATAATTGGGTATCTGCCTTTCAGGTTTCTAGTAACTATTGCATAAGCATTGCTCCAGGTGTCGTCAATTTTCCTGCACATGCTTCCCAGTGTTCTCTTTTTGCTTTGTTTATTGCTCCGTTGAGAGTTTTTTTAGATTGATTATATGTACTTTTGGTAGTACCTTTGGTATGTACCACATTTTTTATAAAATTTGCAACCTTTGTTTGTTTTATCATTGTTAATATTTTTGCGTTTTTTTATTTAAGTTTCTAGTTTTCGGACAAACATTTGCAGAGTTCGTGTCAAATTCCTGATTTTGTAAAAATTAGGAATTTGCATGCGAAATCGAGTGAAATCTAAAAATGACAAGTATATTGAAAGATAAATATCAAATTTACAACACTTATTTCTTTTGCAATGTTTCAAATTTGTTGACAAACAAATATAGATTTTATATTTGAAAAGAAAAATTGTGTTTTGCAAATTTTGCAAAATCAAGAATTTCACGAATGTATACATGACAGATAAATAAACAGATTTAACTAAAATATGCATCGTTTATTTCTTTAATTGTTGTCAATATTTTGGTAAAGTTTCAAGTTTGTGGATAAAAAATTGTAGATTTTAGAAAGATTTTGCAAAAATCTAGAAATGACGTACAAAATAACAGATTAATATAAAATTTGCAAAAGTTGTTCCTTTTACTATTGTTCATATTTTTGCGAACTTTTAGGTTTGGGGACAAAAAAAAGACTTTTAGTTTAGAGGATTTTAGAAAAGAACGTGTTTTCAAATTTTGCAAAAGTCTGGAAATTACAAACAGATGCACAAATTTTTATAAAATTTGCAACATTTTTTTGTTTACAGCACTAATCAGCGCTAATATTTTTGCGAAGTTTCAAGTTTCTGCACAAGAATTTCCAGATTTTTGAAAAATAGGTTTTTATTTAATTTTGTAAATATCAAGAATTTGCCAAATCTGAAAATGACAAACATACTCAAAGATTAATTTTTTATTGTTAATATTTTTATTGTTGTTAATATTTTTATATATTGTTAATTCAAACTTGTTAACTTTTGTGTAAATTTAACTTTTGTTAATTTTTTTGGCGATGGTCTATTGTACGAAAATGTACACAGTACCAAATAAATATTATTATTATTATAAAAAATGCAGATTTTCGAAAAATTGTGTTAAGATAGATTGCTACATACAAGTTCATACTAACAATCTGAAACTGTAGGTATTTATTTTAAACTAATTTAAACTAATTATACTTCTTCACATAGTGGTCTCCCGACGCGACGATCCTCATCATCAAAATATTAATATTTACTTTTAATGAAGTTAAAAGGGCAAGAGAGAAGTTTTCTTTTTTTTTTAGTTTTTTTTTGTGTCGGGGATTACAAAATTTGTAATTTTATTTTATTAATCGAATTTTTTCTTTTCTTTAATAATTTGTTGTAAATACGTGATTAATGTTAACTCTTTGAAAGATTGTGTACCAAAAAAGATTAAGTTTTGTCAGGTAGGAAATGAGCTGATGATCATCAAACGCCTGGACAGATCTTCATAAACTATAGCTAAGAATCTTCTTGATCACGTGAACTTTCAAACACAAGTTTGGATAAACGGAACTAGACAAACATTTGTGTCAAATTGGTTGCAGATTACGTTTGTCAAGTTGGAAATGAGCTAATGGTCATCAAACGCATGAACACATCTTCATAAATTATAGCTAAGAATCTTCTCGATCACGTCAGCTTTCAAACAAAAAAACCGCATCAAAATCAGTTCATTCATTAAGGAGCTACGATTCCACATATACACGGACAGACTGACAGACAGAGACGTCAAACTTATAACAGGCTTCTTTTGTGTCGAGGGTTAGAAATGTATGTGCAAATAATACTGTTAAAATTTTTGCAAACTTTCTAGTTTACGTACAAAAAACTTTTAGATTTTAGAAAATATATGTTTTCACATTTTGTAAGAAATCTGTCTAAGGCCTAGGCCGCACTACGCCGCGGTTTTTAATCGCGTGATTTTGTGGATCAAGTAAGCTAATACAATACAAGCGCCCGGTTTTTTCCCGCTACTGATTTTTCCCATAGCGTACTGTGTGTTTCTCGAGCAGTTTCGCGGTTATAGCGGCTGCCGCTCGCGGGATGAAACCGTAGTGCGGCTTCGGCCTAATCTGGAAATATTAACAGATTTATTTTAAATTTGCAAAATTTTGTTTTTAAATCTTGCAAAAACAAATAAAAGAAAAGCCTAATAATGACAAATAAACAAACAGTTATATGGAATGTGTTGCTTTCATTGTTGTTGATATTTTAGCAAATTACAACTTTATTGATTGATTGTTTGTAGTATCTACAATCAAGTTTATGAATAAAAACGGTAGGTTTTCCGAAAACCGAACTCTAAAAAGTTAATTTGATTATTCTGTAAAATGTATTAATATATGAAAAATTTCCTTCGTTCATTATCAGCGTTTCTGCAAACTTTAAAAATCTGCAGGCGCAAAAAATACAAACGCACCTTTTGCACGTCACGTGGGATTATTGCATAATTGTTTTTCTGCCGGCGCGGCGTTACGAATTGTTGTGCGATAACCCGTCCAAGGTTATCAGATAATTCAATAAAAACTCGCTTTAGCATTAAATTGCGCTATTCCACCAAGTTTCCTATGAAAAACAACCAACTAGAAAGTTGGAATTATCGATTGTTTACTCGAAACCTAGTTTCACCTTTCAAACATGTCGATAAAAATGTTCAGAAAATTCAGATATAAAATGTCTACAACTAAATTATAGAGAGAGTTATTTTACTACTCTACAAGTGAAACTAAGTAATTAACTTAGGTTAAAAAATAAAATTTCTAATCTAAAACTAGATTAGGGTAGAACTGATAATATAGTTACTAGTCTAGAAGTAGAACTGAGTTCTATTAACTTGGTTAAAAATTTTATTTTCTAATCCAGAACTAGACATTAGACTAGACATTACTTGGATGAAGCATGGGCAACCAACCTTAACTAGTTCAGGGACCAAATTATCGTTCTGTCCCCGAGGACTCGGAGCCAAGGGCCGGACCTAATTATTAAATAAAACAAATTAATATTACATTAATTAACCACTTAACAGTAGATTTTTTTTCGGCCTCTTTTATTAATTATTTAGATTATTCTTATGATTAAAATATTCAAATTTGTGATTTTAGTAAATTTAATGGTAGGGTTTTGATAAACAAATCGTATTTTTGTAAAATTCATTTATTCAAAGTTAAATATTTTTTTGAATGTGATTTTGAAACAAAGTATTACACAATGACCAACATTACATTCCTTGCATTTTCCAAATGTAGGCAGAGCTACATACTGATTCGCATAATAAGAAACTCTTGATACCAAATCTAACTAGATCTAGCTTTGATAGGATATACCTATATAGCCTATATACCTTTATATAGGATATAGCTCCCAGCTAGGGCTTCACACGAGAGTCTCGTTTCTGATCTCGTCTTCAATCTTTGACTCTGACGGGCAGCCGTAACATTTTCTTCATAAATTTTAACTGCTCGTTCTGGGCTAGGACAAGTTCGGTTTTCTCGGGTTCAAATTTGCGAAGAAAATGTTATGCTCGTTCTGGGCGCGAACAAGTTCGGGTTGCTCGGGTTCAAATTTATGAAGAAAATGTTACGGCTGCCCGGAAGGAGATCAGAAACGAGACTTTCGTGTAAAGCCCTACTCCCAACTCATTCGTCATTTGTAGAAAAGCTTTCATCTCTTTCCGGAGTGAGCATATCCTCAAAACATATTTTAGACAATTATAAATCGGCCAAATAGTTTGGGGTTGGGACATTCTTCGTATGGTATGTTCTCAAAATGAAGATATTTCTTCAGTATAAAATAAACGTCGATATGGCATAACATTGGCGAAGAATGGAGTTGCTAAGGCTTGCCTTTTAACCAATATCACTCCAAAACTGGCTTTTGAAGAGTACCTTGGAAAATTATGATAGCAAAAATCACTGAAAGTTCACTAGCAGAAGTCGGTCATCAGTATTTTAAGGGGGTCCTTGGTGTAGCTATTTCCATGCTCTCTTGAGCATACCTGTCCGTTTCTTGAGCAATATTTTCCAGCAAATCTTCAGTAAAAATTTATCGAAAATATCCGACAATGCCACCTTCTGATCTTTCAGACGTCGCACAGTGGTCCGAATCTGAAAAAAGTTGGCCAAAAATCGAAAAAATAATAGTCACCAATGGGTTTATTTCTAACAAAAGTGGGATATCTTTTTCCCCCGAGGCGATACGCTCCTTCAAAGTTACCCTTGTAGTCCGGTCAATTTAGACATTCAAGATTACAAAAATTCACACTTGGCTGGAAATTGGTAGGATTGTTCAAAACACTATTATAAATGAAATGTGAAAAGTGATCATCGATCGGACACCTGGAAAAAAAATTACTCGGGGTCAAAGGTTACAAAAACGGGTTTTTCACGATTTACAGCAAAACGGTAAGTTTTATCATACAATTAGCCCAGATAAAAAATTGTCGAACAGATAATTATCTATAAAAAAATGTCTAAATACCTTTTTTCCTAAGAGCCACTGTTTTTGAGATATAACGATTCAAAAAGTTGAAGGAGTTGTAATCGTCATAATATGCACACGTTTCCACGCCACCTTTGAGGTAGTGTACTTAGCGCGTTTTTTTTAATGTGGTTTCCCCGTTAGGCCTATTCCACTGATCTGTTGTGATTCTGTTTAATTTGAAACTATTAAATAATTAAAGATATTGGCAAGGGTTAAAAATGATAAAAGGGGTGTAAATTAGGGGTGAAATTTATCCATCGGAATCATCATTATCTGAAACTTCTGCTTCCTCTTCTTGTTCTTCTTCTTGTTCTTCTTCTCTTTGTTTGTCTTCTTTATCCTGGATGCAAGTAAATTGCGCCAATAATGACACATCGCATGTCTCTTCATTAGCATCAAAATTCAATTGTTGGTGATTCAACATTGGTAATTATGTGTAATGCCTTGATCACACGAAGCGAGTAGAGTGCCGAGACAGTAAACTCGGCCGAGTACTCGGTACATGTAAACATGTCACCGAGTACACGGCCGAGTGCTCGGCCCAGTAAAATGGCGAGACAGTCACTCGGACCCCTTTCTATTTACTAGGCCGAGTGCAGGCCGAGTGGCTACCCCCACTCCTACCGCTACTGACTCGCTGTCCCACTCGGCATGCTGAACAAGTACTCTCCTCGTTTTGTCAGTACGGTGACGGTGGCTAATTTGTTTGTTTCAATTTTAAATACTACAATTTAAACTTTTGATGAAGTATTGCTTTATTTAATTATTAATTAATTTTGGATTTACGTTTTTTAAAAAAGAAAAGAAAATGTCGTTAAAATGGGACAATGAAAAAACAATTAAATTTTTTCAAATATATAAAGTGAATCCATGTCTGTGGGACTTTAGTTCACAGGACTACAAAAATAAGCCAAAAAGAGACGTAAAATACGTATCCATTTCGAGAGAAATGGATATTGAAGGCTAAAAAGCTTAAAGCAACTTGAAGCTTTATCTTTGCCGTTATAGATTCCCTCATTATAGTATTTTGTTTTTGAATTAGAGGACTTATATTTTTTAATAATTCATTAAAATGTTCTACATCCATTCTCAGTAGCGCTTTAAATTCCCCTGGGTCTTCCAATTCCAATTCCCGAAGTAGATTGTTACTTGCTCCAAGTTCGGGTCTCCTCAACATCCAAGGCCTTGTCCAAACGCGCTTCTTATCGTTGAGCAACAAATCGTTTAACTCCTCAATTAAATGAGGTTAGTGCATTTTTGAATCAACCTTTTACTATCCATCGTGTGAATACCTACTCGCCCACTCTACTCTCTCGGCCGAATGACATTTTACTGTCTCGCCACTCTACTCGTTACGTGTGATCAAGCCATTAGTTACACTGACCGATAGAACGATATTTTTACTTGCATTACAGCTTCAGTGATGTATATACGTGGTGCACTTATACATATTATGATAATTACAACTCTTTCAACTTTTTGAATCGTTATATCTCAAAAACTGTGAGACATTTTTCATAGATAATTATCTGATACAATTTTTGTCTGGTCTAATTTTATGATAAAACTTACCGTTTTGCTGAAAATCGCGAGAAACCCGTTTTGTGACCTTTGACCCTGAGTAAATTTTTTTCCAGGTATCGGATTGATAATGACTTTTCACATTTCATTTATAATAGTGTTTTGAACAATCCTACCAATTTTCAGCCAAGTGTGAATTTTTGTTTCTTCACCCCTTCACCCCTATTTTTTGGTCTAATTTGACCGGACTATTGTTGGCATAGCACGTGTAGCTGCTCCGAAATATAATTGGTAATTCAAATGCGTGTAACTTTTTACTAGAGTCTCCTTTTTCATTTCTGGAGAAAGATGGAGGGTGTTATGGAAGGTATGTAGAATTTCTACATATATAACGTTTTCATCAATTTATACTCGCGTGAGTTACAAATCATGTCAAAGATGTATCTACATAATGGTTTTTCTAGTAAAAAATGTCCTTAAATTAGCAAAAAAGTTATCACCGCAGCGGGGCTTAAGAAGTTGAGATATAGAACAAATATATTACGATGTTTTGTAATAGAATCTAGAAGAAAATCTGGCCCATGTATGCCTCTGTACATGTACATGTGTACATGTGAGACGAAGCGCCGGCCGGCATGGCGACGCGCCGGACACTTTATTAGTTTAGGATCTACGCAGACACATTAGTATTCAGTGAACTCGAAAACCCTTATATAGCAATTTATATGAAATTTTGATAAATTTTAATGAAGTGGTCGGCCATATTGGATCCGCTATTTTGAATTTTAATATTATAATATGAAAGTCGTATTCAGTGACTTCGAAAACCCTTATATACTAATTCAGGTTTAAATCTGAATCTTCTTTCTATTTTTGGCCAACTTTTTTGAAATCCAGACCACTGTGCGTCGGTGTATTCATAAAATCATATCGCGGAGATGCCGACGTTGCATTATTAGCGTCAATTTCGGAAAAAGGACGAAAGGAGTGAAACTATCCTTCGTCAGATTCCTTGATGTCGTCAAAAAAATATCCTCTTCATTGCTTGATGAAATATCGCTTGTTGGTTGATAATCGCTATCGCTATTGCTACCGGCAAACATGTTATTTTGCACTAGAATGATGCACTGGATTTTGTAAGTATATAATTCATGGAATAAAATATTATCAGCGACCTGTGGTCGCTACAATACCTTCCATAATATATAATCATCGTAATAAAAATAAACATGATATTAGTTTGGTAGAAACTGAAGAACACATAAAAAATTCCGCGCGCTAAGCCGGCATAAAATTTTAGATCGAATGTACTAGATATGTTTAAATCACTGTGATGACCATTCTAACACGAATCGGCCTCGTATTCTACAAAGTTAGAGCGTTAACTAACAATTACAGACAAATGTGTGATTAATTAACGCCAATTATAATAACACCTAGGTTTCTGGGCCTATAAAGTGAAAAATGTTAATAGCTAACCCGCTAGGGTGAATAACCCGCTATCCACATTTCACAAAAAAATCATGTTTGTATTAACTGGATTTCTTGTCCGTTTCTTGTCTGTTCGGAGATATGTTGGCAAGTAACTTCCTGATGAGCTGGAGATTTTAAACATAGTTTAGAACTGGGTTACCTGATGACTGAATGCAATATTTTAATACATTTACTTTTATTTTAACTAAGTATTTTCATCTTAGTTGTAGTCCATAGTAATCGTAATTATATATGTCGTGGACCGTATATGTAGATGTATTGTTTATAAACATCCGGCATCCAACATTACGTGAAACAGTTCGAGAAGATTGCGTGCTAAGCAGAATCGATACAACTGATCAAACAATGTTTAAAATTTGCTGTAGAATTTAAAAGCATTATTTTCTCCGTATTGAGTACATGTGGAAGTGTCCACGAAAATAGCGTCAAAATAATTTTACGCTCCACGCTTTTATTTATAGTCAACACGGAAAAAATATGTTCTCCTTTTCTATGTATTTTAATAAAAACGTGTTTTAAAAATGTATATTTTTTATTTATAATATAATTTAATAATGTTTTAGTATATATAAACTCTACATAAATTTTATAAGATAATCAGCGACAATTTCATTTGAAGATTGCCCATTTAATTGAACTATTAGATGCTTAATATTGGCGTGAATATCACTTAAGGAAAACTTGTTAGCTTAATATTGCTCATGTGAGTTGGTAGAATACACCATATTTTCTACCATTATGCATTAGAATGAAACAGAAATGATCAGATCAAAATGAGGAACCGAATCCGTCCCTCGGGCCGGGGTTTATCCATATATGATTTAGATATGTAGTTACTAACAAACTAGATTATAGGGAGGACTAAGCCTAGAACTACATTATAAGGAGAATTATTGTTATTAGAAGTAGAACTAAGTTTCATTAATTTGGTAATAAAATTAAGTTTGTATTTAGTATGCATTGGATTCTAATGCATGATGGTAGAAAATATGGTGTATTCTACCAACCCACATGAGCACAATATTATGCTAACATGTTTTGCTTAAGTAATATTAACGTCAATATTAATCATCTAATAGTTCAATTACATGGTCAATCTTCAAATTAAATTGTCGCTCATTAATTATCTTATAAAATTTAAGTAGAGTTTATACTAAAGCATTATTAAATTATATTATAAATAAAAAATATACATTTTTTTAAACCATGTTTTTATTAGGATGCATAGAAACGGAGAACATATTTTTTTCCGTGTCGACTATAAATAAAAGCGTGGAGCGCTAAACTACTTTGACGCTATTTTCGTGGACGCTCCACACTTTTATATGTAGTCAATACGGCGAAAACATTGCTTTTCAATTCTAAAACCGATTTTAAACATCAGTTGTATCGATTCTGCTTACCACGCATTCGTCTCGAACTGTTTCACGTAGTCCGGATGTTTATAAACAATACATCTACATATACGGTCCACGACATATATAATTACATTAGATTATATGAAACATGATTGGATTTGTTTGTTGACTTTTAGTTTTTTAGAAAATGTTTAGGGATAAGATTTATGCGATAGTTGGTTATCTGTGTCAAATGCAACATTACTAAATTCTCAATATTTTGTGGTAAAATGAGACAAACAAGCAAAAAACAAATTTTATACTCCTATATTATATAAATAGATAAATTGGGCCTCGAGAAAAATAAATTCGCAACTCGCTCTGTCTCCTCGGTCTAAATTTATATTTAAATATGTTTTTGCACAAAATATATTATTAAAAGAGGATTTTGGTATGTTACACGGATATTTTCTATTCAAATTTTTGACCTAGAACAACCGGAAAATCACTTTTGCTAGTATATCCGGAATTTTTTATGAGATTTTAAAAATTGATTGCAATTATTAATTTTTTTTATTACATTACATCAAACTCTTTTCTGTTCAAATAAAGTCATGATGGATTTTATAATATAAAATTTTACAAAATACCAGAAATTTATATATCAGAACTTTATTTTGGGCCTTATATTGACACGAAATGTTTTATATTCTTATTGTCTTTTATATATCTAATTTGTATTGTCAGGCCAGGAAATGTTTTCTATTTTATTTTGGACACGAACATCATGTTTTATCTATCATTTTTTTGATCAAATTCGCAGTTCAGAACATTATGTACAGATTTTGCGAGAACGTTCTTTTTACCAAATAACTTCGATCTTTTATCAAATTCTTTTCGCATTTCGAATGGTTTCATTCAAAATTATCATTGAAGTTCTGAAAATTTCATCAGTTTCGTAAAAAGTTACAGGATTTTAAACATTGTCACAACATTGTCCTAAAAATTCATTGTTATCATTCCTAATCATAGGTCGTTGTCCTAAAATTGTTAGTTTTTGAATTCTTATTTTTCAAAATTTTACATGTTTTGCAGTCGCAATTATAGAAAAATATGCGTTACAAAGTTGTATTTGGCAAGTCATGTATATGAATATGAACATATTCATATATATATATATATATATATATATATATATATATATATATATATATATATATATACCGTATATATATATATATATATATATATATTTGCTACATTTGTTTGTTTTAATATTGATAATGGAAAGGAAGAAACATTTATTGGAAAACGAGAAGTTAGTAAAAGACTTTTGACCATTAGGTCTTTCTGTCCTATTCATAAAATTTTTGTGAATTAACAAAAAATTGCAGACATGCAGAGAAAAATGGTATTTTCAACTTTTACCTGTTTTCTTTTTTTTACGATTTTGGAAATAAACAGATTTAAGTATTATTGGAACATTTCTTTCTTTTGTTATTGTTAATTTCTTTGCAAAGTTTCAAATTTCCAATTTACAAACAATTACAGATTCTAGAAAAAAAAAAATGTGATTTCAAATCTTCAAAAAATGAAAAGTCTGGAAAGAAATTGCCGAGACAGACTCTGCCTGTCTGTCTAGTCTTCGCCGCATAGACAGCCAGAAATCTGTATGTCTAGTTTTGTCGGCCTAGTTTTATGCGTCCAATCCGTCTAGAGTTGTGCTCCTAGTCTTGTGCGTCTGTCCTCCTCAGTAGACTTTCAATGCGGGAGACCCGGGTTCGAATCCACGTCGGGAGGCGACAACTAGGGCGGTTTTCACTAACCGTCCGGCTGCCTGAATGAATTCAAAATATGCGATACGGGGGTGGCGCATACTAAAAGCCAAAGTGGATTAGGGGGTTTTTCCTCGAACCACTATTTAAAAAAAAGTCTTGTCCGCCTAGTCTTGTCCGTTTAGTCTAGTCCTTCTAGACTTGTGCGCCCAGACTTGTACGTCGAGTCTTGTCCGTCTAGTCTTGTCGATCTAGTGTTGTGCGTCTAGACTTATCTAGATTTATATAAAAATGGACATATATATTTCTTTTATTATTTATAATATTCTTGTGTAGTTTGAAGTTCGTGGACAAAAAATTGCAGATTTTAGAAAATGTTTTTAAATAAAAAGAAAAACAGAATTTTGCGGATTTAAAAACAACATTTCTAAAGTCTTCTTTTAGTCTTCTTTGTCTAGTCTTGTTTGTCTACTCTTGTACGTCTAGTCTTGCCTGTCTAGTCTTGTTTGTCTGGTCTTGTCTGTCTAGTCTTGTCTGTCTAGTCTTGTACGTCTAGTCTTGCCTGTCTAGTCTTGTCTACTCTAGTCTTGTCTGTCTGTCCTCCTCGGCAGTGTAGTTGACCACATACCCGCCTGGCAATGCGGGAGACCCGAGTTGGATTCCTGGTTAGGGAGGCAACATTTAGGGCTGTCTTTACTAACCGTCCGTGTTGAATGCAAAATGTACGATAAAGGGGTGGCGCAAAGTAAAAGTAGAATAGGGGGTTTAGTAAGAGCTTCCTAGAAAAACCACTTAGTGAGTCTTGTCTGTCTAGTCTTGTTTGTCTAGACTTGTCTGTCTAGTTTTGTCTGCTAGTCTTGTCTGCCTAGTCGTGTCTGTCTTGTCTCGTCTTGTCTGTTGAGTCTTGTCTGTCGAGTCTTGTCTGTCCAGTCTTGTCTGTGCAGTCTTGTCTGACCAGTCATGTCTGTTCAGTCTTGGCTGTCCAATCTTGTCTGTCCAGTCTTGTCTGTCTAGTCTTGTCCATCTAGTATTGTCCCTTTAATCTTGTCCGTTTAGACTAGTCTCTTTGGTCTCTTCTGTTTAGTTTTAAATGATTGGTATTGTTATTGTTTGTCCATCAAGTCTTGTCTAATTTTCTCCGTCTACTCTTGTTTGTGTAGATTTGTGCGTCTATTCTTGATTGTCTATTCTTGTCCGTCTAGGCTTGTCTGCATTTATTGTTTCTCATCGTCATTATTATATGTCTATGTGTTTAATACATATTACTAGTTGCTACTGCTACTAGTTAGGATATTTATGTACATTAAACTAATAGTAGTTTATAATACAAGTGTGTGAAGAAGTGCTTTTGTGCATGAGTTGCTAAATTTAAAGCACGAGCCGAAGGCGTGTTGTTTAATCGCAATGAGTGCACAGAAGCCTTTCACATGCGTGTGTCGTACATTATTTTATCTACGAGGCATGTTAAAATACTGTTAAATCTACAAAAAAAAATATTGTGTCTTACCGATGATATTGTAAAAATTGTAATTTTGACAGACAAGATCAAATCACTGACACAATAAGGTTAGAACGTTCAGCGTCTCCGTGGAATAAATGCTAGCTAGTAAAAGCGCACAGTAACAGGAATACTATTTGGTTGTTGTCGATGAGTAGGGATAGATTTTTCCTTCTAGGCCCTGCACCTCCACTGACCTTGAAACCGGAAACAGAAGTCGAAACAGGACACGGAAGGTGAAACCAGACCTCACACCCAGCGTGTGGTTACATAGACCTCACACCCAGCGTGGGGTTACATAGACCTCGCACGTGCGAATACATAGACCTCACACTCTCATGTGTGAAAAACCGGAAGTGGGAAACTGGAAACGGAAGTCGGAACACGAAGTGTCAAAGTCAATGGATGTGGATGGCCCAGAAGGACCCATCTTTCCTTACTTGGATGAAATCTAGGTTAACCAATTTTTGCCCAAACTGCTACACTCAATATAGGGTTACAATAAATACCGTTGTACCAGCTTGTGTACAGTAGTCAAAAATGGGTTAACCTAGATTTAATCTAGATTAGATTATGGTTAGGTTGCCATAGTAACAACAAACAGAAATAGTTAATAATGAAACTCCATTTGGTTTACATTGGACTTTTACGCACGATTTGGATACTTTTACACGCGATTATATTAATGGCATCCTTCACATACAATAATGTATTTATTAATGTGTTCATTTTGGTGTGTGAGTAGATAAAAGATAATAGATATACCCAAATTTTAAATATTGTAATTCTAAAATTGCAATATGAAAACACGTTTTTTACAATTTGGAAGGATACGTTATGGCATTAAGTGTGCAATATAACGTCATTCAAATGCCCGCCGCGGCTTTGCTGGATGGCACGTATTCAAGAGGTCCAATTTTCAACGACTTTGTTGCATAAATCTGGCTGAATTTGTTGGATGGCATTTGTTATGTTCACTTTGAGGGTGTCAATTTTCTGCGGATTTTATATTTTTGGATGGAATAGTTGGTCAGAGTGGAATAGTTGTTGAAGATGGAATAATTTTGTTGAATGGCATTTGTTATGTTCACTTTGAGGGCGTCAATTGTCTGCGGATTTTATATTTTTGGATGGAATAGTTGGTCAGAGCGGAATAGTTGTTGAAGATGGAATATTTGGTGAGGGTGGAATGGTATAGAATACCGTTTCCTAAACTTTTTTGACCGCGGTCCGGTACGAGGTTTTAAAACTTTTCGCGACCCACCTTATGACAAAAGAGATTTATCTACAAAACAAATTTTATTGTTTAATACAAATCAAGTTATTTGTGTGTTTATTTCATACATAACTATTGCAAAATAATTAAATAAAACATATAAGTACCTAATTAAAAAAAAAACCTTAATGTTAATTCAAATGTTAATGTTAATTTTATTCTCAATTTTATTATATGTATTTATTATATAAATTTTAAATTGTCATATTCTCCAATTATGTTTAACATCTAATAAAAAGGATCTTTAATTCACATATTAGTTTAAAGAATATTCGGGAAGTAGTTTTTAAAACTATTTATTAGCTTCGATAGATGTTCTTGAATTGAAACTGATAGTGTTTCTAGATGTAAATATTCTTCATCATAGTTTGCATGGGTTTCAATAAGTTTATGTAATGTTTCAAAAAAATTAAAATTTGCTTTTGAAAGTCGTCTCCACAGAATAATTTTTTTATTCTTGCAGCGACTTTTTCCGATTATTAATATTGAAAATATTTAAACCAACGCCTGCAAGTTTAAATTGTATTCATTGAATGTAGCAAGTATGTCGCACACATAAGCTACTTTTATTAACCACTTGGAATTGTGGATCTATTTATCCTTAAATATATCCACAATTATATATCCTTAAATGTAAAAATAGCATCTTTTTTAGATGGTGGGTTTTGATTCAGTAATACCAAAGCTCCGTCTTTTAGCCCAAACAAACGTTTTAAAACATTTCCTTTTGAAAGTCATCAAATTTTATTAATTTTATTTATTAATTTTATTATTAATTACAATACAAAAGGAGGTGTTTATGGTCACTCCCCATTTTCTTGCATAATTCAGTAAAGTCTGCTATTTAATGAACGATATTTTATGTAGTAAACAAACAAATTGACACATTCTTCAAAAGCCATGTTTAAATTTAAAGGCATACGTTTTACCGCTTGTCTATGAATACTATAGTGCACCCATATACAATTAATGGCTAATTCTTGAATTTGTTTAAAAAAACCTTTGTGGCTGCCTGTCATTGCCTTGCCACGACATCTATGCTTTCTTCTACTTGCAAGGAAGAAAACTTGCTTTTTTTACTTTAGCAAGTGGTTCTTCTAAATTTTTCGCGTAATCCTCAATTCTCCGTTTAACTATATTATTTGATTATAGAATAGTATTGCCGTAAATAATCATTTTTCCTTTATTCCGCATAAATTATTTGCGATAAAGTATTAATTTATCTCCAGCACTATAAGGTAAACCTTAGTCTTAGCTACTAATTTAGAAATTTCAAAAGCTGTCATTTAGTCTTGTGAAGCTGTTTCTAGCATATACGCGAATTAAAGTGATGTTTTATTAAAGTGACTGCTGAGGAAAGAGTGCATTTTTCTTTTTTTTTGAGCAGCAATCAATTCTTTTTTCTTATCAGCAAAAACGTTAAATTTTTTGTTCGTCTTTTTACAATTTTCCTTTTCGCGACCCCTAAAATTTTTTTTGCGACCCACACTTTGGGAAACGCTGGTTTAAAAATTTTTGAGGTGAGTGCTTGTGGTGGCGTGTGTGGTGCATTCAAATTAATTGCAAGGTGTGCGTGCGACTCCTATAGGGCTTTCAGCTCCAATTTGAGTTGTATGTGGAACCGTAAGCAGAATTGGATGATTTGTGAAAATTGTGGAAAATTTGTGATTATTTCTATTGACTAATATTACGTTATGTACTAATATAACGTTAAGTCAAATTGATATTGGATTATTAAATTTTGTCAAATAGAATAGACTATTTTTTGCATTTTCTTTGCGGTATGTGTAAAGTTTGTGTAAAGTATGTGTAAAGTTTCTTGCGGTTCTAGCATATACGCGATACGCGAATAAATTGTTTGTTAACCTCTGCAATACTAGTTGAATTTGTCGTAAATTTAGAGGTGGTTTTAGGGGTAAATTTTTAAATGGTAAATTTAGAGATTTGTCGTAATTTTAATCCGTGATACATTTTACGCGGGAGGCTTTGTTTCTTTTTAAATGTTATATTAATTTCTAGAGGTTAAAATAAACTCAAAACTAAAATCAAGGCTATATATATCTACTCTCCCGAATCCCGATAACAAAACGCAATTACGTATACCCGACTTTTAAGTTTTTTTTTTTAATTTTTCCCTTTTTGTGTCAAAATTTCTTTCGTTTTATTTTATAATCCCTACATTTTCAGCTCCAATTTTCTTTTTATAGAAAAATAATCCATGCAGACCATTTTTATCTTCTTTTTATTTTTAACTTTGGAAACTCGTAAAACGCTCGAGCCCCCATAAAGTTCGTACTCCAATTCAACCAGGTCAATAGCCTTTGCACATATATCACAATAAATAAATAATAACCACATAAATACAATAAAGAAAAAACTATTGGAAAATCCACCAAATCACTTACTAAGTTTTCCAACAAAACTCGTTTTAAAGTTTTACGTTCTTGTTAAACTTCTCGTTAAACTACTTACGAAATTACTAAAACACTGAGAACAATGTGCCAGAGAAAATTTTCCACCACACAATTTGATATCTAATTTGATGTTTCTACAAACTAGACTATTATAATAGTAAGCTTAAATACTTAATAAACTACATATATTTAATACCAAATAAACTACAAGAATTATGAGTTTCTAAAAATATCTCAATTTCAATCTTGTCTAGCTTTGTCTTGTCTGGTCATGTCTAGTCTAGTCTAGTTCAGTCCAGTCTAGTCTAGGGTAGTCTAGTCTAATCTAGTCTAGTCCAGTGTAGTCTAGCCTTGTCTTGCTGAGTCTTGTCTAGTCTAGGCTATACTCTGTGCGGCTAGAGAATGCAGCTGTACTGCGCCGAGGTATGAGGGGCAAGATTACGCGCAGATTAGTTTGAGTTAAGAAATATGCGTTAGTTTTTCAAATACGGACAACTAAACACCGCACACCCGAAATAAAGTGGGGGTATGCGCAGGACAATGCTAAACTCGTCGAGACGGGATGCATTCTTTCGCCGGATAGAGTATAGTCTTGTCGAGTCTTGTCTTGTCTAGTCTTGTCTAGTCTTGTCCTGTTTAAGTTCTTTTCTTGTTTCTTGTTCAAGCTTGTCTTGTCAGGTGTTATAGTCTCGGTTTGTTCTATTTTATCTAGTCTTATTTCCTATAAAGTATAAACTAAATATAATTAGTGTTTCTTTATTGTAAAATGAACTACATTTTGAACTAGATAGTGAACTAGATGCTGTATTAAATGGACTATTTGGTATTCTTTAAAATCTTATGTGGCTAGTTCTTATGTTTATAAAGACCATCAAGAGGAATAGTCTGTTTGGGAATTAGTCAAGAAAATATTAGTTTCTACTAAATTTTCAAACAAGGTATCAATGCTTCTGGACTAGTTTTTGAGTCTATTTCTGCGATAGAAAACTAAATAGGTATACAAGTGTTTGTTAAAGTCCATCAAGAGGAATAGCCTGTTGAGGGATTAGTCAAGGAAATATTAGTTTCTATTACATTTTCAAACAATATATCAATGCTTATGGACCAGTTTTCGAGTCTATTTCTGCGTTGTTAAACTAAATATACAAGTGTTTGTTGATTATATCGTGAACTAGATAGCGCGGGCTCGGATTCGAATAGAACAAGGAATCGATTGCACAACAACGACAGATAGACCAGAAGAGAAAACTCACTGGATTTGTTTATAATAAAGTCGATTACATTCTGAATCTTTTTTTAAATTTTGGGCTCGAGCCTTGTAAAAATAATTCCAAGCCGCATCGGCACGTGGGCGTCCTCCCAACGAAAATAGACTCGACATTCGATAAAAAAAAGTTAGAAATTCAAAAATAATTTCAAATTTTTTTTTCTAAAATTTCGGTAAAATTTCGTTTCAAAATTTATCAAATTAGTCTTAGTCTAATTAGTTTCTCTTCGGTTTGGGTTTGCGATTGGTCGGTTTTGTATATCGGCGGGACCGACGTCGGATCCTTGTTTGGTCATGCGAAATTCGACGCCTATGTCTCCTTCTCGCTTCCACCCACCGACTCCGCCAAGTACCGTCTCTTTTGCTACACGCGCGCGCCGACTACGCCGACGCCGAAAACACGCGGCGACGCGACGCTCCAACAACTAATAGCCACTCGGACTAATTCAATCCACAAAATATAATAAATATTGATATTTATTTGACTAATTCACAAGTAGAAATTCGCTTGATAAACTTCTTGTAGTCTATTCACCTTGATGGACTAACTATCTTGTCTCCTTGATGTACTACTTGACTGGTCCTCATCATGACCTAGTTGTGAAAATAATCCAACAAATAGTCTATCAAGTTTCAATAAATTATAGACTCATTATTTGTTTGAATCTAAAAACGATGTAATACTTATTTAGTTTACTAAAATATTGTCTAGCTTTGTCTAAATATTCTTTAATCTGATCTAGTTTTGTATAGTATTGTTCAGCCTTGCCCAGACATTTTCAGTTTTACCCAGGGTTTTGCAATCTTGTACAGTCTTGTATTGGCTAGTCTTGTCAAGACTTGTTTTGTCTTGTCTAGACTTATTTAGTCTTGTCTAGTTTTGTATAGCCTTGTATAGTCTTATCTAGTCTTGTCTAGTCTATCCTTGCTTAGTATTATCTAGTCATGTCTAGTGTTGTCCAGTCTTGTCTGGTCTAGTCTTGTCTAGTCTGGTCTAGTATTGCCTTGTCTTACCTTATCTAATCTTGTATGGTATTGTGTAGTCTTGTCTGCTCTTCTCTGGTTTTGTCTTGTATTGTCTGGTCTTGTCTTGTATTATCTGGTCTTATCTCGTCTTGTCTAGTTATGTCTGTTCTGGTCTGGTCTGGGCTGGGCTGGTCTTGTCTTGTCTTATCTTATCTTGACGAGTCTGGTCTGGTCTTGTCTAGTCTAATCATGTATAGTATTGTCTGGGTTTTGTCTGGTCTTGTCTGTTCTAATCTGTTTTTGCCTGTTCTAATCTGTTCTTGCCTAGTCGTGCTAGGTCTTGTCTGATTTAGTCTGGTCTGATCAGGTCTGGTCTGATATGGTCTCGTCATTTCTGGTCTGGGCTCGTCTGGTCTCGTCTGGTCTCTTCTGCTCTCATCTGGTATCGTCTGTTCTTGTCTAGTCTAGTCTAATCTTGTTTAATCTTGTGTAATCTTGAATTGTAACTACAAGTTTAAAAAATAGATAAATAATTTGAAAATCCATAGAATTTTTAGAAACAAACCGAAGTTAGCGAAATTTGCAAGATTTGTTGCTTTTATTATAAGTAATGAATTTGCACGTAATTTTAAAACTCATTAAAAAATAATTGCTAAAGTTAGCAAATTGAGTTTGAGTAATGTTAAAAGATATGTAATATGTGATTTTAGTTTGTAACTTTTGCACAAGATTAGCTTTTTTTAATTAGAAATTCACATAATATATAAATTAATAGTATATTTTGTAACTAGGGCGGTAAGTTGTCACTTTGGCGCGAGAGCGAAATTGGGCGCACGAACGAAGTGAATGCGCACATTCGCTCGAGAGGGCAATTGACAATACCGCCTGTGTTACAAACAATATTTTTTATTACTCATGCGAGGGGATGTATCTTAAAAGTTTGGGATCCAGGTGCCATAAAAAAATAGAATAAAAAATGAAGAATTTGCTCAGTCTCTTGTGATACCATTGAATTTACGCACATTTTAAAACGTTTTCTTTAATTTTTATTTTTATTTTGTAATGAAAAAAATGTCTGTCATTTTCACATCACTTTTTTAAAATTGAGGTCTTGATTGTGTTTATTCTATTTATTTGTTTTTCTAATGTAACCTAGCGATATTGAATATTTGCGTGCGTTACCCAGTGCAAGGTTATGTGCAAATACAACGAGAAGTGGCATTTCTCATATTAAAAATCGTGCGTCAAGAAGTACTTTTCGCACATGTGCAATAAAAATGATTTAATATATTTACAAATAAACAGAATTTAATGATTTTTTCAAGATTTGTTAGTTTTGTAATAAATTATAAATTTCCACCTTATCAATTCTCTTAACACTATACAGACGGCAGATTACAAAAATTAACTTTTCTGGCGATGCCAGCTCCGTTTTAACAGAACTTAATAAAAGTTTGTTTTTAACAATTATTATAGAGAAAAATACAAAATAAGAAAAATATAAAACAATTTAATAAGAAGAACTCATTCTTCTTATTAAATTCTTTTATATTTTTCATAAAAGAGAAAAATTCCAAGACGCATATATAAAGGCGTACAAGAAAACGGAGAATGGAGACGGCGATACAGCCATGAGCTGTACCAGCTTTATGAACACCCGGATGTAGTTTGTACTATAAAAATAGCCAGATTAAGATCGATAGGAGATATCGAGCGAATTAAGGATTCAGAGCCATCAAAACTTTTTACACAACAAATACCAGTAGCGAAAAGAACACGTGGCAGGCAAAAAAAAAATATCTGGACCAAGTGCAGGAGAATCTAATTGTAATGAAGGTGACCGGATGGAAAACTGAGGCCCGGAATAGATTGGAATGGAAAAAAAATTCTAGAGGAGGCCAATACCAATAATGGGTTGTGGAGCCAAAAGCTGATGGTGAAAAGAATTTTATAAAGGAAAATCGGAAAGTTAAAATTTTTTCGAGGAATTTTTTGTTCCTCTGGTCATGATCTAAATACGACCATCAACAGTTCCCAAATACTAATTTTCTTCCAACGCGATTTGCTGTCCAAAATGCCTGGGAAAAGCGAAATTTTTCGGATAATTTTTCAGTTCCGCAAGGCTCGTTCCATGATCCTAGCTGTAGTGTTACAAAAAAGGAATTAAGAATTTTCCGACAATTTCTTCAGATTTCCATCGTCCAAAATATATGCATCAATTATTCCGAAAATCGTGGGGAAACTGTCCCAACGACTTTATCATTTTCCCAAGGTATGGTCCATACTCTGATAACTCTGAAAATCTAGAAAATCTTTCTAAAAAACTTCACTTTCCTTAGTTTGGTTCGAAATATAGTCAAAACTTCAAATTTTCTAATAACCTGTTCCATAGTTGCTCAAGTATAAATTTTTCCTAAAATCTCCAAACGTTTCTTATGTTTCTCATGGTATGTACTAGGGTTTTCGCGTACCCGACTATATATATACATATATATATATATATATATATATATATATATATATATATATATATATATATATATATATATATATATATATATATATATATATATATATTTATATATATATAAATATATATATATATATAGTAACCTTGTGTACCCTAAGGTGTAAGGTGTTACATTTCATATCCTAATTCCTACATTTAATCTTTACAATACATTATATACACTTTACAATACATTTCTTTCGCTATATATGAACTTTTTCCACTCCCGTTTTCCTTTTGTCATTTTTGATGCTTGAACCATTGTGAGTCCTCTGTCCTCTACTATTTTCTCTATGTTACGATTCCATGTTGTTACGATTCCATATATATATATACATATATATATATACATATATATACATATATATATATACATATATATATATACATATATATATATATATATATATATATACATAAATATATATACATATATATATATATATATACATATATATATATATATATACATATATATATATACATATATATATATATATACATATATATATATATATATATATATATATATATATATATATATATATATAAATAAAGTTCTGTTTTTCGATCTTTATATTATGTACTTTATCTAAATGTTTTAATAAAACACTTGTTGAAGAGCCTTTATAGGATAATATTTTTGGGCATATTGAACATTGTTTCCATACCCAGAAACAGGTCTATCCATTTTGCCTGCGAAAAGTATACATTTTATAGGCAATCCACTAGATACAATTTTTTATTTATTTTGCATTAATAATATTTTATTCAATTACTCACCGTTCACCGAACAATATTTTAATCAAACTCCAACGAAATAAAAACAAAACATGGCGACATAACCAAACCTAACCTCAAGTTCACTGCATTTTTGTAAGAAACGCCTTCTTTAGAGTTATTTTAATTGTTTGTAGTGCAAATTTGATAATATTATTTTTATATCCCGGATACCCGGGTACCCGGGTCTGACAATGAAATAGTACCCGGGTACTAAAAATTTCATATACCCGGGTATACCCGGATCCGGGTACCCGGGTAGAAAACCCTAGTATGTATCAAAGCCCTAATAACAGTTTTCCCGAAAATCGAGGGAAAGTTCCAAATTTTCTACAAAACTAAAGATGGTTTCTCCTGGGAAAAATCAAAAACTTTCTTAACCAATATTTCTCAAAATTTCAAGGAGCCAAATCGATTTTCCATTTCCTTTTCTTCTAACTATTCGAGGAACTGGAAACTAGTGAAAGACCTTGAATGAAAGACCCTAGTCAGCTTTCTTCCAGGAAAGGTTTTAAATAAACAAAAACGTAGTCGTATGTCAACGTATCACTATGTCATCGGTTTCAAAATTTTAAATCAAAAAACGTATTGATACGTCAACGGACCGCAATGTGTTAATAATTAATTGCAAATGTTAGCAAATAGAATTTTGACCATTCTAAAAATTTGTAGAATTTTTGCAAATGAACAGAATTTTGTAAATTGTACAAGATGTAGTAGTTTTGTAAACAAGCCGATCGGTAAAATAATTCCTGTTGTATCTCAATGCACTGGCCAGAAGAAGAAGAAGAAAGAAGAAAAAGTGCATAAAAGCCAGACCGTGCAATAAGCGGGATTAATGCTAGGAGGATGATGATGAAAATGATGATATTAGTTTTGCAATAAATAACAAATTTGTACAAAATAATTTATAAATAATTACAAAATTTAGCAAATCTACAATTTGTAGTATTTTTACAACAGACAGATTTAATAACTTCAGAAAATTTGAGTTTTGTATTAAGCAAAAAGTTTGCAACTTTTATCAACTCTCTTGACAAGTAATTGCAACAATAGCAAATTTAGTTTCACATATTTCACGAAATGAAAATGAGCAAATTTTCATAGTCTTAATCAAAATTACTCAAAAACATTTTTATTCGATTTGCAAAACTTCGTTTTTAAAAGTATTGTAATAACTATTGGTTAAACCATACTAATTATAGATAATCATAATAAAACTTATTAAAGGTAAAATATAGCCAGAATATATAAATATATTCAACCTGTTCGTAGCTCTATTATATTAATAAGCAGATCTATAATTTAAATTCGTCTTTTATTAAAAAATGTATTGTTTCTTCGTTTATGCAAATTTATTACAAAAAGTCATTTTGAGACTACAAAACAAATCTCATGTTGAAACTTCCCTTGCTAATACCACGTAGGATATTGATTTATACAACAGATATATGCATGTTATTACTTATGTTATTATGGACTTGGGGTTAGTAATAACATGCAAATATCTGTTGTGTAATTCAATATCCTACGTCAGTGGTTTCGAACTTATGGCACGCGTGACACAGCTGACACGTAGCAAAATTGTATTGGCTCGCGAACTATTTCTCACGCGTGCCTTCTAAACTTCTTAAACTTAAACTTTCTACTTTTCTCTATGAAATTTTTAAGTTTCTCAATCTACATTTGTACATCAAAGGTGTAAAATATAAGACCTGTTATATTCAGGCTAGAATCAAGACTTAATGTTTTGTTATAAATTTGCATAAACGAAGAAACAATATATTTTTTTTATTAAAAGACGAATTTAAATTTACCAATTTAATTCCTTTTTTTAATTCCTACATTGTATATTTTCCTATTTTAACTTGGAACTTTCCAAATTTGCAATTTTTATCCAAACAAATAGCCCTAAACAAATTGAATTTAATTTTCATGCATTCCAAAACCTGCTAGCAGCCACACATGCTTTCTTACATATAAACTTAATGTGCTCATTATTGGACCAATTACTGCAAAACATAAATCCTAAGTATTTGAAGCTGCTGACCTGTTCTATAATCCTTTCACACTACATCAGGTTTCCTTCTTTCTTCCCAGCTTTCCTTCTAAAAACTTAATCCTCTGTACATTCACAGTTAACCTTCTTTTCTCAAAATATCTTTTAAACCTTCCAATCATCTCTTTCATTTCCCCTTTCGTTCTTGCTAAGACAACAATGTCATCCGCGTATGCTAGCGACCACACTTTCCTCCTGCCTTATTAAATTATTACCACTCCTCATGCCTGCCCATTTTTAAAAACCATTTCTAAATCAACACATTGAATAAAAGCTGCTTTAAATCTTTCATAATCCAGAATCTCTGTGACATTTTCTCCCTCATTCTTACTCTGCTTGTCAATATGATTTGTGAATTTGCAAAATTTCATCCCTCTCGATTTGATTTTCTTAAAATAATATTATTATTATAATTTAACAGTTTTGTACAATACAATTTTGTACAATTTAACAATTTGTATAACAGTTTTGTTAGTGTACCTATTACGTGGGAATGTATAGTTCATATTGAAACTAGTGAATGTTGCAAATTTTATAGAATCATCTTATTTTCGCAAAATTCACACACATTGGAAATTTTCTAATTTTGTAACATTATTAATTTCGGCAATATTAGATTTTGAACTTAAAAGTTCATTTATTAGTAAATAGCGTAATAAATTATTACGCTATTTCAACAGGTTGTGAACAACTACTATTAAACTAATTTGTTGTTGTAAAAGAATTTAAGAAATATTCTAATAATTTCACGAAAATACCTAAACAATTTCAAAAATTGTCAAATTAAATTTAGAATATTGACATCACGAAAACAACTCGACTAAGACTAGAATTTATTAACTTACTACTTTACTACTTATTAACTTATTAAGACAAGGGTGTGTCTTGTCCCCTATCCTCTTCAATATATACTCGGAGGCAGTATTCCGAGAGACATTGGTGGACGTGAAAGAGGGATCGTTATTATGATCATATTTTATATTTAAAATATCATATACTTAATTAGCATATTTATTATTAATCATTATATTATTGATCATTATCATTATTATTATCATTAAGATCAACTGCACCCTTATTAATAATATACGATTCGCTGACGATACGGTTGTGCTCGCCTGCAGCCTCCCACATATCCAGAATATGACGGACCTTATCGTTGAACATAGCACACAGTATGGTCTATATATGAACGTTGCCAAGGTGGTTGTGTTCTCCAAGACAGCAAGACGGACGGACGGTCCTTCAAATTAACAACCAGGTCGGGGAAACAAGTCTCTCTCTCCTATGGCTTTACAGCCCAAGGCCTTGGCCTCTCTCAATTTATTCCTCCAGGCGCATCGTTCCATTGCTACCGTCTTCCAGCCTCTAGGCATTCCCTCTGGCATCTTCTTCTACCGCGTCCTCCCATCGTTTCCGTGGTCTGCCCCTCGGTCTCTTACCTACCATTTTACTTTGGTGGGTCCGTTTTGGCAGTCCTTCCTCATCCATTCTTGTGACATGGTCTGCCCATCGTAACCTCTGTATCTTTGCATATGCGGATACTGGCGGGTCCTGCAAGGCCTGGTACAGCTCATTATTGAATCGTATTCTGTACCCATTTTCGTCTTGGATTGGGCCGAGTATTCTACGCAATACTTTCTTCTAAAAGGTTTCCCAGGGTCCAAAGGTAACCCAGGTTTCGCAGCCATATGTGAGTATTGGTCTGACAATTGTCTTGTACCCTTATTTTTGTGTTTCCGTGCACGTGTTTTGATCGGAAGATATGTGCGAGAGCGAAGTATGCTCCGTTTGCCGCTGTGGTTCTGGCTCTTATTTCTGATTCTTCGCTGCCGTTGTTTTCTAGGTCCTAGCGGAAGCTGATGAAGTCCCTGCGCGTATGTGAATTCTTCGGTTAGTTGTCCTTGTACGCGCATTTTTGCCGTAAACTTTTCCATGGTCATGCGTACAAGTCTTGTCAGTTTCCCTGGTATTCTGAGTTCCTTAAGCGTCGTGTACAACTTTGTGCTGTTGACCGAATCGTAAGCTTGTTTGAAGTCCACAAATATGTTGTACACATCCGTGTTGTGCTCCCATGCTTTCTCGAGCATTTGTATTACTGTGAATAGTTGGTCAGTTGTGGACCTGCCTGGTCTGAACCCAGCTAGATATTCCCCAATCGTTTTTTTGCACAGCGGTTTCATTCTGTTATTTATGATGGTGGTCAAGACTTTGTATGGGCTGCTTAGCAGTGAGATACCCCTATAGTTCGCACATAATAGTTTGTACCCTTTCTTGTAGATTGGGCAAATAATGCTTTGTGCCCATTCGCTCGGCATTGTTTCTTCGTCCCATACTTTCGCTATTAGTACGTGCATGTAGGTGGCCAGCTTATCCCCTCTTGTTTTAGAAGTTCTGAGTTGATACCATCGATTCCGGGAGATTTATTATTTTTCAGTGCTTTAATTGCTGTTTTTACTTCTTGGAGAATTGGTGTTATTGTGCGTTCATTTTCCTCTCCTTCCATGGGCTCTTCAGCGTTTTGGTCGTCCTGGTCTTCCTGCTTCGTAGGTTCTGTACCTCTCAGTTTCCCCGGTATTCCGCGTTCCTTAAGCGTCGTGTACAACTTTGTGCTGTTGACCGAATCGTAAGCTTGTTTGAAGTCCACAAATATATCAGTATATACCTCTATCAATATCATTCAGCAAAGTTTCTAAATGATTTTTCCACATATCCTGGATTTTATCTTGGTCGCTTACGATTCGTCCTGTTCGGTCTCTGCATAGCGTTGTCCTTGGTTTGTAGCCCTCTCTTATCGTTTTTATATACTTCTATGCACTCTCATGGAAAAAGTGTCGTCCACTAAATATCTTGGAGCCCTCGTCAACGAGAACATATTTCCGTTAAGTTAAAAATTCGAAAGATATGCGCAAAATTGAGCTTCACCGATGCGACGAATGAGACCTGCAATAAAACTTCAGAAAAATGACAAGCTGTAGGTAGCTGTCACGCGGAAACCTCGAAATTGTTCGTCAATGCCGATGATAGGGGCTAAAACTTCTTACATCTTTCTTCAACTCAATATACGAAACTGGGAAAATACCAACGGACTGGCTGAGGTCAACGTTCATCACTTTATCAAAAAAAAAAAACGAACGCTTCTCAATGCGACGACCACCGAATAATAAGCCTGATGTCTCGTGTCCTTTCTCCAAACCGTCCACATTCATCACATGCATATACGTTAGATGCGAAGGACAGGCTGGTGAAACGCAATTTGGATTTAGGAGTGGGCACGCGCGAGGCTCTCTTGTCTCTTAACGTTCTCGCACAGCGATGCATGTCGAGACATGCATGTCGATATATACGCCTATTTTATTGACTATCGAAAAGCTTTCAACTGTGTCTCCCACCAGAAGCTCATTGAGATTCTAAAATACACGGGAGTCTATGAGGGAGACCTGAACATCATTACACAGCTGTACCAGCATCAAACTGCAGAGATTAGGATAGAAGGTATAACATCCAAAGAAACAGAAATCGGAAGGGGTGTTCGACAACGGTGTGTCCTGTCCCCTCTCCTCTCCAATATAAACTCGGAGGCAGTGTTCCGAGAGGCACTGGTGGATGTGAAATAGGGTATTAAGATCAACGGCACTCTTGTTAATACCATTCGATTCGCTGACGATACGGTCGTGCTCGCCGGCAGCCTACCACATCTCCAGAATATGATGGACCTTATCGTTGAACATAGAACACAGTATGGTCTACACATGAATTGTCTTCTCCAAGACGACAAGACCGACAGTCCATCAAATTAACAACCAGGTCGTGGAACAAGCGCCGTCCGTTAAATATTTTGGAGCCCTCGTCAACGAGAACAGTGACCCTAAAATGGAAATCATATCAAATATAGAGCAGGCCAGAAGGACATTCATCTCCATGAAGACCCTTTTCACTAGTAGAGACCTAAACCTACAGCTCCGCATATGTATATTGCGTTGCTATATCTTCCCAGTGCTACTCTATGGCTCCAAGAGTTTGACATTCACATTCAGCCAATCAATGGAGAGCGGCATTGAGATGTACTTATATTGTCGTATACTGCGTATATCCAGGATAACCAACGAGGAAGTACTGAGGAGAATAGGTAAAGTTAATGAGCTGATGACAACCGTCAAAGAACGAAAGCTTCAGTATATCGGGCACGTTGTGAGGGGAGAGCGTTACGAGATCCTTCGACTCGTCATCGAGGAAAAGATCGAGGGTAAACGATATGTGGGCAGACGGCAGAACTCGTGGCTAAAGAATATGCGTCGATGGTTCGGACGGACATCTATAGAAATTTTCAGAGGTGTGGTTTCACGCACCATTATAGCCAGTTGGATCGCCAACCTTCGATGGGAGACGAAATATTAAAGGCGAAATGTAGCCTGAATATATAAATATATTCAACCTGTTCGTAGCTCTATAATATTAAGTCTTATTAAGGCTACAAAAGAAATCCCATGTTGAAACAACTACTTCCCTGGCTAATACCAGGAAGGATATTGAATTATACAACAGACATTTCCATGTTATTACCAGCCTCAGTACACGTTCATGTCACTAACGAGTGCTGGATAAATAACATTGTTTTTAAGATCATTTCTTTCCGAAAAGAATTTCTGAAAAGTTACGATCAATAAAAAATCGACGAACCAATCTGTTGGTTTCAAAAACAAAATCACAATAAAAATAATGAGGACAAAACAGACAAGAAGTCGAACTCGGGTTAATAAGAAAACCTGTGAAGATTGTAGTAAAGTCTACATAGGACAAACATAGCATCATTCAAAATCAGAATCCAGGAACATGAAAGAATCTACTTCAAAACTCCATAAAATGATCTTAAAAACAATGTTCTCAATCTTAAAAAAAATATCTAGTATTTGTTAGTGAGTGATCAAAATGTACTGGTGCTGGTAATAACATACAAATGTCTGTTTGTGTAGTTGTTTCAATATGGAATTTGTTTTGTAGTCTTAATAAAATTTAATATTATAGAGCTACGAACAGGTTGAATATATTTATATATTCAGGCTACATTTATCATTTAATAATTTGATATGATTGTATCAATAATTAGTAGGGTTTCACCAATGTTCAATAATTATAAATATTAATGAATAGGCGTTGAACATAAAAACCACCGATCCAGACTACGTCTAGCAATTATATTATAATAGTTATTATTGTCTAACTAGACTAGTTTACTTATTTATTTATTATATAATTAAACATGTGAGTAACAGGCTCTCGACTTATCGGAGTTGAAATTATCAAGATTAGCAAACAGAATTTCTAAGTTAAATATTGATAGTTTGATTTATTGACCCATATATGTGTTTGACCTATTGTAGTTAGAAAACAGAAATAGTGATGTCTAAATCGTTTTATCGTCAATAGTGTTGTCTAAATATGTACAGTTTATTGAGTTATCGAAGATTGGGCTGAAATATTTAAATACATTTTAGTTTATTATTCTTTGTAAAATTTTCATGTACATCCTAAATTTAGCTCGAAGTCGATAAAACTCGAGAATTAAACTGGGATGAGTAAGTAGTAAAACTAAAAACTGAATCGGTCTCACGCATACAATCTGAACGTATTTTTAGACTTATTGTCGTGGCTTCGTCCCGCGATTTTCACGGACTAAATCTAATTAGATTTAATTCTTTAATATAATGTATGAAAAATGATTTTGCACCCACACTATACCCTAAATCTAAATATTGAAGAAAACAAAATAGAATAATTAACAACTAAGTAATAAGGCTTTGACATTTCTAGTATTAATTGGTCTCAAAATAAGTTTTTCTTTTTGTTACGCGCGGATTTTGGCCGCGGATATTTAAAAAACAAAAACTGGATTAAACTCAATTAAGTAAAACTAATTGACTCGACTTTTTTTTGTTGCATCTAAATTTACGCTCTGAATATAATTAGGAAACATTTTTTTTTGCACACTATATATTAATTTTGTCTGGAACTTTTGTAAACACAATTTTAATTATAAAATCTAAATTTAAAGAGCCTTCATTTAACTGGCCTTAATTAAATATGACCAACATTGATTTTTTTAATCTAAATTTTAGGAGTAACTAATTGATCGAGATTGGTGAGCTTAGACTAACTAGTTTAAACTTGCAATATTAATTTCAACTTGTCTAGTTAGACTAGATAATCTAACTAGACAAGTTGACGTACTCTTGTCTAATCTATTTCTCTAATTAGACTAAATCTAAAATTAAAAAAATCTAATATCTCTAAATTTAATATCATTATGTTGATACATAATTATTGATACAGATATATAAATTGTCTAATAATCTACATGTTAAATTGTCTAATAATCTACATGTTAAAGTGTCTAATTTAAAATCATTATGTTGACCTGGCAAGACTAGACTAAAGTATATACAGTATAATCTCGATAATCTGACACAGATGGGACCAAACAACCGCCGGATTATCGGAAAACGTGTCGTCCGATTAACCAACGGCCGAATTACCGAGATTATGCTGTATACGCTAGTGTAATTTATTTAGTTAGTCTAGATAATTTAGGAAATTTAACATAATTTTTTTAGCATGTTTGACAAATTTATACAAGACTTGGTGTCTGCTACACACACTATGTAGTTGTACTATGTAGTTGTACTACGTTGTTTAACTATTTAGTTTTGCTGTTTCTAAAAATAGTGAGTCTGAATGAATTTTTCTGTTTGTTGTTTGAGATAATAAATAATTTGCGTGAATGCGAAACGATTTAAATATAGCTCGAACGAACGAAAAAGTTTTCTTCTTTTCTTCCACTCGAACTAGGTCAGAATTTATTTCAGAAATTGATACATTTCACATTGAGCTGAAAGGAAAAAATATTCACGAATTGGGTCATTTACGAAATATCAATATAAATTAGATTCAGACATATTAAATTGATCAGACTATGTTAAATTGATTTGACTTGATCAAACTATATTTCAAGGATTGTCCTGACTAGACAGACAAGACTAGACGGACAAGACTAGACGGACAAGACTAGACGGACAAGACTAGACGGACAAGACTAGAGGGATAAGACTAGACAAACAAGACAAGACTATACAAACAAGACAAGACTAGACAAACAAGACAAGACTAGACAAACAAGACAGACAAGACTAGACAGACTAGACCAGGGATTCCCAACCTTTTAGCACTCAAGAGCACATTCTAGAAAGCCGGTCGGGCGGCGGGCTTCTTATCCTTTTCAAAAAGTCCTAATCTGATACATTGGATTTTAGGAAAATGTCCTTTTTAAGGTCCAAAATTTCTAGCTCCAGTTCTTCTGTCCTTACTTGCAAATATATGCTGCTATTTTGGTTACGTTTACTTGAGGTGGGCATGTTTGCGCGCTTTACGGTCGGCGGGCGCCACGATGCTCGCGGGCATATGGTTGGGGATCACTGGACTAGACAGACAAGACAGACAACATAGACAATACACACAAGACCAACAAGATAGACAAGACAGACAAGAAAGACAAGACAGACAAGAAAGACAAGAAAGACAAGACAGACAAGACAGACAAGACAGACAAGACAGACAAGACAGACAAGACAGACAAGACAGACAAGACAGACAAGACAGACAAGACAGACAAGACAGACAAGACAGACAAGACAGACAAGACAGACAAGACAGACAAGACAGACAAGACAGACAAGACAGACAAGACAGACAAGACAGACAAGACAGACAAGACAGACAAGACAGACAAGACAGACAAGACAGACAAGACAGACAAGACAGACAAGACAGACAAGACAGACAAGACAGACAAGACAGACAAGACAGACAAGACAGACAAGACAGATAAGACAGACAAGACATACAAGACAGACAAGACAGACAAGACAGACAAGACAGACAAGACAGACAAGACAGACAAGACAGACAAGACAGACAAGACAGACAAGACAGACAAGACAGACAAGACAGACAAGACAGACAAGACAGACAAGACAGACAAGACAGACAAGACAGACAAGACAGACAAGACAGACAAGACAGACAAGACAGACAAGACAGACAAGACAGACAAGACAGACAAGACAGACAAGACAGACAGGACAGACAGGACAGACAGGACAGACAGGACAGACAAGACAGACAAGACAGACAAGACAGACAAGACAGACAGACAAGACAGACAGACAAGACAGACAGACAAGACAGACAGACAAGAAAGACAGACAGACAAGACAGACAGACAAGACAGACAGACAAGACAGACAGACAAGACAGACAGACAAGACAGACAGACAAGACAGACAGACAAGACAGACAGACAAGACAGACAGACAAGACAGACAGACAAGACAGACAGACAAGACAGACAGACAAGACAGACAGACAAGACAGACAGACAAGACAGACAGACAAGACAGACAGACAAGACAGACAGACAAGACAGACAGACAAGACAGACAGACAAGACAGACAGACAAGACAGACAGACAAGACAGACAGACAAGACAGACAGACAAGACAGACAGACAAGACAGACAGACAAGACAGACAGACAAGACAGACAGACAAGACAGACAGACAAGACAGACAGACAAGACAGACAGACAAGACAGACAGACAAGACAGACAGACAAGACAGACAGACAAGACAGACAGACAAGACAGACAGACAGACAAGACAGACAGACAAGACAGACAGACAAGACAGACAAGACAGACAGACAAGACAGACAGACAAGACAGACAGACAAGACAGACAGACAAGACAGACAGACAAGACAGACAGACAAGACAGACAGACAAGACAGACAGACAAGACAGACAGACAAGACAGACAGACAAGACAGACAGACAAGACAGACAGACAAGACAGACAGACAAGACAGACAGACAAGACAGACAGACAAGAAAGACAGACAAGACAGACAGACAAGACAGACAGACAAGACAGACAGACAAGACAGACAGACAAGACAGACAGACAAGACAGACAGACAAGACAGACAGACAAGACAGACAGACAAGACAGACAGACAAGACAGACAGACAAGACAGACAAGACAGACAAGACAGACAAGACAGACAGACAAGACAGACAGACAAGACAGACAGACAAGACAGACAGACAAGACAGACAGACAAGACAGACAGACAAGACAGACAGACAAGACAGACAGACAAGACAGACAGACAAGACAGACAGACAAGACAGACAGACAAGACAGACAGACAAGACAGACAGACAAGACAGACAGACAAGACAGACAGACAAGACAGACAGACAAGACAGACAGACAAGACAGACAGACAAGACAGACAGACAAGACAGACAGACAAGACAGACAGACAAGACAGACAGACAAGACAGACAAGACAGACAACATAGACAAGACACACAAGACCAACAAGACAGACAAGATAGACAAGACAGACAAGACCAACAAGACAAACAAGACAGACAAGATAGACCAGACAGACAAGACACACTAGACAGACAAGACTAGACAGACAATGTTAGACAGGCAAGACTAGGCAGTCAACAGTCAAAACTATATATACAACATTTAAAAGATAAGACTAGGCAGAGAGGTTTCGACGGACAGAGAAGACTAGACAGAGAGGTTTAGACAGACAGAGAAGACTAGACGGAGAAGACATTCAATGTTGAATATTTTGAGTGAATTGATTTTAATTGTAAATAAAACCTTCATTTTTTTAACAAGCCGAAAATATTTAGTAAAGTACCAATTGTGTGCCATTGAATTCATTGAAATCTAAAATTAATGCTTAATTCTTGCCCAATTTGCATAATTGCTTCATTGAGTTCAGTTAGATTCCTCTTTGAGATTAAGGCTTTGTTTTTGTAATCGACTTAGACAACACAACTACAGAAACAAATTATTGACTAAATTAGACTAGATTAGAATAGACAGTACTACTCAAGCTAGGATTAGACAAGACTAGTAAATATTAGACTGAAGAAGAGTTGTTTGTTTGTAAAGTAAAAAATATATGTCGTGTTGGACGAACTACAGCTAGGTAGAGGATTTGCTGTTAGTTTTTGTATTACCGCGAGAGATTTCTTAACCCGGTTTTTCAGGAATGGCGTCAGCTGTTCCATGTTCTTGGTCGCGTGTTGACCTGAAAGGTGAAAATCCTTTCATTACAATCATCACATTCATTACAATCTAACAACAGTTTCCACATACAAACATAAATAAACTTGTCTAGTCTTGTCTGTCTTATCTTATTTTTATTGTCTAGTCTTGTCTGTTTTATCTTATTTTTATTGTCTAGTCTGTTTAGTCTTGTCTACCTTGTCTAGTCTTGTGTAGTCTTGTGTGCCATTATTTAAGTGTAACTATTATTTAGTAGTGTCTAGTCAGACAATACTAAATAATGGCTACACTTATTATAATGGCACACTTAAATAATGGCACACAAGACTAAACAAGACTAGACAGACAAGACAAGGTAGACAAGACTAAACAGACTAGACAATAAAAATAAGATAAGACAGACAAGACTAGACAAGTTTATTTATGTTTGTATGTGGTGACAAATTGACCAAAAAGTCAAATAGACAAAGAGACCAAACTAGTCAGTTTGGTTTGTCTAGATTTATCTGCCTAGTTTTGTCTATCCAGTCTTGACAGTCCTATCTTATCTGTTTACTCTTGTCAAGTCTTGTTTGTATAGTTTAGTTTGTCCAGAGTTTTCTAGTCTCACCTGTTCTTGTCTGGTCCTATCTAATCTTGTTTAGTCTTGTCTCCCTAATCTTGTTTGTCTACTCTTATTGGTCTCCTCTTATCTGCCCACACTTGTCTGTGTAGTCTTGTTTGTCTAGTTGTGTCTGTTGTCCAGTCTTGATTGTCTAATCATGTCTTTTCAGTCTTGTCTGTATAGTCTCTCTAGTCAAGTGTATCTAGTTTTGCGTATCTAGCCTTGCCTGTCCAGTCTTGTTTATCTGGACTTATCTTGTCTTTTATCAATTAAATTAAATTTGTAATAGAAAATGCATTATATATTTTGTGTTTGAACTAACCAATTTTCTTCACTTAATTACTATGTCTACAGACAAGATAACTACAGATGATACAGAATTTGATTGATTTTCTGTAAATTCTATCTAAAACTTTGTCAATTTTATACAAGATTTGACAAGACAAGATTAGTACAACTACAAGACATCTTTAATATCTTGTAGTTGTACTATGTGGTTTAACTATTTAATTTTGCTATTTCTAAAAATAGTGAGTTTGAATAAATTTTTTAAGATAATAAATAATGTGTCAAAATAGTATATTGTGCTACACAAGCGGTAAATTGTCAATTGTTCACGAAATTCGGCGCACGAACGAAGTTAGTGCGCTCATTCGCTCGAGAGGACAATTGACAATACCGCACGAGTTGCAGATAATATTTTATCTTACCAGTTTGGGGTCCAAGGGCCATCCAAAGAAAATTGAACCGAAAATGAAGCATTTGTTTTTTCAATTGTCTCCGGTGGTGTGGACTCTCCTCAGTCTCCGGTATCACCATAGAATTTACACTCATTTTAAAACGTTTTTAATTTTATTTTGTAATGAAATTTCTTTCACGTCTTAATTGTGTTTATTTAATTTATTTAATTCTTTTTCTTAATGTAACGTAGCGATTTTTATTGAAAATTTTCGTGCGCTTCCCAAGTTATGTGGTAATAATTGAATTGGCAAGAACAGCCATTTATCGCACTAAAAAATGGACGCCAAGATAGTACTTCTCCCGCATGAGTAATAAAAAATTAGCAAACTTATTTAAAATAAAGTGACAAATACGTAATGGCAATAAATTCACAATAAGTATTGACAAATTGTATTTGTGTTAAATCTAAAATGCTGGACTATTCAAGGCTAGTACTTCACTGTTAGATTAGCACTAGATTAGTACTTCTGGTTAGATCTGAATAGCAATTTGCTTCTTCTCGCTTTATTAAGTAGCACTTAAGAGTAATTTCCGAGTAATTCGAAAATTTTCGGAAACTTTCAATATCTGAGAAATGTAAGAGGTTTAGTCAATACAAATTTGGACAAATGTATTTGAATTAGTCAATGCATATGTATATGACCTAGTTTCTTGAAGACTAATATATTTTTTGTTTTCCAGGTAATTTTGACATCTTTCGACAACTAGAAATCCTGAACCAATGAGATTACAAATGCTGTAAGTTTTAGCTATTTGTTTTAATTGTAGACTTAATTTGAGTCTAATAAGTTTTAAAACCTTTATTTAGTATACTTGAACCTTTATTTTTTCAATTCCAATCTTTAATAGTCTAATTTATGAAGTTTCTTTCTAATTAGAAGCTTAATATTAGTCTAATTTATACTTAATTCCTTTGTCTAGTCCACTTAAACCTTAATTTTTCGCAAATGTTTCCTTTTTTTGGTCTCAAAGTTTGATTCTAATTAAAGACTTTAATCATTTAAAGACTTTTGTTGAATATTAGTCCAATTTATACTTAATACATTTATCCAGTCCAGTGGTTCGCAAGTTTCTTTTCATTTGCGACCCAATATTTTGTGTAAAATTTTATAGCGACCCCTAGATTGAAAGTGAACATTTTCTAAATTTGTTAATATTGATATTTCACTATATCAATGCTGCATGATACTTACACGGGGGGAAGACTTATTTTTTTTATGAATTCGACGACCCAAAAAAAAATCTCTAGGGCTACTACTACTGGGGTAAACTACTCTGGTGGTCGCATCACTATTTAATTTTTATTATAAAAAAATTCCTTGGACTGCTAGAACCACAAATGAAGAAGTACTAAGAAGAAGTGCCAACAATAAGAAAAACAGCATATAAAAACCTCCTCCCTACGAAGTTACCGCTTTCTAACAATAGTGATTCCCTGAGGAGTTAATAAAATATTTTTCATAAACAGCATATCTTGGCCACATACTTCGTAATGACAAATACTCCCTCCTACAAGTAATCATGCAGGGAAGAATAGAGGGAAGAAAAGGCATAGGAAGAAAAGAAGAAATCTTTCTGAGGAATATCAGAGAGTGGACTAACTTCAGAGTTGAACAAATATTTCACGTTGCAAGAGATAGGGAAGCGTTTAAAGATGTGATCGCCAACCTTCCTTAAGGAAGACGGCATATGAAGATGAAGTGAAATAAAGTAGATCCATGGTAAGAAGTAGTTTCCATGGCAACGTATCAAAATAACACTTACGGGCTCCGTAACCATAACCCCAAATGTTGACTTCGCTGATGTTCTTTTTTGGTCACAAAACTTATTACACATTTTTTTGTATAAATCTCTTGTTTTCTGCGGGAGTAATCTTTCCGCAATTTCGACACCATTTAACAGTAATTCTGCGGATGGATTTTTTATGATTAATAAAACACAAATTAATGAAACACAATATTATAAACACAATTTTGACTTAGGAATCAACAATTTTATCTTTGTCGTGACAACAACACAATCATGGCCGGACTGAAAATTTAACTTTTTATATCAAAAGCAAAATTGAATAAAAGTTTATATTACACTCGCGGATAAAATTAAGGTTTAACTCGCGAATTTAAATCCTCTCGCGCCGCCGCGCTAACAATCCACTCGTTAAACTTTAATTTTATCCGCTTGTATAATAAATAACTATTACACAAATTTATTAAAGTTATTGAACAGTGCTATTTCTCTAGCTCTGCCAGTGCCATGAAAATGGACTGGGACTAGTAATAACATGTAAATGTCTATTGATAATTCAATATCCTGTTAGCCAGGAATAGTCGTTTCAACATGAGATTTGTTCATAGTAAATTTTAGTAAGTTCATAGTAAGTAGATTTGTAGTTCATAGTAAGTAGATTTGTTAATTAATAAGACTTAATATTATGGAGCTACGGACAGGTATATATATTTATATATTCAATCTATATTTTTCTTTAATAACTTTGTATGATTATATCTATAATTTGTATGGTTTCACAAATATTTAAATAACTATTAATTTAAACTCAATTCTTTTATCTAAGCTATTTATTTAAACATTTTCTGGAGTTTAACTAATTAGTCGTTTAATTAACAAAGTTTGATTAATTGTCTGTAAGGAGTCGAAGGATTTGTCAATGTCTTGACTTTAATTTAATGAAATATTTGCGTCTGGGTTTATATTTTTAAGCAAACTGAAAATGTATTACTACCGTCCTAACACAATCTTTTAAATATCTCAATCTCCCGAATCCACATAATAAAGTCCATTAAGAAAAATGTTGCACAATTTATTATTTTATCTTCTGGCATTCACTTTTCAAATAGACGACGATTATTTATAAAATTGGCCACGTTTTCCGCTTATTTTTTTCGCTTTCTGTCCTGTTTTTCTCTTTCCACTCCTCTGAGATGAAACTCGTTTGCAAATATCTGCAACCTACATTGTTTTGCAACGCGCTGAAAAAAAATGTGTCATCCCACCGGCTTATTTATACACGCGACGAGATTAGACACCGAAAAAAAATATTTAAATTTAGACTTACATCACGTTTTGCACCGAATCACGACTGCACAATCCCATCCAACAAATTAGAATAACACACTCAATTATACTACATATTCATTTAACTGACATACATAAGTCTTGTCTAAATAGCTACTTTTATATAAACTTATATTATATTTATATTATACTTATTATATGGAGATGTTACTTATCTAGATATTATAATCTACTTTAGTCCAGTAAAGTTTTTAGTCTTTAGTGTAAATATTATTGTCCTAGCTTATTGTTAGTCTATAACAGTTTTAATCAGTTTAAGTTAAACTAGACATCTTAAACTAGAGCTCTAAATAGGCTTCATTTCCAAATAAGAGTAGCTAATATACATATGTTTAGTCTGGCTAGATCTAAATTAGTTGTCTAGCGTAGTCTAATACAGTTTCAATCTGTATAAGTTACACTGGATATCATAGCCTTGCGCTCTAATAGGCTTAATATATAGATACTATATATATATATATATATATATATATATATATATATATATATATATATATATATATATATCAGTACTCTTTGTCAGTATATCAGCATATCAGTAATCTTCTTCTTCTTCTTGAATGGCGCTACAGCAAAAATGTTAGCCTTGGCCTCCTGCAGACCCTGCCTCCAACTATCGCGGTCGTTTGCTGCCCTTCTGCAGTTTTGTAGCTTTTTTGACCTAAGCTGGTCGTTTTCTTCCAGTTTTTGGAACACCATTTTTGAGTTAAGTTGGATATTATTAGATATTACACAGCCTTGAGCTCTAATTAAGCTTAATATCTAGATAATATAGATATCAGTACTCTGGCTCAGTATAGATATTAGTGGTCTAGTTTTGTATAGAACAACTTCAATCTATATAGATTAAACTAAGAAACTAAGACTTCATAGAATTCTTACAAGGCTTAATTTCCAGGTCGCAGTAGTTAATATGGATATGAATAATCTACTTCTGTTTATATATTTTTGGTCTAGCTTAGTTTAACAGTTTCAATCTGTATAAAGCTTCATATACTGGGTCAGGGATGGCGAACCTTTTAGAGTAGTGGGTCAACTTTTGTTCATTTTATTTTTTGTGCTAGCTGGTGGGTCAGCAAGTCACTGGCATCTCTTGGAAAAGAGGAGGGAGGTCAAATAGTACTTTTTTTTGTTCTCACTTTTAAAGGCTTTTACAAAATTCAAGTTTCCTTCTTGTTTTACTACTTCTAATTTGGAAGTGAAGAGCAAAAAATGAAGGTCGAAGTCAAAAAATTTATATCATTGAATAGGTCCATAAAACTTCCTGACTTCCTCTCTACCAGTATGGCATTTATCACTCTTCCAGTAAGAGCGGCACAAACCATACTGGAGAAAGGCAGAATAAAAGTTGGCTGGATCATGTGCCGAGTGACCGAAGATAATAAGCCGATCAGGTGCTACAGATGCTTTGGCTTCGGTCACCTGGCGGCAGCATGCAAGGGAATAGAGCGAAAGAATGCGATGCGACGAAAGTGGGCACAAAGCACACGAGTGCACGGCCAAAGAGGCTAAGTGATTCGTGTGCGAAGTGAGTGGGCATAGGGCGGACTCCAGGGACTGCCCTGCATACAGGAAACTGTGCAGGGAGAGTATGAAAGGGTAAATCAAGGGTAAACTCCAAATCTTCAACTACTTTTTTAGTTTCTCAAGGTTTAGTCCATATCTAGGAATAGTCAAAATCCGCCTTCGTCCGTCAAAATATGTCTTCCAATGACGTTTTCTGTTCTTCGTGGTCTGATCCAAATTGTAGGTAAAGAGTTTTCTGAAAATCAAATTTCTTTACCTAATTGGCCTTGTACAAAACCCAAGTAAACGTTTTCCCGATAATTGAGAAAAAACATTTCCACAATTTTTTCCACAAAACCAAAGATGATTTTTCCAAGGAAAATCGATTTTCCAATTCCGTTCCTTCCGAATAATCAAAGCCGAAATAGAATTGCTTCAATCGGCTTTATTCGAACAACTTTTCAAAACTCCTTTGGAATCTTTAGTTCCGTACGGGAAGAAACGGGCGAAGGAAAGTTTAAATAAATTGAAAGAAGAACAATATATATTTTTAGGAGAACTTTCATAAACAAATTTACCCAAAAATTAAATAATATAAACGCTATACACAAATCTAAATATTGACGGGAACAAATAGTATTCCCTTTTACTAGTTAGCAATTTTTGCCACGGAGGGGCTGAACGTTCTAACCTTATTGTGTTAGTGATTTGAAGTATTTTGTCTGTCAAAATTACAATTTTTCAATATTATCGGTAAGAAATAACAATTTCTTTATAGATTCAACAGTATTTAAACATGCTTCGTAGATAAAATAATGTATGACACACGTGTATGATAAGCTTCTTCACACACTTGTATCATAAAGTACTATTTTGGGATCAAAACACATTTAAAACACAAAATGATTCTCTTTTTTCTTTTGTGTAAAATGTATTTCTTTCATAAAGAAAATCTGTTGAAAAGCCGAGATTAGAAACTGGCGAGATATGCAACTTTTCAAAATGTCTTTTTACATTATATGTATGTGAAATAACTTTTTCATTCGAAATTACACACACAGTCGTTTTATTCTCTTCAATCACACAATATTTATCAAACCATTCTGTTTAGTATGATCTGGGATTTTTATCGTTTGTACTGCAGCCATTTTACAGGGTTACAACTTTTACAACTAGAAACATGTTTACAATTTAATAACTTGAGAAGAAATTTCTTATTGATATATTTAATATTCATACATTTGTGGTTGAGAAACTTTAGTAAGAAAATAATAAAAAGTGTTGATTCATTGAACATTTCTAAAAGTTCTAAATGTGGGAGAGTGTCTGACCCGCGGGTCATAGGTTCGCCATCCCTGTACTAGGTTCTATCTACGCTTAATTTCTAGATCATAGTACCTAATATGAATATCAGTTGTTTAGAATTTGATGACCTAGCTTAGTCTAAAACTTTAAAAACTAGACTATGTTTAGATTCCTAGAAACTAGATAGTTTTAATGAAAAGGATGTTTGCGATTGTTACTACGACACTTGAAAATGACCTTCAACGGTCTAAACTCGAATCGTGTAAAGTGTGTAGATTTATATAACTTAAATTATAATAAAAAAAAAATAGTGAAATAAATAATGAATGTTCCAATTCAGGGTACATACTTTTAGACTAGAAAATGGTAACTACTTCTAGATAATCCAAACTAATTCTATTCACTTTTACATTTATAGTTTTAAACTAGTTTCAATGAAAACTATGTAAATACTATGAGAGAGAAACTCGGTAGTCAGGATTACCTAACGAAGTTTTCATAAATTACATGTAGACTAGAAAAGTAATAAAACTAGGTGATCCATATTAACTTGATGCATTAGGCAGTTCCATTAGGTTTATGCTTAGTAATCAAGATTGAATAAACAAGTTTAATTAAGTAAATTGCAAATTATATAACCTTGTCCTCTAATTAGCCTTAAAAACTAGATTATTTTTAGATTCCCAGTATCTAGATAGTTTTAGACTAGCACTGGTAATTACTACTAGATAATCCAAACTCGTGGTAGATTCACTTTACATTTATAGTTTTAACTTTAACTAGTGCAGAATGCAGACTATGTAGATGAAACTAGGTAGTCAGGATTAGCTAACGAAGTTTTCATAAATTACATGTAGAATAGACAAGTAATAAAACTAGGTGATCCATATTAAATTGATGCATTAGGCAGTCCCATTAGGTTTATATTTAGTAATCAAGATTGAATAGGCAAGTTTGATTGGGTCAATTGTAAACTACATATATAATTGGGCTCTAATTAGGCTTAAAAAGTAGAATATTTTTAGATTCCCAGAAACTAGATGGTTTTAAACTAGCAATAAAGTAGTAAATAATTACTACTAGATAATCCATACTAGTGCTAGATTCACTTTACAATTATAGTTCTAAACTAGTTTGAATGCAGAATATCTAGATGAAACTAGGTAGTCAGGATTAGCAAACGAAATTGAGGCAAAGCAAAATAGGTTGCATGTAGACTAGACAATTAATTAAACTTGCTGATCCAGATTACCTAGATGCATTAGGTAATGCGATTAGGTTTGTACATCACATTTAAGATTGAATAGACATATTTGATTAGGTTAATTGCATATTAAACAAACTAGGTAGTTATAGTAGACTAAGCAATGTTGTGTATATTAAGCTAGTCAACTATGTTGTCCACATTAGTCAAGTAAGTTGTGTATATTAAGCTAGTCAACTATTAGTGTACAGTTAGTCAAATATGTTGTGCATATTTAGTTAGTCAACTATTTTGTGCATATTCAACTATGTAGTTAATATTAATCTAACTGTATTGTGTATATTGGGTTACTCAACTGAGTGTTTTAAGGTAGGTTCTAATATTTGCAACTATGTAGTTAATATTAATCTAACTGTATTGTGTATATTGGGTTACTCAACTGAGTGTTTTAAGGTAGGTTCTAATATTTGGCTTATATTTAGCTGTAAAATTAGACTAAACTTAATCACCGCGTAAGTAAACTGTTCTAGACTAGATTAATATTGATGAAACAGTTGTTGGATTTTTTTATTAGTTTGCAGTCATAAAAGGGAAGATCAATTAATTAGACGGATTTAGATTGTTGAAGCCGTTGATTAATTCGTATGCGAATGCGACTTACTTTATTTGCACAGAAAACGCCTTATGTTCAAGAACGCCATTTCCATTTCCTCCTCGAATCTGCAAATTCAATTAGGCGTAACGACTTGTTTACAATGAAATAATTAACTTAATAAATTGTTTAATTAGTAAACTAGACATACTAGACCTGACAGACACGACTGGGCAGACGAGACTAGACAGAGAAGACTAGACAGACAAGACTAGACAGACAAGACTAGACAGACAAGACTAGACAGACAAGACTAGACAGACAAGACTAGACAGACAAGACTAGACAGACAAGACTAGACAGACAAGACTAGACAGACAAGACTAGACAGACAAGACTAGACAGACAAGACTAGACAGACAAGACTAGACAGACAAGACTAGACAGACAAGACTAGACAGACAAGACTAGACAGACAAGACTAGACAGACAAGACTAGACAGACAAGACTAGACAGACAAGACTAGACAGACAAGACTAGACAGACAAGACTAGACAGACAAGACTAGACAGACAAGACTAGACAGACAAGACTAGACAGACAAGACTAGACAGACAAGACTAGACAGACAAGACTAGACAGACAAGACTAGACAGACAAGACTAGACAGACAAGACTAGACAGACAAGACTAGACAGACAAGACTAGACAGACAAGACTAGACAGACAAGACTAGACAGACAAGACTAGACAGACAAGACTAGACAGACAAGACTAGACAGACAAGACTAGACAGACAAGACTAGACAGACAAGACTAGACAGACAGACAAGACTAGACAGACAAGACTAGACAGACAAGACTAGACAGACAAGACTAGACAGACAAGACTAGACAGACAAGACTAGACAGACAAGACTAGACAGACAAGACTAGACAGACAAGACTAGACAGACAAGACTAGACAGACAAGACTAGACAGACAAGACTAGACAGACAAGACTAGACAGACAAGACTAGACAGACAAGACTAGACAGACAAGACTAGACAGACAAGACTAGACAGACAAGACTAGACAGACAAGACTAGACAGACAAGACTAGACAGACAAGACTAGACAGACAAGACTAGACAGACAAGACTAGACAGACAAGACTAGACAGACAAGACTAGACAGACAAGACTAGACAGACAAGACTAGACAGACAAGACTAGACAGACAAGACTAGACAGACAAGACTAGACAGACAAGACTAGACAGACAAGACTAGACAGACAAGACTAGACAGACAAGACTAGACAGACAAGACTAGACAGACAAGACTAGACAGACAAGACTAGACAGACAAGACTAGACAGACAAGACTAGACAGACAAGACTAGACAGACAAGACTAGACAGACAAGACTAGACAGACAAGACTAGACAGACAAGACTAGACAGACAAGACTAGACAGACAAGACTAGACAGACAAGACTAGACAGACAAGACTAGACAGACAAGACTAGACAGACAAGACTAGACAGACAAGACTAGACAGACAAGACTAGACAGACAAGACTAGACAGACAAGACTAGACAGACAAGACTAGACAGACAAGACTAGACAGACAAGACTAGACAGACAAGACTAGACAGACAAGACTAGACAGACAAGACTAGACAGACAAGACTAGACAGACAAGACTAGACAGACAAGACTAGACAGACAAGACTAGACAGACAAGACTAGACAGACAAGACTAGACAGACAAGACTAGACAGACAAGACTAGACAGACAAGACTAGACAGACAAGACTAGACAGACAAGACTAGACAGACAAGACTAGACAGACAAGACTAGACAGACAAGGCTAAACAGACAAGACTAGACAGACAAGACTAGACAGACAAGACTAGACAGACAAGACTAGACAGACAAGACTAGACAGACAAGACTAGACAGACAAGACTAGACAGACAAGACTAGACAGACAAGACTAGACAGACAAGACTAGACAGACAAGACTAGACAGACAAGACTAGACAGACAAGACTAGACAGACAAGACTAGACAGACAAGACTAGACAGACAAGACTAGACAGACAAGACTAGACAGACAAGACTAGACAGACAAGACTAGACAGACAAGACTAGACAGACAAGACTAGACAGACAAGACTAGACAGACAAGACTAGACAGACAAGACTAGACAGACAAGACTAGACAGACAAGACTAGAGAGACAAGACTAGACAGACAAGACTAGACAGACAAGACTAGACAGACAAGACTAGACAGACAAGACTAGACAGACAAGACTAGACAGACAAGACTAGACAGACAAGGCTAGACAGACAAGACTAGACAGACAAGACTAGACAGACAAGACTAGACAGACAAGACTAGACAGACAAGACTAGACAGACAAGACTAGACAGACAAGACTAGACAGACAAGACTAGACAGACAAGACTAGACAGACAAGACTAGACAGACAAGACTAGACAGACAAGACTAGACAGACAAGACTAGACAGACAAGACTAGACAGACAAGACTAGACAGACAAGACTAGACAGACAAGACTAGACAGACAAGACTAGACAGACAAGACTAGACAGACAAGACTAGACAGACAAGACTAGACAGACAAGACTAGACAGACAAGACTAGACAGACAAGACTAGACAGACAAGACTAGACAGACAAGACTAGACAGACAAGACTAGACAGACAAGACTAGACAGACAAGACTAGACAGACAAGACTAGACAGACTAGACAGACAAGACTAGACAGACAAGACTAGACAGACAAGACTAGACAGACAAGACTAGACAGACAAGACTAGACAGACAAGACTAGACAGACAAGACTAGACAGACAAGACTAGACGGACAAGACTAGACCGACAAGACTAGACCGACAAGACTAGACAGACAAGACTAGACAGACAAGACTAGACAGACAAGACTAGACAGACAAGACTGGACAGACAAGACTAGACAGACAAGACTAGACAGACAAGACTAGACAGACAAGACTAGACAGACAAGACTAGACAGACAAGACTAGACAGACAAGACTAGACAGACAAGACTAGACAGACAAGACTAGACAGACAAGACTAGACAGACAAGACTAGACAGACAAGACTAGACAGACAAGACTAGACAGACAAGACTAGACAGACAAGACTAGACAGACAAGACTAGACAGACAAGACTAGACAGACAAGACTAGACAGACAAGACTAGACAGACAAGACTAGACAGACAAGACTAGACAGACAATACCAGACGCACAAGACGAGGCAGATAATATCAGACAGACAAGACCAGACAAACAAGACTAGACAGACAAGACCAGACAGACAAGACTAGACAGACAATACCAGACAGATAAGACAGATGAGACAGACAAGACTAGACAGACACAGATTAGATGGACTAGAATCTAGACAGACTTGACAGCCTAGACGGACTAGAGAAACTAGAGAGACTAGAACAGACTAGGATATGCTAGGCAGACTAGACTGACTAGACTGGCTAGACGGACTAGATGGACTACACAGACTGGACATTTTAGACATACTAGATAGACAAGACAAATTTGACAGACAAGACTTACGATTAGCTAAACATACAAGACTAGACAGATTGGACTCGATAGACAAGACTAGAGAGATTAGACTAGACATAGGTTCGATTCCCGGTCGGGGATGCAACAGGTGGGGTGGTTTTTACTAACCGTCCGGCCTACCCACCCTGAATGAATGGGAAATATGCGATACTGATAAAAGCCAAAGTGGAATAGGGGGTTTATTGAGACTCGATAGACTAGACGGACTAGACAAACTCGACAGACTGGACAAACTGGACATACAAGGCTAGACATACAAGATTAGTAAGACAAGACATGACAGTCAAAATTAGACAGTCAAGACTAGACAAAATTGGACAATAAGATAATACTAATAAAACAAGACTAGACAAGTTTGGGCTTAATTTCTAGATCGCAGTAGCTAATATACATATTAAAAGTATCTATATGAATTTAAGCATCATTCTTTATTAGTTAAGACTTTATACTCTAGGGCTCTAATTAGACATAATTTCTAGTTAAACTATAGTTAGACTATTGTAGATTCTCAGAAACTATATATTAATTGTCTAACAACTGGTAACTACTACTAGATAAACCAAAGAATAAACAGACTATAGACGAAGTCGACAGATTAGCAAGACGATTAGTTCGATAAAAACTAGACAGACAAGACACGACAGTTAAGACTATATAAAATTAGATTTATCTATCTAGTCTTGCCTTTCTAATTTTGTCTGTTCAGTCTTATCAATTTAGTTTTGTCCGTTTAGTGTTGTCAGACAGATACAACTAGATAACATATTTGTAATTTATTTAATATATTTTTTGTGAAGCGGATTTCCTGTGTCGGCGAGCGACACAGAACGGTAATGTCTTGTAGAGTTTCTTGCCAGGAATTTTGTTCGGTGAATTGAGATAGACAATGTATCAGAGAGAAAAATGAAACAATGTTTGAACTTTAGTTGCGTCGGATTTGATATTTGCACGGTACTCACTTTCCTTTTATAGACGCAAATGAATGATTAAAACTACATTTACTCGTTTGCAAATAGTGCAAGGTCGCGTCGAGTGCGTTTTATTCGCCGACCAGTAAATCGGTCGATCTGTGCAAAAATTGTTTGTTTCGTGCAATTTAATTAGAAAAAAATGTAATCGTACAAAACTCCAAATTGTGTGTTGAAACTTGTTATCATAAAACAATAAACATAAATTGCTTAATCTAGATTTGTAAATACCGTAAAACAAACTTCCTAATTTCGAGAAACTAAACACCGCAATCTTTCCATTTGTTAAAACAAACGACTAGTTTCGTGTTCCTATGAATTCCTATATTCCATTTCGAGAATTTCTCACCAATCAGGAAATGAAATCACACAAATTACGCAAACTCTTAATCTTAATATTTACAATAAATTGCAAATCAGCCTTTTTCCTTTGTCGGATTGCAGGAAAACGCGCAATACAGATTAGATAATTTCTGATTAAACCTACTTAGTCTCGACCCATTGCTACTTTCAAGTTTACGAACAAACATAAATTATCTGCATGCGCAATTTATCAAGTTTTAATTATTTATACATTGACCATTTAACCTTGCACTATTTATTTATTATTACAATATCAAATTGAATATATTTATTCTTATCTTTTTAGTCTAGAGCTTCTGTTATGGTATATCTTGTCTGTCTTGTTAGTCCAGTTTGGTCTACCTGTCTAATCTGCGTAGTCTTGACTGACAGACTAGAATAGCTAGTTAGATAAGACTGGACGGACGAGACAAGACTAGACAGAGACACAAAACTAAACAGACAAGCAAGACTTGACAGACAGACAAGACTAGACAAACAGACCAGATTAGACAAACATACAAAGACTACAAAGATTGACAAACAGATAATACTAGACAAACAGACAAGTGTAGACAGATAGACAAAGACTAGACAGACAGATAGACAAAGCTAGACAGATGGACAAACAAGAATAAACAGATATACAGACAAGAATAGAGCGACTGACAAGGCTCGACAGATAATCAAAGATAAAAGATAAAAGAAAGATTAGTCAGAGAGGCAAAACTAGTCAAACAAAGCTAGTCAAACAGACAATACCAGACAAACAAACAAGACTGGGCAACAGACAAGACTAGACACACAGGCAAGATTAAACCGGCAGACAAGGCTAGACAGACTGACTGACACGAATACGCAGACGGACAAACGGGAATAGACAGACAAGAATAGATAGACAAGAATAGACATAGACAGACAAGACTAGGCAGATTGACAAGACTAGGTAGGCAGATAAAACTAGACAGATAGACAAGACTAGACAGGCAGACAACACTAGACAGATAGACAATGCTTGACAGACGGACAGAGAAGTTTTGACAGACAGATAATACTAAATAGACAGGCAGACAATACAAGGCAAACGTACAGGGTTAGACAGACAAACAAGGCTAGGTAGATAGACAGACAAGACTAGACATACAGATAAGACAAGACTAGACAGCAGACAACGCTAGACAGACAGGCAAGATTAGATATACAGATAAGACTAGATATACAGACATAACTAGACAGACAGAGAAGACTAGACATACAGATAAGACTAGACAGACAGAGACGCCTAGACAGACAAGCAAAACATACTAGACAGACTAGACAGGTTAGAGAGACTAGACAGGTTAGACAGACTAGACAGACTTAACAAACTAGACATACTAGATAGACTACACAGACTGGACATACTAGATAGACTAGACAGATTGGACAGACCAGACATACTAGACATACCAGACTAGACAGACTAGACAAGCTAGACAGACTAGATATGCTAGACAGACTAGACATGCTATACTGACTAGACAGACTAGAAGAGAGTGGACAGACTAGAGAGACTAGATAGACAAGACTATATACAGGTACGACTAGATCGACAAGACTATATACAAGCAGGACTAGACAGGCAAGACTAGACGTGTCTAATATGTCTAAACATACAGGAACCTAACTGATATTTAAGTTTGCGACTTTATTAATATTAAGTCTCATAACGGATTTTGTTAATTATTATTAAGCGATTGTTCGGCTAGTTCGAATCGTTTTCTCATCGTTGGGAAAAAATGGCGAGAACAGGAAGAATATGCGGAAAAATTTCTACCGTTCATTTCGAAAAGAAACTGTTCCATTGTTCCACAGCAAAATTATTTATAGGAAAAATCACAACTAAGTATATATTATTCAGGAGAGAAAACTCTGTCTACAGCATAGCACTATCTATGTAGACTATCTAATATTTAGTGAATATTATCTAAGTCTTGGTACGTATTCATTCCTTTCACTGGCGCTACAGTCCTGAGCAGGACCTGGAATTATAATTATCTAGTTTGGTCTAAGTAGCATCAATTGATATAATCTAAAGAGACAACACTCACACATGCATACAATTCAAGATTATACAAAGAAGACAGACAAGATTGGAGATACAAGACTAGACAGCTAAACAATGAATTTTTGTAGCAATTTTTAGTTTGAAATGGAAGCCTTGTGCAAAATATCCACCCCAAGTGTGGCTACCCCTTCCTGCACATGTTACAGCCCCCGCAGAATAATTAATTCCGTCTGCGTTTTGCCCCTGGCGAAAAATATTTGCAGTTCGAAATCCCTGCACTTCCATGCCTGCTTTCGCCATCAAGGTCAATTTCGATCATTCTCGCGATTTATAAGAAAAATTTTGTGTTTCATGTTGGCCCATAAACAACTACCGACCATCTGGTTAATTACCTCTTTCTGTTTATTAATAAATTCATTGGTTTACTGTTGCCTGCACTAATTCTAGCTGGACAATAAGAATAATAAAATCTGATTTTGAGCTTTCCAGATGTTTATTACGGGTCTAAAACACACAAGGTTGCACAAACAAGACTTGACAGATACGATTAGACTTACAAGACTAAACCTATAAGTTTAGACAAACAAGACTAGTCAGACAAGACTAGAAACAAAATTAGATAGACCAGATTTGAGAGTAAAGACTTTGCTAACAATACTAGACAGTTAAGTCCTGGCAGAGAAGGCTAGACAAAGAGGACTAGACATAAGATTTGTCAGACAATATTATACAGACAAAAGAAAATGACAATCGAATTGACTTATAAATTGTCAAATATTGTCAATGTGTCGTCTGGTTGTGGTTAGAAGTTTCGTAATTTTCGATAATTAATTGAGAGTTTGAGTGGAAGGAAAAATATGTACGGAATTCGATTAATCTACATAAAACCGATAAGGAATCAATTAAACATTAGTTGAAACTTTTTTTTCTTCTACCATTTTATCAAGAGTTTTTATTTTTTCTTCAAAAACTTGAGAAATCTCCCACGAATGTCCTATCACAGTTTAAACAGTGTCAAAGTCGACAGAGACGTCACGAACACAAAGGTATTTCATAATGTTTTAACGTTTTTATGTTTTATAGACTATAATAGACAGATGAGACTAGACCAAGAGGACAGGACTAGACAGTCGTCATTAAGCAGACATGATTGAACAGACAGAACTAAACAGTCAAGATTAAATAGACTTGACAGGACATACAGAACTAGGCAAACAAAATAAGACAGTTATAACTAGACAGACAAGACTAGACTGACATGGTTAGGCAGACAAGATTAGATATAGAAGAGTAGATTGACTAGACCAGGGGTGGAACCTTTTTCTAGCCCCGTGCCATTTTTTTTAATTTTCACATTTTGAAATGCTGATGTGCCAGGTAACTTTTACAACGAATGAACATTTCTGATTGTGAAAATCAGTTACCGTATTTGCCTGAATATAACACGTCTTATATTTTACTCCTTTGATGTGGCACAAAAGTAGATTGAGAAATCTTTTTTAAAAATGAGAAAAGTAGAAGGTTTAAGTTTAAGAATATTAGAAGGCACGCGAGAGCAATAGTTCGCGTGCCAATACAATTTTCCTGCGTGTCAGCTGTGACACGCTTTCCATAGGTTAACCACCACTGGACTAGACTTTACAGACTAGACTTTACAGCTAAATAGTTTATATTGTCTATGTAGAAGTCTTCGTGTTGGTCAAATTATTTTCAGGAATTTTATTCTTGGAAATGGAGCAGTATTAATACATCTCGAAAGGCTAGCTTCCTATTCGCAAATCTTATTTTGCACAAAAGGAATTAGTGTCTATTTGCGACCAGATTTTGCTCGCTGGCAGCAGATAGGTTTTTTCCAGTTCCAGTCCAGGAGGACTAGAATTTACCCGAAATAGCTCAATTGTTGGCTGGTGTTAAACTGGTAATAACTTCCTTCTTGTTAAGTAAAATTTTTATTTGAAAAGCCTAGGCTACTAGCCAGTCTAGTCGGCAGACTTTCAAGTGAGAAGAGCCAAGTTATCAAGGAAATGAGATAACAAAGAGTATCACAGAACCAATATTTTTCTCAGACGCTTCCGCTTTAAAAATAATTTTGTTTAGGTTATGCCCGCTCCAGACTCTCGCGAAGTAGCACGGAGTTGAGCGAGGAACGAGAGTGTGGTCAGGTTACTCGCCTCGCCTTGTGCTTCATCGCCTCGCCTTGGCCAACTTTGCTTCATGAAGCGGTTTTTCGTGCCCGAGTCAAAGGGACACGAGGTGCTTTTACTGAGGTCCTCGCGAAGTAAGGCGAGAGTGTGGATGCCTACTCCGTGTAGTTCCTCGCCTCGAACAACTTCGGCGAGGATCCTCGCCGAAGTTACTCCGCCAGAGTTTGGAGCGGGCATTATAGTTATAGTTACTTCGATTACAATTTTATTTTGTAGATAATTGTATATTATGTTAGTCCCAAAAGTCTTGGAATCCACTCTTGCCATGAATTTGAAGAAGTAGGTCATTTCTTAATTCCACACATAAAATTAAACAAATTTACAAATGTCATTTTTAAGTAGCTGTCAGTGGTCTTGAGGTTATGTCGCATTGTTTTTAGTGTTAAGTTCAATAATTTCATTAGTTATAAATAAAACGCCTTCTCATAAATTTAACACTGATTTACTTTATAGTGTTGTGAATTATAAAATTAACAAAGAAGAACAAACCTTACAACAAATGTTGAATGTGTTGTCCATTTTCACGAATACGCAAATTAATTCGCCGTTTTATATTATCGAACACATTTTGTAATACTGTGTTGTCTATCTCTTCACATTTTCTTATTACATTGTTTCGCAGATCTTCTACTGCATGCACTGGACTGGTGGATACTGAATTTTTTAAATATGGATAAAGAAAAAAGTCCAGAGAGTTAGATCACAAGAACGTGGTGGAAATCGGTCTTTGCTTATTAGCCTGTCGTCGAAGAATTCATGAAGATAATTTAATGTTTAACGGGCAATGTGCGATCTAGCAGAATCTTGTTGGAAGATGCTATTTTGAAGTTCATCATCATGAAGTTCGTTAATAAATTGTTGCAAAATAGTGGCTCTATAAGTGGCAGCGTTTAAATTACCATCGAAAAATATTGGACCGATAATTCTCCGTCTTGACATTGCTAACCACACACCAACTTTGATTGGATGCAGTGGTATCTCTCTAAAAATATGTGAGTTGTCAACACTCCACATACGCATGTTTAGGCGATTAATGTATCCCTTTAGATGAAACCAGGCTTCATCAGTGAAAAATGTTAAATTTAACACTTCGTCGTTCATATTTTCATTGAACCACCGACAGTAGGCCAGTCTTTTATTATAATCGAGTGGTAAAAATTCTTGGTATATTTGCAACTTATATGGTTTCATGTGAAGATCTTGACGAATAATCCTGTGAGTGGTAGTACGACTTAAATTCAACTGTTGCGCTAGTCTCCTAATTGAAGTGGTAGGTTCGTCTTGGACTGCATTTCTGATGTTGTTTATAATATTCTCATTATTAATACGAGGCCCTTCCACTTCTTTGTTTGTTGTTAATGTTACCAGTACTTCGAAAGCAAACAACTGATCGTAATACCTGCCTTCTAAACTGATTCTTATTAATTACAGCCATAGGAAAATGTTGCCTAAATTCTTCAATGCACGGGTCGATACTGTATTCCCATTCACCATTTTCCAGGCTTATACCATTACGAAAATAACTTTCGACAATAAAAGTTTTCTGCTTTTTTGTAAACATTTTTAAATTAAATAAATTAGGTAAGACCGGTAGAAATAACATAAAACGGGGAATTAATTTGTGTATTCGTGATAATGGACAACACATTCAACATCTGTTTTAATGTTTGTTCTTCTTTGTTAATTTTATAATTCACAACACTATAAAATAAATCAGTGTTAAATTTATGAGAAGGCTAACTTATAACTAATGAAATTGTTGAACTTAACACTAAAAACATTGCGACATAACCTCAAGACCACTGAAAGCTACTTAAAAATGACATTTGACAATTGATTTAATTTTAAGTGTCTGAATCAAGAAATGACCTACTTCTTCAAATTCATGGTAAGAGTGGATTCCATGACTTTTGGGATTCACGTTAGTTTAAGCATATATTAACTCACTTAAACATTGTTAATATTTTTGGAGATATAAGGAATTTTCGAAATTATTACACATATATAGACAATTTTCAAACGTCGATTGTTATCTAAGTGTTAATACTACATAGATGTATTGTATATAACTTTAAAGCTAATTTAGTCTAGTTTATGGATTCTATTCATTAAAAAACTCGTAATTTAAAAAATATTGTCATTTTCTTGTGAAACTATTTTTAGAGACACTAATTAATTTGAATAGCTTGGAATCGCAGTTCCAACTCAATTTCAGCGTGTGAGATATCGTTTTGTAGATAATTTTGTAGATTGATGTTTTACGAGTTATGAACATTTTTTACTGACAATGGTTTTTGATTACGTAAATGATTATGTAAATATGATGATATGTAAACTCTTAGACTGCTTAAACGAAGGACGACGGAGTGTCATGTATGAAGAGCAGCAAACGTCTATCCAAAAGCCACATGCAGCTCGCAACCCACATTTTGCCGACCCCTGGTCGAGGCTATTGATAGAGTTTCAAAAAAAATCTAAAACGCAACTCAATTTTGTTCATTTAGTTTTGTCACAGAACTATTTCAAGGTAAGCCACCCAAAATATGTAAAACAAAATTGGATTATATTTTTAAACATACGCATACTAGTCTTGTAAAGATTCTACAAATTCATGCTTTTACTTATTTTTAAAGTTTATCATTTTTCAAAATTTTCAAACATAATTTTCACGCCCTATTTCTCAAAATATTTTTGCAAAAATTGTGGCTATAAAACGGTGCTACGGAGCAGCTGTACTTTAAAGGCCGATTGTCAAATACGCGACACTCAAACAATCAGCTACGCAACGTCACGCGACATCGCCTCTCAAATAATGATTACATTGTTTTAAATGGGCAACTTTCTCACTATGTCTACGCGACATCTACGCGACGTGCCCTTTTAATACAATGTAATCACTATTTGACAGCCGATGTCGCATATAGGAATCGACCTTAAGTTTGGATGTTATTCAATTGTTTTTTTGGAATTTGGAAAATTTTTTTGTTTCGTTGGTGGGCAGTTTCATTCTCTTCTTCTAGTGGCATTTGAAAGAAAAATTGGGAAAAGTTGAAAATTACTACCCCCTTGGATTTTGTGTATAGGGTACACGTATACACCTATACACGTATAGGGTATAACTGCCTGAGATGCACTTTTTTGATAATTGCTGTGCATTTATTATTTGGAATTCGTGAAAAGTTATGCTGTAGGGCAGTTTCCCAAATGCCGGGTCGCGACCCGGTACCGGGCCACGGAAAAAAAATACCGAGTCGCAAAGGAACTCTAAAAAAAATAAAGTTTTTGTTTTAGTTTATCTATTTATTAGGTGGGGTTTGAAGAAAATACAATAACTGAAATGCACCAATTTACTTTCTAAAACTGACACACAAGGGTTCCTAAACTCCACATTACCTTGCTCAATTGAAGAGAGTCGCCTCTCTTCGTCTCTCCTTATTTCAATATAATACTTATGTCATAGTTTGCATATTTCGGGAGGGGGTTATGCTGTAGCCTAATAGACGGCGGAAATTAGTTTGGAAAATTTTGAAAAATAATCAACTTTGCCGATCCGTGTTACAAAAGCGAGTTTAAAAGTCTGAATTTGTAGTTTCTTTACTTGATTAATATGCGCATGTTTAAAAAGAATATATAATTTTGTTTGCACAATTTAGGAGATGGCTTTCTATGCAATAGTTCTGTGACGAAAATTTGGAAAGATCTCTATCAATAAGAAAGTTATAGAAGTTTGAAATTAAAAACGACGCAAAATCTTTATTGCTGGAAGTTATTGCCAGTTTTAAACCGGTCAATTTTTGGGGAACTTTGGTGATTATTTTGCAGTTGTTTTCTGTTCCTTCTGGTCCGCGTAATCATTGGAGAAATGTGTGTAATTAGTTATTTTTAGTAGATCATTCAATCAAATTAATTAATCCGTTTTGTGGATGGTATTATGGTAATCCAGTCTGGTTTTCTAAACCGCTAGAAGATACCTACGCATGTTCAAACTGGATTTATTAAATTAAGACTTGCCGGCGGCCATTTCAACCTGACAGATGGCAAAATGCAAAAACTATCAAATCTAGATAGTTTCGGCATTTAGACTTAATCATTAGACAGGCTAAAATTTTAAGTGGAGATTCCAACTAGATCTTTTAAATGAAATAGACACACAAAACTAGACAGAGAAGACTAGACTGACTAAACGGACTAGACGGACTAGACAGACCAGACTAGACGGACTGGACAGACCAGACTAGACAGACCAGACAGACCAGACAGACCAGACAGACCAGACAGACCAGACAGACCAGACAGACCAGACAGACCAGACAGACCAGACAGACCAGACAGACCAGACAGACCAGACAGACCAAGCAGACCAGACGGACTAGACAGACTAGACACGACTATACATACGTAGCTGAGGGCTGAACAGACAAGTGGCCCTTCGAACATCTCCAATCACGCCTGAACCGCAGGTAGTATATCTTCAGCACGGTTGTTGTAGTTAAGATGGTGAATTGTGGATCTTTCTGTTGCGCCTCCGTTTTTCGTCGTTTTGCCTAGAGGAATAAATGAATTTAACGAATCGGGCCATCCTTTTCCAGTTTTCTTTATTTTGCAGTATGTATTCCATTGTCATTCTTGCGTTAAACCGTATCTCCATGTTGACCGTTAGCTCGTCCTTTGTGATTCCCATCTCCAGCAGTCAAATATTGTGTGACTTACAGAGTCCACTTCGCCAAAGTATTCACACAGGTCATCTGCGGCGGCGCCTAGTTGTTTCAAGTCGTCGAGAAAGCACCCATGCCCTGTGAGAAACTGGATCAGGTAAAAGTTAGTCTCACCATGCTTCCTGTTGACCCATGTGGTGATATCTGCTATGATCAACTTCGCCCATTGGCCTTTTTCGGACGCCCACCATTTTTGTTGCCATTCTGCAAGGAGATTTTTTCTGGCGGCAATTATAAATTGCCTATTACATCCGGCCTCATATAGTTCAGTTGTAGCTCTATGCGACCAAAACTGCTTCCCCCGATACAGTCTTGTATGGGCTACAGGTCCTGATTGCAATTTTTCTCTGAATTCTCGCTAGTTTGTAGACATTACTTTCTACTGCAATACTTTTAGCCCATATTGGGGCAGCGTATAGCATGGGAAGGAACTTACGTTTGGAGCTTTTCGGTCCACCTACATTTTGCATAATTCTGTCCAACGCCGCCGTTACCTTCATGCCTTTAGCTGCTGCCTTCGTGAGGTGTGGACCGAAGGAAAGGCTCTTGTCTATGACTACCCCGAGATATGTGATTTCGTTCTTTGGGCTTATATATGTATCTTGCACTGTAAACTGTATTGCGTTGAGTCTCCCTAGGCCGGTTAGTAAAACTGCTTCAGACTTATCGGAAGGCAAGGCTCAGGTTGTTTGATGTCATCCAATCGATTACTTGGCGAATTGCGCGGTTTGTCGTTTGCATTAGCATGGATTCCGTTTTTGCTGAGACCACGAGTGCCAGGTTGTCCGCGAAGCGAATGACTGTGGCACCCCGCGGAAGTTTGAATCTTAGGACGCTATCATATAGGGTGATCCACAAAGTAGGGCCTAAGACTGAACCTTGTGGGACCCCGCTACTCGGTTCTCTCTCTACCGAAACTCCATGTGCCTGAGGCAGCAGTGTTCTATTATGGAAGTAGCTTCTTATCATGCACAGGAGGTAAGGCGCTATTCCTATTTCAGTTAGTTCCTTCATTATTATTTTCCAACTGGCACTGTTAAAAGCGTTTCTAACGTCAAATGTAATTAGTGCAGATGTTCATTCATTTTCCTTTTGGTGCACCTTCTAGCTTCTTCTGTGAGTTTTAGGCCAACTTCTATTGCGCTGATAGTGGATCTGCCCTCTCTAAATCCAAATTATCTCCTGGACAATCCGATGTCTGCCTTAAGTCCTCTTTAAAGCCTGTCCACCTGGAGCTGCTCTAGCAGCTTCCCCGGCGAGTCCAGAATACACAAGCAGACGAGACAGACAAGACAGACATCTTTTATGTTTGCACGTGCTGGGAGGTGAAAATCTGCGAACAGACACCACCCGGCCCGTGCCGAGTGGTCGTGTGGGACTGCCCAGTAAGGGACGACCCACTAAAAAAAAAAACACCATTCATGCCCCCCAGCCAAAAACCAGAGGAAACGTGATAGAATCCAAAGTTGGCATAACTTCATCACGTACCTCTTCCCCTTTCACTCGTTTTGCCGGGCGCTCTTTTAGTCGCCATGCCACTTTCACTTGGACTATTCTCTCAGCCAGTCGCTGTTTTTCCCCCTCGTCTTTAACTCAAAGCATGAGGTCCCCAGTTACGGTTTTCCTCATCTCTTTCACCTGTATATCCTCTACATCCACTTCATTCTTAAGGCATTTACCATCTGTGCATAAGAGACATCCTCTGCCCCCTTACCAGAACGGCTTAGGTCGTTCCGGTGTCTCCGGCTACTTTCTCTCGATGCGATTAACCTTCCACTTTCATCCAGCACAGGGTTACCTCAGCTCCTGTGCCGAAAAACACGCATTCAATAATCTTTCGCACATGCCACCAGTTAACCCTTTCGTCCCGAACGGTACATATATGTACCATCAACTTTTTAAAATTCCCAAAAGTTCAACTTTTCTTTCGTTTAATAGCAACGAGAAATGTATCAGAACGTATTTTTCTAACACTATTGAAGGCAAACTTCAACATGGGCAGTCTGCTTTCAGATATATTCGTACAGGATTGCTATGTGTGAAATGGCAAGATACTATAGCAGTAATTGCCACAAGCCTAATTTGACCACAGTTACAAAAAGGATCAAAACTGGTGATCTGGAGACGAATTGAGTGTCCATGAACTATTGCTTTCTATCGCAAGAAAATGGGAGGAGCTGATCGAGCCGATCAATTCATAGGCGTGTATGACCACGGCGGGAAATCTGCTATATGGTGGATAAAAGTGTTTTATATTTGTGGCAATATATCTGAAGCAAATGCATGGATTATAAATAATGATTAGAGACGTAAAAATGAACAAATTCCATAACTTTCTTTCATAGCAACTCCTGCGGAAGAAGTAATCACTCAAGGCATAACAACTACCTCCAAGCCTCCACCAAAAGGGGTTTTACTTCTAAAAAAAAACTTTACGGAGTAATACCTTTGCACGTTTCTGTAGGACAGACTAGAAGAAGACCTTTTGTGCATCATGTGTACTTACAGAAAAGAACAAGAACCATTTGCCAGGAATGTAATATGCCTTTGTACAAAGATTGTTTTATGTTGTGTATGACGTTTCTATAATATTTGCTTCAAAATAAATTTCTTAAATTCAGGGACGAAAGGGTTAAGGTTCCCAGCCACACCCATGACTAACCTCTTTCTAAACGTCTTTTCACAAAGTTCTCTTATTTTTTTAAGGTCTCGAACGCCTTCTGTTCGGCATTTTCGGCCTTTGCATCATCCGCACGGGCAATGAAGTGGTATCTCGTACTCCTCGACACCGCCCATGCACACCATATTCTGGCTCTTTATGTAGGCCACAGAACCTATATCCATGTCCTCATACACACTTTTGGCCTGGGGCAACTGATCAAGCAACTGATCAAGCATCTCCAGGCCTGCCCTTCGCCCTGGTTTACCCCTTTCTCTCCTGCAATCAGGAGGAGTACATCCTTGTCCCTTGCTAAAGGATAGCCCTCGTCCATCCTCCGACCTTCCTCAGGCCACTTGCTCGTCTTTAGAGACATGAAATCCTTTCAAATTCCATCTCCGGCTTCAGCGCACGGATCAAATCGTGATCGATGTCATATGTTTGCATGCCAACCTCCTTCCATACTGCACTTACTTTTGTGTCCACATCGCACGTGAACTTTTCGATCGGCTCATACCGGTGCTCTTCAAGCCAACAGGTGACTGAGTCGCTCGAGAAGACACTCGTTGTCATCTTTACTCGCACCGCCGCGTCCTTCACTTCCCTTTTTGTGCTACTGCCGACAGCAATAGCTCTAGACAGACTTGATAGACTAGACGGACTAGAGGGAATAGACAGACTAGACAGACAAGACTAGATAGAAAAGACTAGACACACAAAACTAGACGGACAAGACTGGTCAGACTAGACGGACAAGACTAGACAGGCAAGACTAGACTGACAAGAATAGAGGGACGAGACTAGACGGAGAAGACTTTTTTTATTGTGGTTTGGGGGAACCTCTCACTAAACACCCTTTTCCATTTGGATTTTAATATGCGCCACCCTGGTATCGCATATTTCTCATTCTTTCATGGTGGGTAGCCTGGACGGTAAGTGCCAGCTTGGTTGAAAATGCCTCTGCCTCGGCGAGTAATCGAACCCTGGCTTTTCAGGCGGGTATGTTGTCCATTACACTACCGAGGAGGACAGACGGACAAGACTAGACGAACAAGACTAGACGGTCAAGACTAAGCGAACAGGACTAGACGGACAAGACTAGACATCAGGACTAGGCGGACAAGACTAGACTAAACTCAAGATTCCAACTAGATCCGTCAAGTACAATTTAAATCTAGATAGTTCGAGATTTAGTTTTAATATCTGTAGGTTCCAACTAGATCTATGAAAAGCAATTTAAGTTTGGATTGTTCTAGATGTATCTTAATAACTCTAGATTCCAACTAGATCCGTGAAGTGCAATTTAAGTCTGGATTGTTCGAGATTTAGTCTTAACTCTAGATTCCAACTAGATCCGTCAAGTGAGATTTAGGTCTAGATTCTTCGAGATATACTCTTAGTAACTCAAGATTCCGATTAGATCTGTCAAGTTGTTTAGAGTTGATACTTTAAACTTATTAGATAACAGTTTCGCGTCAGCGATTTTCGGATTTCGGCGCGGTGAAGATCGTCGGTGACGTCCGTATTTCCTATCCGAAATAGATTTTTAAGCTCTGGAGCTTAAACAATCCGTTAACCTTCGCATTCCTGAGTGAGAGAAAGATCCTATAAATACCTACGGGAGTTACACAAACGTTTCCTCAAAATGAGAGAAAAAAATTAATTCGGTGATTTATATAGAAAACGTTTGGTGCTTCCTGTCCCAAGATCCAAGAAGGAAAGATAAATTAGGAAAGTGAGTTTGGATTGTACCACATACCCGAATATAAGACGAGTTTTTAAATATTATAGTTTAGATCTTTCTGTTTGAGAATTGTAGGAAGATAAATAGTCGGTGTGGATTAGTTGCAGCGTTGTCTTCTACAGTCGGTGTTGTTAAGTTAGCAGATGTTCAATTTACAGTTTTCAATATTTCATTCATCTCGGATAAAGTGAATACGTTTCTTTGCCAGAATGCAGTCGCGCGAAATTCCTCGTCGCGATTAATTGCAATAGGGAAACTATCGACCTTTTTTCGTGTCGAAAATTCGCGAATGAAACCACGTAATGCCGTGGGTAATCGCGTGTCTTCTCAGCTTATATTCGAAATTGGCAATTGCCCAACGATTTTATTATATCGTTTTGACTCATATTCGATAAACACATTCCAAATTCATAAATTTAGATACAAACATTTTAACTTGTGGTTTCTAAACGGGCAATTTTCTAAATTTAAACCTGTTTAAGTTAACTGAACTGAACACTAATAAACTTAATACTGATGGACATTTTATTTCATTCCGCGACATTTATTGCAATCATTTCAAACAAGAGAAAAACTTTATTAACATATTATAATCCGTTGACATAGTAATACGGTTTTTTGATTTGCAACAGTCGCCGCTGACGTAATATCCATCTTTGGTTTCGTGGAAAATTGGAGTTTTTCCTCGAACATTCTTAATTCCTTCTTGATAATTGAAAATATTACAGCTAGGATTTAGGTTTTTTTCCGAAAAATTTCGTTTTTCCACAAGTAACGTTTGGTCGGAAAATCGCGAAATCAAAAAGAAATTTGGTTTTAGGAACTGTTAACGGTTGGATTTTATATTTGGATTATATCAGAGGAACAGAAAATTTCGACCCTCCGAAAAACTCGAATTTGGAAATTTTGCCTTTGATTCTTTGCTTTCGGAAAAACTAGCACTAGTAGTTTGTATTTTGAACCAGACAACCTTTTCGATTTTCCTTGGGAATTTTCCAAGGTATTTTTCACAATTATATACAAACTTTTTTTATTAATCCTTAAAAAAAGGGCAGCCACTAGCAATATTCCCGTTTGTAATCGCGCGGCCTGTATAGTTGTAAGAAACTTAACATGACAAAACTGCCCAAGTGGTTGTATTAACACGTTATTTATTGTTGTTGTAGACGTTCACGGCATGGTGTAACAGTCACCTGCGTAAGGCCGGCACGGGCATCGACAACATCGAGGAGGACTTCCGCAATGGCCTGAAACTGATGCTGCTGCTGGAGGTCATCTCCGGCGAAACTCTGCCCAAGCCCGACCGCGGCAAGATGCGCTTCCACAAGATCGCCAACGTCAACAAGGCCCTCGACTACATCGCCGGCAAGGGCGTCAAACTCGTATCCATCGGAGCCGAAGGTAACAACATTGATTTATAATGCATCCACCAAAAGAAATTTGAATGAGTATTAAGACAGAAACAAGAAACAGAAACAAGAATACATTGTTATTTGATTTTATTAATTTGAGATAGACAGACGACACTAGAGAGACAAGAATAGATTAATAGATAGATATTATTGTTAATATATAAGGAAGGCTATCGTCCATGGTTTAATATTTACTTACAATTAGTGAAGTTAAGTTTAAACTAGAGACTTGCCTTGTCTTGCCGTGGTTTTTAAGAACATACAAATATTGATAAAATTATTACACAAAAGGCCATCGACCATTACTAAGTTACTAAAGTACTATGTAAAGTAATAAGTTTTTATGGATTTAGAAATATATTAGAAATTGATACATAAAAGGCTTTCGTCCAACTACAAATTAAACAGATTGTTTTACAAGGAAATTTCAAAACCAAGTAAAACTAGGGACTAGTTATTGTTATTCATGTAGTAGTGCACAAAGGCTATAGAGTCTAACAGTGAGACGAGTTAAGTGAACTTAAATATTTAGTTTACTATAGCAATTCAGAAATACCCGTACAAGTAGTAGTTTACCAAAGTTCCTGTCTATATATGGTGCGTTTTAGTAATTAGTGCGTCGAGTGAATGCACTAGATTTGAGTAATCGAGAAATTTTTCGAAAACCGATTGGTCGGTCCTGACTCATCGATTGTTTTTCTCTGTGACTCACTGCAAGAGCAACGTCGAAAATATTTCGACCCGACAAAATTCTTACAAACCAACACTTAACACCTAGCCCCAACAAAGGAAAAACAATGTTTAACTAGCTCAAGATAAACATTCTTAAATGGTCTAGACTTTCTAGTCTTGTCTGTCTAGTCTTGTCTGTCTAGTCTTGTCTGTCTAGTCTTGTCTGTCTAGTCTTGTCTGTCTAGTCTTGTCTGTCTAGTCTTGTCTCTCTAGTGTTGTCTGTCTAGTCTTGTCTGTCTAGTCTTGTCTGTCTAGTCTTGTCTGTCTAGTCTTGTCTGTCTAGTCTTGTCTGTCTAGTCTTGTCTGCCTAGTCTTGTCTGCCTAGTCTTGTCTGTCTAGTCTTGTCTGTCTAGTCTTGTCTGTCTAGTCTTGTCTGTCTAGTCTTGTCTGTCTAGTCTTGTCTGTCTAGTCTTGTCTGTCTGTCCTCCTCGGTGGTGTAGTTGACAACATACCCGCCTTTCAATGCGGGAGACCCGGGTTCGAATCCTGGTCGGGGAGGCGACAACTAGGGCGGTTTTCATTAACCGTCCGGGCTGCCCACCCTGAATGAATGCAATATATGCGATACCGGGGTGGCGCATACTAAAAGCCAAGGTGGAATAGGGGATTTGGTGAGTCTTGTCTGTCTAGTCTTGTCTGTCTAGTCTTGTCTGTCTAGTCTTTTCTGTCTAGTCTTGTCTGTCTAGTCTTGTCTGTCTAGTCTTGTCTGTCTAGTCTTGTCTGTCTAGTCTTGTCTGTCTAGTCTTGTCTGTCTAGTCTTGTCTGTCTAGTCTTGTCTGTCTAGTCTTGTCTGTCTAGTCTTGTCTGTCTAGTCTTGTCTGTCTACTCTTGTCTGTCTAGTCTTGTCTGTCTAGTCTTGTCTGTCTAGTCTTGTCTGTCTAGTCTTGTCTGTCTAGTCTTGTCTGTCTAGTCTTGTCTGTCTAGTCTGTCTAGTCTTGTCTGTCTAGTCTTGTCTGTCTAGTCTTGTCTGTCTAGTCTTGTCTGTCTAGTCTTGTCTGTCTAGTCTTGTCTGTCTAGTCTTGTCTGTCTAGTCTTGTCTGTCTAGTCTTGTCTGTCTAGTCTTGTCTGTCTAGTATTGTCTGTCTAGTCTTGTCTGTCTAGTCTTGTCTGTCTAGTCTTGTCTGTCTAGTCTTGTCTGTCTAGTCTTGTCTGTCTAGTCTTGTCTGTCTAGTCTTGTCTGTCTAGTCTTGTCTGTCTAGTCTTGTCTGTCTAGTCTTGTCTGTCTAGTCTTGTCTGTCTAGTCTTGTCTGTCTAGTCTTGTCTGTCTCGTCTTGTCTGTCTAGTCTTGTCTGTCTAGTCTTGTCTGTCTAGTCTTGTCTGTCTAGTCTTGTCTGTCTAGTCTTGTCTGTCTAGTCTTGTCTGTCTAGTCTTGTCTGTCTAGTCTTGTCTGTCTAGTCTTGTCTGTCTAGTCTTGTCTGTCTAGTCTTGTCTGTCTAGTCTTGTCTGTCTAGTCTTGTCTGTCTAGTCTTGTCTGTCTAGTCTTGTCTGTCTAGTCTTGTCTGTCTAGTCTTGTCTGTCTAGTCTTGTCTGTCTAGTCTTGTCTGTCTAGTCTTGTCTGTCTAGTCTTGTCTGTCTAGTCTTGTCTGTCTAGTCTTGTCTGTCTAGTCTTGTCTGTCTAGTCTTGTCTGTCTAGTCTTGTCTGTCTAGTCTTGTCTGTCTAGTCTTGTCTGTCTAGTCTTGTCTGTCTAGTCTTGTCTGTCTAGTCTTGTCTGTCTAGTCTTGTCTGTCTAGTCTTGTCTGTCTAGTCTTGTCTGTCTAGTCTTGTCTGTCTAGTCTTGTCTGTCTAGTCTTGTCTGTCTAGTCTTGTCTGTCTAGTCTTGTCTGTCTAGTCTTGTCTGTCTAGTCTTGTCTGTCTAGTCTTGTCTGTCTAGTCTTGTCTGTCTAGTCTTGTCTGTCTAGTCTTGTCTGTCTAGTCTTGTCTGTCTAGTCTTGTCTGTCTAGTCTTGTCTGTCTAGTCTTGTCTGTCTAGTCTTGTCTGTCTAGTCTTGTCTGTCTAGTCTTGTCTGTCTAGTCTTGTCTGTCTAGTCTTGTCTGTCTAGTCTTGTCTGTCTAGTCTTGTCTGTCTTGTCTGTCTAGTCTTGTCTAGTCTTGTCTGTCTAGTCTTGTCTGTCTAGTCTTGTCTGTCTAGTCTTGTCTGTCTAGTCTTGTCTGTCTAGTCTTGTCTGTCTAGTCTTGTCTGTCTAGTCTTGTCTGTCTAGTCTTGTCTGTCTAGTCTTGTCTGTCTAGTCTTGTCTGTCTAGTCTTGTCTGTCTAGTCTTGTCTGTCTAGTCTTGTCTGTCTAGTCTTGTCTGTCTAGTCTTGTCTGTCTAGTCTTGTCTGTCTAGTCTTGTCTGTCTAGTCTTGTCTGTCTAGTCTTGTCTGTCTAGTCTTGTCTGTCTAGTCTTGTCTGTCTAGTCTTGTCTGTCTAGTCTTGTCTGTCTAGTCTTGTCTGTCTAGTCTTGTCTGTCTAGTCTTGTCTGTCTAGTCTTGTCTGTCTAGTCTTGTCTGTCTAGTCTTGTCTGTCTAGTCTTGTCTGTCTAGTCTTGTCTGTCTAGTCTTGTCTGTCTAGTCTTGTCTGTCTAGTCTTGTCTGTCTAGTCTTGTCTGTCTAGTCTTGTCTGTCTAGTCTTGTCTGTCTAGTCTTGTCTGTCTAGTCTTGTCTGTCTAGTCTTGTCTGTCTAGTCTTGTCTGTCTAGTCTTGTCTGTCTAGTCTTGTCTGTCTAGTCTTGTCTGTCTAGTCTTGTCTGTCTAGTCTTGTCTGTCTAGTCTTGTCTGTCTAGTCTTGTCTGTCTAGTCTTGTCTGTCTAGTCTTGTCTGTCTAGTCTTGTCTGTCTAGTCTTGTCTGTCTAGTCTTGTCTGTCTAGTCTTGTCTGTCTAGTCTTGTCTGTCTAGTCTTGTCTGTCTAGTCTTGTCTGTCTAGTCTTGTCTGTCTAGTCTTGTCTGTCTAGTCTTGTCTGTCTAGTCTTGTCTGTCTAGTCTTGTCTGTCTAGTCTTGTCTGTCTAGTCTTGTCTGTCTAGTCTTGTCTGTCTAGTCTTGTCTGTCTAGTCTTGTCTGTCTAGTCTTGTCTGTCTAGTCTTGTCTGTCTAGTCTTGTCTGTCTAGTCTTGTCTGTCTAGTCTTGTCTGTCTAGTCTTGTCTGTCTAGTCTTGTCTGTCTAGTCTTGTCTGTCTAGTCTTGTCTGTCTAGTCTTGTCTGTCTAGTCTTGTCTGTCTAGTCTTGTCTGTCTAGTCTTGTCTGTCTAGTCTTGTCTGTCTAGTCTTGTCTGTCTAGTCTTGTCTGTCTAGTCTTGTCTGTCTAGTCTTGTCTGTCTAGTCTTGTCTGTCTAGTCTTGTCTGTCTAGTCTTGTCTGTCTAGTCTTGTCTGTCTAGTCTTGTCTGTCTAGTCTTGTCTGTCTAGTCTTGTCTGTCTAGTCTTGTCTGTCTAGTCTTGTCTGTCTAGTCTTGTCTGTCTAGTCTTGTCTGTCTAGTCTTGTCTGTCTAGTCTTGTCTGTCTAGTCTTGTCTGTCTAGTCTTGTCTGTCTAGTCTTGTCTGTCTAGTCTTGTCTGTCTAGTCTTGTCTGTCTAGTCTTGTCTGTCTAGTCTTGTCTGTCTAGTCTTGTCTGTCTAGTCTTGTCTGTCTAGTCTTGTCTGTCTAGTCTTGTCTGTCTAGTCTTGTCTGTCTAGTCTTGTCTGTCTAGTCTTGTCTGTCTAGTCTTGTCTGTCTAGTCTTGTCTGTCTAGTCTTGTCTGTCTAGTCTTGTCTGTCTAGTCTTGTCTGTCTAGTCTTGTCTGTCTAGTCTTGTCTGTCTAGTCTTGTCTGTCTAGTCTTGTCTGTCTAGTCTTGTCTGTCTAGTCTTGTCTGTCTAGTCTTGTCTGTCTAGTCTTGTCTGTCTAGTCTTGTCTGTCTAGTCTTGTCTGTCTAGTCTTGTCTGTCTAGTCTTGTCTGTCTAGTCTTGTCTGTCTAGTCTTGTCTGTCTAGTCTTGTCTGTCTAGTCTTGTCTGTCTAGTCTTGTCTGTCTAGTCTTGTCTGTCTAGTCTTGTCTGTCTAGTCTTGTCTGTCTAGTCTGTCTAGTCTGTCGAGTCTTGTCTCTCCAGTCTTGTCTGTCCAGTCTTGTCTGTCCAGTCTTGTCTGTCCAGTCTTGTCTGTCCAGTCTTGTCTGTCCAGTCTTTTCTGTCCAGTCTTGTCTGTCCAGTCTTGTCTGTACAGTCTTGTCTGTCCAGTCTTGTCTGTCCAGTCTTGTCTGTCCAGTCTTGTCTGTCCAGTCTTGTCTGTCCAGTCTTGTCTGTCCAGTCTTGTCTGTCCAGTCTTGTCTGTCCAGTCTTGTCTGTCCAGTCTTGTCTGTCCAGTCTTGTCTGTCCAGTCTTGTCTGTCCAGTCTTGTCTGTCCAGTCTTGTCTGTCCAGTCTTGTCTGTCCAGTCTTGTCTGTCCAGTCTTGTCTGTCCAGTCTTGTCTGTCCAGCCTTGTCTGTCCAGCCTTGTCTGTCCAGCCTTGTCTGTCCAGTCTTGTCTGTCCAGTCTTGTCTGTCCAGTCTTGTCTGTCCAGTCTTGTCTGTCCAGTTTTGTCTGTCCAGTTTTGTCTGTCCAGTTTTGTCTGTCCAGCCTTGTCTGTCCAGTTTTGTCTGTCCAGTCTTGTCTGTCCAGTCTTGTCTGTCCAGACTTGTCTGTCCAGTCTTGTCTGTCCAGTCTTGTCTGTCCAGTCTTGTCTGTCCAGTCTTGTCTGTCCAGTCTTGTCTGTCCAGTCTTGTCTGTCCAGTCTTGTCTGTCCAGTCTTGTCTGTCCAGTCTTGTCTGTCCAGTCTTGTCTGTCCAGTCTTGTCTGTCCAGTCTTGTCTGTCCAGTCTTGTCTGTCCAGTCTTGTCTGTCCAGTCTTGTCTGTCCAGTCTTGTCTGTCCAGTCTTGTCTGTCCAGTCTTGTCTGTCCAGCCTTGTCTGTCCAGTCTTGTCTGTCCAGTCTTGTCTGTCCAGTCTTGTCTGTCCAGTCTTGTCTGTCCAGTCTTGTCTGTCCAGTCTTGTCTGTCCAGTCTTGTCTGTCCAGTCTTGTCTGTCCAGTCTTGTCTGTCCAGTCTTGTCTGTCCAGTCTTGTCTGTCCAGTCTTGTCTGTCCAGTCTTGTCTGTCCAGTCTTGTCTGTCCAGTCTTGTCTGTCCAGTCTTGTCTGTCCAGTCTTGTCTGTCCAGTCTTGTCTGTCCAGTGTTGTCTGTCCAGTCTTGTCTGTCCAGTCTTGTCTGTCCAGTCTTGTCTGTCCAGTCTTGTCTGTCCAGTCTTGTCTGTCCAGTTTTGTCTGTCCAGTCTTGTCTGTCCAGTCTTGTCTGTCCAGTCTTGTCTGTCCAGTCTTGTCTTTTTTTTTTGCACGTGCTGGGAGGTGAAAATCTGCAAACAGACACCACCCTACCCCTGCCGAGTGGGAGTGTGGGGCTGCCCAGAAGGGGCGACCCACTAAAAAAAACCCACCATTCAAGCCCCCCAGCCATAACCAGAGGAAAAAAACGTGATGGAATCCAAAGTTGGGATAACTTCATCACGCACCTCCATCTTTCATTTCTAAAAAAAATTACAAAAACGATTTTTCCCATTCTCTCGTTTTGCCGGCGAGCCGTTCGTACGCCGTGCCGCCCCTCATATCAAGGTTTACAATAAATGTGTGCGCCCCCTTCGCACTAAGGGGGGCCCGACGTCGGCACGCACGGCTCGCGCGTAGCAACCCTTCGACCCGCCTCGCGCTCGTCCCTTATCCTTCTCCTCATTATAGATCCTATCATACCATTCAGCACGCCCCATTCATACTCACTACGGAGCATAATTCTAACCAAGCTCACCTTACTTACCTCCTCTCCCACCTTGCGTTCTGCCTCGCTCCTCGCTTGGACCCATCTAGCACACTCAAAGATCGTGTGCTCCGCTGTGTCCTCATTTGCACCGCAGTACTTACAGTGCGCCTCGTCTAGTTTTCCAATTCGTTCCAGGTAGGATCCAAAGGATCCATGCCCCGTAAGCGCCTGGGTTAAGTAATAGTTTACTTCCCTGTGTCCACGGTAGACCCATTCCTCGATGATCGGAATAAGTTGCCTGGTCCAGGCTCCTTTTTCTGACGCCGCCCATCTCTCCTGCCATGCCTGCAAAGTATTTGCCCTTTCGTTACTGGGGTCGTTTCCTTCCCAGACTCTCACTCTTTCATTCTCCAGTAGGTCCAGCGGTATGATTCCAGCAACGACCGCCACGGCGTCCCCGGAAACAGTCCTGTATGCGCTGCACACACGTAGTAGCATGCATCTTTGCACCCTCATCAATCTCTCCTTATAACATTTAATCCTGTAAGCATTTATCCAAGCCTGCACCCCATAGAGAAGAATGGAGTGCACGACCGCATTCATGACCTTTCTCTTCGAGGCCAACGGCCCCCCTGCGTTGGGCATCAGCCGTCCAAGAGCTCTCGCACACACTGTTGCCCTGCTCATCACTCGGTTCACCTGCTCTGCCACCCTAAGGTTTCGCTGGAGCTCCACCCCAAGGTATCTCACAGACTTCCGAGTCGGCACGTCAACTGTCCCCATTCGCACTGTCAGTTCCCGCAGTTTTCTTCTCCCAATTAGCAGGACCGCTTCGGTTTTGTGAGGTGCCAGGGCAAGCCCCTTTTCCTCCATCCACCGGGCAATCCCACCTATTGCCTCGTTCGTTATCGCTTTTAATCCTTCTTCAGTTCTTGCTACAGCGACAACCGCTATATCATCCGCGTACCCGATGAGTGTAACCCCGTCTGGCCGCCTTATTCTCAATACCTCGTCATAAAAAATGTTCCACAGTATCGGTCCAAGGACCGATCCCTGTGGAACACCCGCACTCATTTGGAAAGTCTTTCCCTCCACAGTCACCATTTCCATTTCGTTCAAGTAGCAGCCCACCAACTTTCGGAGGTAGGGAGCTATCCCCTTCAATTCCAAAGCCTCCATGATTCCGACCCATGGGACCGAATTGAAGGCATTTTTCACATCCAGGGTGACCAGCACACAATACATACGGGCACGCCGTGAGCCCGAATTTGCTTCAATTGCTCTCTCTATCACGCGCATCATTGCGTCCGCCGTGGTTCGGCCGCTCCTAAACCCGTATTGGTGCGCTGAGAGACCCCCTACTCTCTCAAGATCCTCGTTTAATCTTGCTCCAATCATGCTCTCATACAGCTTCGCTATCCCATTTAAAAGGCATATTGGCCTGTATTTGGCTTCTTCTCCTTCCTTTCGCTCCTTCTCTATCAAAACCAGTCTCCCTTTCTTCCACTCCTTCGGGAAATTGCCATTGGCCAATTCCTAATTCATCAGTCTCAAGAATAGTTTCTTACGAGTCCAAACACACGAGTCCAAACACCTTGCACGCTTTGGGAGGAACACCATCAGGACCTGGTGCTTTACCCATTCTCATTCGATCGACTGCCTTCCGCAGTTCGCTCGAGGAGAAAAGAGGCACCGGCCTCCATCCCACGGGTTCCGCCCAGATCTCTCGCTCATGTTTTGGAAACAGCTTTCTGAATGCCGCCATTAGACTGTCCCCCCGAAGAGTGTTTGCCTTTTGAGTAATTTTCCTGGTAACAATCTTGTATCCATCACCCCATATGTTGTTATTTACCTCTTCACATAGCTCTCTCCAAGCTTCTTGCTTAGATTTCACGATGGCTCGGCGAAGTTCACTGCGCGCCAGGTTATACCTCCTTCTGTACTCCATTCGTGCTTCGTCATCTGCTCCTGTTATTTCTAACCAGGCATCTTCTTTCACGCAGACAGGTTTTACGCTTTTCAGCTACCTGCGCGTTCCACCAGTAAACTGGTTTCCTGCCTCTGACACCCCTCCGTTTCTTATTGAATACCGAGTCGCAAGCCACGACCAGTACTGTTTCGCACATGCTCCGTAGTCCGTTTTCAGGGCCAGTCTTTTCGACCAGCACTTTCATTACATCCCCCAGTCTCTCAAGTAGATTCTTATCTACTCTCCAGCCATTTGTCACAGTTACAGCCGGTCCGTCGGGAGTATCCTCCCTTACGTCGAAGAGGATATCCTGGTGATCACTCAGATTTTCTCCCTCTCTGACACGCCACCCTTCCACCCTATATGCAATTCGTGGGGTGCTAAAAGTGACGTCTAAAAAGACATACTTTCGCCCCGCACGAAGGTCGGCACATTTCCGTAGTTGTGTACCACCAGGTCCTCCTCCGCCAACCACTCTTCCATCATTCTCCCTCTTTCGTCTTCTCTGGGGGATCCCCACCAGGCAGACTTGGCATTGAAATCTCCCCCGACAACAATCTCTTTGGACCAGGTTTTCATACTGGTCCTCAGCTCATCCATAAAAGCTACAAACTGGCCCAGCGTAATGTTGGGCGAGATGTAGCACCCATGTAGCACCTCATGTAGCACAGGACCAAGTTCTCCCATTCAATCCACACATATCCTTCACCACTCCCCCATTTTACCATGTGGTTTTCCGATTGGAAAAACTATATGGCAACATTCATGCACTGGTCCACATGCCAGCCTCCTCTACCAATAATCCGAAGATTTGGTTCGGAGACGATGGCAACATCCACTCTCTCCTCATTAACCGTTTTCCATATCAGCTCCATTGCTGTTGCACTCCTATTAGAGTTTGTTTGCAATATAATCATTGTCTGATGGATTTCCCTCTCATACTTTCCACACATTTGCGGTACACGGGGCACCCCATAGAGTCTGCCCTGTGCCAGCTCACTTTACACACGTAGCACGTGGCCTCCTTGGCCTTGCACTCTTGTGCTTTGTGCCCACATTCCCCACACCGCAGGCATGCCATCTTTATCTCCTTTTCCTTGCATGCTGCCGCCAAGTGCCCGAAGCCAAGGCACCGGTAGCACCTAGGCGGCTTGTAATTTTCACTCACCCGGCACGTAACCCATCCTACCTTAATTCTCCCTTTCTCCAGCACGATTCGTGCCGCTCTTACTGGAAGTGCGACGACCGCCATGCTGGTCCCTCCTCGTACTGGGCGGAGAGACTACCACACACTCCCTGCATTCGGTGGCCTTCTCCAAGGCCTATTTCACTTCCTCGCGGGTGGTATCTTCGTCCATGTCCCGGACCAGGACACTTTTAAAGCCCACCTCCATTTTTACCTCACTCACCTCTTTCACTTGGGCTATTCTCGCAGCCAATCGCTGCTTTTCTCCCTCGTCTTTCACTCTAAGCATGAGGTCCATAGCTATGGTTTTCCTCATCCCTTCGACGTGTATGTCCTCTACATCCACTTCATTTTTTATGGCATTTACCATCTGTGCATAGGAGACATTCCTCCGCTCTCCTTACCAGAACAGCTTGGGTCGTACCGGCCTCACCGGCCCCTTTTTCTCGGTGCGGTTTGCCTTCCACCCTCCTCCAGTACAGGATTACCTCCTTGCTTGTGCCCAACCACACGCATTCGATCATCTTGCGCACTTTCCACCTGTTAAGGTTCCTAGCCACGGTTATAACTAGCCTATTTGTGGATGACTTCACAGAGTTCTCTCACTTTTACTAGAGTCTTGAACGCCTTCTCTTCGGCATTCTCGGCCTTTGCATCTTCCAACCGGGCGAAGAAGTGGTGTGACGTGCTCTCACACGGAATTTGCGCCTCTTCACCGAACCTATACAGCCAACCCTGGTTCATTTGGTAGGCCACAGAACCTACTTCCATATCCTCGTACGCACTTTGGGCATGGGGGAGCTGTTCTAGCAACTCCTAGCCCTGCCTCTCACTCTGGTTGTCCCCTTTCTCTCCAGCAAACAGAAGGAGTATGTCCTTTTCGCTTGCTAGAGGAGAGCCAGTCTTGTCTGTCCAGTCTTGTCTGTCCAGTCTTGTCTGTCCAGTCTTGTCTGTCCAGTCTTGTCTGTCCAGTCTTGTCTGTCCAGTCTTGTCTGTCCAGTCTTGTCTGTCCAGTCTTGTCTGTCTAGTCTTGTCTGTCCAATCTTGTCTGTCCAGTCTTGTCTATCCAGTCTTGTCTGCTCGTTCTTGTCTGTCGAGTTTTGTCTGTCCAGTCTTATCTGTCTAGTCTCGTATGACCAGTCTTGTTTGTCCAATCTTGTTTGCTCAGTCTTTGCTCTCTCTAGTCTCGGCTGCTTTGTTTTGTTTGTCTAGTCTGAGTGTTGTTAAACGTACAAATTATTATTTTTTGTTGTAGAAATTGTGGACGGTAATTTGAAGATGACGCTGGGCATGATCTGGACGATCATCCTGCGCTTCGCCATCCAGGACATCTCGGTGGAGGAGATGACGGCCAAGGAGGGCCTGTTGTTGTGGTGCCAGCGCAAGACGGCGCCCTACAAGAACGTGAACGTGCAGAACTTCCACCTCTCGTTCAAGGACGGGCTCGCGTTCTGCGCCCTCATCCACCGGCACCGGCCCGACCTCATCGACTACAGCAAACTCTCCAAGGACAACCCCATGGAGAACCTTAACACTGCCTTCGACGTTGCCGAGAAGTACCTCGACATTCCCAGAATGTTAGATCCCGATGGTAATTTACAAATAATTGACTTAACTAAATATTAAGATTAGACAAGGCTAATTTATTAGTCTTGAAATATCTAATCTTCTCTGTTTAGTCTTGATACAAGACTTGCTTGTCTGTCTTTGTTGTTAAATTTGTATGAAAAATATTTGCAGACTTGATCAACACTCCTAAGCCTGACGAAAGGGCAATCATGACCTACGTGTCGTGCTATTACCATGCGTTCCAAGGAGCGCAACAGGTAGAGGAAATGCGTGCGAAAGAATTAAGAAATAACTATAACTAAACGGATTTGCCTTCCCCCTGTTAATCGTCTCTCTATTATGATTGTTAACAGTTTGCCTTAACAGTTTTATGATTTAACAGAGTTTTGTTTGTGTGTTTTTCGACTAATTTTTGATGTTTTGTATGGCATGCAGACTTACAGAATACCGCCATGCCTGATGAACGAGCTGTTATGACTTACGTGTCTTCGTACTACCATTGTTTTTCTGGCATTCAAAAGGTGATATTTGCAATTATATCATTTCTTTTTTAACTTAATGTGAAGGAAACTCTAACAGGCTTAAGAATTTGTACACGTAGTATGCAGGATACTTTAATTTATGTAAACCCGAGCGTTATTAAAGTACAAGAAATGTGAGTTTAAACAAGATTGCCTACAGTCCACATGTTAAATATGCAATTTAAAAAAATTATTTTGCAAGAACTACACGCCTAGTTTTTCTCAAGTAGTTTGTCTAGCCTGTACTCAATAGTAGTTTATGATACAAGTGTGTGAAGAAAGGATTTTGTGCATGAGATGCGAAGTTTAAATTTTCGCAGCTTTAATCGCAATGAGTGCACAAAATCCTTTTACATACGTATATTATATCTACGAAGCATGTTAAAATAATGTTGAATTTAATTTTAATATTCGCCAGAAAATTTATTTTCACTACGTCTATGTATTTTGTTTTGCGACGCGATATGTTGCCATAGTAACAACAAACAGATATCGTTTAATAATGACTCCATTTGATTTACATTGGACTTTTACGCACGATTTGAATACTTTTACACACGATTGTAATAATGACATCCTTCACATACTATATTTACTTATTCATTTGTTCATGTTGGTGTGCGAGTAGATAAAAGTTATTTATAAAATGTATTTATTATCAATTAATAACGTATTAAAATTTCAGCTCGTGATCTTTGCTTTAATGCGCGTACAACCTTAATTGTAAATACATAAGCTTTTTAGAGTTTTTGCATTTTCGCTAAATTAACAAAAATTGATTAATCCTTTCCAAAATTCGCAATTTTGCAAAAAAATCTAAAATACGAAACAATGTTTAGGCTGAAACCGCTGCCAATAGGATCTGCAAGGTCTTGAAAGTCAACCAAGAAAACGAACGCCTCATGGAGGAATACGAACGTCTCGCCAGCGACGTAAGAAAATCACCAAATTTAATCCTGACAACATTTTGCTAACAATCCATTTGTGTTTAGCTTTTGGAATGGATTCGTCGTACAATGCCCTGGTTGGGCTCCCGTCAGACCGATAACTCGCTCGCCGGCGTCCAAAAGAAGCTCGAGGAATACCGCACGTACAGACGCAAGCACAAGCCGCCACGCGTCGAACAGAAGGCCAAACTCGAGACCAACTTCAACACCCTTCAGACCAAGCTCAGGCTCTCGAACCGACCGGCCTACATGCCGACCGAAGGAAAAATGGTTTCTGTAAGATACAACAGCAACAAAATTAATTTAAATTTCACTTTTCATCTCTTTTTTTCGGGTAGGATATTGCTAACGCTTGGAAGGGTTTGGAGACGGCGGAGAAGGCGTTCGAGGAGTGGCTGTTGTCGGAGATGATGCGTTTGGAGCGTCTGGAGCATTTGGCTCAGAAGTTCAAGCACAAGGCGGACGCTCACGAGGAATGGACACGCGGCAAGGAGGAGATGCTACAAAGCCAGGACTTCAGGCAGTGTCGCCTCAATGAGCTGAAGGCGTTGAAGAAGAAGCATGAGGCATTCGAGTCGGATCTCGCTGCTCACCAGGATCGCGTTGAACAGATCGCTGCTATCGCCCAAGAACTCAAGTAAGAATGATTTCAAATTTGTTGATATTTTAAGAATTTATTGGGAATATTGAAAATTGCAATTTATAGAAGATCAACTTTCAGTTTCAACTTTTGAAAGAGAGAAGACAGTTTGAAAAGCAATTTGTAATTTCATTTTTCAACCTAAATGATTTTGTTTGTTGTGTTTAGTACGTTGGAATATCACGATAGTGTGAGTGTGAACGCCCGTTGTCAACGCATCTGCGATCAATGGGACAGGTTGGGCGCCTTGACCCAGCGCCGCCGCCAAGCCCTCGACGACGCCGAGCGAATCCTCGAGAAAATCGACATTTTGCACTTGGAGTTCGCGAAGCGCGCCGCCCCCTTCAACAACTGGCTGGATGGGACACGCGAGGATCTCGTCGACATCTTCATCGTGCACACCGTCGAGGAAATCCAAGGCCTCATCGACGCCCACTCCCACTTCAAAGTAATTTCACTAGTATTGAGCGATTTAAACTTGTTCTAACTATCGTCGGGTTTCAGGCTACTTTGGGTGAAGCTGATAAGGAATTCCAAAGCATTGTTGGATTGGTTAGGGAAGTTGAGTCTATCGTCAAGCAACATCAAGTACCTGGAGGTTTAGAGAATCCCTACACTACTTTGACTGCTCATGTAAGTACACTTCATTTTTAAGTCTAGTTAAGTTCTTCCTCATCTAGTTTATTAGGAACATCACATCATCATCAACATCATCTAGTTTATAAGGAACACCACGTCTTCATCATAATCTATGCCAACCTTTTTCTGGTCGCGTGCCAATTTGTTTTAAATTTTCACATTTTGAAATGCTAACTTGCCAGTAACTTTTACAATGAATGAACATTACTGATAGTGATAATCAGTTATCGTATTAGCCTGAATATAACACGTCTTGTATTTTTCACCTTTGATGTTGCACAAAAGTAGATTGAGAAACTTAAAAAATTATTTTAGAAAATTAGGAGGTTTAAGGAGGTTTAAGTTTAGGAAGTTTAGAAGGCCCGCGTAACAAATAGTTCGGGTGCCAATAAAGTTTTCCTGCGTGTCAGCTGTGACACGCGTGCCATAGGTTCGCTGTTCACTGATTCACTGAGTTCACTTATCTATGACTAAACCAGTGATTCTCAACCACTGTGCGACGGCACTTTTATGAGCCGCCAAATTCTAGAAATACGCATATCAAAATTATTTTGTAGATTCTATCTTATACTTAGTCAATGATCAATCACTCAATAAACATTCTGCTGTCTGTGTAGGACATATTGTCTTATTTTGAGAATTATTATCATAAACTATTTTAAATTTTGAAGATGTTAAAAGTGCACCGCGACAAAAAAAAGATTGAGAATCACTGCCCTTAAATAAATCTACCTCCTAGTACTGACAAATAATTATAGACCAAACTACATCGCGATTTAAGACTTTGCAAATATAGTCTTAACAGTAATCTAGATTTTCTTAGACATAGCTCAAATACGCGATAAACTGAATTTATGATTTAATTTTTCACTCATCTAGATTAAGCAATATTTCATCTAGAGTAAGAACTATTTCATCTAGATTAAGCAACTAGTTTTTGCAAATTTTGTTTGTTTGTAAAATTCTATTTTTTGCGATTTGCCGCCAAGGAAGGAATCACCGGCAATCTGGAGGTAACCAGCAACGCAGTTTAGAAGTTTCCTTAGTGTTTTGCTCCATGTACTGATACTAACTGTTTGTCTTAGGATTTGACCAGGAAGTGGGCGGATGTCAGACAACTGGTTCCTCAAAGAGATGCCACTCTTCAAGCCGAACTCAGAAAACAACAGAGTATCCTTTTTGTACAAACATTATTTAGCAGTTAGTGTTTCAGTTAAAATCATAACTCAAAATTGGGGATGTTTCAAGGGCTGTAGTTTGAAAATCAAAGGAAATTTTGAAAAAATCTTCAAATAAAAGTTGTAGGAATTTTAATTTTCTATTGGACAACTAAATTTAGATTTCTGTATTTGTAAATCTTCATGTAACTCTTGATTTAAATGTAGGGGTATTTAAGGTATAAGTTAAAATCATGAGCGAAAATTGGGGATATTTCAAGGGCTGTAGTTTGCAAATCAGACGAAATTTTGAAAAAGTCTTCAAATAAAAGTTGTAGGAAATTAATTTTTTTATGGATAACTGGCTTTAGATTTTTGTATTTGATAATCTTCTTGCCAAATTTTTATTAAAACAAGTAGGTTGTTTTGAGACTCTGGATTTTTTAAGAACAATTTTTGTTGACTTTGAAGGGTTGTATTTTGAAAACTAGGGGAAATTTCGAAAAATTCTTCAAATAAAACTTGCTGAGAACATGATTTTCTATAAGAAAACTGGATTTACATTTGCCATGTAGTAAATTTTCTTGGAAAATTTTGCTATAAACACTAAGGCTGTTTTAAAACTCAAGATTTATGAAAAGCCCGCCACTCACGCTCAGTTAATCTGATCAGTTGTACTGACGTTTTTAAATTGATCAGTTCAAACGGATGTAAGCCAAAACGATTTCCCCACTCACTGGCTTCAAACCAGCCTTCATCTCGCGATTGTCTGGGTCGCGTGCTACATCTGCCTAGCCAATTTCAAACCGCGTAAGTAAAAACATGGATTCGGATTCTGAAGAGAATATTCTACTTATGACGGCTGCTGCTTGTTGCAGTGGACGGAAGAATGGTTAAAAAAGAGATATCAATTGCCGATAAAAATCAGATAAAAAATATCTTATCACTGGAACCGAGTGACTGGCGTAACAATTCTACAAACTAATTCAAACTACTTGAACTTGTGACTGCGTATATTGTGAAACAAGATACAAATATCAAGCTGTTAGCCCCAATGAAAGACTGACTGCCACTCTTCGTTTTTTACCCATCCGGAATGAGCTATGAATTAATTTAATTTAATTTTAATTTAATTTAACGATTTATTGCTCAACAATTTACAGGACCAATGACAGAGCAAATATAAGATTAGTTTCAACTAGATTACACAATAATACATGTAGAAAATAAATATAACAAACAAGGTTACACAGGTTGGGTTCATAGAACAATTAAACATAAACTTAAAGAATCATTAATTAAAAAAAAAAAAAACAATTAATATATACAGAGAACAGGGCATACAAATTCAAAACAAAATAGGATAAAATATAATATAAAAGCAGAAGAATGGACCGAAATAACATAATGTGCAAACAGAAGGACAGGAATCAATATTGGTATCTGATGATTCTTTAGTAACAGTAAAATGTGTCATTTCAATATAGTGAACCAGATGAGGAATTTCATATTGAACCAACAAGAATATATCAGGAATAAAGATAATCAGTAACAAGCTAGTCAGGAACAAGGACAATCTGGAATAAAGATAATCAAGAATACGGATAATCAGGAAATGAACAATCAGGAATAAGGATAATCAAGAATACGGATAATCAGGAACAAGGATAATCATGAATAAAAACAATCATGAATAAGGATAATCAAGAATAAAGATAATCAGGAATAAGGGTAATCAAGAACAAGGATAATCAGGAACAAGGATTATCAGGACCAAGGTCAAGCAGATATGCGGATAACCAGGGAAAAGAGATATGTCTTGCAAACTTATGAAAGGTATATATGGATATGGATATAAAGCAAGCGACAAAAGTTTGGAATGAGAACAACACACAACGCTGAGCACTCGCGGTTTCAAGCAAGGTCTTATTGGAGATCCCTGCTTGTACATCAAGAAACATGGAGAAACAACTATCTATGTGACAATCTACGTCGACGATATTTTGATTGCCTGTGAGAATGAGGAACTAATAAACTTGAGTTACAGAATTTAAATTTCAGGTTAGTCAGGAACGCTTTTGAGGGCTTTAGTTTTAAATGCGGTGAAGGTCCCAAAAATGTCACACTGGAGGCTAATTGAATTGTAGAAGGAGCATATCTTAAACAGGGGCGGAATCAAGGCTATTAAGACCGCTATATGGCGGGTTATAAAAAGAATGCATTTGTCATTTGAATGAATTTGTCTACTAGAAGCTCTAGGCACTAGGAAATTAAGATTTTTGACAATTTCAGGCGAGTCAAGGACGCCATGAGTAGCCCTAAATAAAAAAACAAGACCTGTCAAAGAACGTCGAGACTTCAGTTGTAGAAAGCCAAATCATCGAGAAGCGATGAGTGATCAATATGAAGCGGAGGAGAAAGTCCGAAGATCTTAAAACAGAGAAATTTATAAAATTTCCTCTGAATAACTTCCAAAGCGGCAATATACTTTTTGAAGTGAGGATCCCAAATAATTGAATCATATTCTAAGATGGATCTAACGTAAGTGTGATAGAGCACCCTAAGCGTCAAATTATTCTTAAAACCCCGAGAATTGCGAATTATGAATCCAAGAGTTATAGCGGCCTTGGAACTGATAAGAAGATATGTTGCACAAGAGAAATATGACAGTCAAATGTAATACCAAGGTGTTTGACTGTTTCACAGCGATCAAACCCGACATTATACAAGGTATACCTGAATTCGAAAGGCTGCAGAAGCCGGGTAAAAGTAACAATTTTGCATTTACTAAGATTAAGACCAACTGATTGCCATCGCACCATTTTTCCAGAACATTCAGGTTTGCTTGTAAAACCAACAATTATTATATCTTAAAGTCGTCAGCGAAAAGTAAATGAGGTGCGGATAGAAACGAACTTAAGTCATTAATAAATATATTAAATAGCAGAGGACCTAAGTTGGACCCCTGAGGAATAACGGAGGGGGCAATGAATTCTGTCGAGGCATATCCGCAATGAACTATGACTGATTTGCAAACAAACAATTTGAAAACAAACTATGACTAATTTGCAAGATAAGAGGAGAATAAATCAATTAGGTTGTTTGCAAAGCCAAAAGAGTGTTTTCTTCTTAATAATGACTGCGTGATCTATGGAATCGAATGCTTTAGAAAAATCAGTGTAAATGCAATCAACCTGACCCCTATTAGAAATAGCTGGTGTTGCATATTGGGTAAAGACAATTAAGTTGGTGAGAGTTGAGCGACGCTTCATGAAGCCATGTTGCTGTATGGGGAGCAGATGCTTGATACGATCGAAGATTGATTTATAAAGCATTGATTCAAAAACTTTTAAATTTTAAATAATTGTTTTTGACCAAAATCCAGCTTGGATAGGACAGATCTTCGTGGATTTCCGTGGAAATCGTGAAATAGCTGGAAAGGTACCTTCGTGCAGGATCAGGTTGAAAATCTTGGTAAGTAGTTGCGCAAAGATATGTGCACAGCCACGAATTAGGAAGGCTGGTATCAAGTCAGCACCGCTGGTCAAGTTACATTTGAATTACTTGAGGGTTGATAATACTTAATCCTCGGTAACGTTAGCGAGCCCAATAAGGGGAAGATTCAAGCCGGAGATATTCGAAACGCTAGTATTAGGAGACGAGGGTTTATACACACCTTTAAAGTAGTTAGCAAAGTCCTCAACAATAGTTTTTGGAGAGTTGAATGTGGAATCTTCCCAAAACATTAGGACCGGAATACGGCTTTGGCGAATTTTAGAACGCACAAACGACCAGAAGCGTTTCGGATCAACAGAGGAACATCTGACGAGTTTGAACCTATAATAGTCCTGTAAAGATTTAGAAACCTTACAGGCACGATGGAGTGCACGTTTCTTGCCAGACCATCAATAATTTTAGGTGAAAACCACGGAGGAAATGTGGAACGATAAGAGGAGCGAGGTGGGACACATTTATTAAGAATGGAATAGAGGAAGGAGTAAGATGATTCTACGAGATCATAGTTGGAAAGGTTAGATTTTTCTTCAAAAGAAAAGTCAGAGTTGATGGTCGCTTCTGGTCGTTTGTGCGTTCTAAAAAGCGCCAAAGCCGTATTCTGGTCCTAATGTTTTGGGCAGATTCCAACTTCAAATCTCCTCAAACTATTGTTGAGAGCTAAGAGAGCCAAGGGCGTACCCAGCGAGGGGCAGGGGCGCAGCTGCCCCCCCCTAGAACCCACCCCACCGCACAGAAATACCCATAACATTATTAAAACCTCACCCTGGCGCAGCCCTGGCGTCTTCGGGTGAGCACGGCGAAGCAGTTCTGAAATTGTGCGACAGATGGATACTTCATTTCATAATGCATAATTCATTTCATAATCTTCGAAACAAATATGAGCTGACCCCCCTAGTTCAGATCCTGGGTACGCCCTTGAAGAGAGCACGCCGGAAATTGTAGGATTTAGATTTAGGATGCATCATAAGATTTTTCTTTACATTGAATTGAAAAATTCACTTTGTTTTTTACCACACTTATATTATGTAAAAATATTATATAACTTATTATTCACAGTTATATATTTTTCGATTTTTCTTTAAGTTAAAGGTCTTGTTTGGCATGAATTGAAATCAATGTCGAGAGGGCGGAGGTCTTCGGGTTAGCGTTTGAAGCGTTGTATGAAGGATTTTATGTCGTTTGTTTTCCATAAACATTCGAACTCGTGGTATTTTTCTATAATTTCTTCAGTTATTGCACGTCCTGACACCATGGCGGTGAAACTACAACTGACTAAGCGCATGCGCGGTCAATTTGGGGTGATCAAAACGAACTGAAGCCAGCGGATTTTGGTGCACCCGGAAAATCAGTGGGTTGCCGTTAGTTAAAAATGTTCACTTTAATTTCACACTCGCGGTCAGTTTTTGGATGTACTGATCAGTTTAAATGAGCCTGAGTGGCGGGCTTTAGTTGATTTTGATGGGTTATAGTTTAGAAATTCGAGGAAATTTCGAAAACTTCTCCAAATAAAACTTGTTGTTGGGAAATTATTTTTTTTATAAGAAGTTTGTCTGGGTTTAGATTTGCCAATTAGTAAATTTTCTTGGGAAATTTTGCTGTAAACAAGAAGGCTCTTTTAAGACTCGAGTTTTATGAAGAACAGTGTTAGTTGGTTTTGAAGGTCTGTAATTTGAAAACTAGAGGAAATTTAGAAAACTTCTTCAAATAAATCTTGTCCAGAAATGAATTTCCTATAGGAAAACTAAATCTAAATTTATCTATTTGTAAATCTTCCTAGTATATTTTCACCGAAAGCGGAATTTAGAAAAAACAATACAGTATAAACTCGATAATTCGGCCTTGGGTTAATCGGACGACACGTCCAGTTATCCGGCGGTTTGGAGACCGTTCGCGCTCTTCCCTCCCACCACTCTTATAATTCGGCGGTTGTCTGGTCCCATATGTGCCGGATTATCGAGATTATACTGTATTCGTTGACTTCGAAAGTCTGTAGTTCAAAAACTAATGAAAATTTACAAAAATGTTTCAAACAAAACTTGTAGACAATTCAATTTACAACTCAATTTACCATAAATTGTTTTCCTTAATGGTTCCGTGTAGACAATGAAATGTTGCGTCGCCAATTCGCTGAGAAGGCCAACGCCGTAGGTCCATGGATCGAGCGTCAATTGGACGCTGTGACTGCCATCGGCATGGGTCTTCACGGCACCCTGGAAGACCAACTGCACCGTCTCAAGGAGTACGAACAAGGCGTCTATGCCTACAAGCCCCACATCGAGGAACTCGAGAAGATCCACCAAGCTGTCCAAGAAAGCATGATTTTCGAAAACAGGTGAGAAGCGTGGAAAATTTTCTAGGAAATTTAGAAAATACTTCAGATAAAACTTGTAGAGAATTTAAGTTTGTTTGTTTATTAACCATCATCTCCACTCAACTCTATCCATAGCCTTTCTCTTCATATACACGTTTATTAATATTCATGGTCAATTTTGAACAAGAAGGCGGTAGAACAAGGAGGCGGTTGAAGAAGACTCGAGATTTAAGAAGTACAATGTTAGTTGATTTTGAAGGGGTGCATTTTGAAAATTTGTCGAAATTTCGTAAAATTCTTGAAATAAAACTTGTAGTGAATTTAATTTTCTATAAGAAAATTTGATTTTGATTTGTTAGTTTGGAAATCTTTATGGTCAATTTTAAGAAAAATATTAAGGCTGTTCTTGGGCACTCTAATTTTAGTAAAGACATTGTATAGGGTATAATTATAAGTTATAATTAGGGTAGATTTAAAAAAAAAAATTAATACATAATTTAATTTCCTGTAAAACCTTATTTTGAGTTAGTTTATAAACTATGTTTGTTGTCTAGATATACACAATATACAATGGAAACTCTCCGCGTCGGCTGGGAGCAGCTGTTGACCTCGATAAACCGCAACATCAACGAGGTAGAGAACCAGATCTTGACGCGCGACTCGAAGGGCATCACTCAGGAGCAGCTGAACGAGTTCCGGTCGTCGTTCAACCACTTCGACAAGAACCGCACCGGCCGCCTGGCACCCGACGAGTTCAAGTCCTGCTTGGTCTCGCTCGGCTACTCGATCGGCAAGGACCGGCAGGGCGACATCGACTTCCAGCGCATCCTCGCCGTCGTCGACCCCAACAGCACCGGCTACGTCCACTTCGACGCCTTCCTCGACTTCATGACCCGGGAGAGCACCGACACGGACACCGCCGAACAAGTCATCGACAGCTTCCGCATATTAGCAGCTGACAAGGTAACAACAAATCGATTACTATAGACTTTTCTCTCTCCCCCTAGGTATTACGTATTGGGATCTTCCAGGCAGTTCTTTCTTTCGCTTTTATTATTGTTAAAGCCCGCCACTCACTCTCAGTTAAACTGATCAGTTGAACTGACGTTCATCAAAAACTGACCGTGAGTGTGAACTGACGTTTTTAACTGGTCAATTAAAACGGATGTAAGCCAAAATGATTTCCCCACTCACTGGCTTAAAACTGGCCTTCATTTCTCGATTGTCGCGTACTGTGTCTGGCTGTAGCGGGTTTTAGGATGTTGGTATGTATGTGCGTCCATTCCTATTCACTATTTATCATCTTCCCCATAGTGTTTTCTATAGTCAACTCTCCCACCTCGTTATATAGCCGACTTCTTCCTGTGCTCCATCTTGAGAACCTGTAAAAGGTGTGCTCTACTGTCTCCTCCACATTACAGTGGGGATAGAGGTCATCGTTGTTAAAACGCTTAAGATATGCTTTGAAGCAACCGTGTCCGCTTAGGAATTGAGTGAGATGGTAGTCGACATTACCATGCTTCCTGGTGGTCCATTTGCCTAAATCTCTGATGAGTTTCTTGGTCCAAGCTGACGGACAAGACTGACCAGACAAGACTAGACATACAAGACTGAGCAGATAAAACTTAGCAGACAAGACTGGGGAGACAAGACTGGGCAGACAAGACTGGTCATACAAGACTGGGCAGACGAGACTGGACAGACATTACTGGACTGGACCCATATCGAGTGCAAGTGTGGGGCTGCCCACTATTGGACGACCGACAACCCCTTTATTTATATTAACCCCATTTATCCTCCCTTTCTTCAGTATGGTTTGTGCTGCTCTTTGCCCAAGAGCAATTACCGCCATGCTGGCCACTCCGCGCACGGTGCGAAGAGACATGACTTCACTCTCCTTACATTCAGTTCCCTTCATAATGACCTCTTTCAAATCCTCGGTAGTGGTACCTTGGTTCATCTCCTGACAAGGGCACTTCTGGGGTGCGCCTCTCTCCTGACGTCCTTTCAGCCTCTTTCACTTGGGCCGCACCCTCTGCCAAAACCTTTCTCTCTCCCCCTCTTTTACTGTGAGGATCAGTCCCCAGACCTGGTGTTCCTCATCTCCGGACATGAATGTCCTCCACATTCACAACCTTTTCAATGAATTCACCATTTGGACATACAAGACACCCTCTGCCTTTTTCAGTAAGGTCTGTGCCCTTCTGATGCCTCCAGCCCCCTCCATTCTGGCCTTCATGCCCACATGCCTAGGCTTCATGCACATTCTTCCAGCACAGGGAGGAGGAGTGACTCAATTCCTGTGCCGTGTCTCACGCGTTTAATCATCTTCCTTACGGTTCACCTCTTGAGGTTTCCAATCGCACAAATAGGCCATCCATCCTCTTCCTCTCTGTTTTCTCGTACAGACCTTTCATGCGCGTAAAGGTCTCGAACGCCTTCTCTTCGACGCCCTCGACCTTTTGATCGTCCACGCGGGCGATGAACTGGTAACTACTCTCGGAGTCACCCCGTTCATCGACTTTAATGCACAACACATCCTCACTTTTGATGTAGCCCAATGAACCCACATCCAAACCCCGCACCTTGACAAACGAGGCTAGACAGACAAGGCTAGTCAGACAAGATTAAACAGACGAGACTAGACAGACGAGACTAGACAAACCAGATTAGACAGTCAAATCTACTTTGACGTGACTAGACAGACAATACTAGATAGGTAAGACTAGACAGACAATACTTGACAGACAAGACTGGACAGATTGAGAGACTAGACAGACGAGACCATTCAGACGAGACTAGACAGACGAGACTTGACCGACGAGACTAGACAGACGAGACTAGACAGACGAGACTAGACAGACAGGACTAAATAGACGAGACAAGACAATCGAGATAGACGAGACAAGAGAATAGGCAGACGAGACTAGATAGAAGAGACTTGACAGACGATACTCGACAGACGAGACTAGACAGTCGAGCCTAGTTAGACGAGACTAGTTAGACGAGACTGGACAGATGAGACTAGACAGACGAGACTAGACAGACGAGTCTAGACAGACGAGACTAGATATGCGAGACTAGACAAACGAGACTCCACTTTTGCTTCGAACCCGGGTCTCCCGCATTGAAAGGCGGGTATGTTGTCAACTACACTACCGAGGAGGACAGACATACGAGACTAGACATACGAGACTAGACAGATGAGACTAGACAAGCGAGACTGGACTGACGAGACTCGATAGACCAGACTAGACAGACGATACTAGACAGACAAGACTAGACAGACAAAACTCGACAGACTAGTCTGGACAGACAAGACTGAACAGAGAAGACTGGAGGGAGAAGGCTGGACAGATAATACTATCCTGACAAAACCGGACAGACAAGACTAGACAGAGGAGATTAGACAGACAAAACTAGACAGACGAGACTTTTTTTTAAAGTGGTTCGGGGGAAGCTCTCACTAAAACCCCTATTCCACCTTGGCTTTTTAGTATGCGCCACTCCGGTATCGCATATTCTGCATTCATTGAGGGTGGGCAGCCCGGACGGTTAATGAAAACCGCCCTAGTTGTTGTCTCCCCGACCAGAATTCGAACCCGGGTCTCCCGCATTGAAAGGCGGGTATGTTGTCAACTACACCACCGAGGAGGACAGACAGACGAGACTAGACAGACGAGACTAGACAGACGAGACTAGACAGACGAGACTAGACAGACGAGACAAGACAGGCGAGACTAGACATTCGAGGCTAGACATGATGCGAGACTAGACATACAAAACTAGACAGACGAGTCTACACAGACGAGGCTAGGCAGTCGAGACTACACAGACGAGACTAGACAGGCAAGAATAATCAGACACGATAATACATCGACAATTGAAACTATACAGACAATATTGAATAAAAGTTTTAGCCCAGTTCCTTATTAAATTTTTATTGAATTCAATTGAAAAATGTTTTTAAAATTTGGAAATTCAACCAGAAAAAAATCTGTCAATTTTACTTTGACAGAAAACGGATTAAAAGATGTTAATTCTTGATTGTCAATTCTTGATTGTTAATTCTTGATTGTTGTTGCAGCCATACATTTTACCTGACGAGTTGAGGAGAGAACTGCCGCCAGACCAAGCCGAGTACTGTATCCAGCGCATGCCCCCCTTCAAGGGGGCCGGCGGTGTTCCCGGAGCCCTCGACTACATGTCATTTTCCACCGCCCTGTACGGCGAGTCCGATCTTTAAGTGCGACGCAAAACCGCCCCCGATTTTTGCGTGTTTTTAATTTTTTTGCCATTTTTAAAAAGTCAAGAAGAAAGGTTTCGTTTGATGAAAAAATATCAATTACGTGTAAGGAAAAAGAAATCATCAGCGATGTATAAAAATCCCTTGAATTCAAAGAAAAAATCCTCTGGTTATTTTCCTTTTTTTTTATTTTAAAACGCGTTGTTTGTGGGGATTAGTAAGTTGCAGCGGGTAATATACTTTTGTTGTAAGGATTAGGTGTGTGATTCCAGTCTCCCGTATGTCGGTATGGTCGGTTACAGTTTCCCGCGAGAAATTTTTCTCAAGTTTCCCTCTGACGATGTGTTTTAAATTTAAACTCGTTTTTTTAGTAAACCTTGAGGTCTAAGATTTATTTTTTTGTTGAGCTTATGAAGTCGATTTAATTTTAAGCCGAGCAAATTTATATCACGTATATATTTATTTATTTAATTATTTTTGTTGTTTTGCTTGGTTTTAATTTCGTGTTTTTAATTTACGTACTTTTTTTGCAAGTGCTGGATATGAATTAAGTTTCGTCTTTAATTTGTACAGAAAAACAAACACGATTTTTATTTTATTACATAACAATGCTCACCTTCCTCTTTACGTTGTCTTTTTTGACCTAGAAATACTTTATTTGTATTTTTTTTTCTGACCCAAAATTTCTTATCATTATTTTTCTTTGCTTTTCATTTTTAATTTGTATAGTTTTTACTTTTTAGAGCATTTTATGTTTGTGGTTGAATTTATTATGATTTAATTAATATATTATATATTACAAAGAGATAAAATTTTATTGAAAAAAATATTAATTTAAGAAAACAAAAAAAAAAACGAATTTTTATTATTTTTTTAAATTTTCTTTCTTTCGCCCAAACTCTACTAACTCAATAAATACAACATATATAGAATTTTTATTTTTATTATTTTCTCTGGGAATTCCATTCCCAATTATCAGTTTTATTTTCGAGCATTTGTTAGAGCTGTCTATATCACATATTTATATTTCATAAAAATTATACAGCTATAAAATATATTCTAAATGTAATTTTATTCCTTGTGTTTCTTTGTTATTCTATACCGAAACGTGTGGACGATAGCCAGAGTCCTCTAACTATTACTTTAATTCCAACAGATTTCCTTACTAAATTTTCGCATAACTAGTTAGAACTGGAAATATGTGAATCTGTTTCAATCTGAAATCTTTGCAAACTAGATGAAAAAGCTTCTTTTAATCGTTATGTGTATACCCGAATTTTTGCTTATAACTTGAAATAACGGCATGGGCCTTCAAATCCCCATTATTTAACTCTTTTTAAAGTTAAAGTACCCTATTTTATTTTCAATTTTTTTTAAACCCAAACTAAATGACATTAAAGTACATGTGCTTAGCGTGCACACCCGGGTAGCCACTAGATAAAAAATTATGTTTTAACTCGGGAATGTATTAACATTATTAATGAATATTTCATAGGAGTAACAGGTTAACCCCTAGGATAACCTAATAGTAATAGGAACCTAAATAAAATATGAACCTAAATAGTAATAGGATAACTCCCTAAATTGGACCTGGGCAAATGTCGACAGGGGCCGCATGCGGCCCTTGCCGACATTTTATGCGGCCCAAGAAAGATTTTATAATTTACTTTAATCAAAAAATATATATCTATGTTACCCACAATACCCACAATGAATGATCTTAATTCATATTCCAACATAAACTTACTCAGTTCTACCTGCCACTACCTAATCTTCTTTAGCAATTAGGTCAATCCTTGGACATAGGCCTTTTTCCTATATAGCCTTTTAATTGTTTGCTTTTTTCCCTATTCTGTGTTATTTTGATCCATGCTAGTCCAGCTGTTCCCATTAGGTCACCATACCATCTCATAGTTGGTCTTCTTCTTCCTCTATTGTGTTCATATGGTCTCTATTCTATGATTTGCCTGTCCCATCTCATCCTATTACTTCTTTCAACGTAACTTGTGAATCTTCATTTGAGGATTGCAATTTTCTCCAATATTGGCATTGCCGGATTTCCGCCTAGGCCAACAAGGCCCCGGCCAAGGGGCCCAGCCAGCTTAGGGGCCCCGTCGAATAGGGGCTGTCGAAACTGAAGGAAAATTCAACAGTTGTTAAGAGTCTTTCAGACAAGATGGTCTGCTCGAGCTGACGCCTGTCGAAGTCTTGCTCCTGGGATGAGATCATGGCAGTTGTGTCATAGTGACCTTCAGATAATTGCCAATGATGCAAATGAAAAACCATCTAAGCGCTCTCAGGGTCAGGAGGTCAGGTCTTCTGATAGTAGAGTCGATGGAAACTTGCTTTTTGTCACTTCTTTGCAATGACATCTTGGAAACGTTTAACCAATGTCAAGTGCCTAGGGGCCCTGGGTCTCTAAGTCCGAGCCTGAATATTGGTGACTTTAGTTATTGCTCGTATTCTTTCGTTTCGCTATCTGTTCCTTTTGTAATCCCCATCATTGACATCTGTATTGCTCTTTGTGCAGTTTTTAGTGGTCGATATTTTGTTTAGTTACGGTCCAGTTATCTGCGCCATATGTCATGATAGGTAAAATACACTGGTCAAAATTTTTTGATTTAGGTGTTGAGCTATTTTATTTATTTTGAAAGATGCAGAGGTGGATTAAATGTCGACAGGGCCCCTGTCGTGGTGTATTGGTAGAATAAGAAGTGAGGGAACGCATGGTAAGAGCACAAAAATAGTCCGCGACTTTCCACATGCAGCTTCCTGAAAGTTTTTCGGAGATTATCTTATTTTAAGCAAACTATTGTTTTCTTTGTTAGTTTTTTATTTTTTTTTATTCATACTACACAAAATATTAACAAACAAAACAAAACAAACAAAAATAAGAAATTTGAAAAAAGATTAAAATAAAAATCTTAAATATATTATTTTTATGTAGCACACTTATAGTGCACCAAAAACTCTACAAAAAACAAAATTCTCTACTACAAAAACTCCCAAATAGGATCACACACAATTTCATTTTCCCCTGCTGTTTTAGTTTGCTGGTCCGTAGCGGATCGATGAGATCGCAACCAGGTTTTTACGTATAAAATTGGATTCCAAAATTACAAGGGTGGTACATGAAGTTTTATAAACAATAAATTTGCAACATGATCAATTAAAATGCTTGATCTTTTTTCCGTTACAATTAAATTCATGCTGCTGAAACCACGCTCGCATTCTGAAGAACTGCAAGCTATAATTTTAGAATATTTTTTTAACGTTTCCAAATCGTCGGGAATGTTACGACCATGTAGGAACTCTTGGAAGTCAAAATTCCGTCTGAACCTGAACAATTTTCAGATGTAGTGTTTAGCCTATTCCTTATACTAATAATAATACTAATTAAGAATTGATTTCTGTGAATCAATTTTGCCATTTTATTATCCGTTAACGAAATTGAAGATAATTGCATTATTTCACAAGCAGAAACTGCTCCCAACGACTTCTTTCCTTTCTGAGGATCTTTTAAATATTCTAAATAAGTGATTGTGCGGCGAATCAATTTGTCTGCATATACTATTGAAGTTTCTCTTTTTTGCAATGCTTCTGAAAGAATAGATAGCTCGAATAGAACATCATACATTAAGGCCAAATCTTGAATAAATTGTTTCGATGATATTCTTTTATATAATCCATTGAACATGGATTGTTCCGTTTTAGTGCGGTTGTTGTCTTTACTCGCATTTTCGAAATGATGACATGAAGGTGACCAATTCTGCCAAACTGCTAATACAGTCCTAAAGGAGCTGGCCATCCATCTGGCGTTAAATATACGTCCAATACGTTTAATTTCTACACCGAGAGCAGTGGCGCATGTTTCAATTTCTCTTTGATTTTTCGGAGATTGACTATATAAGGAGTATAACTTGTCTATAAATATTTGAAAATAATTAACCCCATTAACCTCAGAAATAGAATCTCCTACCTACAATTCGAGCCTATGGTTTAGACCAGGGGTTCCCAAAGTGCGACCCGCGGGCCAAATTCGGCCCGCGACGCAAGTGAATTCGGCCCGCGATATCGATACGATATATTTTTTTTATTAAAAAATAAATACGTAAATAGTTAATAAATATTACAAATACGACACAATAAAATATTTTAATATTTAAAAAAAATTCATACAGAGCACCATAAGCGTTTGTATTAATAAAATATTGTTTACTTTATATTTAAAAAAAATTTTAGTATGTCTAGTCTAGTTATTATACATTTGTACAGAAATATAATATAGTGGTCTCAAATAGATACAGAACTGTTAATCATTTAAGACATGCAATTTAAATTTATAGAATTACAAGAAAATATCGATGCTAAGAATTCTTATCGAAACAATTCCTAAATTGATTTTTATAAAGGATTCATGCGTGAATTATCTGAAATTATACGAAAGCATGCTCAACAAATGTTTTCATTATTTGGGAGCACATATATTTGCGAAAAAACTTTTTCAATTATGAGCAAAAATAAGTCGAAATTAAGATCAAAATGATAATCTATTACAAACAGTATTAAGAATATATTCGACGGACATACAAAGGGTCGTCCATTAATCACGTGATGTTTTTTATTAACTTTTTTTGTTTTAATAAATAAATATATAACTAAAGATTTATACTTAAATTTAGTATACTAATTAAAAAAAAAAAAAAAATTAAATATGTTTAAAACAAGAAAAATCGTGGTTATTGTTTTGATTTTATTCCGTTTTTTGGCCCGCGGAAAGATTCGGTAATATTAAATTGGCCCGCCTAAGAAAAACTTTGGGAACCCCTGGTTTAGACAATGCCATGTAATTAGATTCGGATATTTCTGAATAAGTCTTGTTCCAACTCCAGATTTTCTTCCTAACAAACACTGGCTAATCGTAAACATAACCATCGCTTGTAAATGAAATTAAGTTAAATGGTTTTAAATAATTATCATCAAAACCATTTTTTTCCAAACATTTTAAGAGAACCTCTGTTATGGTGTTAGCTGTTTGATCCTACAATTCAATTAAATCAAGAAACAAGAAATGAGGATCTTTCATTTTATCGGTTTCGCATTTTAAATAAATAATAAGACCAGACTTTTTACTTAAAGTGGTAGATTCATCTATGATAATAGATAAGATTCCCTGAACTTTTACTATTTGTTGACAAATTTTGGATTTCATTTGAATTCCAATATGATCAATTTTTTCTGTTGCACTGAATCTAGATCGTAATCCGTGAGCTATAGTAGATCCATTCATTTCTTGAAGTTTTAATAAATGAAAATGATCAGAATATGGACGATCATGTTTAGCAATATAATAAGCATTTCTAAAAACCTTACTGGTGCTACAAATTTCAGAATCTTTCAACTTATCTACTATAATTTCAAGCTTTTGCTTGTCTGATTCCTTTAAGATTCGCTCAGCTGTTGTATGTGAAAAACTTTTACAATGTATGTAAATTTTTTTTCGCAAAGAAGTTAGTTGTGCGGTTTTATCCTTTCCATAAGCTGATACCTGAGTGCCTCTCCATTCTTTTGAGATTCTTACTCCATGCATCTTTGAAGGTCCTAAATTTTGAATAGCCGAACAATTCAGACATCCTAATTTTCCGGAATCGCATTTTAACCAAGCATATTTTTCTTTCTTTTCGAACCACATATCTGCAGTGCAAATACTCGGCCAATTTATTAATGGGGATTCTGCTTCTTTTTGAACATTTTCTATTGATGTTAATGGAATATCCATTTCTTTTTCCTTAGTTTCCAGCACATTTTGTTCTTGTTGCGTTTTAAGTATTTTTCCAAAGAAACTGTCCAAAGCGGGTTGTTTACGTTTTTTGCTCATTTTAAATTTTTCATATAAAATTTATTTTGGTTGTAGATTTTTCGAAATATTATTGCAATAATAAAAATTAATATGCATTATATTTAATCCATTAAAAAATAATTAAAATACCTTAATAATAATTTATAATGGAAATAGAAACAACAAACTGCCAAAACAACGTTGGCGTTATACACAATAACACAATGTAATCAACAACGTTACTGGCACAGATTAACTGGTTACTGGCGCAATTCGCAATGAAATATTCATGGACGGGATTCGAACTTCCGCAGACTTGCACATTCGCACTATTGTTGAAGTTTATAGTTTAGTAGTATGGTATGTAGAATAGGCAACACAGAACACATGATGTTTATTTTATTTAAAAGTGAAAATAAACAAAAGCAAGATAAATTATATTTTATATATATCATATTTTTTTAAATGTTTTTGCAAATTCGCCAATGTAAAATATATTTTTCATTTGAAATTAAAAAAATTAATACTACTAACAAAAGTACCGGAACGCGTTCCGTTTGTGAAAAAAGGTGTCGGAACGTCGTTCCGCCACGTTATATGTTGAAACATCTATTTTGTTGTTTATGTTGGGACAGATGTGTTAAGTATTCATATTTCTCTCACCGCCGGGGGTTAAGTAACCCCCACTCTTTCCACCCTTATAGTTAAGCGTTCCTGGTAACTATTGAGATAGATAGAACTGTGTGTGTATTCAGCGATAGAATAGAGAACATTCTAACCAATATTAGTGCATAGAATTAATAAACGAATTAAATAAACTATCTGTGTATTAATACTGAAGTAACAAACAACATGTTTCACTAAATAGACAAAATTTTGCTGATAAGATTGTCGAGACCAAACGGACAAGATTAACTTTTTAAAATTTTTAAAATTATTTTTAAAATTATCATATTTTGCTTAAAATTGGCATTAATTGTTAAGTAATTTAGTTGTGTCTTATATCAAATTGTAGATAATTTAGTCTAGTTTCACACGATGTTGCTTAAAATTGGTTTTGAGTAATAGTTTCTGAGAAAATTTGAAAAAACAAAAAAAATCTATTTTTTGAATTATCATTATTTTTTTTCAAATGGGCATTAATTGTTGAGTAATTTAGTTGTGTCTTACATCAAATTGTAGATAATTTAGTCTTGTTTCACACGATGTTGCTTCAAATTGGTTTTGAGTAATATTTTTTGAGAAAATTTGAAAAAACAAAAATATTCTATTTTGAAAATTATCATAATTTGATCAAAATTGGCATTAATTGTTGAGTAATTTAGTTGTGTCTTATATCAAATTGAGGCACGGCTGTATTAAAAGTGTCTCACCTTTTTTATGTGTAAATTTAACACTATTTTAAAACCGTTTCGGCAATGTGCTAAGCATTGCAATGGTCGGATATTTTTTAAATACACATTGAAATATTGCAATATCTATGTGCACCTACAAATTTCTGTGCAAAATGGTGTTTTTACTTTCAAAAAATGCAAGTACACTTTATCAGGTGTACTTATAATACCTAGCGTTTTTGCATTCCGGTACTATACAATATCTATAAAAAGGTTTTTTAGCTTTTTCATTATTGAAATAGCAAAATTCAAATTGAAAATCCTTGCAAATAGTAAACAAAACTGAATTACTACATGCATTACTACATGCATTGTGACGTCAACCAAAGCGCGCGATAAATGGGACCGTCTAAACAGGTCAGGTCAAATTTAATCGATATTTTATATATTATTTTAAAAATTAATTGAAACATATAAATTTATGAGACAGAGCGCAAAGAGTGCGGTCTAATTAAAAAAATAATGTCAATTACATAAATGTACAAATTTTCAGCTTCTTATCTTTCAGTGCGAGGTTAAATCCTTTAGGTCCGGGCACACATCTCCGTGACGTGACAGCGTGTTCCAATCCGTGATGACAATGTACAGTGAGCAAACGAACACATACAAACAAACATGCGTTGCCGCGCACATACTTCCGACAACGGTCTCTTCCAAACATCTCCGTGCTCGCCCTGATTCCGGGACAGTAAATTCGTTTCGATATTTTTCTTTTATTATTTTTTTTTCTGTTGGACGAATTTTTCAACTAACACGCAAAATGGACGAAGTTTTTATAAAAACAGTAAAAGAAAAGATGATTTTATATAATTTGGCTGATCCCTATCGCACGGATACCGCCAAAAAAGGCCGCCAAAAGTGTCCATTTTTGCGATGAAAGTTTCTACCTCACAATCAGTTAGGAGCAGAGCAAATTATTCTTTTGCCATCCGAAATATTCGTGAAATTTTGTTTCGTCGTCGATTAGTACCTTATATAGCGTTTAAAACTCTTTTTGTAATCCACGATGTTAAAACGTAGGATGAACCGAGTGATTCATCTTACCTTGTGTTATTGAGAGATCTTCGTCGTCAAAGTTCATTTCTGCACAAGTCACCAATCGGCCTGGATTTCTTTGGTTTTAGATTTTCTCGTGAAAACTTGTTTTCAGGAAATATTGTAATTTTTGTTTCATGAAAGCTTGAAGAAATCAGTAAATTGCAAAGTTTTCTGGGGAAAAATTAAATGTTAGTTTCATGAATGCTTGAAGTTTTTAATGAATGAAAGTTTTCAAAAGTTTTTGAATTTAAAATAAAGTTTTCATGAACAAATAAAGTGTTGGTTTCATGAAACTGAAACTGTTTCATGAAAACACTTGAAAATTTCAGTCTAAATGACAAAGTTTTCAAGAAAAATATGAAATCTTGGTTCCATAATATCTTGAAGTTTTTGCTAGATTGCAAAGTTTTCAGGAACAAATAAAAAGTTAGTTTCATGAAAGCTTGCAGATTTCAGTAAATTGCAAAGTTTACAGGAAAAAATGGAAAATGAAAAAAGTTTGATCTTTGATAATTTATCTGAATTTTCTAATTAAAATATCTTTCAGTGGATTTTCTTGTTGAGGACGAAAATGAAGATTATTTTAATATTGAAGTTGAAGTTTTTTAGTGTGAATGCTCACTTCATTAAATTCATAAGCTAAACATTTAAAATCAATAAGCTAAACATTTGTTGAGAAAAAAAAAATTACAAAAAAAAGTGAAAAATTCAGAGAAAAAAAAAATTTAATTGATGATATTTTTTAATTTTGAATTATATTTTTTTCTAATTTTGGTTTTAACGAAAAAATTTTCGCCTGAAACTTTTCTCCTTTGCTAACTTATTTCAAATATTTTCAAGAAAAAACTTATTTCAAATAAGCCAGGCTTATGTACAGGTATTTTCAAATACCTATGTAGGAATTACAATGTAAATCATGTAAATTATCTGGTTTAAATAAATAAATAAAATATTTTCAGGTTATTGTAGTTTTACACAAGTTATTGAATTCTGAAGTTATTGGGATTTCCTGAAACGCTTCTTTCTATAACCATTGCATTTAATCGCCTGATAAGTGTCGGTAGTTAAATACGATTATATAAAAGTTCGAAAAAAAAAATCGAACCCCTAATCGCACACTGTGTGGAAGGGGCAAGTAGATTTTTCATGTATTATTTAAAAACTATTTAATGTGCAAACACATTTACGATTTATTAAATGATACGTTATACAATATATTTGATTAATTTGTAATAAATCTCAAAACCTTTGGTAAATACCTACAATTAGAAAATAACGTCACTTTGTCAAGCTGCTTATTGTAGTTTATGTACATAAAGATTTCGGTGAATCGGCGATAAATTCAAATTAGGAAAACCGTAATTATTTCTGCATTAACCCAATTGCTCTAAACTCTTTATTTACATAAACCATAATAAGCAGCTTGAAAACGTGGCGTTATTTTAACATAATAGTATTTACCAAAGGTTTTGAGATTTATTACAAATTAATCAAATATATTGTATAACGTATCATTTAGTAAATTGTAAATGTGTTTGCACACTAAAAATTTTTTGAATAATACATGAAAAATCTACTTACTTTCCCCCTTCCGTACTGTATTCGATTTTTTGAGTATTATTTTTCTCTCGTCATTTTCCTTTTCTGATATAATTTTTTAACCATTTTGTGGATATTGTTCCATTCTTCCTACGATCCTAATAGGTGCGCCATCATATCTTGGCTATCGACTTTGTCGTTCTCAAACATTTCCCTCTCGTTGTCACTTCTCGGACGCACAAATATAGTACGGGTAACACTATCGGCCAACTCACAGTATACGCAATCTGCGTCGGATGCTCTCCCGATGTTATGAAGGTAATGTCGGAAACAACCGTGACCCGTGAGGACTAGTGATGGGCATAATCGAATGATTTCGATAATCGAATGATTAGTAATCGAGTGATTTCAATAATCGAATGATTTCATAATCGAATGATCTCTCGATTTACCCTAAAATATATTTTTATCAGTTATTATTGCATGTAGCTGTAATATTACCTGTAGAATGCAATTTATGCAAATTAAGTCAGTTTCGTTAATAATTTGACGCATTTTCGGATAGTTTTCGCGGAAGTTAACGCGTATAGAGAGAATATTGCATTTTTGCAACACTATTACAATCCTAATAATCTATAATTGTAATATAAAAATATTATAAATGCATGTGCCTCTATAGAGAGGTTTCAACATTTCCAGCCGCTGTTTCTCCTAAACAAACATTTGGGCATTTTATAAACATACGTGAGATGAAGAAAAACGTAAAGAAATCTTTGACAAGCGTATTCCATTGTAAGCATATTTTATGGCAGTAAAATAAATAAATTTAAATAATATTGGATTCTAAACATGATCCATAATACTCATATTTTGCTGTTTAATTCAATTTTGTTACTTTATTACCAACCTAGCGTTTGTTAAAAAATTCAACTAAAAAACTAAAACTTGTTAGAAAGTTTTAAAATAGTGTGACCCATCACTGCTTAAAAGATTCTACTTAAAAAACTAGAATTTGTTTCCTCATTCTCAAACAAAAAACCTGTAACAAAGGTATTAGTGGTGGCGCCTGCAGATTCCGAATACTAAAGTCATTCGACTGCGCATCTCGACACTGCCGACGACTACTAACGCCAGATTCCGCTTTCCCAGTCCGAATGAACATTCGTAACTCGAAAAGAAATAATTCGACTATGCGCATCTCGGCACTGCCGACGACTACTAACGCCCAACTCCGAATTCCCAGTCCGAATGATCATTCATAACTAGATTCGAATGCACGAACTCCAGCCGAATACTAAAATATTTCGATTATGCGCATCTCGGCACAGCCGACAACTACTAACGGCTGATTTTGATTCTCAACTCCCGAGTGATTATTCGTAACTCATGCGCATGAGTGATAATCGACTATTCGATTGATCCAGAATAATTCGAATGATTCAGCTCTAGTCCGAGTGATCATTTATCACTCGTCCGCACGTGTAGTAATAGAGAACTCGAATGATTTAGAATAATCGATAATCGTCACTCGATTATGCCCATCTCTAGTGAGGACCTGAGTTGTCCGTTAGTTTGAAGTAATAAGCAAGATATACCTACTACCATGGGCGTAGCCAGGGGGGGGTTGTTTGGGGGTTCAAACCCCCCCCCCCCGAAATATGCAAACCCTTTAAAATTGGTGCATTTCCGTTACTGTATTTTCTTAAACCCCCCCCCCCCCCCCCGAAACTAAATCCTGGTTTTAACCCCCCCCCCGAAACTAAATCTTGGCTACGCCTATGCCTACTACAGAAATGATCCTGTGAATTATGATCTTAACTTAACCTGGGTGAAGTAATATGAAACTTCCCCGTGCCGTAGAGTAGTCCAGGTGTTAAAGTCCGGGATGAGGGATGATGTTTGACCTTTTGTGGAATTATTCAACTCTTTCTGCCACTATTGAGTGAGTTTGATATCGGCCTCATTTCTAGATGTTTTCTTTTTACTTGCCTCATAGCGAAAGTTTTTATACTTTGCATGCAGTTCGATGGGAGGGATACCTGCAATAACCAAACACTGTATGGTGTGATACTGTACGGTAGGCACTGCAGACTCACTCGTTTATTCGCTTGTTCTTGTCTTGTTTCTATAGAGCATAGCAGAGTGGGCCACAGTGCTTAGGAACCCGCATTTACTGCATATAGGTTCCCCCACATTGGGCATTAGTTGTTCCAGTGCCGCAGAAGTTTTTATGCCAGTTTTCGATGCTTTTTTGATGAGCTCTGTAAAAAAAAGTCTTTAGTCGATTGTGATGCCAAGGTATTTTTTATTTACAAGGTCCACATCCATTACTTTGAAAGATATAACAACTTTTTGGCAACTTTCGGGTGTCGTTTGGCTGCAAAGCCTTTCTGCACTGCAACCAACTTGATCTATTGTGCTTGACCCTACTACAATTACTCTCCCAGGAATTTAACTTCGTGAACGAAGTCTAAGATATTCCTGAGATGCTTGCTACTCAGCTCCTAGGTGGTTAATCTTGCGACCCCGAAGTGCACAAGCCTTATGTGTGCTAACGCTACACATGTGCACATTATGTGTTCAGTGGTTTCTTCGTCTGATTCACATAATCTACAGTCAACTTCCTCTGCCTTTCCCATTTTGTTTAGGTGATATCTCACCGGACAATGTCCTGTGAGTATGCCTACCAAAGTTCTGATTTCTCTTCTAGAGAAGCTTAGCATCTGCGTTGTTTTGCGGCAGAATAGTTTATGAGCATTTTAGCTTGCCGCTGTCCTGGCGTGTTCTTCCAGTGGGTTTGCTTTTGCTCTTCTTCCCATTTCTTAGCCCCCTGCCTTAAGTGGGCCTTTGTAAGCCCACAAGTTGGCTCCGGGCCCAAGAAGGGAGCCTCGGCCCCGCTTTTGGCGAGTGCGTCGGCCATTTCATTCCCATATATGCCCTGGTGACCAGGTGACCACATTAGCGTGAGTCTGTTACCTTTCACCAGTTGCTTTAGGGTTTGTTTACAGTTCCAGGTTACTTTGGGATTAAAGTTGTGGGCTTGTAAATTCCTTAGAGCTACCTGGCTGTCCGTTAGGATGTAGATTTGCACTCTTTTAAGATGTTTCTTTAGGCATATTTGTGCGCATCTTTCAATGGCTATAATTTCAGCCTGTAGTACCGTGGGAGCCTGCCCCAATGCCGTAGACTCCCTGTAACTCCGGCTGTATATGCCAATTCCTGTACCCTCAGCAGTTTTTGATGCGTCGGTGTACCACATGGACGCTTTGTCTTTCAGGTTTTCGATTCTTTGAACACTGCTTTGGCGGTCATTGATGACCACTTCAACGGCTGTGTCAAAGTAGTATTCTGTAGACATTGCGTCCCAGGGCTGCTTCAGAAATTTCTCTCCGATTTTTTCCCTTATTTTCATGTGTCTCTGAGTTGGCGATGTACACCTTAGTCTCAGTGTACTGAGAAGACTTTCTTTTTCGACCTGTTTGTGCAGTGAAAGTAGGTCCAGCAGAACTTCCATTGCTGTGGTTGGAGTAGATTGCATCGCTCTTGTTATACCCAAGCACGCAAGCCTTTGAAGCTTTTGTAGCATGTTTTGGGTCTTTATTTCCTTTGTTTTGTACCACCATACGAGTGAACCGTAGGTGATAATCGGTCTTACCACTGCTGTGTAAGACCAAAGGACCATTTTGTGTTTTAATCCCCATGTTTTTCCAGAAAGCTTACGGCAGATCCAAAAGGCCGCTGTGGCTTTTGAGAGCGTTTTGTTCAGATGTGAGTTAAAAGTGAGTTTCTTATCCAAGGTTACCTCTAGATATTTCACCTCCTCGGAAAAATCTAACGTCTGACCTTCAATGCTCGGAGCTTTCAGGTTCAGCTTCCTCTTTCTGGTAAAGGGGACCATTACTGTTTTGCTCTGGTTGACACTAAGTCCCTCCTTCTTGCTCCAACAGTTGATGGTGTTAAGTGCACTCTGTGCAAGGTTCATGATTGTATTACCAAACTTACCCCTTATTATGATGGAAACATCGTCTGCATGACATCCATTTACTAACTTGTTCAATGGCTCTGTTAGCTCTGTGCATAGTATATCTTCCATTCTTTCCCATTACAGTGGGGTCCAGTTCCGCAAAACTGATTATGTTAACTGCCTCGGGTAGCTTAAGGCTGAGGACACCATTGTATAATACGTTCCATAGGGTTGGTCCCATTACGAAGTCCTGCGGAACATCACTACTGACGTTCCAACTTTTAACTTCGTTTTCAGTATGCGACGGTCGCAGAGGTAGTTACGTATCATTTTTAGTAAATATGGCGGTATATTTCCTTCCGTTAATTCAAACATGATGTGCTGCCAGGCGACCGAGTTAAAGGCATGCCTGATGACTAGCATTATAAGCGCACATATTTTCCTGGGTCGTTTTGTACTTTCTTTTGCCTTTTTGGCCATATTTATGACGTATTTTAGGACATTTATTGTAGATTTGCCTTCTCTAAATCCGAATTGTCTTTCAGATAGATTCATTCTGCTTTCTAATTGTTTTTTAGCTGTGTTGAAGTTGTTTTAGCATCTTGCTAGCGACATCAAGAATACAGAGGGGCCGGTATGAAGAAGGTAACACATACGGGCTTGTTTTTTTTTTTATTAATACTAATTTACCCTGCTTCCATCTGGCAGGGAAAGTACCAGCTTTACCAGAAGACTTGTTTAATATTTGTAGACAGGCAAGACTAGACAGATAAGACTAGACGGACAAGACTAGACAGTTAAGATTAAAAAGACAAAACTAAACAGACCATACAGACTAGACAGTCAAGACTAAATAGATTAAAACCATCCAGACAATATAAGATAGGTTAGACAGTAAGATATAGATATTTTTCAACAATTTTGTCATTTATATCTGAAGTGGTATTACACTTGCAAAAGAACTAAAGTTGAAAATGTAAAACAATTCCACTCGAACTCTTGTCAAGACACTCGTAAAGTTGTGTGAATAAAATTCAATGGAATCAATCACAACAAACTATATGTAAATTTAATACGTTACTCATTGTCGGTTGGATTTTAGACACTGAAAGAAAATTTTGAAACTGGAAAAATACATGAACTCAAATTGAATTGAAAAGTAGTATTTTGCTAATAGCTTATATTTTGGGTACATTTCGCACATTGGAAGCGATCAATTTATTGTGTTTTCTGCAGTGACATCGGATCACTTGAATTGAAAAGCTTTTGTGTGTTTAAAACGTTGTTTTTATTGTTATGTTATTAAATTGCTATATGTGACATTATAATTTACATTATCTTAAATAATTAATTCTATGCTACAGCAGAAGTGCATCTTTCTAGAAACGTGTTCAGCGTCCAAAATTTCTAAATTTCTCCTTCAGCCCGTTCAAGAGAAACATTATTTTTTGTTTAATCACCTCACCAAACCTGAAATAAAGATGCTCTAGCAGGAATACAACGAAGGAAATTGATAAACCAATAATTATATACACAAATATAACAAGAAACTCTTCAAAGTCCACCATTCCCGATTTTTTCACTACAATGTTCTTCGGCCTATTCGCAATATCCCTAAAGTGATTTAAAAACACTAGATCATTCGTATTTTTCCTAAAAAGATCGCTAGCAATTATATGTTCCAGAGCATCGTTTAACACATCCTTCAGAAAGAAATTCTTGTTCATATATATATTCATATAATTATTTCGATCTATTTTCTGAGAGAAACAATTCATAACACCTTGCTCCTTCCGTATCAATAATGAATTGAAATGGTGGTATTCTACAGCAATGTTCTTCATTGTCACTATATAATTTCCACCATTACGCGCAAGTTTTATACATTCCAATGCATCGTTGCAAATCATAAAGCGCACTTCCCTATTAAATATCTCCTCCCAACCAAGAAATATTTTAAAAACTCCTGGACTACCATAGTTTGGATAGAGTAAAAGCGAATCAAAAAATTTAAATGCAAACATTGCCTTTTGTTCATCGGTAGGTATTTGAATTCTTCTGAATAAAATGCTGGTGTAGTAGACCGAGAATACTAAGCTGCACAACAACCATGTTCCGTAAAGTGTTCGAAGGATTCCGTTTTTTGGAAGAACTGTATTAGCTATGCTTAATAAAGCTTTTGCATAGTAGCTAAAATTGAAGAGAATGGAGCGGAATGGTTCATTGGCATCGATGAGTTTGGCGAAGATACATTTAATAATAACAAGCGAAAAGAATGGCAATAAACAGTTGTAAATGTGCGTGACTACATTTATAGCTAATGCATACCACCTCGAAATTTCATTCTGTCCATTCGAGCACAATAAATCTTCATCTTTGAAGTACCATGTAGTATAATCGTATTTTCTGTGTTTGGCTATTGTTAAAGAATCTAAAGGCAAAGCTATGTCATCTGATCTATTATCCAAACCTACTAGTAAATAATCCTCAACAAAATCTTTGGTTTGTTCTTTATAAATCTTGATAACAGGTGTGAAATTAAACTTTTTTCCTAAAAGGTGGACGAGCTCGGTTTGAGATCCTCGATTTTCGTCGATAGTTAGAGGCGGTAAATATTGCAGTTTGACATGAATCGGACAAAGATTTAGATTCTGTATTTTATTGCGAAACAAATTGTTGAAATCGTGGATTCTCGTCACGTTTTTAAAATCGTGTCCGCAATTATTTATAAACGGAAACCACGTCAACAGTTCCAATTCGGGCGTGATTATAACAAAGTTGGATATATAAAAGTACCAAAGTTTTTTGATTATTTCGGAGAAGTCTTCGGTGTCGCAAGTGGGAATGATCAGAAATTTATTGCGTTGTTGCAAATTATTGTTTGTTAAAATTTCGGATAACTCGTGTAATTCGCAAAATTCTATGATAAAAACATTACTTCTGAAGGTAGCATTCTTACTATCACGTACATTTGTACTACTTATGGCTACTGAATGTTTAGATTCTTCGTAGATTTCTTGGACAAATCGACTGAATCTCAAGGAGTTGTCCGACGAATACAATTTTATTACCTCATTATTGATAAAGTTGTTATCAATAATTTCCAACAGAAGGTTTTCCAGACCATTATGATTTTCAATTTTAATTAGCGACAATGCATTACGAACATTGAACAATAAAATTGTACACATTAACACAAACATTGTTACTTGTACAGAAGGATCCATTGTACATTCACCACTGGTTACTTAAAATATTTTAAAGCAACGCTTGTTTAACTATATCTTAAGAAGTATGTCTTAAGTATTAAGAATAAACGAAAATATTTGGTAATTATATACCCCGTACCTATTCGGGGTAGGGGTAATTTTCATGTAATATTTAAAAACTTTTTAGTGTGCAAACACATTTACGATTTACTAAATGATACGTTATACGTTATATTTGATTAATTTGTAATAAATCTCAAAACCTTATATAAATATAATTTAAAATATAAGCTATTAGCAAAATACTGCAATATGTACAGGTATTTTCAAATACCTCTGTAGGAATTACAATGTAAATCAGGTAAATTATCTGGTTTAAATAAATAAATTAAATATTTTCAGGTTATTGAAGTTATTGAATTCTGAAGTTATTGGGATTTATTGAAACGCTTCTTTCTATAACCATCGCATTTAATCGCCTGGATAAGTTTCGGTGGTTAAATGCGATTATATAAATTTTATAAAAAAATCCAACCCCTAATCGCACACAGTACGGAAGGGGCAAGTAGATTTTTCATGTATTATTTAAAAACTATTTAATGTGCAAACACATTTACGATTTATTAAATGATACGTTATACAATATATTTGATTAATTTGTAATAAATCTCAAAACCTTTGGTAAATACCTACTATTAGAAAATAACGTTACTTTGTCAAGCTGCTTATTGTAGTTTATGTAAATATAGATTTCGGTGAATCGGCGATAAATTCAAATTAGGAAAACCGTAATTATTTCTGCATTAACCCAATTGCTCTAAACTCTTTATTTACATAAACCATAATAAGCAGCTTGAAAACGTGGCGTTATTTTCCATAATAGTATGTACCAAAGGTTTTGAGATTTATTACAAATTAATCAAATATATTGTATAACGTATCATTTAGTAAATTGTAAATGTGTTTGCACACTAAAAAATTTTTGAATAATACATGAAAAATCTACTTACCTTCCCCATTTCGTACTGTATTCGATTTTTTGAGTATTATTTTTCTCTCGTCATTTTCCTTTTCCGATATTATTTTTTTGACCATTTTGTGGATATTGTTCCACTCTTCCTGCGATTCTAATAGATGTGCCATCATATTTTGGTGATCGAGTTTGTCGTTCTCAAACATTTCCCTCTAGTTGTCCCATCTCGGACATTCAAATATAGTACGGGTAACACTATCGGCCAACCCACAGTACACGCAATCTGCGCCGTATGCTCTCCCGATGTTATGGAGGTAATCTCGGAAAGGACCGTGGACCGTTTGAGCTAGTATGAAACTTGTTGTCAAAGTCCGGGATGAGGATCATCGTGCTCTGACCTTTTGTGAAATTATTCAACTCTTTCTGCCACTTCTGAGTGAGTTTGATATCGGCCTCATTTCTAAATGTTTTCTTTTCACCTGCCTCATAGCGAAACTTTCTATACTTTGCATGCAGTTTGATGGGACGGACACCTGCAATAACCAAAACTGCATGGTGTGATACTGTACGGTAGGCACTGCAGACTCACTCGTTTATTCAGCTAATTCGCTTGTTCTTGTTTTGTTGAGGGCCTGTAGGGGTAAAGAGCACAACAGAGTGGGCCACAGTGCTTAGGAGCCTGCATTTACTGCATCTAGGTTCCTCCACATTGGGCATTAGTTGTTCCAGTACCGCAGTAGTTTTTATGCCACTTTTCGCTGCTTTTTTGATGAGCTCTGTAAAAAACAGTCTTTAGTCGATTGTGATGCCAAGGTATTTTTTATTTACAAGGTCCACATCCATTACTTTGAAAGATATAGGAGGCAACTTTTTATATCCCGTTAACAGGACCGTTTCGGACTTTTCCGGCGCTAGGTGCAGGGATCTTGATGCCATCCATTTACTAACTTGTTCAATGGCCAAGTTAGCTCTGTGCATAGTACCTCTTTCATTCTTTCCCATTACGGTGGGATCCAGTTCCGCAAAACCGATTATATTAACTCCCTCGGGTAGCTTCAGCCTGAGGACACCATCGTTGAATACGTTCCATAGGGTTGGTCCCATTACGGAGTCCTGCGGAACACCACTACTGACGTTCCAACTTTGAACTTCGTTTTCAGTATGCAACGGTCGCAGAGGTAGTTACGTATCATTCTTAGTAAATATGGCGGTATATTTCCTTCCGTTAATTCAAACATGATGTGCTGCCACGCTGCGGCCGAGTTAACGGGGGAAACCACATTAGGAAGCTGTTTGATACTGATTTTTTAGATTTTGTTTTGGGTTGGAAAAAATTAATAAAATTTAATCAAATTTTGACATCATTTGATTCATATTTCGAACAATTTCTGTGAATTTTTTTGAATAATTTCAGCCAAAAATAAAAAAGTTACGGTGTGATGTACGCCGAAGGTTGTAAGTATAGTTTTCCAATTGCGTGCAGTGTATCCATTTCAATTTTCATGTGAAATCAAAAAGGTTTTGATTTTACAATAATAACTTATTTTCTAAGAATATGAACCTCAATGCAGGCGGAAAAAATGAAAAATTTGTAGGTATTGGAACAATTTTTCTTCGATTTTCACGATTTTTTTCTCTAATTATGCAAGGAAAAATACAATTAAAATCATGATATCATCTCGTAAGTTGGTTCATATAATTCGAAATTTTATAAAGAAACATACTATCAATTTTCATAATGATCGGTTCCACACTTTTTGAGTTAGATTGCACGCAAATGTGAAAAAAGTCATTTCGAGATAAACGAGGTAATGGACCGCTCCAGCCTGTAGCCTGTACCCGATGTGCACTCGGTTCTATGCTCATAAAATCTAAACGGATGCCAATTTCGATTTGAAATTTTGACAACGTGTTTTTTTTGGTGGTATGATGCAATTTTAATTTTAAGCTAACGGATTTTTTCAACATCCTAATGTGGTTTCCCCCCTTAAAGGCATTCATGATGTCTAGCGTTATAACCGCACATATTTTTCTGGGCCGTTTTGTACTTTCTTTTGCCTTTTCGGCTATATTTATGACATAGTTTACAGCATTTATTGTAGATTTGCTTTCTCTAAATCCGAATTGTCTTTCAGATAAATTCATTCCGCTTACTAGTTGTTTTTTAGACCTGCTAAAGTTGGTTGTTCTAGTATTTTGCCAGCGACATTAAGAATATAGAGGGGCCGGTATGAAGAAGGTACACATACGGGCTTGTTTGGTTTTTTATTAATACTAATTTAGCCTGCTCTCATCTGGCAGGGAACGTACTAGCCTAGACTCTTGTTTAATATTTGTAGACAGACAAGACTAAACAGACAAAACTAGACGGACAAGACTAGACAGACAAGAGAAGAAAGACAAGATTAAACAGACCATACAGACTGGATAGAAAAATCCAGACAGTCAAGACTAGACAGATAAATACAGATATTTTTCAACAATTTTGTGATTTATTTCTGAAGTGGTTTTACATTTACAAGATAACTAAAGCAGAAAATCTAAAACATTTTGTCTCGAATGTGTCAAGTTGTGTGAATAAAATTCAATGGAATCAATCACAACGAACTGTGTGTAAATTTAAGACGTCTGTTGCTCGTTGTCGGTCGGATTTTAGATCCACAGAGTGAACATTTTTAAACTGGAAGAATATATGAAATCAAATTGTATTGAAAAGCAGTATTTTGCTAATAGCTTATATTTTGGGTACATTTCGCATATTGGAAGCGATCAATTTATTGTGTTTTCTCTAGTGGCATCGGACCTCTTGAATTGAAAAGCTTTTGTGTGTTTAAAACGTTTTTAGGGTTCCGTACCGAAAACGGAAGCCTTATAGGATCACTTTGTTGTCCGTCTGTCTGTCTGTCTGTCTGTCTGTCCGTTTGCCTGTCTGTCTGTCTGTCTGTCCGTCTGTCTGTCAAGACCTTTTTATCAGGAACGCGTAGAGGTAACAAGTTGAAATTTGTATCAAATACTCGAGTCTGCGGTCTCTTTCAGCTGTGAAAAAATCAAACTTGTAAGTCAACGCGATCAAAAGATATGACCGTTTATGTCGCATATTTTGCGATTTCACGAGGGAATCAAAACCTATAGGGTACTTCCCGTTGACCTAGAATCATGAAATTTGGCAAGAAGCGGTGTCTTACAGCACATGTCAAGGGAAAAATCTGAAAACCGTAAATATGTAGTTTAATTACAAGAAAAATGCGAATTTACTATTAGAAACTTATGAAAATTCACTAATGTTGTCGTAGTGGTATTGTCAGGCTCCAGAAGCATATGGGTTCCATACAGTTAGGTCCTATTCTATGTTTATTCTGAATTTTCTTTGTTTATATTCGTTATGCATTTCATCACGTACGCTTTATATACATAATATATACAGGGTATATATTATGTCTAAATTTTGCTTTTTTATAACCGACATGCGACATACTCAAGTCCCGTAACATCCTGTATATATTATATTTCGTCTAATTTTTCTTTATAATCTACATAATATGTTGATAATCTACATAATAATACTATACTATACAAGTTTGTACGGAACCCTGGGTGCGCGAGTCACAACTCGCACTTGGCCGTTTTTTTTTTATTGTTTTCTTAGCTTGTTCCAGAGCATCGTTTAACACATCCTTCAGAAAGAAATTCTTGTTCATATATGTATATATATATATATATATATATATATATATATATATATATATATATATATATGTATATATATTCATATAATTCATTTGGATTTTCTGAGTGAAACAATTTATATAATCTTGTTCATTCCGTTCGAATAATGAAGTGATCTTCAATCCCAGTACATAATTTCCATAACCACGCGCAAGTTTTATACATTCCAATGCATCGTTACAAATCATAATGCGCATTTTCATATTAAACTCCTTCTTCGTAGCAAGTAATTTTTGAAGATATCCTGGATTGGTATAGTTTGGATAGAGTACAGTTGAATCAAATAATTTATTTACCAACAATAATATTTTTTCAACCATAGGTATTTGTATCCTTCTGAATAAAATGCTGGTGTAGTACAGTGCTCCGCAACCTTTTGTCTTCCACGGCACACTAACGTATTTTCAAAAATTCCGCAGCACACCACAAGTAAAGGCTTTAAAAATACAGCAAATACAGTAATACATCGACCTACGCTACCCAGACTTACGCTAACTCGGAGTTACGCGATTTCGAATCTCGTCGATTCGTCTTTTGTTTGAGCGTCACACAACTTTTGATTATCGATTATAGACTTACTGCCCTCACACTATTGGGAACTGATATAGTGGCGTGGCTAAAAATACATGTGTTAAAACGTAACTGTATTATATTTCAACTACACTGAATTTTAGAAAATGACTCCAACGAAGAACTCATTTCTTCCACAAAATGAGTAATAAAGAAATTATTAGAATGCTATGAGGAAATTTCGCGGGAGAAAAAAAAATTTAAAATCAATCGGATCTCTGAAAGTTATTAAGACCCGTTTGTCCAGTAGGAAATGAGCTGATGATCATCCAGCGCCTGAACAGATCTTCATAAATTATAGCACGATCATGTCAGCTTTCAAACAAACAAAAAAACGCATCAAATTTTGTCCATTCCTTTAGCAGCTATACACAGCCAGACACGCAGATACACAGACAGACACGTCAAACTTATAACAACCCTCTTTTGCGTCGGGGGTTAAAAATACAATAATTTTTATATACAATTTGAATTTTACACAAACACAAAAACATATATTTTTATTATAGATTACACATGTAAAAAAATGTCTTAATTTAACTATGAAGTTTGTTGTTATTTACTTATGCCTAATTAATCTATGCTAGGTGATCCATACTTACTCTGAATTGAAAAATTCACTATGTTTTTACCATAATTAATTTGTAAAAATATTATATGACTTGTGAACACAGTTATATAACACTGAATTGGAAAATTCACTATGTTACTACCACAATGAATATATAGAAATAATATATAACTTATTACTGTATAATATATATTATATAATATTTTTACAAAACAATTATGGTAAAAACATAGTGAATTTTGCAATTCAGAGTAATCAATGCTAATTTAAACAGTATTTAAACATAATAATAAATAACTAATTTATTAATGTGATATTTGTGCTTCTTTTGATGAACATATACGTCGTATATTTGGCTCTATATTAGAAAGTGCTACTCGGAGTTCATGGTCAAGACCTTTTAAACACGATCGTTTTTCATTTTCAATTAGAACCAATGTAGAAAAACTTTGTTCACATAAGTATGTCGTAGAAAAAGTTAACAAAATTGCAATAGCCTTTGCAGAAATTTGAGGATACGCATTCTGAACGGAAATAAAGAAATCAGCCAATTTCATTTCACTGAAGTTGAGTTTCAGCGTCCCATCGTTCGTCAATTCTATAAATTACTCTCGAATTGGAAGGGAAAGTGCTTCTATTGAATTTTCTCCATCTGCTATAAAACGATTTCTAATCCAATTATATTGCTCCGCATTAATTGTGAAAAAATAATGATAAAATTTGTCTTGCAACAAATTTAAATGTTGTTGAGTCAGATCCAGAATTATCTTTTTGTTTTCAATCATTGACTTGTGAGTCCTTTGGAACATTTCTAATGATCCTTTTTGAATCTTTTTCTGCCAAAGTTCAAGCTTATTTTTAAAGCCCACTAACTTGTCGGAACACGTCAGATTATTTTCGGTTTGACCTTGCGTTCTTTTATTCAGTTCGTTCAGGTGCTCAAAGATATCAGCCATGTACGCCAGTTTGGACATCCAGTAATTATCATCAAAAAGTTGATAAAGTTCGGGCATATCTTGTTTTAACAAAAACTCTCGAACCTCGTTGCGAAGCTCAAACAATCTAGCCAAAACTTTTCCACGGGATAGCCAACGTACCTCGGTGTAAAACAATAAGGATTCATAATCCGATCCCATTTCTTCACATATTATTTTAAAAATTCGCGAATTTAAGGCTCTTGTTTTAATAATATTTATGATAGTAATGCATTGATTCATCGTTTTCAATAGTTCCGTTGGCAAGTTTTTGGTCATTAATGCTTCGCGATGTATGCAACAGTGTGTAATTTCTATATTTGGATTTTGCCGTTTTACGCACGAAACAAAACCTTTTTTCTTGCCCATCATTGCTGCAGCACCATCCGTGCAAATGCTAATACAATTACTCCATGACATATCATAAGTTTTAAAAAAATCATCTGTTACTTTGAAAATTTCCTCGCCGGTAGTTCGCTCTGGAAGCTCGTTGCAAAATAAATAGTTTTCTATTATGGTGCCCTCGTCAACGAAACGTACAATAGCTATGAGTTGTGCTCGGTTTTTAATATCTGTCGATTGATCAATTTGTAGTGCAAACTTCTGGGCCGTTTTTAGTTTTGTAATTAGTATTCCTAAAATATCGTTCGACATGGATTTAACAATTTCTATGCATGCTGGTTTAATGAGTGTCTCACCAATAGTATGTGGTTTTTTCTGACGTGCAAAATCTTGCAAGATGGTAACTAGCTTCTAAGGCGTTATCAGAAACTGTGACTAACGATAACAGTGATTGCTTTTGTTTTCGCCTTTGATCGAACAGTCTAAGAAAAAATGATTTGTCCTTCTTAACGTAACTAGGATGGTTTGCATTTAAATGGCGAAGCAGTTTACTGGGTACCATTGCTTCGTTAGATAGCATTTCTCCGCAAATGATGCATTCTGGTTTGGGTGGCGTTTCTTTATCACAACACGAAAATCCATATCGAATGTAGTCTTCGTTATACTTTCTTTACCACATCTTCTGTTTTTTACAGCACCACTTGTGCTTGGTTCATTTTGGTTTGTCGGTGAATTCGAAAATCTTTTTAAAAACTTGTCCATTTTTTTTAGAGGTATAACAACAAAATAACCTAAAAATGTGGTATTTGATGGGAGTTCTTCTCGTTCGGATGCAGACTGACTAATATGATCATCAGTTCGGTAGATAGAACAAAATACGTCGAGACTCTAATTTACCCCACGTGCAACTGCGAAATATGGGTTTATACTAGAGTTTCCGATCTCGATTCGATTTTATTATACGTCGATCTCTTAAAGCCCAATTTTTGTCAGCCAGATCGATCTTAAAATCGCACGAAATGAAGAGATCGAAAATCGATAAAAATTTAATATTTCCAACCTACGACAGAATTTTGTTAGGTCGAGAACGATTTATTCGATTCGTGTTTCTGAAATCTTTAGAAGATTTTGATAATAATTAATATTAGCTCAAAGCTGTGCTTAAATAAAAAATAACATATTGGCGAAACACTCAGTTGGAACGACTTAAATGTTTTATTATCGATACGCAAGATTATATATAAATTTGACTTACTCGAAATAAATGCACTAGTGCCGATTATTTAATAAGAAAATGCTTAGAAAAGCATAACAGCAAGCTGCTTTACTAATGTAATAATAATATCACATTAAACGGCGTACATCTCTACGCATAAGTACGCAAACACTCACAGTACTATATGTACAATCTACATTTTTTGTTTAACTACATGTTTTAAGTACATGTTTTTGTTTTGTATATAATTTCGACTCTGAGAAATTACATATTGGCATTTTTACATATTAATTATTCTTGATAAAACCGCGGCACAGCGGTTGCGTAGCACTGGTGTAGTAGACCGGGAATACTAAACTGCACAACAACCATGTTACGTAAAGTATTCGAAGGATTCCGTTTCTTGGAAGAACTGTATTAGCTATGCTGAATAAAGCTTTTGCATAGTAACTAAAATTGAAGAGAATGGAGCGGAATGGTTCACTGGCGTCTATGAGTTTGGCGAAGATACATGTAATAATAACAAGCGACAAGAATGGCAACAAACAGTTGTAAATGTGCGTGACTAAATTTATAGCTAATGCATACCACCCCGAAATTTCTATCGGTGCATTCAAGCATAACGCATCTTCATCAATGAAGTACCATGTAGTGTAATCGTATTTCCGGTGTTTGGCTATTGTTAGAGAATCTAAAGGTAAGGCTATGTCATCTGATCTATTATCCACACCTACTAGTAAATAATCCTCAACAAAATCATTGGTTTGTTCTTTATAAATCGTGATAACAGGTGTGAAATTAAACTTTTTTCCTAAAAGGTGGACGAGTTCGGTTTGAGATCCTCGATTTTCGTCGATAGTTAGCGGCGATAAATATTGCAGTTTGACATGAATCGGACAAAGATTTAAATTTTGTATTTTATTGGGAAACAAATTGTTGAAATCGTGGATTTCTCATCACGTTCTCATCACGTTTTTAAAATCATGTCCTCATTTATTTATAAACGGAAACCACGTGAACAGTTCCAGTTCGGGCGTCATTATAACAAAGTTGGATATGTAAAAATACCAAAGTTTCTTGATTATTTGGGAGAAATCTTCGATGTCGCATGTGGAGTGATCAGAAAGTTATTGCGTTGTTGTAAATTGTTGTTTGTTAAAATTTCCAATAAGTCTTGTAATTCGCAAAATTCTATGATAAAAACCTCACTTCTAAAGGTAGCATTCTTATTATCACGTACATTTGTGCTACTTATGGCTAGTGAATGTTTAGATTCTCCGTAAATTTCTTGGACAAATCGACTAAATCTCAAGGAATTGTCCGACGAATACAATTTTATTACCTCATTATTGATAAAGTTGTTATCAATAATTTCCAACAGAAGGTTTTCCAGACCATTGATGATTTTCAATTTTAATTAGCGACAATGCATTACGAACATTGAACAATAAAATTGTACACATTAACACAAACATTGTTACTTGTACAGAAGGATCAATTGTACATTCACCACTGCTGATTTAAAATATTTTAAAGCAACGCTTGTTTAACTATGTCTTAAATGAAAGCAATTAATTATGCACGAAGTAGATTTACTAGATTATCAAAATCCGTCCCATATAAAATTGTCGTCTCATCCCATCCCACGCGACGTTCATACCACTCATCCCATACCATGGGACTATGGGATGGGATGGGACGGTGGGATCCCATGCTCATCTCTAAAACAGGCGTTACTAGAACAACACAACGCATAATGGGGAAACAGATTAGACCGAATCAACGAAACCATAGACCAACCGTGGATTTTAGCCAAGAGTTCTAAAACTCAATAACACACATCAAATTTAACGACGGCAACATAGCAACCTATGACATGGACAAGACTTTCGCAAACGCCCTCGAACAACAATTCATGCCAAATGTAAGGTAGGGAGGATTCTAAACTACGAAATAAAAGAATCAACGGCAGAAGAAATATCCGCGATAATAAAAAACCTTAAGAATAGGAAAGCACCCGGTTGTGATAATATAAACAATTTGAGTCTCAAAAACCTAACGCCGCCCGCTGTAGACAGAATGAATCAAATAGTGAACCATAGTGAACGCCTCGCTCAAACTCCGAACGTTTTATTTTGGGTTTGGGTTCCGTAGTGCGATGTTATATCGCTGTGATATTTTTCACGGGTTATTTAGTCGCGTGTTGTTATATCATCGAATCCCATTTTTGTTTATATCACTTTAAATTTCCATTAAAACTTAAATTACAAATCTACTGAAGCACAAGCCGTCTTAATTCACCGTAATTATCAAGATGTTATGAAGAAAACCTAACAAATATAAAAAATTAACAAATAAAACTATTTTAACAATAATGTTGCGCGTAATATGACGCGAAGTTGGCGTTTATCCATCTGTCAGTGAGGTTTTGACAGTGCTGTCAACTCTCGCCAATATATTATGTAAAAGGGTCCTGTCGAGTTTAAGGCAGATTAAATAATAAATATTGTTGGAAAGATGAGTTTACTGTTTCGCGTTGGTTTTGGCCGTGTGGTCAACAGCCCCAACCTCAAGAACTTCCTCAACGCGAAAAATGTAGAAAATATTGGGATTCGTTGCATTTCAGGCAGAACCATGAGAGGTGATACACCGAGAGTCGCTAAAAAGGCCCCATTTGATTATGAACACAAATACTACAACAATTTTAAATACTTCATCGATAAGACGACAGGAAGATTCGATGAAAACACAAAGATCCTTGTGGTTGAAGGGCCAGTTGCCGCTGGTAAAAGCAAGTTCGCTAAGGCACTAGCAGAAGAATTGGAAATGTTCTATATGCCTGAGGCTAACTTGGACATGTTGTACACCAACGAGTATGGTTACAATTTGAAGAAATTGGATGAACAAGCACCCGAAGCTTGCAGGTCCTTCGATATCAACAACTTCTTGATGAATCCTAAGCATCGACTCTCTGCAAGCTTCCAACTCAAACAATACTGTGTCAAGTAACAACAGTCACCCTAACCTAAACCCTCAATTAACCTCATTTGCTTCTTTAGATTCTCTCAATATATTGATGCAATAGCCTATATGTTAAACACTGGCCAAGGTGTGATCCTCGATCGCTCACTTTTTTCGGACTTTGTCTTCGCCGAGGCTATGTACCAACAAGGTTATATATCCAAAGGGGCCCGTTCTGTTTACTACGAAGTGAGGAATAACAGCATCACTGAAGTGTTGAGGCCTCATTTGGTGATATATTTGGATGTTCCAGTTCCAAAGATTCTCGATAACATCAAAAAGAGGAATATCACTTATGAGGTCAATTCTCCAGTCTTGAATGCTGACTATTTACAAGTCATGGAGTGTAATTATAAACAGAAGTATTTGAAGGAGATTAGGTAATTTAGTTTTGGTATTAGATTATGGTTTTCAAAATAATCTATAATATGATGAAAAATCTAATCATGTCAATTTCTTTCATTTATATTTTTTTGAGACGAGACCTTTTGTATGACTAAATTTTTTCTACATTATTTTGTAAGGAATTTAGTCTAGTTTAAGACAATATCTTCATTTATTTTATCTGGCAGTGAATGCCACCTCTCAAACTCTATCTTTAAAAGGAAGTCAATCAAATAACTATAGCTTGATAAACGTAACAGATATATTAAAAAATATTTTAGAACTATGTAGATTATACATTGTCCTATTGATATTGACATTTTGGTATCTTCTTGGCTGATAGCCTTGACATAGGATTTTTTTAAAATAACTAAAAGTAGGTTGAAATTCTCAATCAACTTTCTTTTATCTTTAAATTATTTATTTATAAATTCTTTATCTAAATCTAACAAACAAGTATTTAATTCTGTATTAAATTATTATATTTAAATTAATAATTCGATAGAGCTGATTTTCATCTAAAAAGTCTGTTATTTTCATCTTTACAAAGTGAAGCGTTTTTACGGAGGATTTATTTTGCAAACCTCCAACTGCGTTCTCCATTTAAATCCATGTAAATTGAGACACGAAATTCAAAGAAGAGACATTTTATATTTTTTAATTTTGTGACTAAACTGAGCGATTTTAAAAAAATTGCAAAGAATAATTTTTTGTTGACACCACCGTCCTACATATGATGATCCCAGTTTATTTATTCTATTTTAAGGCGTTGACGAGATATTTCCGAAAAACGGAGCTTACGGCGGAACTTTCAAATTTGGTCAGCGGGTACTTCTGGCGGATACGCGTATACAATAAAAGTTTCATTGAAATTTTTAAAGGTCATACATTATTTCGTAATTTTTGAATATCTTGACATTTTCGTGTTCGGTTTTGGTTGGAATTCGTGATTGACATGTCTGGATTCATTAAAAAAAATAACTATGTAAATTTCACATTACAAGGAACAATAAAATTTAACACTTTTGTAGAAAATTAATCAGTCTATTAAATCTCTTTGCTAATTCTGCAAAATATTTTTTCTTGGCGTTGGTCCAAGAAATTCAAATAACTATAGCTTTGAAACTCCAACAGACATATTTAAAAATCATTCAGTTCGTTATAAAAAATATCTTTTTCTATTGGAATTGATATTTTGGGAGCTTTGTGATCGATAGCTTTGACACAAGATATTTTGTAATAAAGATTTACACTAATTTGCAAATATTTCTTTCGAACTTCCCAAGTGGAAACTGTTGGTTCAACCGTTCCAACGCGAAATCTCGATCCAAAATGTAAAAATGTGGCAAGTTTCAACCTAACTGAGATTGGTTTCTATAACGCGAAGCGGCCGATAAATCAATGGCAATATACATTTTTTATCGAAATTTTATAGGAATGTACCGCCCTTCATCCCTTAATTTGCACGAAATTAATAGAGTGGCTTTTTAATGGCATATTCTTTAAAAAACCATTGCTAGGCAACGCATTCGCTGACATAGACTGGCAGCACGTTTACAATTCAATATATGTAGTTTACCACATACAACACCAGGTGGTTTAAATTCTCAACAGTATTCCGCTTTCATCAAGTATTCCATCCTCATAAAAATTTACATCTTTATTCATTATTTCATTAAAAAAAAATATTAATATGTACTAGTTTTTACTATAACTAAGTTATTGATCAAAAACTACTTGTGCTGTTTCAATTACTTTGTCTCAAGTATAATTTTCCATCTTAATACTTTTCATAAGATTAAGTTTAATAAACCATTTTGCAGGGAATTCTTGCAAATTTCTTCTGTTTTTCTTTCAGTAAACATTCTGAGCTCTTGGTGTTTGATTGGTCAGAAGGTGGTGATGCCGAGGTGGTAGTAGAAGACATAGAAAAAATTGTTTTCAAATACGATGATCAAGACCCTAAGATGAAGGACTGGGACCTTCCTTTGGAAGACGACTGGGCCGTCTTGCGGCATAAAACAAGTGACAAGAAAAACGAGCTGTTGTTAAATCTAAGAGTGCCCAGGTTCGATGTTCCAGAGTTGGTGACTGATGCTGATGATGCTCTTGCCTACACTCAGCTTGTGGAAACAGTAAGACAATTTTCATTGACATTATCAGATTATAATTCAGAATATTTAGCTGCGATTATTTGTGCCTCTTATCAAAATGCAACTAACATTTTCTTAAGCTGTATTTAATTTGTGTTTTAGGCTCCGGGTCAAGAATACGAGAAAGGTTTCAATAAGAACATGGGCGACAGAGGTATCTGGTCGAAGACGCTTAACAAGTTCAGGAACACTTTACCACTTATAGAAAGAAGGTAAATTGAAGTGAATGTAATCTATAATTAATTTGTGTAGATTAATTCCAGACATATATTTAATTTATCTCATTAATCCTTTAATATATCTCATTAATCGTTGAATTTCATGTCCTGGTTGATTGATATATTCTAGATCAGGGATGGTGAACCTTTTTGAGTAGTGGGTCAAATTTTGTTCATTATATTTTTCGTACTAGCTCTTGAGTCACCAGTTCTGTGGCGTCATTTGGAAAAGAGGAAGGAGGTCAAAGTTTACTTTTTTCTCATTTTTAAGAAGCATTACGCGCGGAACAGTTACGCACTCATTACGCACTTCCCGCTACGCGGGTAGTGCGTTATTACGTGAGTTCGTAATTGTCTTACAACTCGAGTTATGTACTATACTTTATCTACGACCACACTAATTTGTTTCTGTTTAATAAGAAAAATATGTTTGATGTAACAAATTTATTTCTTATTAGGTACATTATTTAACATTATAATAAACAAACGGTTGTATTTGTTACTTGACAACTGTTACTTGACATTATTTAACTTGATAGAAATGAAAAGAAATACATTCTTAATGGTACATACATTATTATTTAGTACTTATTTGGGTTAAACTGGAATAAGAGTGCTCATAGATATTGGCAATCCATTGTACGTAATGTCAATTTCGAACGAATCTCAAACCAAACACACGTGTGTGTTATCAATCATAATTTGAAAGACTTACATATCTGTGTGTTATGATGTATTTACATAGTCCACGAACTGTACAATAATGTGCATTTACAATAGTGGTCGTAGATAAAGGCTTTTACAAAATTCAAATTTCGTTCTTGTTTCACGACATATATAGTTGCAAGTGAAGAGCAATAAATAAAAGTCAAAGTCGAAAAATTTATATCAATGAATAAGTCCATAAAGCTTCCTGATTATACGATGAAATCGAATTGAACCCGTCATTTCGAAAAGTGCATGAGTCCATGAATTAAAACTTCAGAATCAACAAAAATATGTTTTTTGTTAAAAAAGTCATTGATGCTGAAGAAACTGAATATAGAGATTGTTAAATAAAAAAACATACACGCTTTTTGGAATATTTATTTATTAAAAAAGAACAATTTTCATCAAGATATTTTGAATTAAAATTTTTGGACTTGTGCCTTTTTCGAAATGACCAAAAATTTTAGTTAGTTAATCATCATTTTCCAGCAATTTTGTTTTTTTTTATATTATTATGTTTATAGTTTTCACTATTCCTGCCACCAGAGACTCTTTTTCTAGGTTTAAAAGCATTTGCATGATAAAGTGATATTATGTCATATCTGTTTCGTTTCACTTGAAAAGGGCATAAGTCCAGAACTCGTGCCCTTTTAATTGCTTTTTAAGTTGACTTGTGGTGTATACACATGTGCTCTTTTCGCATGGAATATGTAAAACGCTTCAATGAATAAAATGGCGTAAAAAAGTGATATTTCAAAAAAGTGTGACTCGTGCCGTTTTCGAAATGACGGGTTCAATTAGAGGATTTGCAATATTTTGCTTAAGACTTTCTATAAAACGAATGTTTTTCCCCACCACATTATGTGCATCGTCTGTTATAACAAAACATAATTTTCTGTAGGTCAAGATCCATTTCTTTAAATTCAATATCAAATTCTTTGAAAATATCAATTCCCTTTCAACGTTATTAGTTTCAATAGATCTTCTTTCATTATATTTCTTGATTTATGTTGAGCAAAAACTGCTACTTTTGCAAACCCATTTACATCATTACTCTCATCTTAAAATTAAACTCTATTACTGGCTCAATTGTTCCCTCTTCCCACTTCCATTATTTCTGCTCGTTCTTCCTATTTTTTCTTACTAAACACCATCATTTTAGTTTTCTACACATTCATGTGTTTTTCTTCCTCACATACCTCACTAGGCTTTAGACCATTTATTACATCTCCCTATCACTCTGTGCCACCACTACCACATTATCCGCGAACGCCAGACTTCATACTTTCTCTCTACCTATCACACACCCTCCCGCTTGCGCCCTCTTAAAAAATCTTTAAATATCTGCCACATATATCGTACTGAAATGTTTCAAAATTGCTACATACAATTGCTACTTGTACCCTATGTTGAGCAGAGTTATTCCCCAGTAGTTTTCTACTTTGGTTTTCTCTTCATTTCTGTAAATCGGGCATATTCGCCTCTCCCAGTCGGTCGGGAACATCGACAACGTCCAAATAGTGTTCCAGTTACTGTGCCGTTTCACTAGCCACATTTTTTTTTGCCACAGAGGCGCTGAACGTTATAACCCTTTTGTGTCAGTGATTTGAAGTATTTTGTGTCTCAAAATTACAACTTTAAAAAATTATCATTAAGAAAGAGTTTTTTTTGTAGATTGAACAGTATTTTAACATGGTTCGTAGATAAAATATTGATACACTTGTAGGGATTGCAATCCGGTGTCATTTTCTATCCGGCCGGATCCGGCCGAATTTCCAAAGATCCGGTCGGATCCGTCTGGATCCGGCCGGATCGATGGAATTAAATCTAACATAATAAACTTTTACTGAAGAAAAATCTACTGAGATCACAACAATTAGGTATTTGAGCATGCAAGTCTTATTCTTATATTTATGACAGATCATGATGAATCTGTCAAATACAATATAATCTATTTAAATGTCTATTTAGTTTAATCAACTTACTATAAATACCGTATTTGCCGGTGTATAAGGCGCATCTTAAAATTCAACCCAGTTTTTGTGCGCCTATAACGCGGACATATGTTTAAGAGCTCAACCTCATCTTCATTGATCTGTTGCTGCATTTAAAAAAAATAGTAATAAAACGGTTACAAATTTTCCAAATTTGGACTTTGTGGAGTAATTTGTAGTTTTTTGATTTCTGAAATTCTCGACGCTGCCGCCTCTATAATAAATGACTGCAGGACTGTTTTATATAAGAGGGCCGTCGTTGACTGATTGCTTTGCCAACTTTCCGATCGGACGCTTTAATTAATTTTTAATTGATTCTAATAACTGAAAGAAAGTTATTATACAGGAAATCACGCCAAGCACACAAAACACTCAAAGAAAAGACATAAAACAGCAATAATACATCTCTATTCCGTTATCGGATTCTGCTCCAGTAGAAAACCTATTTTGTGACAAGCCTCCTATTTTCTATATTCCGCTTCGAGTGCGAGGAGAAACCGCGCGGAAAATTGTCAATTTGGTTTGCTCTGGTGTGACATAAGACACGGTAACAATAAAAGAGATAGTTCGATCACAGAACGGACACGCTCCAGTCCGATTCTATCCTATTCCATTAGACGAATGCACTTCCTGAAACTGCTCGCTGCACTCTGCTAATCTGCTGCCGAGTCGGCTGCATTATGTATGACACTCTCTCGGATGGCCATACCTACATAATACAACTGCCAGACTGAATCTACCCCAACAATTCAATTTAATCTATATCCAATATTTGATATCCTCACACCACGCTAAGGGATAAAGTTTTCCATTAATAAATAAACGAGTTATTTCATTAACTTTCCCGTAAAATAACCGAATATAGATTTTTCATGCATACATTTTGATTAGATCTTTATGTGTATCTTTAAATTTGGCTATATTATACGACAATTTAAAAAAAAATATTGTAACTAATTAACATTTACAGATTAAAATAATTACAGTTTTAACAATCTCGAAATTTACATAAATTTAAAGTCGAAAGACAGACAGACAGACTGTATTGATTGAGTTGCTCTAGCTATTCTAGTTTCCAAAATATTTACAGTTAAAATTTTGGAGAAAAACTGTCTATACTAAATTAACAATAACAAATAGAAGGTGGAAGGAAAATTTACTAATTTAGAATAAATTTAAAGTCGGAAGGCAGACGAACAGATAACATCGAATTGAGTTGCTCTAGCTATTCTAGTTTTCAAAATATTTACAGTTAAAATTGTGAAAATTTTGTAAAAAAATATCTGTACTAAATTGGCACTTACAAATAGTAGGTGGCAATATGTTGTTGCAACTAGGTGACAATTTGTTTTGTAATTGGCAATTACAAAACAAATGTTAATTTTGTAAAATCTTATCTTCATTTATCTGTGGCTCTCTTCTTTTTCAAAATATTAACAAAACGGTTTTAGGTTATCAAACCTCGGACTTTTTGGAGTAATTAGTGGTACTTAGATTTCCAAAATTCCTTCAAATAGTTTCACAGTCAGGAAAATGGTGGTAGTCTACAAATGTTAATTTTGTAAAATTTCTACCTTATCTTCATTGATATATCGATGCCTTATTTTTCATAATATTAACAAATTGGTTTTAGATTTTCAAAATTTGTACTTTTTGGAGAAATTTCTCGTTTTCTAGATTTCCAAAACTCCTCGAAATAGTCGCACAGTGAGCAAAATAGTTATAGTCTACAAATGTTAATTTTGTAAAATTTCAACCTCATCTTCATTAATCTGTCGCTGCCTTATTTTTCAAAATACTAATTCTATCCGGCCGTATCGATGGAATTAAATCTAACATAATAAATGTTGCCAGTGCATAAGGCGCACCCTAAAATTCAACCTACTTTTTGTGCGCCTATAAGGCGGACAATGTTTTAGAGGCAACACCGAAAAAAGGTGCGCGTTATACAGCAGCAAATACGCGAATTATTTTAGTTATACATATTTATCACAAAATCAATTTTGGTTTTGAAAAAATCATGTGACACCATGCGCACCACGCATTTAAAGTACCTGCTCATTTTGTGCAACTTTAACAAAAATTAGCATCACCGGATCCGGTGACCGGATCCGGTAAACGTTTAGTGATGCCGGATCCGGTTTTCCGGATTTCAATCCCTATACACTAAACTGACCACACGTCCCGATTTTGGCGGGACTGTCCCGATTTTGGCGGGACTGTCCCGCTTTTTGGAGAACTGTCCCGCGTCCCGCCTATTTTTTAAAATGTCCCGCTTTTTAAAATATATCTGCATTTCTTATTTTAAATGTCCTGTAATATATAAAATAAGATTTTTCCACATATTCCCATAAAATCTCATTTTTTTAGTGTCACCCAATGGAATTTTTAATATCCTCGAATTGAATTGTCCATTCTTCAAGATATTCCAAGCAGTTATTATAAAATTTTCTGACTTCTTTCAGAAAATCCGGTCGTTTAATGGCACCTTGTTCTGAAATTTTCATTGGGTGACATTAAAAAAGGAGATTTTATGGGAATATGTGGAAAAATATTTTGAATATATTAGTAACCATTTCCGAAAAATAATATTTGGGAAAATGATCTTTTTTGGTAAGGTGTGTAAAGATACGTTACTGAAGAAAAAATTAAATGTTGATTGTCTGCAAATGTGGAAACAGACATAAAATGGATGGAGTTATTGCTTCATTTTAAACAGAATAATAGTCCTTATCAAAATATTTTTAACAAATGCAGCAACAGAATGTGTTTTTTTCTAGTATAAATAAAATATGGTCAACTGAAAACACGCAGTTGAACATTACCCTTTAAAATCTATATTAAATACATTTTTGTATATTTATAGACAGGTATATGAATGTATACAAACACATATTTTTTTTAATTATTCCTCTGCTTTCTTAACTAAATTATAATTCTCATTTCATCCCATTTGTCCCGCTTTATTTCAATGAAAATGTGGTCACTTTACTATATATACACTTGTTTGAAAGGCTTTTGTGCATGACTTGCAAATTTTTTTTTAATCGAGTCCTTTAAAATTTTTAACAATTTATATTTAACAATTTTTAAATGAGTCCTTTCTTCACACACTTCCATTATAAACTACTATTTTGGAATCAAAAATGCTTTTAAAACACTCAATGATTCTCTTCTTTTTTTTATGAAAAATATGTTTTTCTTTCTTCATCTGTGGAAAAGCTGAGATTAGGATTCAACTTTTCTAAATGTCTTTTTACATTATATGTACGTGGAGTAACTTTTTCATAACAAATTACAGACACAGTCCTTTTATTCTCTTCAATCACACAATATTTATCAAACCATTCTGTTTGGTGTGATCTGGGATTTGTATTGTTTGTTTTTATTTTTTTAACTCAGCCATATTACGGGGTCATAACTAAAATCATATTTAAAATATAATAATTTGAGAAGAAATTTCTTATTGATATATTTAATATTCAAACCTTTGTGGTTGAGAAACTTTAATAAGAAAAAAGTGTTGCATTATTGGACATTTCTAATCAATGCCTGTCACTTAAAAAGTGGGTCAGTGTCTAACCTGCGGGTCATAGGTTCGCCATCCCTGTTCTAGATTGATCCATGGTAAATTGACTGTTGTTGAATTATGTTTTTTTTTTTTTGTAGCATACCAGTTTAAGAAGAAGAAGTTTTGCAGCAATTCTGAATTTGTACATTGTATTATAGTTTTTTTTTCAAAGATTTCAGAATTTCAGACAAATGTAACACAATCGCAAATCGCAATTTTGTTAAATAAATAATGTTTCAACAGCTAGGTTTAAACATAGTTTAATTCATTTCCTCACACCGGATGATCAATTATGTAGCTGGGATTCGGCTGAGTAATTGTAGGTGCAAATTGGGTATTTGAATCAATTTTTTTGTCATAAATCAAAAGCTCATATATAAGTTTTATACCAAAACACTTTTTTGATTTTTTTTTTCCTTCTAATTGAAAAGTTATAACAAATTGAAAATATATTTTTGAACGTGGCACCGAGGCCGGTCGCGTTGTGACGTAAAATGGGTAATTTCTACCCGCGCCTGACTTTGTTGATACAGTAGCTGTAGTAGACATGTCAAATATGTCAAATATTAAAAGTTATCTTGCTTGTTGCGTACCATCGTGTAGGAGTACTACAAAAAGAACCCACAAAATTTTGTTTTTAAATGTCCCACATTGTAAAACGTCGAAACCAATGGTTTTAAACAGTGCGCCGAAAAAATCCTAAAACGACGATTTTATAAAGAATGTTTATGTTTGAATGTTAGAATGAAGTTTCACGCTTTCGACGTCACAAACAAATTATGGCGCGTTTGGAGTCACGTGATTATTTTCAAAATTGTATCACTTTTAAATTGTTTATAATTAATTGAGCTTTTTTTTAAACTTTTTCGCATCGCACATCCGAATTATTTGTAATAAGATTTTAAAATACATTAAAAAATCGTTTTTTTTTTTATGCATCAACCCAATTGACAGAGGTAAAAGTAGATTTAGTAGTACCTAAATAAATATCTTTAGTAAGTATCTAGTAAGTAGTAATTATCTTTAGTACCTAAGTTTAGTACCTATTTGCACCCCACACAGCATAGTATATCAACTGGATATCCCAACAAAATTGAGAAAACATGTTTGTAATTGAGACAACATCATTAATGGTCTTCAATCTGATTCGCAGCAATTCTCCACTCTGCTCTGTTTACAGCCTTCCTTATTTCTTGATATGTTGTGCATACAGCATCTCGAATTAGTTGGTCAATGTATTGCTGCCGTGGTCTCCCTATGTAGTTCTTGCTATCAAGATGTCCTTCGATCTCTTTTTCTCGGCTCTCCTTAACACTTCTTCATTTGACACTAGGTCAACCCAGCCAATTTTTAGCATCCTCCTATAACACCTTATTTCTAGGGCTTCCAGAGTAAACATTAGACGTAACAAATACATTTGTCTGGAATTGACTGTTTTTTAAAACGGAAACTTTTTGGATTTCGGATCCTTTGAAAACAGGTTTTACGCATAACGGTCGGTACTAAAACAAAAATGAATTTACATAATTGTCGCACCAGGGGTAGAAAAATGTTTCGGAATTAGTAAAACTGTCGGCACCAGTGGAAACAAATATGTTACGGATTTTGAAAAAATGTTTCAATTATTCAATTATAATATTAATATTTTAATTATTCTCGTGTCGATAATTTTGCAAACTGCTAACATTTTTGTTACAGGGGTAACAAAAATGTTTGCAAAATTATCGACACGAGAGGCAAAAACAAAAGTTTCCGTTTGTTACCTCTGGTGCCGACAGTTTTACCAAATCCGAAGTCCAAAAAGATTCCGTTTTAAAAAACTGTCAATTCCAGACAAATGTATTTGTTACGTCAAATGTTTACTCTGGAAGCCCTAGAAATGAGATGTTATAGGATGCTAAAATGTTTAAATATCGGATTGGAAGACTGAACAATTTCACAAAAAATTTTGTTACTACTGGTGGGGACACTTACAAATAAAGAAACATTTTTGTTACCTCTGGTACCGATAATTTTACAAACTGCGAAACATTTTTGTTAACACTGGTACCGACGCTTATGCAAATTTCGAAATATTTTTTTTACATCTGGTGTTGATAATTACGCAAACTTCTTAACATTTTTGTTAACTCTGGTGGCGACAGTTTTTCAAAATCCGTAACATATTTGTTTCCACTGGTGCCGACAGTTTTGTTAATTCCGAAATATTTTTGCCACCCGTGGTGCGACAATTATGTTAATTCATTATTGTTTCTGTACTGACCGTTATGCGTATTCCGAAACATTTTTGTTACTTCTGGTGCCGACAGTTTTACAAAATCCGAAATATTTTTGTTACCACTGGTTCCGACAGTTTTACAACATTCCGAAACATTTTTGTTACCTCTGAAGGCGACAGTTTTACAAAACCCAAAAAATTTTGCCACCACTGGTGCCGACAGTTTAAAAAAAATTCCGAAACATTTCTGTTATCTCTGATGCCGACATTTTTACAAAACCTGAAACATTTTTGTTACCTCTCTGCCGACAGTTTCACAAAATCCGAAACATTTTTGCTACCTCTTGTGCCGACAGTTTCACAAAATTCGAAACATTTTTGTTGCCACTGTTGCCGACAGTCTTACAAAACCCGAAATGTTTGCTACCCCTGCTGCCGATAGTTTTACAAGCTGCGAAACATTTTTGTTACCTCTGGTGCAGACAAATTTTCATATTTCCAAAACATTTCTCTTACCTCTGGTGCCAAAATTTTTACAAAACCCGAAACATTTTCGTTACCTCTGTTGCCGACAGTTTGACAAAATCCGAAATATTTTTGTTACCTCTGGTGCCAACATTTTTACATAACTCGAAACATTTTCGTTACCTCTGGTGCCGATAATTTTACAAAATTTGAGACATTTTGATTACCGCTGGTGCCGACAGTTTCACAAAATCCGAAACATTTTTGTTACTTCTGGTGCCGACAGTTTTACAAATTTCGAAACATTTTTATTACCACTGCTGCCGACAGTTTTGTAAAGTCCCAAAAATTTTTGTTGCCACTGGTGTCGACAGTTACAAAATCCGAAACATTTTTGCTACATCTTGTGCTGACAGTTTCACAAAATCCGAAAAATGTTTGTTAACTCTGGTACTGACAGTGTTACATAATTCGAAACATTTTTATTACCACTGCTGCCGACAGTTTTGCAAAATCCGAAACATTTTTGTTACTGGTGTCTGGTGTCTGTTACTGGTGTTACTGGTGTCGACGCTTTACAAAACGCGTAACATTTACGCTACCACTGGTGCCGATAGTTTAGAACTACGTTCTAAATTCTAAATCATTTTTGTTACTTTTGGTGCCGAAAGTTTTACAAAGGCCGAAACATTTTCGTTGCCTCTGGTGCAAAAATGTTTCGACTTAAACTAACGACAACGGTGGTAATAAAAATATTTCGGATTTTGTAATACTGTCGGCAGCAGTGGTAACAAAAATGTTAAGAATTTTGTAAAACTTTCGGCTCCAGAGGCAACGAAAATGTTTTGTAAAAGTGTCGGCACCAGAGGTAACCAAAAGGTTTCCGATATTGTAAAACTGTCGGCACCAGAGGTAACAAACATATTTCAGAATTTTTGAAAAGCGGCGGCACCAGTGGTAGCAAAATGTTTTGGGTTTTGTAAAACTGGCGGCAACAGGGGTAACAAAAATTGTTTTAGAATCTTCATTACAAACGGCAGCAGCAGTAACAGAAATGTTTCGAATTTTGTTAAACAGTGGTGGCAAAAACGTTTATGGGTTTTGTAAAACGGTCGGCACCAGAGGTAACGAAAATGTTTCGGATTTTGTAAAACTGTCAGCACCAGTGGTGGCAAAATTGTTTTGGGTTTTGTAAAATTGTCGTCACCAAAGGTAACCAAAATGTGTTCGCAAAAATGTTTCGACTTAAACTAACGGCAACAGTGGTAATAAAAATGTTTCTGATTTTGTAAAACTGTCAGCAACAGTGGCAAGAAAAATGTTTTGGATTTTGCAAAACTGTTGGCAGCAGTGGTAATAAAAATGTTTAAAATCTTGTAAAATTGTTGGCCAGAGGTAAGATAAATGTTTCGGAATATATAAAATTTTCGGCAGCAGTGGCAGCAAAAATTTTTCGGTTTTGTAAAACTGCCGCCACAAGAAGTAACAAAAATGTTTCTGCTTTTGTAAAACTGTCGGCACCAAAGGTAACCAAAATGTTTTCGAATTTGTAAAACTGTCGGCACCAGAGGTAACAAAAATATTTCGGAATTTTGAAAAAACGTCGGCACCAGTGGTAGCAAAATGTTTTGGGTTTTGCAAAACTGGCGGTAACAGGGGCAACAAAAATTGTTTTAGAATTGTCAATACTAACGGCAGCAGCGGTAATAAAAATGTTTCGAATTTTGTTAAACAGTGGTGGCAAAAACGATTATGGGTTTTGTAAAACGGTCGGCACCAGAGGTAACGAAAATGTTTCGGATTTTGTAAAACTGTTAGCGCAAGTGGTGGCAAAATTGTTTTGGGTTTTGTAAAACTGTCGGCAGCAAAGGTAACCAAAATGTTTTTGATTTTGTAAAACTGGCGGCAACAGTGGCAACAAAAATTGTTTAAGAATCTTCAACACTAACGGCAGCAACGGTAATAAAAATGTTTCAAATTTTGTTTTGGCAAAGTTTTGGCAAAAAAGTTTATGGGTTTTGTAAAACGGTCGGCACCAGAGGTAACGAAAATGTTTCGGATTTTGTAAAACTGTCGGCACCAGTGGTCAAATAAAAATATTTCGGAATATTGTAAAACTGTCGGCACCAGTGGTAGCAAAAATCTTTCGTTTTTAGAAAAACAGTATGTAGCCAGTGGTAACAAAAATGTTTCGTATTGTGTAAAACTGTCGGGTTCAGTGGTTACATACATATTTTGAATTCTGTAGAACTGTCGGTACCTGTGGTAAAAAAAAAGTTTCGGATTTTACAAAACTGTCCGGAATTGTTTTGTTAACCATAGGTAACAAAAATGTTTCATCTTTTTGAAACAGTAGGCACCAGATGTAACAATTATGTTTCGGATTTTGTAAAACTGTCGGCACTAGAATTAATAAAAATGTTTCGGATTTTGTGAAACTGTCGGCACTAGAGGTAGCAAAAATATTTCTGATTTTTAAAATCAAAAAAGTTTCGGATTTTGAAAACATGTCTGCACCAGAGGTACCAAAAATGTTTCGGAGCTTGTAAAACTTTCTTCACCAGAAGTAACAAAAATGTTTTGCAATTTGCAAAATTTGTCGGCACCATAGTAAGGCTGAAGGAAAAAGAGGTAATAAAATAATTTTATTATCTCTTTTTCCTTCAGAAAAAACAATTATTGTTTCGGAAATTTCCAAACTGTTGTCGCCAGAGGCAAATGTTTTGGAATTTGCAAAATTATCGGAACCATTAAAAGGCTGAAGAAAAAAAGGTAATAAACATGTTTCTGAAATTGCCAAACTGGCTAGAGGTAACACAGATGTTTTGGAATTCGCAAAATTATAGGGCACCTAAGGCTTATCTGGAACAAATATCAAGGCTGTTGAAAAAAAATATAATAAAAATGTTTCGGAAATTAACTGAATTAAATGTTTTGGAATTTGCAAAATTGTCGGCACCAGAGGTAACAAAAAAGTTTCAGTTTAGCGTCAGATAAATTCTTCCTTTTAATCTTTTAGTCTTCAAATGCCTTATCTGAAATTAAAATGGGAACAAGGAGATTAAGTGAAGGAATGAAATAAATGTACCTAATATTTATATTAGATTTTTTATTCAATATTAAATATATACAAAAGAAGAAATCGTCTAGTCGACTAAAACCAAGAAGACGTTAATACAAAGAGTAGGATTTGCGAAGGATTTTATAAATATTATAAAATCACCTAAACAAATTACAGACAAAAAAATTGTTGAAAAAATGAGAAATTTGCAAAAAGTCGAAACACATTCAGATAAATACAAAGAAAATGTTTTCAAAAGAAACTTAGAATTTTATTTATCAGTTTCAACTTTTTCTTTTTTCTATAAATATGTTCAATTACAAGTTTTTGTTTCGTTTTATTCTTTGTGTTTACTTTTTTCCTCTTATTTGCTAAATTTGTGCAAAAAGTCTAACAAGTTATTCATAAAAAAAAACTTCCAAAAATAAAACAAACATTATTTTTAAAAATCACCAAAAAAATCTGCAAAAACCAAACAAGAAATCGACTAATCGACTAATTTTACGCTAATTTGGTCTTTGCAGAAATCCAACAATTAAAATTCACAGTAAAAGTACAAAAAGAAGAAATACAAGAATTCATACGAATACTGTGATATTAAAAGAAACCCAAAAACAAAAAAATGTTTCAATTCAAATAGAAAATTTCAAAAATTTAGTCAGTTACTGATGTTTGGTCTTACAGGATTTGTCTGATGTTGTTTGGTCTTGTCTAGTCTAGTGGTCTTATCTATACTCGAACCGGCGAGAGAATGCAGCTGTACTGCGCCGAGGTATGGGACGCGAGGGACAGGGGACGCACCGTGGTACGCGCATGTTAGTTTGGTCACACTCGAAATAATGTGGGGGAATGCGCAGAACAATGCATTCTCTCGCCGGTACGGGTATAGTTTTGTCTAATCTGGTCTAGTGACTTTGTCTAGTTTTTTCTAGTCTGATATAGTCTGTCCAGTCTAGTCTATCCTATCTAGTTTCGTCAATCTAGTCCTATCTAATTCAGTCCATACATTTTCTTGAAACATTTCCTATTTAAAATCGAAATAATTATTTCCCAGGGAACTGTCGAGAGACAAGAACTAATACCATGAAGGTGTTAAAGAAAAATAGTCTAATTAAACAGCATGTGACTAAATATTTATATTTACACCATGCGAGAGACCTTATGAACTAAACAACTAGAACTAAAATTTAAATTAACTTAAACCGAGAGTTACCGCTAACTCGAACCGAAAACAGAATCTCATTTTCATTAGGCATTTACAAATTGAGCATTTTCTTGTCGTCCAGTGTTACTTATTATGTCGTCTATATATTAATATACATCAAATAATACATTCATTACAGTTTAAAAAAATATATGTAGTCATCGAACAGAGGGAGTTAAGAGAATTAGATTAGATAGATAAATAGGTCTAGGATTAGATTAGATTTTTATTTCATGGAAAATTGGTTTTTTACTCTTGGTTTAAGAGTTTCTTGGTGCGTATGTCCGTACCGACTGAACTTTTTAGTTTTGGATACAACTTTTACACACTTGTTTTTTTTAATATAATTTAGTATAAATATCATTTAGTTTTCTAATATTATATTCGTAACATTTGGCAGGATGATTTTAATTAATCTAAGGAATTATGACGGACTTATGAATTTTAAACGCGGTTTCTTCACAAACTTTCAGACTATTTACTCAACTGAATGTTTAATTAGCGTGTCCAAGAAATTATTTCGGGATAATTAATGAATTATTAATAGAATGTATGTCATTTGTAATGTATATATATATAAATGTTTATTTTGACACAATTCGAAAAAAAAAAAAATTCTTGAAACTTGATATCAAGAACTTCGAGTTTGTTTCGATTTGCATCAAATTTTTTTTTGTGAAATTTGAGCTACAATCAATTTTCAATGTTTTGCAAATTCATCTGTTACTAACTAAAAAAGAATTCATCTGATACTAACTCGATAATTGCAGCCAATAATTAGATTTAAATATCAGTAAGAATTATAAGAATCTTAAATTCTGAGATTCTTTAGATCATTCCAGTCGGACATTAGTTTCAGGTATTTAGACTTAGTCTACAATGACTTAGTCCCAATAATAATCTTTTAAGAGTAAGACTTAGTCAAAACTATTTATAAGTAGTCCATTATTGAGGAATGTGAAGGAAACCGCAGAATGAATGAACTAGGAAGAAACAATTCCCACACTCAAAAATACTCAAAAATTTACAAAAATTTCTTATGAAATATAAAAAAAAACCTTGATGGGTCACGTGATGTATGAAATCCCGACCGCAAAATTCTACAAATTGTGCGTAAAAACCAACAATTGAAGAATTGACCTAAACCGACTTGCCTCCAACAAAACAACCTGTGATGCAAAACGTTCCTCTTCGAGGATCTTACTGACTGTGCAAACGTCCGTGCTTCAGTTTGGCGGCGGCCGGGTTCACTTTGGGCACGGCGCCCACAATTCGAACTTTGGTGCCTCCTCCGCCGTGCCGCACGTCTGAGAACTGAGGCGGAGGTGCCAAAACCGCTTCGGTCCCGGACTCTTGAGGAACACCGTTCTCACCAAACTCCGGAGGCGGCGGCAGGCAAAACTCCTCCTTCTCATCCGTATCTGATTCAATCGGAGGCGGCAGCTGAGCAAGAGACACAGCATGACGAGACATAATACCTAATCAAACAAAAAATTGTTAGTTAGTTGATAATACAGGTAACATTAGATATCATATTAGGTAACATAAAGAAACTTTTAGTATAAGCAACAACAATTTTATTTTTTGTCATTGGAGATAGCTCAATCAAATTCCGCTATCAACTTCTTCTCCAATATTTCACACTAAATCCATCTACCACTCATCTGTTCGTAGTCATTGTGTCTTCATGTTATTAACATCTTGGACAAGCCTGTCCCTGTCCCGATCAAACTCCTGAGTGTTCCCAGTTGTCAGAACCTCCTTCTTCTACCTAACCTACCTTAGGGTAATCCCTCTTCTACCTGACTTACCTAACCTAACTAAATCAAATTCCTCCATCAACTTCTGCTCCAACATTTCACACATAATCCTTCCTCCACTCATCTGTTCGTAGTTATTTTGTTTTCATGCTAACATCTTTAAGCCTGTCCCTGTCCTGGGCAAGCCTGTCCCTGTCCTGATTAAACTCATGAGTGTTCCCAGTTGTCGGAACTTCCTTGTTCTACCTAACCTACCCTATGGTAATCCTTCTACCTAACTAACCTAACCTAATCAAATTCCTCCATTAATTTCTGCTCCAACGTTTCACACTTAATCCTTCCTCCACTCATCTGTTCGTAGTCATTGTGATTTAATGTTATTAACTTCTTGGGCAAGCCTGTCCCTGTCCCAATCAAACTCCTAAGTGTTCCCCCATTAACTTCCTCTCCAACATTTCACACTTAATCCTTCCTCCACTCATCTGTTTGTAGTCGTTGTTTTTCCATGTTATTAACATCTTGTAGAAGCCTGTCTCTGTCCGGATCAAACTACTGAGTGTTCCTAGTTGTCAGAACATCCTTCTTCTACCTAACCTATCCTAGGGTGATCCTTCTTCTACCTAATTTACTTAACCTAACCCAATCAAATTCATCCATCAACTTCTTCCCCAACATTTCACAATTAATCCTTCCTCCATTAATCTGTTCGTACTCGTTGTGTTTTCATGTTATTAACATCTTGGGCAAGACTGTCCCTGTCCCGATCCAAATCCTGAGTGTTTCCAGTCGTCGGAATTTCCTTCTTCTACCTAACCTACCCTAAGATAATCCTTCTAATTAACTAACCTAACCTAACCCAATAAAATTCCTCCATGAGCGTCCTTTCCAACATTTCACACTTAACCGGAGTTCCTCCACTTATCTGTTTGTAGTCATTGTGTTTTCACGTTATTAACATCTTGGGCAAGCCTGTCTGTCCCGATCAATCTTCTGAGTGTTCCCAGTTGTCGGAACTTCCTTGTTCTACCTAACCTACCCTATGGTAATCCTTCTACCTAACTAACCTAACCTAATCAAATTCCTCCATTAATTTCTGCTCCAACGTTTCACACTTAATCCTTCCTCCACTCATCTGTTCATAGTCGTTGTGTTTTCATGTTATTAACATCTTGGGCAAGCCTGTCTCTGTCCCGATTAAACTGCTGACTGTTCCCAGTCGTCGGAACTTCCTTCTTCTACCTAACCTACCATATGATAATCCTTCTTCTACCTAACTAACCTAACCCAATAAAATTCCTCCATTAACTTCCTCTCCAACATTTCACACTTAACCGGAGTTCCTCCACTTATCTGTTTGTAGTCATTGTGTTTTCACGTTATTAACATCTTGGGCAAGCCTGTCTGTCCCGATCAATCTTCTGAGTGTTCCCAGTTGTCGGAACTTCCTTCTACCCATCCTATGCTAGGGTGATCCTTCTTCTACCTAATTTACCTAACCTAACCCAATCAAATTCATCCATCAACTTCTTCCCCGACATTTCACAATTAATCCTTCCTCTACTAATCTGTTCGTACTCGCTGTGTTTTCATGTTATTAACATCTTGGGCCTGTCTCTGTCCTGATCCAAATCCTGAGTGTTCCCAGTCGTCGGAACTTCTTTCTTCTACCTAACCTACCCTAAGGTAATCCTTCTACCTAAGTAACCTAACCTAACCCAATCAAATTCCTCCATCAACTTCTTCTCCAACATTTCACACTTAATCCTTCTTACACTCACCGGTTTGTTGTCGTTGTGTTTTCATGTTATTAACATCTGGGGCAAGCCTGTCCCTATCCCGATCAAACTCCTGAGTGTTCCCAGTCGTCGGAACTTCTTGGTCTGAGCTAACTCCAGAGGAACTGTTATCGCCGTCTTCGAGAGCCGCGGCCTGCTTCTTCAGAAAGTCATCCGGATACGACTTCGACGACTTCAACAACGATCTGCCCTTCTGGATTTCGTCCACACTGAAACTGTGAGGAATCGAACTACTACCCGAACTACTACCACTAAAAGAAAAAAAAATGTTTTAGTTCATAGCAAATCTAGAAAAAAATTGTTTTATCCTTATCCTTACCTAGCATTACTATTTCCACTATTTTCTACGGGTTGCAGTTGAACGGCGTTCAACCTGGTGACCTTCTTCTCGTCTTCACTGTCGGACTCGCTGCAACTGTAATCCGGTTCGGGGATGGGCGGCGTTTCGACGCCGGGCGTCGCACTGTTCCTCTTCTTCCTGTCCTTGTTCCCGGTGATGGAATGAGATCTTGACGCCCTGTTGATGGGCTGTGCGTAGGGATTAGGAACGGGTGAGGCTACATTTGGTGGTTTGAAGGTTGAGGAGTTGGTTCTCATGCTGTGAGATTTTCTGACGGTTCGGGCGGTGTGCGAGGGCAGAGAACGAGAACGATAGCCGACGGTTTTCACGTCTTCTGGTGAGGCGTAAAGTTTTGCTGCAGCTGTTGGTCGAAACGAAGACACAATTCCTGGAAGAATAAAAGGATTTATACAAAATTAAATTTGTTACCAGATAGTTTTATCTTCTTACCTTCTTCTCCGTTCTCTTTGTTGTTAAAGTTTTCGTATTCGGTTGAGTTCCTCACATCGACCTTCACGACTTGTACTGTTGGTGGAGGAGGTGGAGGATGATTTGGAGGAAGAGTTCGATTTCCAAGAAGTATGGTAACATCTTCTTGGCTTCTATGACACTTGGTTGGTAGGCCAGAGGCTGCTAAGGCTGCGGCAAGATCTGGAGTACTATGGAAATCCCTGTGAAGTTCGCCGATGGAACCAGTGAAACGAACTTTGGTCGCTTTGCTTTTACTACGTTTCATCTCTGCCACGCTTGCGTAAACTCTTCCTATTAATCCAACAAACCAATAAATTTTGCTAAAGACAATATAAGTTTCTGTCGTTACCTTTGGCTGGGGAACTTATGGTGTTATGTCCACTTTGGAAGTTCGAGCTGCTCATCAACGAAGGTTGCCTGTTGTCTTCGCCGCGTTGTCTTTGGAAAAGTTCTTCGAGTTCCGCCGAAGTTATCCTGCTGGATGTTGGTCGTTGCCTAATGGATGCCGTCCTGGGCGGAACAGGAGTAGAATTACCAGTACCTTGATGTATAGATTCCGCAGAACTCGACTTTGTTATATCCTCAGTCTCTTCTTTCTCCGCTTCAGCTACAGAAAAAATAACAAATTTCTCAAAGCCTCAAGAAACTGATAATATTACCTAATCCAGCAACCATGCTCTTAGCTCTGGCCCTTCCAACGCTAAGCGTGGTTTTTGGATCTCTTCTCGGCGGTAACGGCGCTTGGTTCCTGCCTAAAGTCCCAGTACTGTTGTTGCCCAACTTCCTAGGGAGAGTTGCGTACTGCCTACTTAGAGGAACCTCGGTGTTTCCGCTCTGTAGAATTGTGCTCTTGCTACTAGGAAGAGTCCCAACACCAGCTGGGCCGCCGAGACTCACCACGGTCATCGAAACCAAATCCCCCGACTTCCTTATTAGATCGACCACATGCTCGTGCGAAGCTGAAGAAACGTCTTCCTTGTTGATTTCCAGGAGGAAATCACCTTTACGTAAACCTAAACAACAGTTATTCGAGTTACTGAAGATGAGGATTGATTTTAAGTTGGAGTATTACCAGCCATGTCAGCAACGCCTCCGGGATCGACGTCGTCCAAATACTGAAGGGCCGGACATTTATCAGAAGGCGTTAGCTCCATCAACGGCGAGGTCGCTTTGGCTCCTCGCAGGATGAACCCAAAACCTTTACGTCCTCGATGTAATACGACTGTTCGCGGCTCAGCAGTGATTACAGAATATCTAAACACAAACGTTTTAATGTTTTAATGGGAACAACATGTTTTAATGCGAAAATTCGACGATTTTCTTACGATTTCTTTAGTCTTGGGGCTGTGGCGAAATGTTTCGACGTGCTTTCTCTTCGACCCAGGACTCGGCTGTCTGTCCTAGATTGTCCTGAAGGTCTATCCCTTGCCACCATCATCGGCGCTTGTATGTTATGATGGCGCAATCTGACTTCTTGCACGCAGTTTATCGGGAAAAGTCCGTTTCGTCCTCCCCCAGATTTCACTGTGCCTTCCAGGTAACCATCATCAGTCGCACCAGTCACTAGAAACAAAGATTTTGATAAGCAATTTACAATGACGTTGTTGCGAAATTCTTCGAAAATATTTCTACAACAACTTTTGCTAAAATTACTAAAAACTCTTTAAAACTCATTTGTTTGAACTTTGAAATACTAAAAACTCTTTAAAACTCATTTGTTTATCAATTTTACCTTCAATGATGTCTCCTTCCCGAATACTGATGTGGCCTTCCTCGTGAGCGTTGAAGGTTTCTATGCAGACGACGGTGGTTCCCGGCAGGGATATGCTACCAATGGTCGTGTCGGAGTTGGCGGTGCCGACGCCGGAACTGTCGCTGATGATGTCGCTGTCCACCAGGCTTTTGTCTGCAACACCCAGTGCGAGCACTGAGTCAATCAAAACATCAATACGAAAAGAGAGAGGACAGAAAAGATGAGAGATCAGAAGAAGAAGGAAATTTTAAGAAGGAAGTTAATAAGGAAATTAAGAAGGAAATTAAGAAGGAAGTTAATAAGGAAATCAAGAAAGTAGGAGGAAGAAACTTAAAAAAGAAGGAGGAAGTTAAGAAGGATGGAGCAAGGAAGTTGAGAAGATTGAAGAAAAGAAGTTACGAAGGAAAGAGGGAAGAACTTAAGAAGAAAGGAGGAATGAAGATAAGAAGGAAGGAGGAAAGAAGGAGTAATGTGGTTAAGAAGGAAGGAGGAAGGAAGGAGTAATGTGGTTAAGAAGGAAGAAGGAAGTTAAGAAGGAAGGAGTAATGAAGTTAAGCAGAACGGAGGAAGGGAGTTAAGAAGGAGGGAAGTTAAGAAGGAAGGAAGAAAGGAAGAAAGAAGGAAGGAAGTTGAAGGAATGGAGTGAAGAAGTAAGGAGGTTAAAAAGAAAGGAGGAAAGAAATGAAGAAGAAAGAAGGAAAGAAGTTAAGAAACAAGGAGGAAATAAACTAAGAAGGAAGGAGGAAGGGAGTTAAGGGTTTGTCTAGGGATTTTTGATCTTTGATGAGTCTAGCGGTATTTGTTTGGATAAGATAAGTTTCCCAAGAACTCGTGCAGATGCACATTCTTTTATGGTATTAATCATAGAATATGCAAACATACTCTAGTAAAGAAATTAGAGAGGAAGGCAGTTAAGAAGGCAGGAGGAAAGAAGTAAAGGAGGCAGGAGGAAAGAAATTAAGAAGGCAGGAGGAAGGAAGTTAAGATGGAAGGAAGCAAAGAAGAAAGAGAGTTAAGAATTATGTAAGTTAACAAGTGAGCAGGAAATAAACTAAGAAGGAAGGAGGAAATAAATTTAAAAAAAGGAAGAAGGAAGTACTTATAGGATTTTTCCTAAGAATTTTGATCTTTGATGAATTTAGTTAGAACAGGGTTACGATGAAGAGTTACAAGTGAAGTTGTCAATTTTAAAGGAAATTTGATCGTAAAATTAGTTTAAGTCTGTGAAATAATCTTTAGTTTTTAATTTATTAGGAAAACTCATTTTTGGTCAAACTTGGTAAAAAAAATTCTATTGTGGAAGACGAAATTTCAGAGAAATTTTTAGTTTCGAGTTTCCGCAAATTTAAGTTTGATTTGTGAAAATTTAGAATATTTTTAGTTGTCTATGCCAAAAGACAAACAAATAAATTACACCTACCTTTCCAGGATATCATAAATTAGATTCTGTCTGGTCTCGTCTTGTTTGTTCCAGTCTGTTTCTTGTCTTGTCCAATTTTGTTTAGTCTTGTATAGTATTCAAAATGTTTTGATGTAAGAAGAAAAATAAAAAAACTCGTATGAAAGTTCATTTTTCAGAACAATTTCCAAGCTCAATCTAATTATTAACAAATAAGAGCAAATCAAAAGAAACATCTAGTTATAGGAATCTTTCAGCTAGTTTCTCTGTTCCTGTAGCCATAACAGAATCGACACGGATGCAAATTAGTAAATAAACTTCATGCCTTATGATATAAGAATTAGTTAGTTGATTGTACCTGTGATGATGCTGGCGTCGTCGGTCTCGTGGCCGTGGGGGACGTGACTGCCGTCGCTCATGCTAGAGCTGGCCGAGCTGTAGGGCGCAGAGGATCGGTCGCTTGGACAGGGGGATGGGGGCAAGGCAAGGCAACTCATGGACGGGGCGCGGCTCAGCCAGCCGACGGCCGATCGCCTTTTCGGGTTGTAGGCCGGGGGGCCCCGGTACACCACTGAAATTCAGTTCGTTCAAAAAACAAAAAATCTCGAAACAGAAACCAAAACAAAAATCAAATTAATTCAACTACTTGTCTTGTCTAGTCTTCTCCTGTCTAGTCTAGTCTTGTCTAGCCTTCTCCAGTCTTGTATAGGTTTGTCTGGTCTTGTTCTATTACGCTAGCCGTTCGCGAGATAATTTTGTCAAAATTGGTAAAATCGTGTGAAATCATGAGGAATTTTGGTTATCTTGTCTGGCCTTAGTTAGTCCTGTCTTGTCTGTTGAAATTACAAATCCTTCACCAAATCAACCAAAATAAGAAACCGAAATGGACAAAACTACGACAGAAATAATAAATTTAAAAAAATCACTCGACGAACATTTCCAGGGCCAGACGAACTTGTAGCTACAGAAAACAAAAATATAGGAAACACAAAAACTCAAAAAGAAAACACGCACAACTTTGTTCGACCTCAGAGGAATCCACAAGATTTCCTCCAACCACATGCAACAAACGCAACTGACGAAACTATAAAACAAAAACTTGCAAAATTTAGAACATAAAACATGCAAATAACGTTTTGTTCGTCTGTTTCATCAATAAGATAAGACCATAAAATTGGTAATAAACAGGCAACAAACATATTCTTTATCATCAACATGCTCCCAATTTCCAAGTTTATGTCCTTCTCATCTCAACAAAACTATTTTGCATAGATCATGCAACACCAACAAGCAACAGAATATTTAAACTTGTGTACTCACCAACATCTTCCTGTTTGTAGTTCTGGATGATGTCGGCGAGTTCCATATTACCGGCGATGACGGCCACCTGGTAAGGAGTCTGGTTGGCGTAGTTGAGAGCCTGCCTTTCGGCACCTCTAAAGAGCAGCTGCCTAGCGCAAGGCTCCTGGTTGAAGACGGCGCAAACATGCAAGGGCGTATTGCCCGAAGCGTTCCTCGCGTTCATATCCGCCCCATAGAACAACAAGTGCTCCAGGTGCTGCAGCAAACCAGTCCTGCAAGCCTAATAACAAAAAATGATTAGTCAAGTAAAAAGATTTGAATTTAGATTCCTTACTTGATGGACTTCATGCCATCCTTGGAGGTCCTGGGCGCCGATGGTGGCGTGGTCGTGGAGCAAAGTCTCGGCGAAGACGGGTTCGACGTTGTGCGTTACGGTGAGGTAAAGGGGGGTGATGCTCTTGCCGTCTTTGTAGTTGGGCGAAGCGCCGAGCTCCAGCAAGGTTTTCATGGCCTCCAGGCTTCGGTGCTCTACCGCCCGGTGCATCGCCGTCGACCCATCCCGCGTCCTGTAGTCCAGCAGCGCGCCCCCGTTCACCAAGGCTATCAGCACCTTGCCTGGCTTCTTAATACCAGTCGCTATCGTCAATGGAGTTTCTAATAAAGGTTATAAAGAAACTTGTGAATTATAAAGCTGAATAAAGTTTTGATTTCAAGAGGAGTTTAACTAAAGCTAAGCTTCTAGTTTTTAATATATTCTCCACAATTTAATTAACATTAAGTTTACAAAAATTAGTTGTTGTCTTCATTAAAGGTTTTTTAAATTATACATACTTTGAATAAACTTTATTAAATAATATACTTTTTATTACCCATGCTTGCGAAGTACTTCCTGACGCACGTTTTTTAATACGAGAAATGCCACCTCGCATTGTCTTTCTACATAACCTGGTTAACTCACGGGTTACATTAAAAATAAATAAAAATAAAATGAACACAATTAAGACCTCGATATTAAAAAAGTGACGTGAAGTTTTTTTTCCATTACAAAATAATAATAAAAATTAAATAAAACGTTTTAAAATTAGTGTAAATTCTATGGTGATACCGGGAACTGAGGAGAATTCTTATGACGAATCCACACCACCAGACACAATTGAAAGAGCAAATTCTTCATCTTTGATTCAATTTTTTTAAAGGCCCCTGGATCCCAAAGTTGTAAGATACATCTCCTCGCATGAGCAATAAAAATATTGTTCGTAACACGGGTGGAATTGTCAATTGCGGTATTGTCCCTCTTGAGCGAATGTGCGCACTCACTTCGTTTTCTTGCACAATTTCGCTTTCGCGTGAAATATACGCCCTAGTTACAAAATATACTATTGCATCACTATTTATGACTTAGCGTTAGCGTGATAGAAATTTGTATTTCACATTTTCAAAAATGTCTAAGAGACGAAAAATTGAACCACTGATTGTCTGATATCTTCTGCGTTTTTGAATTTTTTGCACTACAAAAAATATTGTACGTACACAAGTGATAAACGAATGATAAACTAGGTCCGGGGAGTATTTGCAAGACATCCCGGCAGAATTGATAAAAGGAACATGTCGCTCTATGTACTACGGATAAAACGGAGTTATTTAGAAATGAGGAAAATCGTCCTACAGACACACAATAAGATAGAAGACCGCGATGTCTGCATTGTCGCTCCGCAGGGATCGGTGCTGGGTCTGACGCTGTGGAATCATGTATAAAGGAGTGCTAAGACTCTATCGGAGGGGTAGAGGCCATAGGTTTTGACGACCTGGCATTAGTAGCGATAAGCAAAACAGAAAGAAGATCCTGGATGGAAGAAAAGAGGCTAAACTTAGCTCCAGAGAAGACAGAAATAGTGCTTTTTATAGAGATGAGAAAGACTGGACCGATTACTTTCTGTATAAAGGGGGGAGGAGAAATAATTCGAAAAGAGGCTATAAAATACCTAGGTGTAACAATTGATAAATGCTTATCGTTTAAACACCACATCGGTATAGTCGCAGATAAAGCCCTTAAAACTGCTCCAGCACTGGAAAAACTAATGCTTGACGTCGCTAGTCCTAGAAACAACAAGTGAACGCTCTTATATGCTCGGTGTTCTACGTGATTATGGTTACTATGTTCTACGCAGCTCCGGTCTGGGCAAGCGCCTTAACGAAGCGAGTGACCAGTTATAAGCTATTTTCAATACAACGAAAAATGGGACGAGAGTGCAGTAAATACCGGACGGTCAGTGATCTGCCGGAGATCGCTAGCACTACCACCAATAGATCTAATGGTACGAGAGAGAGAGAGGATCTAAGAAAAAGACATAACGACGATAGCATAAACAATAACAGGAAAAGAGGCCAGGACAAGGATGTACCAGACATGGCAAAATAAATGGCAGTCGTCAAACAAGGACCAATGGACTATAATATTGATCCCTAACGCCGAGAAATGGGCTTTACGTAGACACGAGTTAAATTTTCAATTTACCCAGGTATTGACCGGGCATGGATGTTTTAGGGACTACCTACATAGCATCTTGAGAGCAACTGATAGCTAATACTAATCCAAAAGAAGGCATGTTGAAATCAAGAGGAAAACTGCAAAAAGCTGAACCCCTAATCACTAGATGTGATTGGGGGATGTAAGGGGAAGTAAGGGAAAAATAAATACAGAGACATCTAGAAGGTGCGATTGGAGCAGTTCCAATATTGTTATGCTCGGAAAGTTTCATGGGGGGGGGGGGGGGGCTCTTGACAAGTTAACTCAACAGTGCTTGCTACCTCCCGACATTAAAAACAAAGATCGTAGGAGTGGATGGTGGATGCAATAGAATTTCCTAACCTAGCTCTGCGAGTTACTGACGAGTTCCCAAAGCACTATGTAGCTTGGTATTATCATAAAGCAGTATGATGTCATCATGATGGCGTCTTTTCATGAAGTACTCTTGAAGTACTATCTCTTGAAGTACTCTAAGCATTCTCTTACTTAAGCCTATCTTGGCACATTATAGATTTCTGGCTGGTTATATTATCATCATCTGGTGATATCACTTATCATAGTTTCTCTTTTGTTTTCTATTACCCTTACTCACATGTTCTTCGCTTCTTACTCTAGCTTTTGGTAATTTTTTGGAATCTAGAATTCTTTCTTTTCTAGCGTTGACACTTGACGGGTTCAAGATGGGAAAAGTAAAATGCTCCTAGTGGCGTACGAAAGACAGGAAGGAGTTGAAGAAGCAACTCACTGATCAACAGAATTGTTTAACTTAAGCGTTGCTAAAGTTACTTGGTAGAGTACTATCAAAACTCTCCAAAATTCGGGTTGTACATATAGCTATTGCCCGTGTACCTATATACCAGAAGCAAAAGGAGAATCTTCGTTGCACAAGATCAAGAAATACAATCCTTTTGACTTGAGACCAAAGAAGACTCGCTGTATTAAGAAAGCTGAATTAAGACCGCGGAAATCAGGAAGAAGTCTATCTTCCCATCCAGGAAATTCGCGCTTAGAACTTAAATTTATACATGTGTATGTTTAAAAAATCGCTTGGATGTTTCTTCCTATTACGCATATATCCTCTGCACACGCCATTAGCTTGGTCGACTTGTAAAGTAGGTTTCCGCTAGTTTATATTCTGCTTTTTCTTATTACGAACTCTAGTGACGAATTAAAGGCGGTGGTGGCGTAGTAGTTAAGGTGTCAGATTACCAAGCTATAAGTTTCCGGTACGAATTCGGGGAAGCAAATAAAGAAAAAGCAGCCACCGTTCTCCGGTGCATGGCACCTGCAAAGTCATCATAGTAAAAATTGCCTCGAAAAAACTCCCCTAATAGTGACTCGCCATCCACGTTAAAAACTGTAAGGGCTACCTAAACTTGTGTAAGATCAAAACACCAAAACATAAGTGTAGGCAGGGGAGGTTAGGCCAAAGCCCCATTGTGCTGTAGTGCCAAAGGAAGAAGAGAAGAAGAAGAAGAGAAGACAAATTAAAAAGGATCACGGAGGGTCCATCCCCTTGTCTTACTTCTGTAGTTATCTGGAAATTTCGTGAGGTTGGCCCTCTATTCTTACATAGCTGTTTGCATTTTGTATTGTCATTCGCATTACTCTTAACAACTTCGTTGGAATTCCCATAACCATAGTTGTTTAAACAGAATTAATTAAATGAATGTAAAGAATTATTTTGCGGTATGATGTTTTTTAAACAATTCCTGGTATGACGAAATATTTCACGGTTAACAGGTTAACTGCAGAGCTAGAGCGTTAACTATAAATCTGGAGATCCCGGGTTCGATCACGGGAGCGAGTGTCGGTCGCATTTGTACCAGAAGACACATGTGTAATTAATTAACGCCAATTTAAATAACTCCTAGGTTTTTGGGCCTATGAGATGCAAAATGTAGGCAAAATACAATAGGCCACTTGGCCGCAGTAGGTAGTGAGAGTAGTTAATATCCCGACATCTACATTGGACCCAACTTAAAAAAAAGGGTTACTTCCGAAATTGGAAGACAAATAGACAAATTTTGAGAAACGTAAGATCTAGAAAGTGCGTGCGAAATCTTGTTGGTCAGAAAAGACACAATCTAATTTTTCTACCACTATTTACAAAATTTGCAAGATTAAGTTTTGCTTATTGCTATTGCAATTAACTTTTTTCATTTCTTTAATAATTTGTTTGTAAATACGTGATTAATGTTACCTCTTTGACATTTCGTGCGCAAATACGTGATTGCTGGGGATTGTTTACAAAAATTAAGTGTTGTCAAGTAGGAAGTGAGCTGATGATCATCAAACGCCTGAACAGATCTTCATAAATAAAGGCTAAGAACCTTCTCGATCATGTCAGCTTTTAAACACAAATTTGGATATACGGTACTAGACAAACATTTGTGTCAAATTGGTTGCAGATTAATTTCGTCAAGTAGGAAATTAGCTGATGGTCATCAAACGCAAAAACAAAACTTCATAAATTATAGCTAAGAACCCCTTCGATCACGTCGGCTTAAAAAAAACGGCAAAAAAATCGGTCCATTCACTTAGAAGCTACGATTCCATAAACAGCCACATATACGGACAGACTGACATACAGACACGTTAAACTTATAACACCCATCTTTTTGTGTCGGGGATAAACAATTAATTTAATTTGTAAAAAGGCGAATTTCATTTGCAATTGCGTGAATTTAATTTGAAAAAAGATTATTTTAATTTGCAAAAGGGTGAATTTAATCTGAAAAAACCTGTATGTATGAAATTATTTTAACATGAAGTAATTCAGCAACTCAAATACAGGTTCTCACTTAACGGCAGAATTTCGTTCCTACGACTAGGTCGTTAGGCGAATTGGTCGATATACGAGGACCCTTAGTTAACCCTTAGTTTAGAGTTTAATTAATTTTGAATGACGCAATATGAAAATTGAATCTAATAGACCTTTTTACGGTTAGTTAAGCGCATGCGCGTCCCCCAGGCTAGGAGGAAATTTGAAATTTTTGGGCACATTTTGTTATCTTCACTGGTTATACGTTAAGAAGTGCCCGAAAAACATGGCGGAAATTGACACATGCGCACAAAAAAATTTCAACTAAGAAAAGGTCTATTACAAGCTGATTGCCGATTCAATTATTAAGTGATTTTGACGTTTACGCATTATTTTACTTTTGAAAGTGATCGGGTTTAAAAAGAGCTTGCAAACAGAAAATTTGAGCAGAGAGCTGGTCGTAAGCCTGAACGGTCGTTAGCAGGTAGGTCGTAAGTGAAGATACCTGTATTTTGTGCCACTTTCTTAAAGGATTACTTTAGAAATTGGAAAACGATAAACTGGATGAAGTTCAGTTGATTTTAGATAATTTTTTTGATTTCCTACTATCCGATTAACATTACAGGAACCTGGGATTACGAGTATTTTGAAAGACAAGCAAATTTTTTTAATAAATTTTAACTTGATAAGCGAACTAAGTTTTGTAATACGAGTAAAATGTATGCGGATGTCTACTAACTGTTACGTCGGTTTCAATCGGTCGGTGTACTTTTGTTTTTTGTTTGTTTTCTTTCTAAACGTGGTTAATTAGTATTTTTGATAACAGTACTGTAACCATGGCTCCTTAAAGGAAAACTGTTGAGAAAGAAAGTGATACGAAGAAGAAAATGATTACGGTGTAAGTTAAGAAGGAAATCATCGAGAATCAAGCACGAGGTATGCGAGTTGTCGACATCGCGAGATTTTATAATAAGTCTACATCGACTATTTGCACAATATTAAAGAAGAAAAAAGAACTGAGGGGACTAGATGTGGCAAAAGGAGTCACGCGACAATCAAAGCAACCCTATCAAACTCCGTGTTCTGGAAGAAGTAGAAAAGTTGCTTCTCGTGTGGATAAACCAGAAACAACTAGCAGAGGTGATAATATGACGGAAAACTATATGTGCGAGAAGGCAAAGATATTGTACGTCGATCTCATAAGTAAACTGCGAGATACGTCGATAAGATACGAAGAAGGCTTGAGCAGGGGCTGGTTTGACAACTTTAAGAAGAGAAGTGGTATCTATAGTGTTGTGCGACACGGAGAAGCTGCGAGTTCGGACGTTAAGGCAAATGAGGCGTTCGCAGCCGAATTTCCGAAACTCATGATATCCGAAGGTTACCTACCACAGCAAGTTTTTAACTGTGACAGGGCTTTTTTGGAAAAAGATGTCAAAGAGGACTTTCATTACTATAGAAGAGAATGGTCACAAGCCCATGAAAGACCTCCTTACCCTCTTGTTTTGTGCTAATGCAAGAGGGAATTTTAAAATTAAGCCCTTGCTTGTGTATCATTCCGAGAATACGAGCCTTCAAGGAATGCAAGGTCAGTTAAACGTTATGTGGAGTCCAACGGCAAAGCTTGGGTCACTCGTATCTTGTTCGTTGAGTGGATCAATGAGGTCTTCCGTCCTACAGTGAAAAAATACCTTATAGAAAATATTCTGCCACTCAAAGTTTTGATAATTATGTTTTGACAATGGACCCTGCTCATCCTCCAGGTCTCGAGAATCTCTTACTGGAGGAATTCCAATTCACTAGGATGGAGTTACTTGCTACCAATACCACTCCACTACTTCAGCCCATGGATCAGCAAGTCATTTCGAACTTCAAAAACCTTTACACCAAAGCATTATTCCAGAAATGTTTTGAGGTAACTGAAGGAACAAATCTTACCCACCGAGAATTCTGGAAAAATCATTTCCACATCGTGAACTGCCTCAAGATCATCGATAAAGCTTGGAATGGGGTCACTAAGAGAACGCTTAATTCTGCTTGGAAAAAACTGTGGCCTGACTGCATTCAAGGAGATAACTGTAAGAAACTAGGAGAAACGGTCAGTTCTCGATGAAATTGTTTCCTTGGGGAAAAACATGGAACTGGAAGAGAATGAGGACGAGATTCAAGAGCTGGTGGAGGAACATGGCCAGGAGCTGACCACCGACGAGCTAATGGATCTGCATGGCGAGCAACACCGAGTAACAGCGAGCAATTTTGTGGAGGAGATCTCGTGTGGGGAAAACGAGAAAATGGAGGAGGAATTACTCACTCCAAATGAGATTAAGGACATGTGTAAAATGTGCAAAACAGTCCAAAATGTTGTAGAAAAACATCACACAAATAAGGATGTGGCAGTGAGAGCAGACAACTTTTTTTACTATGACAATGTCACATTTTCGGGAAATTTTAAAGAGAAGGCAGAAGCAAATGACTCATAGTTTCGTCGTTAGAGATACACAAAAGGAAAAAGATTCCAGTATTCCAAACACAAATTATTTGTGTGTATTATTTTATGTACCTATATGTATTCTTTTTATTTTGTATTAAACATTTTATTTGAATACATTTTTTTGTTGTGGAACGAATCATTGGGGTTGTTTCCATTATTTAACATTAGAGTTATTCGGTTTGATATACGAGTGCTTCGGATTACACGTACGATTACGGAACGAATTTGGCTCGGTAACCAAGATTCCACTGTATTTGATGTTTTTTTAAATATAGTTTGTAAAAAGTAAAAGTACTTGCAAAAGGGTGTCTTTCATTTGCAAAAGTATTAATATAATTTGAAAACAGGTGAATTTAATTTCAAAAACCTGTACTACAACAATTTGCAAAATATTAAGTTGACTCAATATTGACCCACACAGAAGCAATTGAAAGTTTTAAGATTAATGGAATTAGTTAGAGCCTAGTTATAGTCTCGAAGGTCTCATTGATGATTACATAAATTAGTTCACCATGTTTACTAGTAATTTGAGTTTAATATCTACGGAATTAATTGAATAAGCTAGGATTAAAACGCTGGATAACCTATATAAGCAAGTTGTAATTTCAAGCTTTGTTGAATTAGTCTGGTTGGAGATTTAACGGTCTAGCTCATAGTGTTTACTAGATAAATTACTTATCTATATGCATGCGAAATTTTACTAATATATCGAATGCACTAATTCTGTAATCTCGTAAATACCAATTATGGTTCCCAGTTGATGTACTTAACTGAAAAGTTGGGATTTAAAGCTTAATAAAATTAGTTGTAGTGTATATAAAGTAAAATCTAGTTTTCAAAATTTACTAGATAAATAAGTTATTTGTCTGACAATTTACATTTATTAAAATAACCTAGTCTACTAGTTGTTAATCACTCAGATTCAGCAATTCAAGTTTGAAGATTAATGAAATTAGTTAGAGTCTAGTTATAGTCTTCTAGGTCTTATTGGTGATTACATAAATTAGTTCACCATATTCACTAGTAATTTAAGTTTAGTATCTAGGTAACTAGTTAGATCAAAAAGAAACTAAATTTTTAGATAAAAACACAACCAAATAAATCGATGGAAGGAACTTTGTCGAACTGTTGAGTAACAGGGGAGATTGCAGACCAGAGCCAACTCGCAACATCGACCCCGTGGAGTCCACAAATGCTTCAACAAAACACTAAAATCCAACAAGGCGCCGGGAACAGACTCTGTGCCCGCAGAACATACTAGGTCCCATAATACGGGAAATATGGGTGACTAAAAATATTCCGGAAGGTCTAATAGAGGGAAAAATTATCAAACTTCCCAAGAAGGTCGATCTAACAATCTGTGATAACTAGAGGGGCATAACAATTTTAAACATGTTAAACAAAATTCTAGCAGGCATTACTCAAACTAGAATGTCAAGGAAAATAGACCTAAGGCCCAACCAAGCTGGTTTTTGAACAGCAAAGTTGTGCATTGACCCCATCAATACGATCAGAATGCTTAGGTAAAGAATACGGGATTTTTTTGAAACTTAGTGTTGCAGACTTTAACTGGTGTAACTGTTGTTAATCGCATTTGGCACTCTTTAACTAAGAGCTGGAAGCAAAAAAATAAGCTTCTACGTTGTCTACGTTGGTACAATAAATATTCGTGTTTTTTTGAAAATAATTGTTGGCTTTTTCAAGATGACAGATAGTAGTTGCGAACGCAACTAACTCGACGTTGCCAAGTTTATTTTTGTTTATATGCCCATTTATATGAAAAACAATAATTTTGGCAACAAATACACAACATATATACATATAATCCTAAGCGTCGTATTGAAGTTGCATTCATTTTGCAACGAACAGCTAAAATGTCTCGAGTTAATTATTTAAGTGTCGAAACTGAAACCAAAAGACGAAATCGAAAGAATTTGGTTGAGTGGAGATTGGTCCTGGCCGAGGGGTCGTATAAATGCTCCAAGTGCAAAAACGGCCTCTTGAAATTGTGTCGGGATACTTCAAGGTTGGTTGCTTTTTTGGTACCTACTTATTAACGCCAACATCATAGAAATTGCATATACATTGTAGTGGAAAGACATATTTTTTTTTTCTTATTTCGGAGAAATAGGGTATATGGGTTTTTGTAATAAAAACATTTTGCTTTCAACCAAATAACTGACGTGTATGACTGGTCCCATAACTGAGAATGTAGATACAATTGGGTCAGCGTTGCCAAATTTAATTTTGACGATACATAAATTATTTAAATTTTTCTGCGTCACATGTTTGTGTAAAGTATATATTAGTACAAAATTGGCTTCCAGAAATTATTTGTCTATTATGAATATTCAGAATAATTTAAGAGATCCCGACTAAACAATTAAAAAATTATTTGAATGGAAATTGATACCAGCCGCGTTGGTTAAACCAACGGTCCTTGCCACATTGTCTTATATTGGATCGAGAGTTCGCGCTACAGATAAATCAAGACAACATAAGCAGCGCGAACTCTCGATTCAATATAGGACAATGTGGTAAGGAACGTTGGTTTAATCCCGGTTAGATTAGGGTACCCGCCTTGAAGCGGGCATATAAACCAAGACAACATAAAAACATAAAACACAACATAACACCTCTCGGCACCCTCAAAGAAGCAGAAGAGATTGGATTGAAAAGATTCGACATTTTGAAAGATTCGACATCACTAAAACCAAGTCCATGCAGATAAATACAATGAAGTTGGTATTTACGATTAATGACTGCCCAGTTGAGAACGTGCAAATGTTTATCTATCTAGGCAGCTTGATAACTGAAGCCGGTGGTACAAAATGCGATATCCAGATGCGAATTAGGAAAACCTAGTAAGCATTCGGATAATTAAAACCGGTATGGGACTCCCGTCTGTACTCGAAAACTACTAAGATCCGTCTATTCCATTCAAATGTCAAATCTGTCCTTCTTTGTGGATGCGAAACCCGTAAAATGTCAAAATATCTTGAATACAAACTGCAGATGGCAGTCAAGACAAGATCTCCAACCAACAACTGTTGCGAGTAATACATCATCCGGGGTGGACCGTGCATACAATACGACAAGACAACCACAACATCGCCAAAATCATTCTAAATAGGAACCTCCAAGGGAAGAGCAATAGAGGGAGACCAGCGCAAACATGGAAAAGAACAGTTCTGGATGAGATTGCGAAGAAGACTCTTAGAACCGGACTCTGGAGTAACTCTTGTTACTCCTCCAAGGAGTATATATATATATATATATATATATATATATATATATATATATATATATATATATATATATATAGGATAAAGTGGGGCAAAGATCCGCACCGGGCAAAGGTCCGAACCCGGTTTTTAAATTTACCTCCAAATTTTATCGTGCTTTTAAACAGTTTACAATGTTGGTAGATATGGTAGCAGTTGACATTTGTATTGTCTAAGCCACAACGAGAGCGGTCTATCAACTATGAGGTAAAATTGTTTTTTACTATTATAGATGTAATATTTTCAGGAATGTTCACGTATGAAATCAGTAGACAAGTGCTTTTTTGCAACTTCTACAATGGTTCAATTACATGTTAATACCTTTAAATAGACGTACCACGAACATTTTCTGAGTGAATATAACCTTTAGATGTTTATATGTTTGCTAATTTTAAAAAGTGTTAATTAAGTATGGGGTAAAGATCCGCAGCGACTTCGGGGCAAACGTACGCATGCGGATCTTTGCCCCGCAACGGCTGTCACTCGTGTTTCAAACAAATTTGTTTAACTCTTTAGAACCTATAAACGGAAAACTGAAGCTAAACCCTTTACTCCTGAGCTCTTTTCTCAAGCTCAGGAGTTACTTCAAAGAGGAATATCAATGAGAAAAATCGCTTTAGAGGTCGGATTTAATGAAGCGACGGTCAGGAAAAGGTAAGTTATCTAATCTATCTTAGATAACTACTAGGATCTACTTATCTATCTGTTCAACTAACAAGTTGAACCTAACTTAACTATTAAGAAAACAGCCGTTAGCCTAACGTTAACAAAAAATTTATGCCAAAATATTTTGTTCATAGATTAAAGAAGGGGTGTGGTGCTTCAAAACTTGGCAGGTTTAGGAGCACATTCACAAAGGAACAAGAAGAAAAAATAATCGACCACTGCAAAACTCTAAATAAAATGTTTTATGGTTTGTCTTTCAAATCTCTTCGTTACCTGATGTTTCACTATGCTGAGGAAAATCGCATTCTTCATTCTTTCTCAAAGGAGAAGAAGGCAGCCGGAAAAGACTATGCAATGTCCTTTATGCGACGTCATGAGTTAAGCCTGCGAACTCCCCGTAAAACAAGCGTAGCGAGAACCATGGGCTTTAAAAGAGGCCAAATCGCACGCTTCTTTGAAAATTTGAAGGAAGCCTACGACCGCTACCAATTCGCGCCCGACGCTATTTTCAACATGGATGAGACAGGCGTGCAGACTGTGCCCTCTAAACTTCCTAAAATCGTGTCCGAGGTTGGACAAAAAGAAGTAGGAAAAAATGTGAGTGCGGAACAGGGCCAAACGGTCACAGTAGCCTGTTGCCTTAGCGCGATAGGGAGCTACGTACCGCCGTTCTTTGTATACAAGAGGATGCGCGCAAATCCCATGCTAATCAAAGATGGACCACAAGGTTGTCGCATGGCAGTTACCGAGATATATGGATACGCCTATATGGGTGAGGCTATATGGATACGCCTACATTTTATTGAATTCTCAAAGCCAACAAAAGAGAGGCCAGTTTTGTTGATTTTAGGCAACCACAGGTCTCATACAAACAACCAAGCAGTAGCTCACGCAAAATCTAATAATGTGGTGATGCTAAGCTTGGCGCCGCACTCCAGTCATAAAACACAACCTCTAGACCGAGTCTTTTTCAAACCCCTTAAAAGCAACTACGACCATGTCAGCGACAGTTGGCAATCGTCCCACCCAGGACAGACAATCACAATTTACCATGTCGCCGAGCTGTTCAAAACGGCTTATGAAAGAACGGTAACAATTGAAAAAGCCACTACTATCGTGCTACTGGCATCTATCCCTTAGATCCAGGAGTCTTCACTGATGACGACTTTCTTCCTAGCGAAGTCACAGATCAAACTCCAGATGAATATGAAGAGGGAGTTATGGTAGATTTTCTTGCTGACGCCGTGCCGATGGCCATTCCTCAACTGCCTGGTGACGACGATCGTTCAGCTGAACAACCAAGCGTCATGCCTAAGGAACCTTATATTGAGTGTGATGATGTGCCAGTTCCTACAGCATCTGGATCCACAGTGCCAGATCATGTGTCACCTGGTGACATCCTTACCTTACCTAAAGTTGCGATTCGACGTAAACGCTCTGGGAAAGGTTTAAAATCTACCTTACTGACGTCATCACCGAACAAAAAGTTACTGCTGGAAAAGAAGGAAAATACTGAAAGTGCGGCAAAGGAGAAGAAGAAAAGGGCGACTGCCAAGTTAGAAAGGAAGAATAAGGAAGCTGAAAAAGTGAAAGCAGCTGGAAAAGTGAAAGCAACGAAGAAAAAATTGAAATTTGATTCCTCGACGTCTGAGTCAGAATTTGAAGAAGAAATAGAGAAGAGTGAAGATGGGCCCGCAGATGACTTGATAAGCGTAGAAGATGATTTGATGAGAGTAGAATTGCCCTTCACGAAAAAAGAAGTTGGAGAATTCGTAGCATTCTACTATGAAAAACAAGTTTACGCTGGTAAAGTAACCAGCATTGAAGACGATGGTCCCATTATAAGTGCTACGATTCGTGCAGGCCGACTTTGGAGATGGCCTGACCAACCCGATATTTTAAAATATCAATGGGACGAAGTGATTGGACATCTGAACAAGCCGAACAAATTCAGCAAAACCCGCAAAATCTTCTCCATTTCAGAATTGGATCAAATCTGTTAGGTCCTACTTACCTAGGTAGATACCTACGCACCTTCTTTAAAAGTGTCCCAGTTTAATAGAAGTTTAATAGTAACTGTATTTTTATTTGTAATTTTCGTAGTTAAATAAACAAACCGTATTTTGACGTGAAATTTGCCTAGGGGGCAAAAATCCGCTGACGCGGACGTTTGCCCCACTTGTGCGGATCTTTACCCCGCACAATGGGGCAAACGTCCGCATTTGCGGGTTTCAGATTAGAGTCCTCTACTATTTTTACCTGATTGATTTAAGAACAAATAAAAATACGTTAGGTAGTCAAGATAACAAGTTTTCAGATGATAATTAAAGTTTTACTGTATCTATCAAAAAAGAAAAAAAAAAAAGAAAAACCAAAAACTGCGGATCTTTGCCCCACCTTACCCTATATACATACCCCATATATATTATATGTGTGTGTGTGTGAAATATTACTAAAATATCTAATGCACTACGGAAACTACGAAAAAATATTCACGGAGACAAAAAGCGAAAGAAGAGCTTCAAATTCAAACCAAAAGAATTATGTAATCTCGTAATAATAATATTAATTATGGTTTTTAACCCCCCCACAAAAAGATGGGGACGGTATCTGTCTGTCAGTCTGATATCTGTCCTCTCTCTTTTCGTATTGATGTTTTGATTGACAGTGCTCGCACTGGGTGTTGCAGACAAAAGCCTGGTGGACAGCGACATCATCAGCGACAGTTCCGGCGTCGGCACCGCCAACTCCGACACGACCATTGGTAGCATCTCCCTGCCGGGAACCACCGTTGTCTGCATAGAAACCTTCAACGCTCACGAGGAAGGTATTTGTGGTTGTTTATGGAATCATAGCTCCTAAACGAATGGACCTATTTTGATGCGGTTTTTTTTTGTTTGAAAACTGACGTGATAGAGGAGGTTCTTAGGTATAATATATGAAGATCTGTTCATGCGTTTGATAACCATCAGCTCAATTCCTACTTGACAAAACTTCTTTTTTTTGTAAACAATGTAAACGTTTTGTAAACGTGATTGGTTTACGAACAAAATTTCATTAGTAACATTAACATTATTACATAGATAATAATTTTTTATTATCATTATAACATAGAGTAACATTATTCACGTATTTACAAACAAATTATTAATGAAAAAAGTTCGAATTATAAAATAAAATAAAATATTTTAACTAACCCCCGACACAAAAAAAACCTCCAAAAAGTAAAATGCCTCTTGACCTTGTAACTTCGTTAAAAGTACCTATTAATAGTTTGTTGATGAGCGTCGTCGCGTCGGGGTACGACTGCTAAGTAAATCAAATAATAAAACCAGAATACAAAGAAATAAAAAGAAGATTAATAATAATAATGTATGGTTCATACAAAACCTAAGTAACAAAACAACAATATCCAATCGTTTAGTTTTCAACGGTCTTCACATAGCGGTCTCCCGACGCGGGGCATCATCAAAATAGGTACCTACTTTTAATAGGGCAACTTAAAAGGACAACAGAGAAATGTATTTTTTTTACTTTTGTAGAGTTTATTTTTGTGTCGGGGGTTATTTAAAATTTTTAAAATTTAAAATTATATTTTAAATTGTTGACGTACTTAACAAAACATTTAGGGTTTCGTTTAGATTTAGTTGTAGTGTATATAAAGTAATCTGGTGTTCAACATATTTCAATTTGAAAATGAGCCTATCTGAGTTCATGTTATAAGTTTGACGTGTCTGTCTGTCAGTCTGTCTGTATAAGTGGCTGTTTATGTAATCGTAGCTTCTAAACGAATGAAGCGATTGTGATGCGGTTTTCTTGTTTGAAAGCTGACGTGGTCGAGGAGGTTCTTAGCTATATTTTATGAAGTTCAAGCGTTTGATGACCATCAGCTCATTTCCTAGATCGCTCGGCTCCTGAGAATCTACCTCGACAACTATTTAGATTGGTCCACACATATCAACATACTCGCAATGAAATTAAGTAAAACGTTTAATGCGTTAAGAATTCTGAGTAGGTTTTTAGATACAAATTATCTTGAGGATGGTGTACTTTGCGAATACTTCAATCGCGCTTATGATTTGGAACCGTGTTCTGGGGTAATGAAACTCACAAATAATGTTTTTAGAGTCCAAAAGCAAGCTTTACGGATTCTCCTTCATCTACCCTTCAGGGAATCATGCAGAGAGCAGTTTAAAAAATCTTACCTTTTAACGACTACTGGCCTATATATTTATGTGAGCATATTTTTTAGTTAAAAATAAATCCTTGTTTTAGAAATACGCAAAACCTAGTCACCGGGAGACAAGATTCAATCAAACATATTATGAGCTGCCTAGACATAATATAACAATGACCGAGCGAAAATGACATACACGGCCACAACACAAGGTACGGAACAAATTTGATCGTACATAGATTAAACCTCACATTATGTAGCAAAGCCCCAACCAGAATAGGAAAATTCATATATAATTGTATCCCATCTAACTTAAAGCAAGAAAACACCAAAGCTTTTAGAAGAAAACTGATAGATAGATATTTTAACTGACAAGGCCTTTTACGGTGTTGAAAAATTTACCTCAAGCAAAATACGCCTGTGATCTGTATATTTTATTATTTGGCCTAATTAATTATACTCAATTGATCTGTAGAACTTTTATTATGTAGCTAGAATCTAGCCCACCCTACAGCAACTTGAAATTATTCAACCATTTACCAAGGGCCATCAGAAAAATGGACAACATAAGGAGTTTTAAGCGGACACTATTTGATCTCCTAATCTAAATTGAAGCTTATAATTTTTAATTTTATACTCGAGTGAACGATTTTTGTTCATAACATAACTTTCATTCATAAGCCTTGCTGCTTCCTGGATTGGTTTTTCTTTCTGTTTTGACATATTTCGTTTAGCTGTCTATGTAGACTGTCTTAAATAATGAAATAAATAGATTTTGATATACAAGACAAATAGTTATCTAAATGACAATTCAACGTTTATTCAAATACCTAGTCTACTAGTTTAGAAAAGTTTAGAAATCAAAATAAACCGATGGGTTAGTGCGACAATCAACTAGATAATTGGTAAATATTTTGTATTATATTCTGCATAGAATTAGTTATAGATGAAATAACAATTCTTTTTAGAACTACCTAGGTCATTTTGGAATAGTATATTAAAGGGCTTTCAGTTCAGTAAGTTACAGCACGCGTCCAAGTTTGGAAAACGACGAGCGTGGAGAGGAGTTTTCTAATGGACTGAATTGTGCTGAAAAACGCCTTACGAACGAGTTTTTTATAGAATTTTTCTATTTTGCGCCCTTTTATGCAATTTCTAAATACAAAGATCGTCGATACATATTGCGAAAATTGTATCGCACTCGGCTCGCCGAGTAACCGCACGCATATGAGTGCTGTTATGAGTCTATTGCAGACGCACAATAGAAAAACTATATAAAGATGTCAATGTCTAGTTCCTAATTGATGTAGTTAACTAAATAGTAGGGTGTAATATTGGTGAAACCATTGGTGTAATATTGGTGAAACCACTAATTATAGATACAATCATATGAAATTAATAGCAGATGGCTATTCAATTAATCTAATTAGAAAGAAATGATCGTAAAAACAATGTTATTTCTCTAGTACTTGTTAGTGATTTGAAAGTGTACTGGGTCTAGTAATAACATGTGAATGTATGTTGTATAATTCAATATTCTGCGTGGAATTAGCCAGGGAAGTAGTTTTCCAACTTGGGATTTGTTTTGTAGACTTAATAAGACTTAATATTATTGAGCTACGAACATGTTAAATATATAATAATTTTATATAAATAGTTGGATTTTAAAGCTTAGTAGTTTTAGTTGTAGGGTATATAAAGTAGTCTGGTTTTCATGATTTACTAGTTAAATAAGTTGTCTATATAACAGTTTAACATTTATTAAAATACCTAGTCTACTAGTTGAGTAATCAATCAAGAAAATACAATGAGTTAGTACAACAATCAACTAGATAATTAGTTAATATTTTGTAGTTGCATAGAATAATTTATAGACGAAATAACAAACTCTATTTTTTAGAAATAACTAGGTCATTTAGTGAACTAAATAAAGATGTGAATTTCATCTAGCATTCAAGTATATAATGGATTAGAGGAGATATTCAATAATTAGTGAATATATTACTCTCTTGCCTCATTTATAAACTATATACTATAAACTTTGAAGCTTAATATAATTAGTTATAGATTTGATGTAAAGTTCTAATTTTTAATAAAACCTAACTAATTTAGTAGACTAATTCTTTATAATTACTTTGAGTTTGTTTGTGTGAGATAAGAGTTTGTGTAAGATATTTAGTGATTAGGTAATAATGTTTTTATATTTTGCGTCTGTAATGGACTCATAACCTCACTCACATGCGTGCGGTTATGGCTCGCCGAGTGCGATACAATTTTCTCAATATGTATCTCAATATTTTTTTAATTTAGAAATGGCATAAGAGGGTGCAAAATAGAAAAAATAGTATAAACATTCATTCATAAGGCGTTTTTCACAAAATCTAAACATGGACGCGTGCTGCAAAACCGCGCTTATTGAATTCGTACTTTAATATACTATTGTGAATTCTTTACCTCCTGAATCTTGGCAGTGGAAGTTGGGATCAAGTCCTTTGGAGCACATCTTGGTGATCTTCTCGACTTGTCCGTTGGTCACGTAGTCCAAGAACCGGCGCAGATTGGCCCTGGTGTGCAGACTTTTCAGCTGCTTCTCGTCCAAGCTGAGCATCTTGTAGACCCGCCGCTTGTACTTCAGCTGAAACAGCGAGAGTTTTTCCTGAACTCGGGATATGAACTTCATCTTTGCAAGTCATAACAGCTAAGACTAGGATAAAGGGTGGAACTAGACTGAAACGTTGTTAGTTTGGAGCGAGGGTTTATATAAGGGTTAGTGTGACACAGGTAGAAGAAAAGTCCTAATAAGTATAAGCTTTTCTGGAGAAATTAGGGAAAAACCAACAAAAACAAAACGTTTTTCACAGAATTAGATTAAGATTTAAACCATTTCACACATTTATTTTCAGTGTTAGAAATAACTTCATTATGTAAATTTAAACTACAAATGGATTAGTTGTCCAGTCTTAGCTGCATAGAGAAGAATTGTGAATAAATATTGCGCTGACTGTAGTTGATAGCTTTATTTGTACGTAATATAAAGTTCTAAACCAATTATTAAAAGTGTTTATATTTACATTGAGATTTTAGTTTGCTAATTAATCTTAACGTCCTTGTCCACAAACTATCAAACTAAAATCCTTTCAGCACGTTTTTACGCAGTCTGACATCACCTGAACGTTCATTATGTAATTGATTCGAATGGCCTTAAGCCTGTGTTTACAAGAAATTTAATCACCGAGAGTTGTTTTATTGTCGTAAAAAAATAATCAAAATTTGCGATTGAATACGAAAAAGCTGAGCAATAAAATGGGATTAGATTTGATCGAAGAAACGGAGTTGTTGGAATAATTAGGTGGTTTTGTAGTGTGGGTTGAGTTGAGCAAGATTTAATTCCGGGAACTTTGCGATTTGCAATTTAATCCGTTAAGTAGTGTTTGTTTTTTCCTTGGAGTGAGACCAACGCGGCAAGCTTCGATTTTCAATTAGTCAGCATCTAGTTTTATTGTTTTAATGCTAAATAAACTAAATGCCATGCACTGGATTACCAACTTGCAGAGTAAACAAAACAAACTCGACTTAGTTATAGAAACTTGTCCAAATTTCAAACTTAATAAAACTTAATAATTATTGCGTAATACAAAAAGAATAACGAGCCCTCACAAAATGTAGTTTTTGTCGAGATTTAGTTTACATCAGATCGATAAAAAAATTAGGTAATTTATTACAAGTTTTACAATGTTCCCTCCAAGCAGGGGGTGGCTGTATGTGTGTTTTTACATTTCCCCACATTTTCCGCGAAAACTCCTTTCCTCTTGCACGCCGAACCGGGAAAATATCATTTTCCGGCGTAGGACAGAATGGGCTTTTGATCAGTGTCAGTCTGCCGCGCACAAGTCCCACAAAGCGTTCTCCAGGTACGAAAAACTACCAGGTAAAATCCGCATTTTGCGCGCTTTGAGGAGCAACTTTGGTCCGCGGCTCGATTTTTCGATCTTGCATCCTCTGGCCGCGTCCCTGGCACATCTTTCTACATTTGGCGGACAAGTAAGCTACTACCGGTTCGTCCGATGCACCGGAAAGAAAATTTCGTTTCTATGTTTGCATTTGTGAATGCGGTTCGTTTATTAGAAGGGTTCCAGGAACCCTGAAAATGGTGAAAGAATCCGGTGACTGCGACGTCGTGTTCCCGCTCCATATCAATTTCATCGTGAAAAATCTGAACAATGCGATTTTTTTCAACACGATTTGCGGGGATTCTAACTTCTCCCAAGCCGCCAGTCAAATCACCACTGAACTAGCGCCATTCGATTCGAAATGGTGTTTTTTAGTTTGTGTTGAGTTTAATCCCGATTGTGTTTAAGATGGCGTCGCGACGCCATAAAAACTTTTTTGGACGTCCAGAAAAAAAAAATCCTCGTTACACAGAATCTCAAAATTAAACTCTGCAATGACGATTTCACGCGATTCCCCTAGAGAATTGAACGTTCTATAGTTTAGTTCAAGCGGCATGGCTCTGCTTCTTTTGCAGCCGTAGCGACGCCCGCCAAAAATCGCCGTATTGCAAGAAACTAATGACTAAAGTAAACGTCCATATTTATGCAGCCCCCTGGTGAATGTTCTGGATTGTGGAAAGGTCTTTGGGCTTTTCGTTCCATAGTTGGACGTCGCAGAATTGCGTCGTGGCACCCAGTTATAACTGTTAATCTGTCCAGACAAAAACTTGGTTGTCGATTTAGAGCACCAGGATGTCGCGTTTTTGACATTCCAAGTTAACCGGCACGTGTGCCTCGTACTTGATACTAATATAATTACTGGATACTAAGAATAACTTAATACTAATATCAACATTTAATATGCAATTAAGATAAAACTTAAAATGTCTCGAAAGATCTTTGGTTTATAACAAGGCAGTTTAAGGCTTTTGAAAATTATCTTCCAACTGATAATTAAGTATGTAATTCAAAATCTAAAATTAATAGGTTGGAGAAAAAGAAATCCATTATTTTTTCGGAAGATGACTGTAGGTACTGATCGATACCTCGTAAAATATTGATCAAACAAATTTAGATTTATTGTCATTATGCTTTATGGATAGGTGACATTTCGAACTAAAAGAATTCTTTTGCTGTTTAATTGTTTGGTCCATTCAGTTGTGAGTTACAGGGGGTTCTAAATGGAAGTCAACAAAGAGAAAATTTTGTACATTTTGTGGATTTTCTTTGACAAAGGAGGAAATGCAAGCCAGGCGGCTGAAACTGCGAATGGTTAGGTTAGGCGAATGGTTTTTTATGGTCTTGATACTGTAACAACCAATTATGTGAAATTTAGTTTCGTCAATTCCGTTCAGGCATTTGAAATGTTAAAGATGCACCTCGTACAGGTAGGCCCGTCGTCGAAAATGTCGATAAAATCACAAAGATGAACCGAACATGCATGTTAGTAGTTGTAGTATCGCCCAGTAGCTAAAGATCGACCATAAAACAGTTTTAAACCATTTGCACAAAGCTGGGTTCAAAAGGAAGCTTGATGTTTTTGTGCCACAGCAATTAACGCAAAATAAACATGATGGATCGAATTTCCATCTGCGGAGTATTGGCAAAACCATTTTCCAAACGGCTTTCTTAAAAACCATTTCTTAAACGGATGGTGATTTGGGATGACAAGTGGGTCACATACGAAAACATTGTGCGAAAAAAATCGTGGTCAAAGCGCGGTGAAGCAGTTCAAATGATATGTGCACACTTGTTCAACTTTTGGTCGTCAAGAGGCATGCGTTGAAAGTTTAGATGCATACGCTGTTGAACAAGAGGCTTGCAATGACGCACGCGACGCATGCCTCAGCAGTTGGAAGTAACTCGTAGCACACCGTCTCCCACCATCGCTTTCAATTTTCAGGAATGAACTAAAAGTTGAACAAGTGTGGACATACAATAAGGCATGCCTCTTACCACGCGTCAAACTGCTTGCGCTAGCGCAAGTTTAAATGAAAGATGAAGCGCAAGTCGAAAGGGAAGAGGAAAGCGCACAAGTGTGGACATACCTAAATGATAGGCAAACCAGGATTAACGGCCACGAAGGTTATGCTGTGCATTTGGTGGGACTGGAAAGCAATCATTTATTATGGCTTGTTGCTAAATGGCCAAACACTAAATTCGGGTCTCTAATGTTAACTGAACCGTTTGAAGCTAGCGATTGGCCAGAAACGGCCTGAATTGGCCAACAGGAGAGGTGTTGTGGACACCAGGAAAACTCTAGGCCACACAGGTCTATAGTGACTCGGCAGAAAGTGCCGGAACGGGATTGGAAAATTTTGATGCATCCACTGTGCTTCCGGACCTTGCACCAAGAGATTACAAATTCAAATCAATTTATTAACTAGAAAGATGTATATATATATATATATATATATATATATATATATATATATATATAATATACAGATACATATTAGTAAGTCAATACAATGATTGAAATAGTTTCACATATTCTTCAATGGTATATAAACATTTTGAAACAAGGATATCTCTCATTTTTATTCTGACCTTTCTGATCGAGACCGGGTAAGACTTGTAGGTAGCTTGTTATGTAAGTAGTTTCCAGCAACGGTTGACAGTCAATCTTGAATAGGGGGTGGATAGTTTTAAGCACCATCTAGTATTATAATTATGATTATCCTTATGTTTAGGAATTAATTTCTTGTTTGCATGTATATAACAATTGGTTTCAAGAATGAAGAGACTTAATACAGTTCAAATTTTTAAGTTTGTAAAGTGAGGTCTGCACGATATATATATATATATATATATAAATATATATATATATATATATATATATATATATATATATATATATATATATATATATATATATATATATATATATGGTAGACCAAGAAGGGCTCGAAGTATCCGCTTCTGTACTTTCAAAACTTTCGGCCACTCTGGTGAAGTTCCCCAAGCTATATTATACCATACGAGAGAATTGAGTGAATTTCAATAAAGTAAAAGTGTAATAATTCTGGTGCATTAAAAAATCACTTCAGTACGCTTTCTTACTAAGCGTCTTACACACGCTGTCGATGGTCATGTGCCAAGCTAAGTTTTCTTCTAAACATATGCTAATAAATTTTGTGAAATTTACACGTTTTATCGCAAATTGATAAGTTATAGAAATGTCCTTGGCTTATTTACTACGTTGAGTTTTAAATAAAAAGAGTTCAGTTTCGTCGATGATGAAAAATAATTTCTTCGCTGAAAACCATATGGATAAGTCCCGAACTAGGAGATTTGCATTTTACTGAATATTTAATAAGGTTGAATTAGAAATGAGGAACCTGGCATCGTTTGCATATAAGGTATTCCTTGGTTAAACGGAACTAGATCAGCTAAATATAAGATGAACAAAGTTGGGGCAAGAACACTCCTTTGAGGTATTAAAAGCCGTTTCTGATGACACACTTTTCTGTGAATGGGACTGTATCAATACATATTGTGTACGGTTTTTTTATGAATGAGTGGATCCAGTTTCTCGCTATTCCCCTTATTCCATAAGAAAATAATTCATTAACGGTGCGTGCTCTACACAGTCAAATGCTTTGATTAAATCACAGAAGATACCAACAGGGACCAACTGCCCTTATACACTTCTGACAGAATTTTATTATATAGGCCTACAAATCGCTGAAGTTATGGACTTGCCTCTTTGAAAACCATGCTGTTCCATCGGAATTAAATTATGTTTGGAAATAAAAGGTGTAAGTCTGTACAGAAAACAGTATTCCAAGATTTTCTGGTACATATAACAAAGCAGCCTACAGTTATTCAGAGAATGTTTATTTCCTTTCTTGAATATAGGTAGTATAGTGGCTACTTTAAGAATATCGGGAAACTTCGATGATTTAAATGAACAATTGACTAGACTTTGCAGTGGCTTGAGCAGATACAGAACGTTGTCTTTCAGTCAACAGCAGAGAATACCATCGGGACCGTGCAAATTTTTGTTTTTCAATTTATCAGTTAGTATATTTAAAAGTTCCGTTTCACTTATGTCGTCGACATACATAGTTTTTTCTATGAAGGGAATATGGTAATCCGTTATTTCTGAAGGTGTGATGTTCTTAATTATTTCCCCCGGCGCCTTTATAAAAAAGTCATTAAAAAGCTTCTTCGATATCTATAATAAAACATTCCTGCTCGGACGATTTGTTTGTTTGCTGATTAATAAGTTTCCATAGATATTTCTGCTTCTGCTTATTATCAGAATTAGAAAGAAGGATTTGAAAATATTTTCTTTTGCATTCACTTATTAATTTGATATGAGCTTTTTTCGAATTTTTCGAATTTTATTTCGTAAGTAGTAGGCGCGTAGTTACGGAAATTCTATTTGTAAGACAAACAGGTCTCTTAAATTTCTACTAGAGATTCTGGTTTCCATTGTGATCCAGGTCTTGTTGTGCACGTTGATCTGTGCTAATGTAGTAATAGTGTCGCAGCGTGTTTATCAGTGCAACGGTTTTCCCATTGCAGTCATCTGTGTTAAGAACGTCGGACCAGAAATCATGTTTTAGCTACTCTTCAAAATTTAGTTTATTTTGAATAGCATGTTTACTCATAAGCCAATATTACCATGTTTTTTTTGGATTGCAAAGCTTCTTTATTGATTAGAAATTTTCATCAAGAAAAGGTTATGAAAATCGATTACTAGAGTTTTTCGCCAATAGGGACCAATACTTCTATGAAAGAGGCATTATGAAGCTACATTTAAAATGGCAACTAATTATATAAACAAAACAGTGCATATTGGTAATCCGAAACATGCTCAGCTTCAAGTTCACTGAAAGTCTCAGCTTCAAGTTCACGTAAAAATAATTGATATATTTTTCCTCAACCTTATAACTATGTTATTTTTTTAACATTTTCAAGATATTTTCAAATGTCTGTGGATTTTAATGAAAGGGTGTATGTCTTCTGAAAACAAATAAAATTATCTTTAATTTGATATAAACTACAATATATTGTAGCAAATTAAGTCGATAATTAAAGTCGATCTGAAGTTAAAAAATTAAAATTTGGTTATTAATTTGGAACATTTTTGGGTTATCCTTCATTTTATATTATCTACATAATATTAATACTAATATTTTCTGCATGTTTCTAAGTTTTGATAATCATTTGCAATAAAGTAGCAAAAAAAATATTCAAGAATTTTGTGTTTTTAGTTATGGGTGTCCAAATGTCAAATGATTTCGACAAGATTTTGTTATTTAGGAAAATGCTGGATATCGTAAGACGAACCTTATACCTCGAATAGGGTTTGGCTCATTAGGAAATAGTTAAAATTTTTTGACAATAGATAAATTTGTTTTGAATTTAGTTTAACCTAGATGATTGACAATTAGGTATGCAAATTACAATCCAAGATTGTACAATTTTTTTGGAACAATTCTGGGTTTCTAAGACAAAACTTAAGGTATTTTAAGAAGTCTTTAGTCTGTAACAAATGTATTCATATCTTCCGAAAGCAGATAAAATGATCTATAATTTGATGCATATTACAGCTTATTAGATAGAATAGTCATGTAACGTAACTTAAAAATTAGATTAATTATTAGACCAGATTAAACATGTAACTTAAAAACAAAAATTGTGTAATATTTTGAAAAAAATATTCCAAGGTTTCCAAGACGAAATTTAAGATATCTCAAATTTTTTTGGCTACAATAAAACATTTTTATTACTTTTATGCATTAAAAGTATACTATCTTGGCGTACGTTTTTTAGTACTAGAAATATCACTTTTGGTTGTATTACCACATAGCTTGGATAACACGCAAATATTCAATATCGCTAGGTTACATTAAAAAAACATTTAAATAAATAAAATAAACACAACCAAGACCATATTAAAAAAGTGACGTGAAAGTGACCGATTTTTTTTTCATTACAAAATAAAAATTAAAGAACACGTTTTTAAATGAATGTAAATTCTATGGTGATGCCGGAGACTGACGAGAGTTCCATGTGACGAATCCACATCACCGGAGACAATTGAAAAAGCAAATTCTTCATTTTTGATTCTATTTTTTTATGGCACCGGGATCCCAAACTTGTAAGATACATCCCCTCGCATGAGTAATAAAAAATATTGTTTGCAACACGGGTGGTATTGTCAATTGCCCTCTCGACCGAATGTGCGCACTCACTTCGTTCGTGCGCCCCATTTCGCTCTCGTGTCCAATTGACAACCTACCGCCCTAGTTACAAAATATAGTAATAGGATTTCATGAAAATAGATAAAAATGCCATCAATTTTGCATACCCAACATAATATTAGTTTGACAATTGAGTGCGTAATTTTAAATCCAAGATTGTGTAAATAATTTGGAACAATTTTGGTTTTCCAAGACAAAATTTAAGATGTTTCAAAAAGTCCTTCGATTTTAACAAAATGGTTTATATTTTCTGAAAACAAGTAAAATTTTGTAAATGTGACATTATCTACGTAATATTGAACCTTGAAAATTAGGAGTGTAACTTAAATATAAAAAATGTTTCGGTACCTTTTTGGTTTTAATTGACAAATCTTAAGATATATACAAGAAATGCATAAGAAAATGGTTTATGTCTTCCAAGAACAGATAAAATTATCTTTAATTCGACATACATTACTTACTAATAAAGCTTAAAAATAAGTATGTAAATTAAAAACCAAAATTGTGTTCATATTTTGGAACAGTTTAGGGTTTCTAAGAAAAAATTCAAGATATCTCAGAAAGTTTTTTGACTATAATAAAACAATTCAAATTTTTTAAAAATAAATGTAAATGCCCTCAGTTTACTGTAATATATACAGGGTGTTAGGTAAACATGCGGCAAAAATTCAAAGGATTATTTCTTGGCCTATTCTAAGAATATTTTGTCCTATGATGATTTCTTAAAAACTCCTTTGTTTCGAAGATACAGGGTAAATAAACTTTGCGACAACCATATTCGATATTTGTTTAACCCTTTCGCTGCTGTGGACTACAATAGCAGTTCAATTGATTTGACGCCCATGTGCTATGGACTGTTATAGTAATCCAATTGATATGGCGGCCAGATGCTATGGACTACTATAGTAGTCTATCGACTTCCTGAATTCATTGGCTTTTTTAAACATTACAAAGAGATTAACAAATATATACATTCTCATAGGAGCGTTGCGTTACCCTGGGTGAAAGATTCGAGACACACCCCTGCACCTAGGGTCTTTCAAAAAAAATATTTTATATATATATATATATATATATATATATATATATATATATATATATATATATACATATAGTGAAGACTAGTAGTGAAGATTAGTAGTGGCAATTATGAGAACCCCGTAGTAAAAGGCACACAGGAATCACAATTTTCAAAAAAAGAATTGAGGCATTTTGTTGATTTTGATCTCAATCCGATTCTGATATTGTGCAGTCGAGAAGACCAAATAAACGACCTAGAATATTACCTTCATCCTCAGAGTCCGATTCAGATCTAGATTCTGAATATTTTCATTGGCAGGATGATGATTTAGAGCCTCACATCCATCAATTTCAGATTACTAATTCAGGTTGTAAGGCTCCAGTAACGGAAAGTTCTACAATTTTAGATTACTTTTTGTTTTTTTTTTCACGGAGGATATCATAAAATTGATAATAATAGAAATGGAGAATTACTATAATTACCAAAAGATGTTTCTAGACCTAAATCAAGACTGCATTCGTGGGAACCGCCAACAATTGATGAGATGTTTTGCTTTTTGGGTTCTACAATGCTGATGAGTAGAATGATGAAGCGGCGCTTATCTGAATACTGGTCCACTGACCCACTAATCAAGATGGACATGTTTCATATCATTATGCCTCGCGATAGATATATTATTCTTTTACGCATCCTTCATTTCAGCGGCAATAGATTGCCAAATAACAATGATCGACGAATGAAAATGAAACCCATACTAGATAAACTCTTAGAAAACTTCAAAAAAGCGTACGTTACTTCTCAAAATCTTTGCATCGATGAAAGTCTCTTGTTATTTCAAGGGAGACTATCATTCAAGCAATATATTCCATCTAAAAGAAGTCGATTTGGAATTTAAAGTTTTGTTCTGTGTGATTCTGAAAACGGCTTCGTTTTAGATATTCTTCTCTATAATGGCAAATCAACACACACCCACCAAAATCATAAAGACGTCAGAATATCTGGAAACATGACCCTTATGAAACCGTATCTGAGAAAATGCCACACACTTTTCCTTGATAACTGGTATAGTAGTACTTTATTGTTTAGATTATTACATGAAAATCAAACAAATGCGTGTGGAACTGTGAAAATAAAACGAAAGAACATGCCTCAACTTACCAAAAAAATGAAAAGGGGAGAGCGTTCTTTTAAAACTTCGAAATCACTACGCGTAATGAAATGGCAAGATAGAAGAGAGGCGTGGATGATTTCCACGATACACACTTCCGAATATGGTGAGACATAAAAAATCAATGATTACTCTTAGAAAACTTCAAAAAAGCATATGTTCCTTTTCAAAATCTTTGCATCGATGAAAGTCTCTTGTTATTCAAAGGAAGACTTTCATCAGTCAAAGACAAAGGAGGATTTTTACATCCTCCATCAAATCAGTCCGTAAAAGTACGAAGTGGTATAAAAAGTTTTTCCATTTACTGGATGTCTCTATTTACAATTCCCATTGTCTGCATAAGATGGTCACAGGAAAGAATTTATCGTTTGTCGAATATCAATTAGAATTGATACGAGAATTATTACAAAAGTATCATCACGAAAGACCAAAATCAGGTGGAGGCAGAAGATCTGAAGACTAATTTACGACTAACAGAACGACATTTTCCATCGAAATGCGTGGGAAAGTTAGAAAAAGGCCGACGAAATTGTGTTGTATGTGGCAAAAAAGGTACACGTAAACAGTCGCGTTACCAATGCAAAGAATGTAATGTTGGCTTATGCGTGGTTCCAAGTTTCGAGGGCTATCATTCAAAACTAAATTTCTAATTACGAACATTCAACTGAGTTAATATTTTTTTCTATTTCATGGCTATTTGCTTCAAGAACAGATTCTATATTTGTTTTGTATTGTTAAATAATGTTATAATTAATAAAACTTCTATTTTCTGTCTAAACATTTTCACAAATGTCTAAACATTTCTTATTTTTATAGATTTTAGTATAAAAATTGAAATACCGAATCTTCGAGTTATAAAAGTATTCCGCACGAGCTATAAAGTAATGTTTAAAATATTGAGCAGACAATCACATCTGTTAGAAAAAGCAATTCGCAGTGAGAGGGTTAAAGCATTAATGCTATTTATAGTATGGCGTACGCCAATTAGTTTATCAAGTACAAAAAATTGTTGACGATAACTTGGAACGGCGGTTTTATCTACTAATAGTGATCATCACTGTATCGGTCACAGTTGTTTAAATTGAGTGGCGTTTGGCTGTTTGATGTGTCTTTAATAGTAGGTGAAGTCCTCTACCATGTATACGAACGCCGAGATGACTGACATGCATTTAATGTTTGAACTTGCTTATGGCAATTCATTACAAGCTAGACGATTGCACATTGCACGGTTTCCTAGGCGTAATATCCCCGACCGAAAAATCTTCGAAAACATTCATCGACGTCTTCGTGAAATATACACATTGAAATGAAATGTATAGCCTGGAAGATTAATGACAGTAAGAATGTACAACTGGAAAATACAACTGGAACAGAATGTGCTGGACATGATAGAAGAAGATCCAAGTACTTCTACGCGGCAAATTGCCAATACTTTGAACGTAAGTCATTGGACAATTTGGAAAATTCTTAAGGGCAATTTGTTGTATCCATACCACATTCAACATGTTCAGGCACTAGTACCTGCTAATTATCGTCCACGTATTGCGTTAAGTCAATGACTTTTGCAAACATTAGTTCTAATCCCTCAATTCCTGACATATATTCTTTTCGCCGATGATACCAGTTTATCAAGAACTGCAACAAGGAATTTTCATAAGAACCATGTGTGGGCATATGAAAATCCGCATGAGGTATGTGAAGATCGATTTCAGCATCAGTTCTCCTTAAATGTTTGGGTTGGAATTATAGGTGACTATTTAGTCGAGAAGTATCACAAGTTTTTGGAAGAAACACTGCCCGAGTTTTTGCAGGATGTACCATTGTCATACCAGTGTGGTTTTTGCACGATGGTGCACTACCACATTTCAGTTTGGTTGCTCGTGATTTTTTAACAGCAAGGCCATGCGTGTGGGCAACACGCATGGCCTGCTCGATCGCCCAGACTTAAACCTCCTAAATTATATCTGATGGGGCTATCTGAAGTCATTAGTTTACGCTACTACTCCAGTGGAGAATTTGGACGAATTGCGAAATGGGATAATTGCTAGGTATAACTCAATTAGAAACAACCCTGGTGAGTTTGAAAGAGATCGGCACTTAATGACCAGAAGATTTAATGCTGGTATCCAGGTTTTAGGAAGTCATTTCGAACATTTATTGTAAATTGGGCAACTTTACATATAGTTCTTGGTAATAAAATGCTGTTACTGTCGCAAATTTTGTTCACATTGTATCTTCGAAACACAATCAAAGGATTTTTCAGAAATCATAAGACCAAATATTCTTAGAATATGCCATGTTTGCCCAATTCTAATTTGCCGCATGTTTACCTAACACCCTATATAATATTAGCTTGGCAATTAAGTGTGCAACCTTAAATCTAATATTGTGTCAATATTTTTGTACATTTTTGGTTCATTAAAACAAAACTTAAAAGATCGCAAAAAGTCTAAGGAATATAAGATAACTGATTAAATCTTCTGAAAATGAAAATTATAATTATGAAATAAAATTATATTTAATCAAACTTGATGTCTTTAATCAAATTTTATATAACCGGCATAGCATTAGTTTGTAAATAAAGTGTGCAATTTAAAAACTGAAATTGTGTTAAAATTTTGGAATATTTTGGGTTAACTAAGATCGCGAAAAGTCTTTGAATTATAATAAAACTGTTATTGTATCAATAAGTTAATGCTCAAATTGATGACTTTAGCTTAAAATTAAATGAAAAATAAATTAAAAATCTGTTGCTTACTTCTAGATAGCCAACTGGTCCATTGAATGGATAATCTCCAAGTCGCCTTTCTTCGTCGAGGAATTTTCCAGCTCGTCCATTCTCTGGAGGACAGAAAAGTCCATAGTTGAAGCTTTCCTTGAGTTCCTGCAAAAACACACATCCATTTCAAACGGGGAAAATTCGAGCAAATTCGCAGAAAGTTTCAAAACGTTTAAGCCAAAACACAGAGAAAGAAATAAATATCAAGTTAGTAACTGTGTAGACTTGCAATTTGTTAGAATAGAAGGGCGTAGATTTTGATTTGTTCTTTGGTTTGGGTGAGAAGTTTAAAAAATGTTGCAAAAAGTTATTCAGAAAGAAATGGGTTAAAAAACATGCAAGAAAAAATGTTGGATCCAAGAAACTTGCTTCGTTTGATTTAGTCAGATCCAGACTTGTTTAGTCTTAACATAATGCTATACTTAATTAAATGAAATCTAGCTTGGTCTGGTCTAGACAGACAAGAGTCGTGTCCTAGGACTGTACAATATGTAATAGCTGAATGAAATTCAATTTGCAGCTTATTCCATTGCAGAAATGTTCCTGTGTGGGTTTTGTTGTCGCGGTTTGTCGGCGATAAAATTACGAGACAAAAAAGTTTCGCTTTTTTCCTTCCTCTCGTTTTGCACAAGTTTTGTCGAAGCCGATTGTAGTAAATAGTGATTTACGAACGGCCTTTTAATGGGCGCCTTGATAGATCATAAAATTCTAGACTCGGGTCACACGAGGACACACAGACGAGGTCACAAACAAATCGTTCACATTTCATTTGCAACAGACAAGATTAGACGCACAAGACTAGACTAGATTAAGCCAAAATAAAAATGCGTTTCTTCAATGGAGTTAAGTAGGTTGTGGTAGTAGGCAAACGATTGTCTATTGTTCGACGCTTTAGCCTTTGGGCTCGCCCACAGCCCACTCGAAAAATGAATTATTTAATCTAGTACAGCGAGACTACAAGCGCGAAAAAAGAAACCCAACCAAGCCGTTAAAGGATTTTCTCACTATTTCATTGCGAAATCTTCGCAAACGCTTACATAACCATCACAATCGTAACTTATGTAAGATCTACCAACTAGTATTAATCATCTAGATGCGTAAGTTACATAGGTTTATAGACTCGGAAGATCGAACTATATAGTGTCCCAAAATACACATTTTAATACCTAATACACAGTGTGTTTAAAAGACTTTGTGTAAATATACATTGTTTTGGGACACTCGGTATTTATACAAAATTGGAACAAATGGACAAAACAAACAAGACCAGACAAACCAGACTAAATAATGAGATATAATGCTAGTACAGACTGTAATTATATAGTCTAGTCCGTATAGCATAAACCAGTTCATTTAATATTATTTATAGTGCTTTTAGTCCAGTGATCCAGTTTTTGCTGATGTAATTGGCGATCGAGTCTTGTGAACTATATGTGCGCGGTTTAAGTGGAAAACTTAAATCTATGTCGATAGTTCATTGTTCTCGCTGATCCTGCAACGGGGTAACGACCTGCAGCAGCATCCCGCAGTGCTGCGGGCTGCAGGATAAAGCTCATATTGATTTTCCTCCTGATGTAACAAAATCCTGTAGGATCAATCGCGAAAATATACAGAAATTTGACATAAAACTCCCATAGGTTATTCTTGTCTACCTAGTTTTGTCTATCTAATTGTGACTATCTATTCTTGTCTGTCTAGTCGTGTCTGTCTGGTCTAGTCTATCTAATCTTGTCGGTCTAATCTTGCTATATAGTCTTATCTGTCTAGTCTTGTTAGTCCAGTCTTGTCTGTCTAGTATTTACTGTCTAATCTAGTGTGTCTAGTCTGGTCTGACTAGCCGGTCCGTCTAGCCTTGTCCGTCTAGTCTTGTCTGTCTAGTCTTATCTTGTCTAGTCTCTATAGTCTAAACTAGTCTGACAAGTTTTATCTGTGTAGTTTTGTTTATCAAATCTTCCGATATAAGTTTTAGGCAGTTTGGTTTTTCTGTTGGTCTGCAGAAACCTTGACATACACAGAATTTACAGCAGCAGGAAGTCGAATATGCAAATTTTGTTCGTTAAATTATATTTATATGGCGAAAAGAAGGAGAAACATTTAAATAACAAAAAAGGAACATTTAATTTATAACAAGCATAAATATTCAACTTAATATAAGTTAATAAAAGTTATCTAGTCTTGTTTAGTCTTTATAGACTTGTCTAGAAATGTTTAGTCTTACCTGGTCCTTCCGGATCTGTCTGGTCTTTTCTGAACATACCAAGATCCGTCTGGTATTATCTAATCTTGTCTATCCTTGTCTGGTTTTCTCAGGTTTGTCTGGTCTCGTCTGGTCTTGTCTGGTCATTTCTGGGCTTGTCTGGTCTTGCTTGGTCTTTTTGGTTTTGTCTGATCTTTTTGGGTCTTGTCGGGTTCTGTCTGGTCTTGTCTGATTTTGTCTGGTCTTGCCTGTTCTTGTTTGCTCTTTTCTGGTTTTGTCTGCTCTTGCCCGGTCTTGTCTGCTCTTGCCCGGTATTGTCTGGTCTCGTCTGGTCTTGTCTGCTCTTGTGTGGTCTTGTCTGGCCTTGTCTGGTCTTGATTGGTTTTCTCTGGTTATGTGTAATCTTGATTGATCTCATCTTTATTTGTCTGGTCTTCTCTGTTCTTGTTTTATCTTCTCCAGACTTGTTTGGACTTGTTTATTTTGTATGTTCTTCTTTGTTCTTGCCTGGTCTTGCTTGATCTTGTGAGGTCTTGTCGGTTCTTCTTTGATCTATTCTGGTCTTGTCTAGTCTTGTCAGGTTTTGTCTGGGTCCTGCCTGGTCTAGACTTGTCTGGTCTTGTCTGGTCTAGTCTGCTCTTGCCCGGTCTTGTCTGATCTTGACTATTCTTGTCTGGTCTTGTCTGGTCTTGTCAGGGCTTGTCTCATCTTGTTTGATATTGCTTGGTCTAGTTTAATCTAGTCTGGTCCTGTTTAGTCTTGTATATTCTGTTTTGGTCTTGTTTGTTCTTGATTGACAACGGTCAGGTAACGAATGGATGGCAGATGGCAGGAAAGGTGGGAAATGGAAACAGGGAAGGCTACATGGACCAAGCGCTTGATTCCTGACCTGCGTCCATGGGTCAACAGAGATCACGGCGAAACATCCTACCACGTAACCCAGATGATTAGCGGACACGGATGCTTTAGAGCCTACCTACACAGGTTCAAGGTCGCTGAGACAGAGGAGTGCTGCTACTGTGGTCAGCCAGACACCGCTGAACACACTTTCTTCTCCTGCGAGACGCCTGGCAACTTCAGAAATAGGAGAACTGACACCTGATAACTGCGTTAGGAAAATGCTAATAGACCAACCCCACTGGAAAGCAATCTCCAATTTCATCATTAGCATTATCACCCAGAGGCCGAAGAAGGCGCTGCCCAGGCAGCCACTTTCGATTTGAGCTAAATCTCAAGAGCAGAAGCAAAATCAACACTCTAGAAAAACTAGGGCGGTAACAACTGTCCGGGCTGCCCACCCTAAAGGAATGCGTAAGCGATACCGGAGCGCTGGACTCTATAGCCAAGTGGAAGCAGGGGTTTAGTGTGCGAGAGCCTCACACGTAGGCTGGTAGAGCTTCTCCCAAACCACAATAAAAACAAGGTATGGTATGGAGGCTTGGATTCTCAAATCAGAAAGCATCAAGAACACAGAGCCATTTGAAATGTGATGTTACAGGAGGGTGCTGCGAATACCATGGGTCGATAAGTTTTCGAACGAGGAAGTGCTAAGTCGAATGAATAAAACTAAAAAAGAAATTAGTAACACCATAAAAAGGCGAAAATTAGAATATCTAGCACAAGTTCTGAGAGGAGCCACGTACAACGTCCTTCAGCTGATTATTCAAGAAAAAATCATCTGGAAAACAACGATCGAGAGAAGAAGAATCTCTTGGTTACGTAACATGAGGGAGCGGTTCGGTTGCGCGTCCGCAGAACTCTTCAGAGATGGTCCGGATTATGATAATGGTTTCCAATCACCGATAGAGTCGGAATTTCAAGAAGAAGAAGTTATTGATTGATCTTGTCTGGTCTTGATTGGTCTTGTCTAGTTTTGCTTGGCCTGGTTTGGTCCAGTCTGGTCGTGCCTAGTTTTGTCTTGTCTTGTGTAGTTGCCCTTATCTTGGTTTGTCTAGTCTGTATGTTGTAGTCTAATCCGCACATTAATATTTTAAATTTAAGTTGTTTGTTATAAGATCAAAATGCAAAGAAAAAAGCTAGCAGGATAAAGTTTCATGCACTAAAACTTAGTATGGTGTTACCTACCCTGTACCAAGAAGCCACCTGTACCCCAAGAAGCGCAAACATAAATCAAAATTTGTTAATACAGAAAATTAATAAAACCGAAACGGAAATGAAAAAAAAAAATTTTAAATTAGTTTTAGGTGTTTAAATCGAGTGCTGTGAATGTTGCCAAAATTAGGAAACTTAACAATTGACTGACTAATTAATTAGTTTCGAGATTAGTCTATTTTGTAGACTTTGACTACACCAGTTTCTAGACTTAGTAGACTAGACCAGTTTATAGACTGTACCAATTACTAGACTTGGTAGACTAAAGTGATATCTTAGATAAAGCAAGGTTAACTCCTCACAGTTTTTTCGATTTAGATATTTGAGAGGCAACTAAGTAAGATCGCTGCGTCTTATTTAGTCGCTGGCTGTTATCTTTTTCATTCGATTGTTCTAAATTTTTAATGAATTAGGTGTTGTGGTCTTCTTCTTCCTGTGGTGCTATAGTCCTTGTGGACTTTGACCTCCTGCACCTGCCTACACTTGTGCTTGGTTTTTAGACACAAGTATAAGGAGCCCTTACAATTTTTAACGTGGGTGGCGAGCCACTATTTTAGGGGAGGTTCTTTCTTGGAAAATTATTCTGATGGCTTTGCCAGAGCCGAACGGTGGCATATTTTCAATACTCGTGCCTCCGGGATTTGAACCTCTGACTTATGCCACTTAGGCCACCACCGCCTCTTTGTTGAGTTGTGGTGTAGTCTAGTTTATAATTAGTCTATATAGTGTATTAGTAAGTTCTAAGTAAGTAAGTACTAGTAATAACTAAGTTTCGGTCTGTGTTTTGTGTGCTACTGATGTGTGCTATTAATGTGTGCTACTTGATTAAAAAGCAAACAATACTTTACAAACTATATTCTAATACTAAAGCGTGTAAACTAATTGTGCTAAGACTCGTTCTTAGCACAATTAGTTTATTAAACTATTTGTAGATAGGACTATGTGAATTTTATTTCAGTTCAGACTAAGGTCTACATTATATATAGCAGGTGATTCCACTCACTATTTACATGAGAGTGCGGAAAGGTTGATTTTACAACGCGACAGCTCCTTTGGGCTCGTTCCTCAAAGGAGCTGTCGCGTTGTAAAATCATTTCCGCACGAAATTTCTATAAAAATTTTTGCCCGATTTTTTTTAATTTAAGAAACAAATAGATATAGATTATTTACAATAATGTAAATTATTTAATTTTCTTTGGCACAATGCTGTAAAGTGCGGCTACAATGCGGTAAAGTGACTTTTTCTATTTTGCGTCTGTAATGGACTCATATGCGTGCGGTTATGGCTCGCTGATTTTTTTTATTTAGAAATGGCATAAAAGGGCGCAAAATACAAAATAGTATAAAAAAACTCGTTAAAAAGGCGTTTTTTTTTCAGGCGTCACTTGTCTATTAGAAAACTCTTCGCTACGCTCGTCGTTTTGCATGGACGCGTGCTGCAAAACCGCGCTTATTGAACTCGTTCTTTAATATACTATTACCGCATTGTAGCCGCACTTTGCAACATTGTGCAACGAAATAGTTATTTACATTAGAGTGCGGAAACGTTGATTTTACAATGCAACAGCTTGTTTGGGTTTTTTTTGCTGGAGCTTTTTGCCCATTTGCTGGAGCATTGTAAAATCTTTTCCGCACGAATTTTTTTTAAGATTTTTTGGCCAACAATTATTATTTAAGAAACAAATAGATTTAGATTATTTACAATAATGGAAATTATTTAATTTTTTAATGTTGGTACTCACAAACTTTTTTACGAATTCAAATTTATTAGGTTTTTTACACAATATGTCATTTTTCCACATGTCAGACGCACGGTAAAATTAAAAAATCACTCTTATTTTCTACATTATCGTGACAAATATAGTGTAAAGTAGCGTTTTCTAAATTATATTTTATTGTCTTCTACTTAATTTATTTTGTAAGTGTCCCCCTGAATGGTTAAAATTTACTGGTCACTTTACCGCATGGTGGCCGTACTTTGCAACATTGTGTGTAAAAATCTAGTTTCGCTGGACGTATACACGATGTCAAAGCTAGCTTTACAATTCAGGAGGGCAAAAAGGATATTTAAAATTATTTTTAATTCCATGCCGCAAAAGATTAAGTGATTTACTTAAGTGTTAGTCAGATTTGTTTGGACAAATTATTTGTGGAACACTAGTTATGTAAGTTATGAATTATTGTGAAGGTTTAGTCATAAATAGTTGGAATTTTTGAGATAAAAATTGCAACTTGTTTTCAATTAATCACATTATCTAAATTCAAGTTTATTCGATTGAGTTGTTAAAGTGTGTGTGTTTTTTTACCTAGTTTTAGTACGTAGTAAATATTTTCTGACCCAATGCAAACGAGTTTAAATTGCTACTAAAAAAAAACTAATTTAAAACTTTTTTTTCTGTTTGGCGTGTGCGAATATTCATTGTCAGGTGGTTTAAGCTAACACTGGATACAAAACAGAATACGTGTGGGACGTCGACTACACTAAATAAATAAACTACATATAAATAATTGCTTTTTTTGCTTCAACAAAATTATGATTTATTGTCTCTGAACGACCTTTATTATATTAATTAATAATAGAAAGTGAGTTTTTCCTCTACCTAGATATAATCTAAATAGATATTATTGTGTCGTCGTAAATATACAAACAAATAGACAAGACAAAACGGATGAGATTAGATGAAGAAGATATAATGGACAAAGGAACTAAAGGAACTAAATAGGAAAGAATAGATAGATAAGAGTAGATAGCCAATAACAGACAGGCAAGCTTAGACAGAAAAGACTAGACAGACAAGACTAAACGGACAAGACTAGACATACAAGACTAGACAGACAAGACTAGACCTCGGGCTCCCTAGTTGGGGGGGGTGGGGATACCTGAAACCCCGACCGAGCGCGTCCCCCGGGTGGCGGATAGGGGAAGTTCGCCGGCTCTGCATCCAGCAGGGTTGGAGGATAGGAGCCAAAAAAATAAGCTCCCGTGGACCAACAGGCTTGCACAGAGGAAAACAACCTCTTCAACAAAAAAAATCTCCTGCTTCCAGTGGCGCGGACTCAGGAAGGTCAGCCATTATGACAATGACAATGAATACGGAAAAGGACAAATCGTTTACGGTGCAGAGGAGGGATACCTCAGTACCGGTCGGTGTAGGGAGTGTGCGAGCAGGCTCCCCCCGACCGCCAACCAACGACCGCCCAGCACTCTTGGTAGGCGACCAGGCCGGAGTGCAGGTTACTGCTACTGGAAAATCAGAAACTTACAAAGGCAACTCTCCCCAAACAGCGGATAGACTGCCACACAGCAGGCTGCACCTCCCCGGGCAAAGGCAAAGGTGCAATTCTTTACCTGCTGCCTTGATGACCAAAAAATGGAAAGTGGGAGACACATCTATTGAGTCCGCCGATCCTGACTCTATAGACCCTGTGAAAAGAAAGGAGTGCTCAACCGCGTTCAAACGTCATTGAGGCAATTAATATGATGACGCATTACACGGCTGAGCTAGCTAAAATAACAGAGGAAAACCCCAACACGAAAATGGAAATAAAAACAGCCATAGGGCACATGAAAAAACAAGAGGACGCACTAAACAAGGAGACGGCACAGAAATGGTTCGAGACCCACAGATGGGAAAAAATAGAGATACCGACATACGACGTGGATACCTAAACTTTTCCTGACCAGCTGGCACCGACATCCGTATGCTGCTCCAGCACCCAGACTCTTGACGATACTGCAATCGTAATAGAGCAACTAAGAGAGGAAAATATCAAAATTAAATCGGAGATTAAAATGCTCAGCGAAGAAGTAGACAAACTCCGCAGAAATGGCGAAAGTATGGGTACACAGCAGGAAATAGAGCTGGAAATCCAAACCGCTGTCACCCCAACGGAAAAGCTGAAAATAGCTCAGAAAGCATGGGCAGCTGGCCTATATAGGAAGACGAGAATCGTGGAGAAAAACCAGTTAGGCGCCCCCAGGACACAGACCTTGCTATATGTGTTACATTCGAAGACGATATGAAAGAGGGGCTGTCCAGACTCTTTAGAGACAGATACCCGGAGATTATGGGTGTACACCAAGCCGAAAGCACCACAGAAAAATTAACCTTCATGATTACGTCCAATAAAGTGTACACAGACAACGACGAACTTAAAACAAACGAAAGATATATCTACAAACTAACTAGGAGCCCGAAGGAAATAACAGGAACGATACCAGAAAAAACACAAACCCTCATTGAAAAACTCAGAGGACTGACGACCAAAATGCAAAGGAAACGTATAGCTCTGCCGTGCCCTGCAGACATAGATTTGGAATTATTACGTAGGATAATAGAGATCGAATACTCAGATGTTCCCGATGTAAAAATATCCATATGCATACCAAGCCCAAGGAGAAGGGACAAAACCGATAGCGCAGCCAGGGCAAGAACTGAAGCTCTCGTGGTACAAGCGGATGGGCTGTCGTACGCCGACCTGGTGAGAACTGTCAAGCAAAATATAGACATCGGACAACATGCATAAAGGTTGAAACAATACCGAAAACCATGGAAGGACAAATGCTGATCGTAACAGAAAACACTGACGGGAAGATAGATAAATTAAGATCAGAAATAGCACATATAGAAGGAATGAAAGCAAGAGTGGTTAAGAGCAAAGACGACGCTACACTACTCATCACAGGGATTGATGGCGTAACAACGAGAGACGAAATCATTGAAGCCATGAAAGCAGTAGCCAAGAAAAGACCTGGCCAAGGACTATCAGTGTAGCATATATGGTCAACCTATTGGGAACGGCAAACAGCCAAAGTGACCCTAGACCCTGGAACAGCAGGAGATCTACTAAAAGTAGGGCAGCTGAAAATTGGATGGAACAATTGTAGCATCAAAAGCAAGAAGAAAGTACAAAGATGCCTTAAATGTTTGGAATTTGGGCACAACACGCAGGAATGCAGCGGCCCCGTCAGGAGTAATTTGTGCATGAATTGTGCTAAAAGTGGCCAAAAAGCAAAAGTACAACGTGCTACTGTACAACGTGCAAGGAAGAGGGCCACCGTGGTTGGACACTGAAGTGTAAGTTAAAACGGAAGAAAACAGCAGCTGCTGCTGAGGATGAACCCCTCGCTTCGATATAAAACTTGTCCAAATAAATGACAATAGAAGTGCTGCCGCACACAACCTTTTAGACGCGACAGCTGCCAAAATGGAAATCGATATTCTGCTAGTTAGTGAACCCAACAAACGGATAGCCAATAATAACAACCAGAAGTGGCATACTGATCAAAACTGCAATGTGGCAATAACGGTCAACCGACAATTGGAAGTTCAATGCAAAGGCAATGGGTTCGCATGGGTAGACCTGGAATGGGGCAGAGTATACAGCTGCTACATAAGTCCAAATTGTACATACGAAGAGTTCGAAGAATACCTACGGGAACTGCAGCAGAGCATAAGCCAAACGAACAAGTAGAAATTAGTGTCTGGAGATTTCAACGCAAAGGCAAAAGCGTGGGCTCCAAAGTAGATGATAAAAGAGGGCGCCTACTCGCTGAATGGGTCGTGGCAAATAATCTCGAGATAGCCAATGAAGGCGAAGAACCCACTTATAGAAGTAGAAATAAAAGCTACCTAATAGAGATCACATTTGCCACCGGAGACCTAAACTGTCAAGTTAAAGAGTGGAAAGTGCTGCCGGACGAAACACTCAGTGACCATCGTTACATCTACTACGCGCTCGGTGGAAAACGGGTACAAAATAGAGCGAACCCAGCCCCCCAAATGGAGACTGTCCAAGCTTGATAAACTAAAATTCCTTGCTGACATTAACCAGGGCTTGAAGAAATGCAAAGTGGAAACAGCTGAAGACCTGATAAAACTTATATCGGCAGCGTCCAAAAAATGCCCAAAGGCAATGCCCAAAATGAAGAGTAACAACACAAGACCCATAGGAGTATATTGGTGGACAGATGAAATCAAAGAACAAAGACAGAAATTCTTGAAAACGAGGAGGGACTTAACTAGCACCAATAAGAAGAAACTCCCAAATGAGACAATCCAAGAGCAGAACAAGTACAAAGATGAAAAAAAAACTCCGTAACATGATTAGAAAATCTAAAGAAAGCGGCTGGAAGGCCCTATGTGAGGAGGTGGAGAACGATCCGTGGGGTCTAAGGTACCACATTGTCATGAAAAGGCTAAAACTTCCACCGATGACAATTAGCACAGAAAACAAAATGAGAATTGTCAGAGGACTGTTTCCGCAATATGAAGAAAAGATGTGGGTGAAGCCAGATGTAGAAGAATATATGCCCTTCACGAACGAGGAAATTCTTAGCGCAGCTCAAAAAATGAAGATTCGGAAAGCACCTGGACTAGACGGAATACCGCCAGAAATAATCAAAATTATGGCAAGTGAATATACAGAGGTGTAACACATGTTATGAACAACATACTGAAAACTGAAACGATCCCGGAAGTATGGAAAAAAGCTAAAGTTATATTAATCAAGAAACATAATAAGGAAAGCCTAGAATCGTCATCGTATAGGCCGCGATGCATGATCGATACGGCAGCTAAGCTTCTGGAGCAAGTAATAGCTAAAAGAATTGCACAAGAGATAAAAGCGAAAGGGGATTTAGCAGATACTCAGTATGGATTCCGGGAGAAGCGGTCCACCATCGATTCAGCCAGTAGCGTGTTCGAAATTGCAGAAGGAGAAACTAAAAAGACACGAACAACAAGAAAGCTATGTGCATTGGTGACTATAGATGTCAAAAATGCATTCAACACCATGCCATGGACGGCTATACTAGTTGCGCTCGAGGGAAGACGAGTAACACCCAGCTTAATACGTTTAGTAAAAAGCTACCTCGAGAACAGGAGTATCTAAATAGACCCTGGGGTCACAATTAAGGTCACAGCAGGCGCCCCGCAGGGATCTGTCTTGGCACTCCTTCTATGGAATATATTTTACGATGAAACTATCAAATTAAAAATGCCACCAGGAGTAATTTCTTATGTGGACGACATTGCGGTAGTGGCTACGGCGAAACAGGAACGTGAACTAGTATTAATAACCAACGAGGCTCTTAACCAAATAGCCACCTATATACAAACCAAGGGACTGGAAATAGCTATGGAGAAAACGGAAGCGGTTATGCTTGTGGGAATGAAGAGATATGGGCCTGTGGTACTAGACATACAAAGACATACGTCTAGGTACTAGACATACAAACCTAGACAGACAAGACTAGACGGACAAGACTAGACGGACAAGACTAGACGGACAAGACTAGACATACAAGACTAGACAGACAAGACTAGACAGACAAAACTTGACATACAAGACTAGACAGACAATACTAGACAGACAAGACTAGACATACAAGACTAGACAGACAAGACTAGGCAGACATGACTAGACAGACAAAACTTGGCAGACAAGACTAGACAGACAAGACAATACTAAGAAGCGGTTGTGACTGCCGCCATATTAGCGTTAGTAGAAAAAACTTCCCCAGATTCGGTGAAAGTGCGATCACTCAGAAAAGGTTTCTCAGAAAAGGTGGCACAAACACAGAAGTAGTGTCAGCATCAAATGAAATTGCAGAAACACTGCTGAAGACTGGCAAAGTCAAGGTAGGATGGGTCATGTGCAGAGTAAGACAGAAGACAAAGGTTATTAGATGCTTCTGCTGCCAAGGATTTGGCTACGTAGCACTACACTGCCAAGGGACAGACATATCCAAATCGTGCCGTCTATGTGGAAAGCAAAACCACATTGCTAAAGATTGCAAAGAGGAGGCCTTCTGCACAATCTGTAATGATAAAAAAGAGATGCGAAATAAATTTTTGGCGGCATACGATGTCAGTCGTTCCAGAAGGCATTAAAGAAAGCGAAGTAACGAAGTTCCTTCAGCTAAACCTAGGAAGAGGCTGCGAAGCACAGGATCTCATGCTACAGACTGCTTCGCAAAAATGTGTGGATGTTCTAATAATCAGCGAGAAGTTTAGATGTCTGGATACAGGCTCGTGGTTCCAGGATGCGACAGATAGAACAGCCATCGCCGTGCTGAATCGGAACCTACAAATCAGGGAAGTCAGTAAGCAGACACCCAACTTTGTATGGATCGATGATGAAGGTTTAAGAGTATATAGCTGCTATATCTAACCAAATCTTGACCACTAAGATTTCCAGAGACAGACATTTGCTGAGACAGATAGACGAGCTGGAAGAAAATCTGAGATTGGCGAGAAGTGAAGTTCTTGTGGCAGGTGATTTTAACTGAAAATCACCAGAATGCGGTTCAAGTATAATGGATAGAGGTTCTGTCTGAAATGATAGCGAGACTGGACCTAGTGATCCTTAACGAGGGAAATTCTTTTAAATTCCGAAGAAGAAATACCGGATCGGTTATCGACATTACAATACCATTGGAAGGCATCGCGCATAGAGTGGAGAGTACTAGAGGACGCCACCTTTAGCGAACACCAATATTTGGAATTTAGCTTGAAAACGAATGCATACAGTTAACAGAGAAACACTACCATCGAACATGGAAACGGAGACGGACGGCGGGCGAAGAAACTCGATAGCACTCAGCTAAGATCGACGCTGGAAGTAGCAAAGATGCATGGAGAGTTGCGAAGACTTTCAGAGATAGGTGATCGACTTGTAGAATATGCGATCGAAACCATTGCAACAGCTTGCGATGCTTCGAAGCCAAAGCGCAAATATGCCTTAAATGGAAAAAAGTCAGATTACTGGTGGAACTCTGAAATCAATAATCTAAGGAAGAAGTACGTTACGGCACGCAGGTCTGCCCAACGCCGCAGGAGGGATGATGGCTGGACAGGAAGTGGACCTGCACGCGAATTTAAAAAAATCGAAAAAGAAATTGCGCATGACCATCAAAAATAGCAAGCAGAAATGCTGGCTCGAACTCTGCCGATCCATAAATGAAGACCCATGGGGCCTCCCATATCGAATTGCTACAAAAAAACTAATGGGCAGACAGCTGATACCTGGTAAATCGTGCCCACCACGGATGAAAGAAATAGTTACTACGCTATTTCCAGTTCAGGAACGAAGGCCGGAAAAATGACAAGCCACTGATACTCTCGTGACACCTTTTGGCGTAGAGATCTTTGAGGCTAGGAAAGGATTACTGTCAGGGACAGCACCTGGTCCAGACAATATCCCAAATGAGATCATCCCAGAAGTGGTGGAAATGTGGCCAGAGTTGTCGCTGGGAACTTACAATGCGTGCCCTCGAAAGGGAATTTTAGTTACGCAATGGAAAAGACGAAAACTCGTCCTACTGAGAAAAGGGAACAAACCACTGAAAGAACCATCGTCATACTGACCGATATGCCTCCTGGACAACATAGGGAAACTTCTTGAAAGACTATTGCTTAGGAGACTCAAGATATACATCGAAAACAACGGAGGACTGTCCCAATGGCAGTATGGTTTTCGAAAAGGTCGGTCAACCGTGGACGCTATTGCTGAAGTAATAAAGGCAACAGAAAAGGTCAAAATTGGTACACGGCAATCGAAAGGTTACTGTGCATTAGTAACCCTTGACGTAAAAAACGCCTTTAATTCAGCCAGGTGGGATGTAATCATGAAGGCATTAGCATGAAGACAGACACCAGAATACTTGAGAAAGATGGTAAACAGCTACTTGAGCGACCGACGGTTGATATACCATACGAACGAAGGTGAAGTTCAGTATGAGGTTTTTTTTTCGGTCGCGGCACCATTCTTGTGAAACAATATGTACGATGACTTGCTAAAACTAGACTTGCCTAGAGCAGCAAAAATAGTTGGGTTCGCAGATGACGCCGCAGTGGTGGTGACTGCAAAGGAAATAAGCACACTGGAACTAGCAACTAACGAAACCCTCCGGTGGGCAAATAATTGGTTAAAAGAGCAGGGTCTAACAATGGCAGTTCATATAACAGAAGCGATACTTATCACGGACAAGAGGCTATTCGCACCACCGAAACTCGCTCTGGAAGGGCAAAACATCCTCTTATAGAAATTATTCAGGTACCTTGCCATCCAACTCGACAGCGGTCTGCGGTATGCAGACCATATAGTTAAAACAGCGCAAAAGGCAGCGGCTACAGTGTCAGCTCTGGTACGGTTGATGCCGAACATTGGAGGGCCGATGGAATTGAAACGGAAACTTCTCAACAATGTGGTACACTCAAAAATTCTCTACGAGGCGGAAATATGGGCCGACGTACCGAAAAAAGTAGGAGCGAGAAAACATCTTATAGGAGTACAGAGAAGAAGTGCCCTAAGAGTAATTTCCGCAGTTTCATTACAGGTTTTACAGTTTCCGATGTCGTAGCGCTGGTACTTGCAAGCACGCCCCCAATAGACTTACTGATTTGCGAGAAACAAGAAGTCTACGAAGAGCTGCAACAGCACAGAGGGAAAAACGAAGTAAAGCATGAGAGGGTGGCCGCCAAGAAGAAAGCGCGTAAGACACTCTTGAACCGATGGTAGACAAGATGGGATAGCGACACTAGTGGAAAGTGGACACACAACCTTATCCTTAACGTGACAGCATGATATGACAGGTCACACATAGTTAGGTTTGATTTACCAACTTACATAGGCGCTCACTGGCCATGGGTATACAATGCATACCTCGAACGGTTCAATAAAAGGGACACTGCGGAGTGCTTGTACTGCGGTCATATCCCAGACGACGCACAACACACTATCTTCATGTGTACAGAATCGGAGAATGAAAGAACTCGACTCGCGGAGACATTAGGCGTAGGGTTTCTGAATATCCGCACATTTTAAAAACCGCGGTTTTGGTTTTTGAAAATTAAAAACCGCGGTTTCGGTTTCGGGTTCGGTTTTTAGGAACTTTTGGTAGTAGTGTCTGTAGTATATATAGGTTACCAGTATATTTAAACGAGATCTTAATTTTGTACAAAAGTTGCCGCCTAGGGAAAATGATCTTTTGGGAGTAGGTGGATGTAGCTTTAATTGTAGAAACGCAATTAGGGTTTAACCCTTCGTATGGTCGCAAAGCACGAGAGTGCTTGAAACAAAATATTGAATCTTTTTGTTCTCTCAGAAGTTCTTTTATATTTAGCAAACTCCTTTTTCATATAATTAGAATATCGATTTGTTTGCATAAGAATTTTTGTTTAATTGTTCTTAAATAGCTTTTAGTACTTCGTCTTGCAAGGAATAGTTCTTCTAATTCTTCTGAATTTACCGTACATTCGCCTTCGACTTCAACGAAGTTGAACTGGAACTTTGTTGTCTGGATAAAGTCGTTCAAAAAGATTTTCCGTCAATATTAAAACAGTCTTTGTTGGAACTTTCGAAGGACCTAGTAAACATCTCGCCAATTCTGTTAATGCCAGATTTTCACGGGTCTTCTCCTTTTGTCGAAAATAACAATCGAAAATTAACATTTTCAATTAAATGCACAGAATTTAAATCTGTTAGAATCTGTAATATTACGACTTTTAGAAGAATAAATTTTTCTTATATTGGTTTAATAGAAGACCACCTTGCCTTGATGTCCATTGCTAATTCAATTTACGGAGATAAACAAAAATAATTTACAAGTTTTCTTACCATTTGTAAATTACTTTAAATTTCAGCATCTTCTTCGACGTAATACTCATTATCCACATCTTCTTCGTGCGATTCTTCAGTAAATAAATCTTCACTTCTGCAGCTGTTTTCTACTTCAGATGATTTTTTGTAAAAAGTGTCGAACACAGCGAGATGAATTGTATGGTTAATGCAATTTTTTTGTTCAGCAGGACAATCTGTACCATTTTTTAATTACCTGGGCATCGTCATGTGTAGAATCGTACTCAATAATAATCCCACGGCAATAAATCAAAGACTCAATCAAACTTTGAGGTTTTTGGGACCAGAAATTGAAAACAGCGTTGAAATCGCTAGATAATTAACGCCGCGACGGCACGTCAAAGTTAGATCTATCTAAGTTTTTTTGCATTTGTTTTTTTCGAAACTCCGCAACAAATTCGACGTTTTGTTAGAGCAAACATGGTCAGTTGCCAAATCTTTGACAGCGGCGCCGCGACACCACCGCAAAGTTCAATTTCCTAATGCGGCTGCTGGTTTTTCCGCCGTAGTTTTCGAAATTTTCAAGCTAGAAAACAAGACAGCTAGTCAGGAAGCGGTAGTGAAAACCGCGTTGCAAAGTCGTCAAAGGGCACTTTGCTACTCTAGGTCAAATTTCGGAAACTCGCGGTGGTTTTTCCTCTTTCGATCTCGCAATTTGGCAGACAGCGAAGCAAATTTGATGTTTTGGTAAAGGGAAAGCTTGTGGTAAAGCGCGACTAAAAACGGCGTTGCGAAATTTATGACAACTACGTTCTACGTTTAAGTTTCTAAACTACGTTTAAGTTTCTAATCCAAGTCACCCACAATATCATTTCTGAAACCGATTCTAAATGAATCTAAATGTTTTTCAACACTTATTACGATGTTATTTGTAGAACAAGATCCTTCAATTCGCAGAAACCCTAAATTGCAATAAAAATTGTTTTCTCCATGAATATTAATGTTTAAGTATCTTCCGCGTCCGAAGTAATCCACTTTTCTAGCGTAGTACTAATTTTTTGTCCATTTGCTTTTAATTCTTGAAACTTTAAAATCATTTCTTTCTTTCTTCGTATTCCTTTGAATTAAGGTCATAACACTTGAAGAACATTTTGGCAAGGTTGGGAAACCGACCAGCTTATTCCTTTCCGAATAAGTGCAGATTTTGAAATTGCTCGAACACATATACCATCGATGGTTGCCATTTTTGCAACAACAGATTGCAATGTTTGAAAGAGCACTAATTCAATGTATTTTATTTTTACTTATCTTTGGATAAAACCGAAAACCGCGGTTTTGCGGTTCGGATATATCCGAACCAGAAACCCTAATTAGGCGGTACAAGACTAGAAGAACAAAACATCATGGAAGTTAAGTTAGAAAGTGAGCATAACTGGGATGCAGTACAAGCTTACATAACCGGAATCAAGATGGGAAAAGAATAGATGGAATGGAAGGCGACCATAGTATCGCACAACACACAAGGAAGGTAATGTGGACGACTAGACATGTGACGAAAAGACGAAAAAATAGTTAAGCACACGACTACATAGCTAATTCGATAGAAGACGAAAGGCGAAATCGAGATGGGGAAAGGACAACAAGAAGAAGGAAAATGAAGTAATTTGAACACCACCACCCACCTGAAGTAATGCTCACGCAGTTCCAGGTGGAGTGTAGTGAAGGGATAGAGGAGGGTTTTTAGTACTACACGGGAACGAAGGCTAGATAAACAGGACTAGACATATAAAAACAGACTGATTAAACTAAAACACAAGATTAAACTAAACAGCCTGATGTTATCTATCAATTAGTTTTTGTTGTTGTCGACTTAGTCTACGTAGCTAAAAGGCTTGATACGTTTAGTAAATTTGTTTGGATTGTAAAAAAACAATTTAATCAAAACAAATTCTAATCTCAATGAAACGTAGATTTCTTGGAGAGATAAGTCCAGACTTATCACAATGTCCTGGGATAAAAATAAATTGAAGGCTACTTGAATTTAGTGAACTAAATTATCAGAAAAATTTCTCGCATTTTTCAAATGCCATTTCAAGTAGTCAACATGTTAATATTACAGTGTAAACGGCGTCTATGTAGTTTATTTATTTATATTTATTAAACTAATTTATACAATTACTCGTCCAATTGTTTGCAATTTCAGGTAGTCCACATATTAATACTTCGGTATAAATGACGACTATATAGATTATCTACTTATATTTAATAAACTAAATTATCCCATTATGGAAAAATTCGTCGTCCCATTTTACAAATGCGAAATCATGTTTACGTGTTAATACCAGAGTATAAATTACATTTGTGTTACTTATCTCCTATTTAGTAAACTAAATTATCCAATTCTTCGTCCCATTTTTTAAATGCGATTTCACGTTTACGTATTAATACTAAAGTATAAATTACCTTTATGTTGCTTATCTACTTATATTTAGTAAACTAAATTATTCAATTACATATTCCATGTCATTTTCTGCGTTATCCCGTATTTTAAATGTGTTTTAACGTAGTCTACATATTAATACTAATTTATACATTAATTAATACTTCGTCTAAACGACGTACATGTACCAACTTATTAAAGCGCAATAATATATAAATATATTTAACCTTTCCGTAGCCCTATTATATTATTAAGTCTGTTTAAGACTACAAAACAAATCACATGTGTGTATAAAGACATGAACTTAATTTCTTCTTCTTCTTCAAGTAGCACTACAACCCCATGTGGGTCTTGGCTGCAAGCACAATTTGGCTCCAACGACTTCTATCTAGCATTGCTTCCTGTTCATTTTCGATGCCCATCTTCCGCATATTTGATAGAACATTGTCTATCCATCTCATTCTAGGTCTTCTGCTTGTCGGTGCCCCCCTGCCACGCTATTTTCTGCATTCTGTCATCCGGTGCTCTGCATATGTGTCCTGCCTATCTCAATCTTTGTAACTTTGCTTCTCTCACAATATCTCCCTGGTACAATTGTTCTAACTCCGCGTTCGTTCTTATTCAATATTGCCCTGACCTCGGATCCTGGGTTGGTCCATATATTTCTCTAAGTATGTTTCGCTCAAACCTTCGCAGGGCGTCTTCGTTTGCTTTAGTTAGGGTCCACGCTTCACATCCGTATGTGACTACCGGACTTGGTACCGGCATGGTACAATTTTAGTTTTGAGGCTCGCGACATTATTCTCGATTGGAACAGTTCTCTTAGTGCATAATAGCATCTATTACCGCTCTGTATGCGGGCCTTCATTTCTTTATTCATGTTGTTGTCTGCTCTGATGACTGCGCCGAGGTATTTGAATTCTGAGACCCGTTCGTAATTGTAGGTGCCAATGGATATGTTTTGCCCTAGTCGATCTCTTCCCTGTCTCCGGGAGTTATACATATATTTTGTTTTGTCTTCATTAATACGTAATCCTACTATGTCTGCCTCCTTTTCTATTTTTCTAAACAACTCTTTGGTTTTAATGGTTGTTTTACTGACAAGGTTTATATCATCTGCAAATGCCAGTATCAAGTTTGGTCCACTGTTTGGAAAAACTTCAACGTCGATGCTAGCCCGTTTGATCGCTGCGTCTAAAACGATATTGAACAATATTGGAGACAAAATATCACCCTGTTTCAGGCCGTTGTCTACCATAAAGTTTTCTGACATGTTGTTCCCAATATTAACACAGCACTGGCTGCCCTCCATGCACACTTTTGTAATATTGATTATTTTCTTTGGGATTCCACATACTGGCTGCCAAGGCTGCCCATACGTGGTCTCTTATCACACTATCATGAACTTAATTTCACTAATTATTAATCATTTAAAATTTTTTAAATAATTGAAACTCTTTTTAAATAATTGAAAAGTTCAGGTCTTTCTACACACATGTCATACAAAACCTAACCTCGACAGCCCAGCACATGGTTTTCGAACTAATATAAGTGTATTCTATTTTATAATTTTAAAGAGCAAAGCTGCACTGATAACAAATAGATCTTGAAATGCGTCTGCAGATGGCTATTCACTTGGCTTAAAAAGAAATATATGATCTTGAGAACAATGTTATTTATCTAGTTTTTATTTAATGCCACGAAAGTGGACTGGGGGCATAGTTGGGCAAAAATTAATTGTGAAAACAATTAACAACTAACAATTAAATTGCCAGATTTAATTGCAACTAACAATTTAAATAATTAATTGTAATTGCAAGATAACACAATTAACAATTAATTAATTGTTAATTGTAAAATTTTGCAATTGCAATTAATTAATTGTTAATTGAATGATGCATTTTTACAATTACAGTTAACAATTAATAAATGTCGGTTGGAAGATATGTTTATTATACTCCATTGTATCACTTGCCACAATGCTTAACTGACATAGTTATTTACATTAGAGTGCGGAAAGTTTGATTTTCCAACGCGACAGCTCGTTTGGTTATCCAGCTCCTCCTCCACTTCCGGTGATGACTTCTGGTTCCAAAAATTCACCCACGTCCGGTTCCCACTTCCGGAAGTGAGGGTGGGAACCGGAAGTTGGCGTAGGACATGGAAATGGGGTGGGAACCGGAAGTGGGGGTGGGAACCGGACGTGGGTGGGAACCGGAAGTAGGGTGGAAACCGGATCATCCACCGGTCATCCATCCCGGGGGGCGTGGTGGGGGCCGGAAGTGGAGGTGGAGGGTCCAGAACGACCATCTTTCCCGACTGTTTAAGTTTTTACATTCATCAAATAGTTTTAATTGTTATAATAAACAATTGATGATTAAGTTAATTGTAACTAACAATTAAAATTTGAATTGCAATTAAATTAATTGTAAACCAGAATTAATGGATTTAATTGCAATTGATTTCAATTGCATCTTACAATTAAACACTTAATTGAATTAAATTAATTGCAATTGATTTAGTTGCAATTAAAATTGTAATTGTTTGATTCTGCAATTAAAAAATTAATTGAATTATGCCCAACACTGACTGGGGGCTAGTAAATGGCATACAAATATCTGTTGTGTTTCAACATGAGATTTGTTTTGTGCTTATAAAAAGACTTAATAATATTGAGTCACGGAAAGCTTGAATATATTTATATAGTCAAGCTATATTCCGCTATAATAAGTTGATAGGATTGTATCTATAATTAGTTTGGTTTCACCCTATGGTCTATATGTAAAGAGTAGTCGATTTACGTTGTAATTTATATAATTTATTGTCTATTGAAATTGTAGTCTATGTAAGTTTTAGTTTATGTAATTTGTTATTTGTCAGTTGTAGTATATGTAAGTTGTAATTGGCGTAAGTTTTGCTCTATGTAAGTTGTAATCTATGTAAGGCGTAGTCTATGTAAGTTGTAATCTGTTTAAGTTGTAATATAATATGTAATATAATAAGTTGTAGCCTATGTAATTTATGTATGTAATTTTTATATTATATATTTTTTATTTTTAAGAAAGTTGTAATCTATATAATTTGTAATTTATGTAAATTATGTAAGTTGTGGTATTTGTAGTATAAGTAAGCTGTAATGTATCTGATTTGTAGTATATGTAATTTGTAGCCTATGTAATTTATAGTCTACGTAATTTCTAGTAAAGTTTCTATGTATGTTATAGTTTATGTAATTTGTAGTTTACGTAAGTTGTAGTTTGGATAATATGTAGTTTATGTAAGTCGTAGTCTATGTAAGTTGTAGACTGTGTAACAAGTCTACAAAAGCATATAGTAAAATGCAGTTTATTTATTACATTTCAACTTTGGGGACATTTTCTTGCAGATTTATATCGTCTTATCCATGTAGTACTTAGATTTAGACTGATTAGATTTATTAGATTAATTAGAATTTATATTTAGTCTAGATAGTAAGTACGCAATTTTATTGTACATAATCTAATCTATTTATCACTAATTTATTAGTCAGATTTCGTTTAATATGTTTAAACTTTCAACATAAATTCAAAATGTATCGACCGAATCGACAAGTTGAACACAAACAAACGAACAACAATGTCAACTACGTCACTAACACTGATTCGTGTTATTTGCAATCAATACACGAATTGAAAGTTTAAGTTAATTTAATCTAATCTACACCTTATAACAGATTCTTTACCAGCTACTTCAGATAACAAATATTTTGGGTTTGTTTGAAAGATTTTCACCTACAAATTTGGCTAAACCGACATGGAGAGTCTGCTTCGAGAGACATGATCGCCGTAAATTTATTTTTATTTTAGATAATTTAATGAAAATATTAAAAATAAATAAATAAAATAATAGTCTTCACTAGTATCTCTATAATTTTATTCATTATTTTCTTTATTAGCGGAACGTTAACGGCGTCTTTTTAATTAACTTTTAACGTTTCTCTTACAGAATCGGCCCGATTGTCTGTTTAGACCAGGATGAGCAACTCGCGCCCCCTGCACTATCTCTATCGGCCCTTAAAAATTTTTACAGTTTAAAATTTCTCATTAAATAATCTTTATCCACATATTTCTTTCAATAGTAATTCTATTAATGTCTTATTACTGTTATTTTATTTTATAAGAAATAATTTGAGTTCAACATTTAGTGTTTGTATTACCATACGTTTCTGTATTTGTAGTTGGCATGTTGTAAAAAAAGTGGTCACCCCTGGTATATAGAGACACATACAGTCTATCTAGATAGACATAAACAGTTTGTTTAGACAGGCATATATAGTCTGTTTTGATAGACATATATAATCTGTTTAGACAGACACATATAGTCTGTTTAGACAGACATATATTCTGTTTGGACAGACATATAGTTTGTTTACACAGACAAATATATTCTATTTGGACAGACATATATAGTCTATAGGACAGACATAGACAGACATATATACAGCGGTGTGCTGGAGTGGGCTCGCGGGGGCTCATTGTTAAATTTTGTATAAATTTGCGAGCCCATTGTTAGTTTTTTTAAAAATTAGCTTTTCACAGTTTCCACTATCCCAATCTATAATAAAAACATAGAGCATGCTTTGTTATCGTTTTTATTTAAGAATTTATATTTTGTGTTTATACTTTCACATAAAGTAACAATAATTTACCTGCCTTTCTCTTAAAAAAACACAATAGATCTTATAAAATTATAAAAGATGAAATGCAGCCTGAATATATAAAAATATTCAACCTTTTCGTGGCTCTATAATATTAAGTTTTATTAAAACTACCAAACAAATCCCATGTTGAAACAACTACTTCCCTTGGTAATACCTCGCAGGATATTGAATTATACAACAGACATTTGTATGCTATTGCTAGCCCCAGTACACTTTCGTGTTACTAAACGAGAACCAGATAAATAACATTGTTTTTAAGATCAATTCTTTCTATTTAGATTATCTTCATTTCTTTCTATTCACTTAATATAAATTGAAAGAAATAATCTTAGAAACAATGTTCAAGTAACATTAGAAATAAGAAAAGAAATATTTGCAAAAATAATAACAAAAAATGCCAAAAATTTGCAGCATAATTAGCTAATCATAGACATTGGCAAAACAAGTGTTTTAGTTTTGTATCTACGTGTTGAACTTTCCGAACCTTGCTTGATATTTGTTGATCTGTTGGTTAGTTGCTGATACTAACTGTTTTGCTTAAAACTTTAAATAATCACAGTATTTCTGACAAAATCAAAGATAATCTTATTGCATTTTACTCTGATGGGGCTAGTGTAATGTTGGGTAAGAAAATTGGAGTTTCAACAAGACCTAATTTGGTATTGCTTAGCCCACCCACTGCAATTAGCATTATCAGATTCAATGAATCATTTTGAAATATTTCTTGATAAGATCTATGCTTTTTACACCAATCTCCAAAATATCAGCGAGATTTAAAACCATGTGCTGCAGAAATAGACGTGCAAATTATAAAAATCGGTCGGGTGTTCGGACCTAGATGGGCAGCTAGCGTATGCACTTGGCGGTTTGGACAAATTATCCCGCTTTATGCAAACATTTTGAATCTAATGACAAAACTTCTGGATTATTAAATCAATTTGGAATTTCTTAAGGATTTAACTTTAATGATCGACGTCTTACAGGAATTCGCTTAGCTTTCAGAAGCTTTAATATTGTTGAAGAAAATTCTTTAATTGTTCGGTCTATTAAAGTTATTAATTATTTGAAGGATTCTGATGGTTGCTATGAATGTAAAATCGAGAATATGCTTAAGACTAACGCGTTTAAAGGGTTAAAGGGTTAAAAAACTCGCTCCCCCCCAGGTGGCGGTCATCGGCAGCGAGCCCAATGATAACATTTTCCCAGCACACCACTACATATATAGCTTGTTTAGACAGACATAAATGGTCTGTTTAGAGTGTTTAGATAGACCTATACAGTCTATTTAGACTATATGTATTATAGCTTATGTAAAAATTATTTATATACTAATACTTATTAAAAAGTTCATGGAATCTAATCTAAATAGTTTAAATAATATAACTATAGTAGTAATAGTTTAAATAATTTAACGAATTATAATTTTTCAGTTCAATTTTTTGTTTTAAATGTAGATTTGAAATATTTTAGTGTAAGTATACTAAGTTGTCTAGTATAACAAATGATGTCATTTAATTAGTATTAGTTGTGTGTTATTGTTTGGTTTACCTTGGGCAGTGCGGCTAGACATTGTTGTTTGACGTCCCAGACTAGTTGGTCCCTGGGGAACTGTAGGCACTTTTGCACGTTGAGCTCGGGCACGTGGACCCGGACCAGGAGGTAGCCCTCGTCGGGACAGTGCTCCCCTTCTCCCTCCATGCCGCCACCCACTAACACTAAACCCTCACATCTGCAACAAAATGGAAAAATAAATTAAAATTAATGTTAATCAGAGTAGGGAGGTTTAGGCAGAAAATATTACGTAGACAAGATTAGACTTGAGTAGACAAACAAGATTAGACAGACAAGGTGGACAAGACGTAAGGTGACCAGATTTTGACGTTGATAAAGTGTGACAAAATTGTCTAATTGTGTGGGGGGGTGAGGGGTAAAAAGTCCCCCAAAATGTCGCGAAAAAAATTTAAGTAAAAACTTTCGAGAAAGCGGGACAGAAGAGAAGTTAAAAAAAGTCGACGATAAAAACTTGAAAATTGAAATCCAAAAAGCGAAAAAAAAACTGAAAGCAAAAAAAAGTTATATAATAATATTATAATATTAATAAACATAACATTCCAACATAATGTTTCAAAACACAACATATCATAATATTCCAAGAAAAAGCGGGAAGAAGGAAGAGGTTTTAAAGAAACCGCTGGTCAAATTATTAAAAAATGGGACGCTAGATCACCTTACATTAAGGACTAACCAGTCAAGAAGAGAAAAACAACAAGACTAGACAGACAAAACTAGACAGACAAGACTAGACAAACAAGACTAGACAGACAGGACTAGATATACAAGACTAGCCCGGCGAGTCTAGGCAGACAAGACTAGACAGACAAGACTAGACAGACAAGACTAGACAGACAAGACTAGACAGACAAGACTAGACAGACAAGACTAGACAGACAAGACTAGACAGACAAGACTAGACAGACAAGACTAGACAGACAAGACTAGACAGACAAGACTAGACAGACAAGACTAGACAGACAAGACTAGACAGACAAGACTAGACAGACAAGACTAGACAGACAAGACTAGACAGACAAGACTAGACAGACAAGACTAGACAGACAAGACTAGACAGACAAGACTAGACAGACAAGACTAGACAGACAAGACTAGACAGACAAGACTAGACAGACAAGACTAGACAGACAAGACTAGACAGACAAGACTAGACCGACAAGACTAGACAGACAAGACTAGACAGACAAGACTAGACAGCAAGACTAGACAGACAAGACTAGATAGACAAAACTAGACAGACAAGACTAGACAAACAAGACTAGACAAACAAGACTAGACAGACACGACTATGCAGACAAGACTAGAGGGAAGAAACTAGAGAGACAAGACTAGAAAGACAGGAGTAGACAGAGAAGACTAGACAGTCTAGACAGACAGGACTAGACAGACAAGACTAGACAGACACGACTAGCCAGACAAGACTAGACAGACAAGACTAGACAGAAAATAATAGACAGACAAGACTAGACAGAAAAGACTACACAGAAAAACCTAGACAGAAAAAACTAGACAGACAAGACTAGACACATTAATTCAGTCTCATAAGTTTAATCTTATCCGATATATTTTGTTAATTAAAATTTCTGTTTTTGGTAAAGTTTCACAAGCTAATGAGCTCACTATTGTCTGTCCAAGTTGGAGTTAGTAGGTAAAGGTCAAAGAGTTAACTTATGTAGAACTTTCTTGACATTAAACTCATTACTATATCGCGTGTACTTAACATCAAAAAAAGTAATAGCTACATCAACTAGTCCGTGAAAAATTAATCGAGGATATTGCAAGAAACTTTTTTTTCTCGCTCGATAATTAGATTTATATCAAACGAACTTCTAAGTCTTGAAAAGAAAAATAAACAAGATGTTCTAAATTCCAGGTAGTTCTGTCTGTCTAGTCTTGCTTGCGAAATTTTATCTGTTTAGTCTTGCTTGTCAAGTCTTGTCTGTATAGACTAGTCTGTCTAGACTTGCCTGTCTGGGCTTGTCTCTCTAGTCTTGTCTGTCCAGACTTGTATGTCTAGTCTTGTCTATCTAGTCCTATTTCTCTACTCTTGTCTGACTAGTATTTTGTGTCTAGTCTTGTCAGTATAGACTTGTCTGTCTAGTCTTCTCTTCATAGACTTGTCTGTCTAGTTTTTTATGTCTAGTCTTGTCTTATCTGTCTAGTCTTCTCTGTCTAGTCTTGTCTTTATAGTCTTGACTGTCTAGTCTTGTCTGTCTAGTCTAATCTGTCTAGTCTCGTCTGTGTAGTCTTATCTGTCTAGTCTTGTCTGTCTAGTCTTGTCTGTCTAGTCTTGTCTGTCTAGTCTTGTCTGTCTAGTCTTGTCTGTCTAGTCTTGTCTGTCTAGTCTTGTCTGTCTAGTCTTGTCTGTCTAGTCTTGTCTGTCTAGTCTTGTCTGTCTAGTCTTGTCTGTCTAGTCTTGTCTGTCTAGTCTTGTCTGTCTAGTCTTGTCTGTCTAGTCTTGTCTGTCTAGTCTTGTCTGTCTAGCCACGGCTGTCTTTACCTGAGGTACCTTTACCTGTAGTTTGCCTGAGGCAGACGATGGGCACTCCGGCGGAAGACGAAGAATTAAAGGAAACTTACCGCTTCGTGTACCACTAAGTGGTAGAAAAACAAATACAGAAGGCCTTCAACTACAAACAATTTACGAGACCCTCCAACAGCTGAAGCAATTAACAATTAAATTTAGCAGGAAAAAAATAGCCTTGCCAAAGCTCAAAGAACCAGAATGGTCAATCATGAAAAAGGCTATAGAATTCACCTTCGCCGACACAGAAGTGGATATAAGGGTATACTCCCCTAAAGACAAAATAGGTAAAGATGAAACGGGAAAGGACGAGCAAATATGGATAGAAACAAGCCATCAAATACGAAAACAAAACGCACAGATGCAGTACTTTTATCAGCTAATGGAAAGACATATGCCGAGCTTCTAAGGATGGTTAAAAACCAGGTCGAACCAGAAAACTCAGGAGCCAATATCACAGGAGTTAGAGCAACCAGAAATGGTGAATTACTTCTGGAAGTTAATGAAGGAAAGGCCGAAAGCCTTAAATAAATAATTCAACAAAAGTTGCCGGATATAGAGATCCGTGCTAAGAATACAAACATTACTGTAAATATTAGAGACCTAGACTCAGTCACCACCAATGAGGAAATAATTGTAGCCCTCCAAGAAGCAGTGGAAATCGGCAAGGACCAAAGAGGCTTTAAAAACCTGAGACCAGCCTATGGTGAGACCCAGGTGGCGACTGTCTTGCTCCCACAAAAACGGACAAAAAAAGTCATAGAGAAGGATAGGATAAAAGTTGGATGGGTACATTGTAAAGTAAGGAAAATAATTCAATTGGTGAAATGCCACAGATGCTGGCAAATAGGGCATCATAGCAGCACATGCAACGGACCAGACAGGCAAAACCTTTGCTTTAATTGCGGGCAAGAAGGTCAAAAAGCAAAGGTTTGCAAAAACCAACTATTCTTCGGGTTATTCATCGGGCTGATTCCTAAGCGTGTCCAGGTTTCAAGAAAGCTTTAGCGGAGGCAAAGCGTACGATATTACTAAGAAAAAATGACTAAAACCATTCAACAACCAAGTCAACACACTGAGATGCCGTGCAGCTTATGACTTGCTCATTGCGACGGCTCTAGAATTCCAGAGGGACATACTACTCGTAAGCGAGCCTAACAAAAAGTTGATCGATCACCCTAACTGGTTCACGGATAATAAAAAAACCGGCCAAGTCGCGCACCGAGGGTTCCGTACAAACTTGTAAGTAAGTTATCTTTAGGAGGACCTAACTGTATGCAACCCATATGCTTCTGGTGCCTGACAATACCACACAACACATTAGTGTATTTTCATAAGTTTCTAATAGTAAATTCGCATTTTTCTTGTAATTAAACTACATATTTACGGTTTTCAGATTTTTCCCTTTACATGCCAAATTTCATGATTCTAGGTCAACGGGAAGTACCCTATAGGTTTTGATTCCCTTGTGAAATCGCAAAATATGCGACATAAACGGTCATATCTTTTGATCGCGTTGATGTACAAGTTTGATTTTTCCACAGCTGAAACAGACCGCAGACCCGAGTATTTGATACAAATTTCAATTTGTTACCTCTACACGTTCCTGAGAAAAATGGTCTTGATAGACAGACAGACAGACAGACGGACGGAACCCTAAAAAGTTCCGTTTTCGGTACGGAACCCTAAAAAGACAAAGCTATTAGAATCACTAACCCTAAGATACCTGTCTTAAAAACAGGAAATGGATCTGGTTTCGTATGGGTTGAGTTACCGCAGTTTATTAGATACAGCTCCTACTTCTCTCCAGACGCAAACATAGAAAAGCTAGCAGAAACACTAGGAGAACTAGGCCAGGATATAAGACACAAAGGGAAGAAAGTATTAATAGCTGGGACTTCAACGCGAAGTCTCCGTATTGGGGATCCACAAAGGTGGATAAGAGAGGCAACCTGGTCATGGACTGGGCAAGTGAACTAGACCTTGTTTTACAAAACAAAGGAGCTGTGTGCACGTTCGTTAGAGGAAATTCCCAATCCATAATAGACCTTACTTTCTCACAATAAGCCTATCCAATATGATCCAAGACTGTAGAGTGCTCGAGAGAGAAACCCTAAGTGATCATCGATATATTCTGTACAGCGTAGAAGAAGGCACAAAACAGATAGGCAAGGGAAGAAATATAGAATGGAATATAAAAAAATCTTGATAAGGAGAAAATGGCAACAAATCTTGCAATATAAATAGCACCAACACACAAACGAAGCGCGGATACGCTAGTAATGACGAAGGCATGTGAAGCCACTCTAATAAGGAAAGAGGACCATCAAGAAGAAAATTGGTGTATTGGTGGAATGATGTAATTGCTAGCATGAGGGCTGCATGTATCGCGGCAAGAACGAAGAAAAACGATGCCCAAGACCTGAAAAAACTACAAGAAATGAAAAAAGGCTTTGCGCAACATAATAAACAAGTTAAAACGGGACCACTGGAAGAAACTCTGCGAAGATCTTGACAATAATATATGGGAAGACGCCTTCCAAATCTGTAAAAAAGCTTAAAATCAAAGCCCCAAGTGTACAAATGACAATGGAAGGAATACATCAGGTGGTTAAAGCTGTTTTCCCACGCCAGGAGCGTTTCCTCTGGAAACAACCCGATGTAATGGAAACACCACTATTCAACGAAGAGGAATTTTTTAACGTAATAAATCGTATACGTAACGGAACAGCACCAGGACTAGACGGCGTACCACCAGAAGTGATCAAGATCATCGCCCAGCATCACCCTATGTTTACTCTTGAACTAATGAACGTTCTCCTAACTACGGGAAACTTTCCAGATAAATGGAAACGCTCAAGACTAGTTCTCATTAAGAAGGGAGAGAAACCAATTGGGGAACCATCGTCATACAGGCCTCTATTTATACTAGACGTATCATGAAAATTGCTGGAAACACTCCTACTAACGAAACTACAAAAGGAGCTGGACGCCGGACTGGGGTTATACGATAGGCAGTACGGTTTTAGAAAAGGCAGGTCAACTGTAGATGCAGTTGATGCAGTTTTAAAGATCGCAGAGAAAGCTAGAACGGGCACAAAAACAACTAGACAGATTTGCGCTTTAATAACTTTTGGTGTGCACAATGCGTTTAATACAGCTAATTAGGAAATAATAATGGGTGAACTAACAAAGAAACACATAGCTCCGTATCTGTTACAGATGATAAAAAGTTTCCTAACTGATTCCTCAGGGCTCTATATTGGGTCCTACTTTGTGGAACCTCTTTACGTCGGCATCCTAAGAACTAAACTGCCAGAGGGCGCCACATTAATTGGATTTGCAGACGACTTGGCACTTGTTGTAGCTGCCAAAACCGAACAAGCAATAATGAGTACAGCAAATCGTGTAATAGGCACAGTATCACAATGGATTGTGACTAAGAAGATAAAATTGGCGCCAGAGAAAACGGAAGCACTGTTACTGACGGCAAAGAAAACTAAGACCAATAAAATTTAAAGTAGGAAGCACAGAAATAGTCCCCAAACCACATATTAAAAACCTGGGTATTATAATTGATAAATGGCTAACATTCGCTGCACACCTGACTACTGAGGCTGCAGGAAAAGGTATAAAAACCCTCCCAAATAAAAACTCTAAACGCAAGTTACTGAGCACTGTACTGTTATTTTTGTCTGTTTAGTCTTTTGTGTCTAGTGTTGTCCAGCCTTGTCCAGTCATGTCCAGTCTTGTCCAAACTTGCCCAGTCTTGCCCGGTCCTGTCCAGTCTTGTCTAGTGTTGTCTAGTCTTGTCTAATCTTGTCTTATCTAGTCTTGTCTGGTCTTGTCTTGTCTTGTCTACCCTAGTGTAATCTTGTTTAGTCTTGTCTAGTCTTGTCTAGTCTTTTATAGTCTTGTCTGTCTAGCCTTCTCTGTCCACTCTTGTCTATCCAGTCTTGTCTGTTTAGTCTTGCCTGTCCAGTCTTATCTATTCAGTCTTGTCTGCCTGGTCTTATATCTGTCTAGACTTGTCTCTTTAGTCTTATCTAAATATTCTAGCTTGTCTTGTGTAACAAATTTCCTTCACAAATTGGCTTAAGCATATTTAAAACTTTGATCACGTACATTTTATCAAAAATCTCCGACTTCCTGTCCCTCCACTTTTTGAACATAGGCATTTAGCTTGAGTCACTTTACGTTATCCTATTGTCAGTTTCAACACAGAATGAATTAACCACCGAGAACCAAGCTTGTGTGCAGCGCGACGCGACGCTCGGAATTCACGACTGATTAGGCGATAGAGTTCTCTCGGTCAATCTTGAACCGATAAGCAGGCGAGAGAGAGAAATAAATATTCGTTGGCTGATAAAAATCTACGCAATTGTTACGAAACTTTGTTCTGGTTATCGCGAAAATAAACGTTCGTCGTTGACTCAATGAATTTATCGTACTTTTTTTCTCACATTCTGAGCGCGTCGAACCAAGAAACTTAATGGAATTGCTCAGTTATTAGTCAGCCAGGTGGAAAAATACATTTAAATAAATTGTTAGTACGCGTTTATTACTAAATTGTTGAACATGAATGAAAATATTAATTGTTGACACTTGTATGTTTATAATTGTCCAATCTAGTTCTATATGTAGAATCTAATCCTAATGTATTAATCCTGTCTTCACCTTACACGTTTCAAAATTTATTTGGTTGACTTTTATTTGGTGAACTTGATTCATTTATTGAACTGAATTTAAATTTCAATTCTGTATTTCTAGTCTATCTAGTTAAATTTAGTACTACTAATTCTATAAGTAGAATCTAACTCCATCTAACACACTCCAACCTGTCTCTTGTTCCAACTTGTAATCTTGTTCTAACCTACCACACTTCCAAATTTAAATTTATTTTTAAATCTGTATTGTCTAGTGCTTCTCAAACTATGTAATGTAGCGGACCGGCATTTTTTTGTCCCCAAGTGTTGCGGATAGGTATCATATTAAGTTGCAGTGATCTTTTAAAGGTGCTCACATACCGAAATGAAAGTTTCGCTGCCGCCACCGGTGCAATATCGCGGGGGACCGACTGACACGGCGGCTTATGTACATATTCAGATCAAAAAGCGCGATTTCCGTCATAGTCGCGGTAGTGCAGCATTGCACGATAAGGACGCTGCATGCGCGGTTAGTTTCGCTGCCGCTGTGTTTTGACATGGTGATCTCTCTAATCACATTGATTTTATGAACCCATGAACCTATGTTTACTTCTGAAATGAGTTTTATGTATATCAGAAATTCAAAATAACTACAAAATAACATATTTCGTCTTATGCAAACAATGCTTAAAATGGCATAGCGTCTCGCTCTGAGGACAACATAACTACTATATACACGTAAGAATCGCGTTTTGATGTGGGCATTGCAAAATTTTCGCTGCGGAAATTTCGCGACGCATACGCTCCGTGGCGGCCTGCACCAGCCTTAATGTAACTATAGCCTACTTTGACCCGATGACCCCTTTCCTTGAGATCATGTGCCTTCCATAATAACTCCTTCTGGATTCCCTGCTCCTTCGCGGTGAAATCGTCTTGTATAAATACATTTGTTCCTTTTAATTAGAATGTAACTAGATCTAGCAACTATTGTTTTTTACGAGATTTTGTCACCGGCACCTGTCCGCGGACCACCACTTTGAAAAGCACTGCTCCAGTATAATATTGTACTCCTAATTCTATCTGTAGAATCTAATCAGATTAATCCTATTCTAATCTACCACGTATTCAAATTATTTTTTTACGTCTTATCTATTAATAATATTTATTTGGTGTAGCTATCAAGAAAAGTAGTTGTATTTCATGTAAATATATTCATAGGTGGAAATAAATATTGACATTAACACCGATTACGTGGAATTCTTCAGTAATAGAACGAAACAAAAATTCGCTTTTATCGCCCGAAGACGTTGAAAACAAGGATTAAGAAGTTTCAACATTACGAGGAAAAAAAATACGTTTATTTTGTTTGTTTCTTGCGGACTAACTGCCGTGTAATGGCCGTCCTGCTTTCGTTTTCCCACATAAAAATATATTGTGTTACAGTGATATTACAATCAGGGGAATTATTCGGTCAAATTACATAATAAGGTTTTTTTTGTCTCTCCTCCAAATGTCCCATAAAACTGTTATTACGTCTACAAGACACATTTGCAACTATTTGTTTATATATCTGCTCTAGTCGCTATAATCCATGTAGATAATCCTAAAATCAATTTACTTATTTGAATATACAAATAAGATTAGAAATACTTGACTAGATCGACTAGACTAGACAAACAAGATTATATGGACTAGACTAGACAGACAAGATTAGAACAACAATATTAGACAGACAAGATTGACAAACAATACTACACAGACAAGACTAGACCGACAAGATTAGACCGACAAGAGTAGACAGTCAAGACTAGACAGTCAAGACGGCCACCCTTTGTGAACGTCCTATATGACGATGTTCTCGGAATATGCCCGGAAGACGGTCTGGATTTGATCGCCTATGCGGATGATCTTGCCCTTATAGTGACGGCCAAAAACGAGCAGATACTTAAAAACAAGACGGACTGCGCGCTAGAGAGAATCACCTGCTGGGTAGAAAAACACAAACTGGAAGTGGCACCACAAAAAACGGAGGCAGTATTGCTAACTGGCTTTAAAAAAGTTAAAAAAGTGGATTTCAACATCAGAGGAATAATTATTGAACCAAGGAACCAGGTCAAATATCTAGGAGTCACAATAGACAAACGAATGACTTTCACAAAACATACAGAAGCTGTCCTGGTGAAAGCTGCAAGACCTACCGCGGCAATCTCCAAACTGATGCCGTCGATTGAAGGGCCGAAAACGAGCAAACGGAGGCTTCTTTTCTCTGTCGTGACGTCAGCGATGCTCTATGCGGCACCGATATGGACAGAAGTACTGAAATACAAAAAGTGGAGAAATAACCTAACTCGGGTACAGAGATCGATGGTGATACGTATAAGTGCATCATGTCGCACAACTTCCACCGATACTGTAATGGTAGCAGCCTCCATCATTCCCATCGAACTTCACTCATGGTGGAAAGAAGGGAAATGTATAAAAACGGACATAGGAACCGAGAGAGTCTCAGACAAGACACTCCAAGAGTCTCCTAAACTAAAGAGACAAGAGTCTCCTAAAGAGCTGGCAAGCTGCCTGGGATAAAAGCGAGAAGGGCAGATGTACCTACAGACTTATATCCGATGTTAAGACCTGGACGGAACGAGATCATGGGGAGCTAAACTACCACTTGTCTCAAATGTTAACTGGCCATGGATGCTTTAGATCCTATCTACATAGGTTCAAGCTACGAGAACACACCACACCACACCACACCACACATACGCACACCACACATTCTTTGTGTGCCCGAGATGGAGTACCGAAAGTCAACATGTGGAAAAGATAATGAACTGTAAACTGTCAGAAAGCGTGGTTGGAGAAATGTTAAAAAGTCCTGAAAACTGGAAGGCAATAAGTGATTTTGCCACAGATATATTGCGAGAGAAAGGAAAAGAAGAGGAAACAACTAAGAAAATACAAGATCCGTAAGGAAACATGGCAAAACCTCCTTCTGAAGTAATACCAATAAGGTAGTTCCGGGAGGAAGGGTTCTTTCTAAAAATTGAAAGCAGAGGAGCGGTTTTTAGTGGGTATATCCATCTCGAACAGCCAGATGGGGAGTCCCACACTCCCTGAGGTATTTTCCGCAGGGGTTGTACGTAATGTATTTTCCTCTCACAAAAAAAAAACAAAAAAAAACAGTCAAGACTAGACAGACAAGACTAGACAGATAAGACTAGACAGACAAGACAACTCAGACAAGACTAGGCAGACAAAACTAAACAGACAAGACTAGACAGAAATGACTAGACTGACAAGACTAGACTGACAAGACTAGACTGACAAGACTAGACTGACAAGACTAGAGAGACCAAACAATACAGACAAGACAAAACAGACATGACTAGACAGACAAGACTAGACAGACAAGACTAAACAAACAAAACTACACAGCTAGACAGAAAACACTACACAGTCAAGACTAGACGGACAAGATTAGAGAGACAAGACTAGTCTTGTTTTGTTTGTCTAGTCTTGTCTGTCTGTGACCGACAAGACTAGAGAGACAAGTCTACTCAGGCAAGACTAGACTAGACAGACAAGATTAGAGAGACTAGAATGCCTAGGTAAATGATATGCTTCAAGGATAATTTACCTGTAAGCAATTAAATCAATTACAAAAGAGGAAGACCTTAAAAACATTGAAAACGTTGTAAACGTTGAAAAAATTATCTCTAAATGTGTGGTCTTGTCCGATATTGTATGGTATTGTCGTGTATGGTCTAGTTTGGTTTTGTCTGGTCTTATCTGGTTTTGTCTGGTCGAATAATTTCTTGTCTGGTCTTATCTGGTCTTATTTTGTTTGGTCTTGTCTAGTCTTGTCTGGTTGAAAGAATGGACATAGAAGATTAAACAAACAATACTGGACTAGATACACAAGACTAAACAGACAAGACTAAGCTGACATAGTAATTTATTTGCTTCAAGGATAATTAACCTGAATGCTATTAAATCAATTACCCAATTTAGAAGAAGACGTAAAAAACTTTGTAAAGGAGTTTAACACTTTTATTAATTTTTTTAGCTAGTATTTAGTGAGTACATTGAAGCATGTAGAAAAGCCTTCATTTTGAGACTAACTAATTCGCCACACTAATATTCTATTGCATGCTAATCCGGATGTTACAAGAAAATTTACTCTCACACAAAGTACTATGGTCGTATCTAGTCTAATCCGATCTTGTCTGGTCTAGTTTGAAATAGTTTGGTCTTGCCTAGTTTTGTCTAGCTATGTCTCCTTTAGTTTTTGTTTGGTCTTGTCTGGTACTGTCTGGTCTTGTATGGTATTGTCTGGCCCTGTCTGGTCTTGTCTGGTTTTGTTTGGTCTTATCTAGTCTTGTCGGGTCTTGCCAGGTCTTATCTGGTCTTGTCTGGTCTCACGGCACCCTTATTTTCTATTGCATGCTAATCCGGATGTTGCAAGAAAATTTCCACTCACACAAAGTACTGTGGTTGTATCTAGTCTTGTCCAAACTTGCCTAGTCTAGTTTGAAATAGTATGGTCTTGTCTAGTATTGCATTATCTGGTCTTGTCTGGTTTTGTCTGGTCTCCTTTAGTTTTTGTTTGGTCTTGTCTGGTCTTGTCTGGTACAGTCTGGCTTGTATGGTATTGTCTGGCCTTGTCTGGTCTTGTCTGGCTTTTTTTTTTTTCTTATCTGGTCTTGCCTGGTCTTGTCTGGTCTTATCTGGTCTTGTCCGATCTTGTCTAGTTTTGTCGGGTCTTGTCTGGTCTTGTCTGGTCAAAGATGCTCTTTGACTGGTCTGGTCTTTGACTGATCTTGACTGGTCCTGTCTGCTCTTGATTGGTATTATTTGATATCTGGTCTTGTGTGGTTTTGCCTAATCTTCTGTTGTCTTGCATTATCTTTTCTGGTCTTCCGAACCAGATAGATCTAAACCTGTGTTTTAATTAGATGTAATTAAATTATATTAAATGAAAATCGTGCAGAAGACAAAAGGAACAACTTTCTTCGTAAAAATCTCGCCGCGCAAAAACTACGTAAATAATAGTTCGGATTTCTCGCAATAAATCGCAACTAATTGAAACCTAATCTATCTAGTACACAAATAAATTTACATTTTTTATGCTGTCGAAAATTTCTCATCGATTTTATCTATTTTCGCTCATTGTTAAAGAAACTCCCATTGTCTCCTCTCGACACTTTCCACATTCTATTTGTGACATACAAACTAAAATTTCAAACTATTTTAGAAGAAAAAAAAACTTGTTTTACAGATAACAAATATCACTTGAATAGATTCTTAACCAATTGACACATATCTAGGTCAACATTACATAAACTACAAATAAAACCCTTGTCTTGTCTGCCTAGTCTTACCTGTCAGGCTTTATCTGTCTAGTTTTGTCTATAAGGGGGGCGGGGGGGTGGGGTCAGAATTGCTCGAGAGAAAATTTATGAGCATATTAAGCAAGCATCAGTCTTATCTATCTAGTCTTGTCTGTCTAGGCTTGTCTGTCTGGTCTTGTCTGTCTAGTCTTGTCTGTCTAGTGTTGTCTGTCTAGTCTTGTCTGTCTAGTGTTGTCTGTCTAGTCTTGTCTGTCTAGTTTTGTCTTTCTGTAATTAGTAATTTTCCTACTTAGTTCTTTTTTTTCGTTTGTATGTGCCATTTTTAGGGTGGCTTCAATGCCTTTGTTTACATGTTTCTTACACATCCTCAGGTAGATGCGTCTTAAAGAAAGGCAGGACGGACGCCCGCAGCCTCGCGATTTCTTCATTCCACCAGTATTGTCGTTTTTGTCTGCTAATTATTTTCTTGGTAGGTAGGATTTCGTTACATGTCTGGGTGAGCGCAGCAACCATGTCCACAGCTGTTTTGGGATTTTTGTGGTTTAACATTTTCTCCAGGGCATTTCCGAAGTTTTCCTGGTTTATACTTCTCGTAGACCACCGCGTATTGCATTTGTTGTAAGGGGGGGGGGGGGATTAGGTGGGGTTTGTCCTAATCGATAAAACAAGTAATTGTGGTCACTCAGTGACTCCCTTTCCAGGACTTGCCACTCTTTCATCATTTCCGCAACTTTTTGAGAGGCAAACGTTACGTCCAGTATAGAACAGGCATTTCCACGCTCAAAGGTTGGTTTATTACCCACATTGCATACCCGCAGGTCGAGTTCGGCTAACCAGTCCATAACCATATTGCCACGGTTGTCCATTTTTGGGCATCTCCAATATGGGGATTTCGTGTTAAAATCTCCACCGACTAGGACTTCCGTTTTATCCAGTTTCTCAATGTTTTCGATTGGAGACAAGTAGCAGCTGTAGATGACAATGTGTTGCATATCGATCCATAAGAAGAGCACACCATAGCCACTGTCTAGAACTATGGGGTTCTGACTTAGGACTTTGATAGCGGCGTCTTTGTTCTTGTCAGCAAACCAGTCTACCTCTATTAGTCTTTTGTTTGGTTCACTCACCAGTACGATGTCTATTTGCAGATCTGCAGTTGTCACATTTAAGAGGTCATGCGCAGCACGGCACCTCATCGCATTAGCTGTATTATTCTAAGCTCTTTCTCGATTGTTGATTGCGCCTCGCCTCCGTCAGCGCCTTCCGGAATGCTGGACACGCTCCAGTATCTGCCCTATGTCCATGCTGTTGGCAGATGGGGCAGTAGGGTTCCTGGTTGCAGTCTTTCGCTACATGCCCTTCTTGTGCACATCTCAGGCACAGTTTTTGCCTATCTACCCCATTGCACTCTTTTACAGAATGTCCCATTTCCCAACACCTGGGGCATTTTTTAAACGCTGTCTTGTCGTTAAGCTGTTCTTTGACAGCTTCCATCACCTCTTCCGCTGTGGTTACCACATCTAGGTCTCTAATGTGTAGGACAACATCTGAGGACTTAACCCTTACTTCAGCCGTTAGCAGTTTTTTCTTAAGTTCTTCTCTCAGGGCGTTTGCATTTCCTGTGTTAACTTCAAGCAGAAGTTCCCCTGTATTGGTCATCCTGGCTTGTGTGATTTTTGCCCCGGTCTCTTCGAGGTTCACATTGCTTCTCACCTTCTTGAGTAGATCAGTATATGCACAATCTTCAGCCTTTACAAATAGGACTTCTGTATTTCTATCCCTCCCTACTTTACTTTAGCATACGGCATACGGCATTTCCCCGGTCTTTTGGACACCTTTCCTGATGACCTCTGTCCATGCTTTTTCATTTGGTTTGTTTCCCAGTGGTTCTGTTACTCTGGTTGCTTTAGGGGGATAGTCTCTTGTAGAATATGCTCTGACCCTGATGTCTGTGTCGGCGAGGACGAATTCCATCGCCTTTTTCGCCATTTGCCAGTCCGCGGTGGTTGGTTTTAGTATTGATATTTGCTCCCTGCCATTTCTCTGCATAAGTGTTTTGAGCTTTTCGGTGCATTCAAAAAAAGTTCTTGTGTCAGGAGATTCCGAGGCCAGCTTTCTAGTTACCATTTGGTAGATATAGCGTTCATTAGTTTTTATTTCGCCGTCAGCGTCTGGTGCACCTATGGTATGTTTCAAGTACACCACTCCACCTGATATTGGGCTTTGTTTGGCCATCCTCCCAGGGCAGGCGTACGCCTCAGCAAGGGTTTCAGGTACTCCTTTGTCTGGGAACAGGTCCTCTGTGGTGCCCCATGCCAGGTCTCAGTCTGTAGTAGATGTCATTACATTACCATGCCCTTCCCTCACTATACGGAAAGTTTCCAGTGGCCACTCTTTCTTGGCTACCTCTTGGAAGTCCTCATAGGTGGACGCTCTTCTTATTTCTTCACGAAGGATTTCGATGTAATTATTTTTCTCCTCGTCCTCTGTTGTAGTTTGCGTACTATCGTCACATGCGTGTGTTTTTTTTTCTGGGTCACTTGGTTCAGTTTGAGTGCTGGACTCCTCCATACACGTCATCCTTGCTTAAACCTTGACGTCGAAAGTTATCTTCTCGACCGGCTCGTATTGGTGCTGCTCCAGCCAGCCAGCTACCGAGTCACGCGAGAAGACGTTAGCCGTCCTCTTTACTCTCGCTGCGACCTCCTTTACTTCTCTCTTAGTACTTGGACTAGCCGCAATGGCTTTTTCTAAGTCCTCTACCTGTTTTGTCAGAGCCCCAATCGTCTCCACAATCGTGGAGACAATCGGGCACTCCGTTTTCTTATAAGGCTTAATGTCATCAGTTGAAAGCCTATCTGCCACTTTCCGTTTTTTTGTAGCCTCCCCTATGGAGTCGCTTCTCACAAGTTTGTAAGTTGACAAGTTTGTCTGTCCCAATCTGTTTCTTGTTGTTTCCACTGCGACCCCACTTTTACCAGCTTTCTTAACAAAAGTCTGCATTCCTAAATCCCCTGCCACATGGGATTCTAAATGGGATGAATTGTTTGCTGTAGAAAATTTAAAAAATTTCCACAGCCGGTTTTGAACCCGGCCGAATTCGGCACTCGCGAATCCAAGGTCGTGTGTTACACTGACTGCTCCACTAAAGTTTTAATGAATCAACCGAACTAGAAAAAATGTGCTCCTCGAATTATCTGTTTTTCTTTACTTCTCTTGTGTTTCCACCTGTTTTTTTATTATCGCCTCGTGGTGACAAAAATTTGCAGTCACCAAAACTTTTATGGTTAATTGGCTTACAATTAGTCTATGTTTAAAAAATCAACAAAAACGGCAATAAGCATGCACGGGTTTTAATTAAAAGCCATTTCATAATCAATCTCAAAATAAAAGAAAGAATAAAAAAAAAATAAAAAAGTTAATTCCAAACCAAGAAACAAAACTAAAGATAATTCCAAACCAATAATCAAAACTAAAAAAAAAGTCTTATATGTAACACCACTCCAAAAACTCTTATATGTAACACCATATAAGATACAAAACCGAAAAAAACTGCACTCAAAATGTTTACTCAAAACTTGCACGGAGCACTTGAGAACACGTCCGCTCGCCACCACTTCTCGGTAGAGACTCCTTGTCTGTCTAGTCTTGTCTGTCTAGTCTTGTCTGTCTAGTCTTGTCTGTCTAGTCTTGTCTGTCTAGTCTTGTCTGTCTAGTCTTGTCTGTCTAGTCTTGTCTGTCTAGTCTTGTCTGTCTAGTCTTGTCTGTCTAGTCTTGTCTGTCTAGTCTTGTCTTGTCTGTCTAGTCTTGTCTGTCTAGTCTTGTCTTGTCTGTCTAGTCTTGTCTGTCTAGTCTTGTCTGTCTAGTCTTGTCTGTCTAGTCTTGTCTGTCTAGTCTTGTCTGTCTAGTCTTGTCTGTCTAGTCTTGTCTGTCTAGTCTTGTCTGTCTAGTCTTGTCTGTCTAGTCTTGTCTGTCTAGTCTTGTCTGTCTAGTCTTGTCTGTCTAGTCTTGTCTGTCTAGTCTTGTCTGTCTAGTCTTGTCTGTCTAGTCTTGTCTGTCTAGTCTTGTCTGTCTAGTCTTGTCTGTCTAGTCTTGTCTGTCTAGTCTTGTCTGTCTAGTCTTGTCTGTCTAGTCTTGTCTGTCTAGTCTTGTCTGTCTAGTCTTGTCTGTCTAGTCTTGTCTGTCTAGTCTTGTCTGTCTAGTCTTGTCTGTCTAGTCTTGTCTGTCTAGTCTTGTCTGTCTAGTCTTGTCTGTCTAGTCTTGTCTGTCTAGTCTTGTCTGTCTAGTCTTGTCTGTCTAGTCTTGTCTGTCTAGTCTTGTCTGTCTAGTCTTGTCTGTCTAGTCTTGTCTGTCTAGTCTTGTCTGTCTAGTCTTGTCTGTCTAGTCTTGTCTGTCTAGTCTTGTCTGTCTAGTCTTGTCTGTCTAGTCTTGTCTGTCTAGTCTTGTCTGTCTAGTCTTGTCTGTCTAGTCTTGTCTGTCTAGTCTTGTCTGTCTAGTCTTGTCTGTCTAGTCTTGTCTGTCTAGTCTTGTCTGTCTAGTCTTGTCTGTCTAGTCTTGTCTGTCTAGTCTTGTCTGTCTAGTCTTGTCTGTCTAGTCTTGTCTGTCTAGTCTTGTCTGTCTAGTCTTGTCTGTCTAGTCTTGTCTGTCTAGTCTTGTCTGTCTAGTCTTGTCTGTCTAGTCTTGTCTGTCTAGTCTTGTCTGTCTAGTCTTGTCTGTCTAGTCTTGTCTGTCTAGTCTTGTCTGTCTAGTCTTGTCTGTCTAGTCTTGTCTGTCTAGTCTTGTCTGTCTAGTCTTGTCTGTCTAGTCTTGTCTGTCTAGTCTTGTCTGTCTAGTCTTGTCTGTCTAGTCTTGTCTGTCTAGTCTTGTCTGTCTAGTCTTGTCTGTCTAGTCTTGTCTGTCTAGTCTTGTCTGTCTAGTCTTGTCTGTCTAGTCTTGTCTGTCTAGTCTTGTCTGTCTAGTCTTGTCTGTCTAGTCTTGTCTGTCTAGTCTTGTCTGTCTAGTCTTGTCTGTCTAGTCTTGTCTGTCTAGTCTTGTCTGTCTAGTCTTGTCTGTCTAGTCTTGTCTGTCTAGTCTTGTCTGTCTAGTCTTGTCTGTCTAGTCTTGTCTGTCTAGTCTTGTCTGTCTAGTCTTGTCTGTCTAGTCTTGTCTGTCTAGTCTTGTCTGTCTAGTCTTGTCTGTCTAGTCTTGTCTGTCTAGTCTTGTCTGTCTAGTCTTGTCTGTCTAGTCTTGTCTGTCTAGTCTTGTCTGTCTAGTCTTGTCTGTCTAGTCTTGTCTGTCTAGTCTTGTCTGTCTAGTCTTGTCTGTCTAGTCTTGTCTGTCTAGTCTTGTCTGTCTAGTCTTGTCTGTCTAGTCTTGTCTGTCTAGTCTTGTCTGTCTAGTCTTGTCTGTCTAGTCTTGTCTGTCTAGTCTTGTCTGTCTAGTCTTGTCTGTCTAGTCTTGTCTGTCTAGTCTTGTCTGTCTAGTCTTGTCTGTCTAGTCTTGTCTGTCTAGTCTTGTCTGTCTAGTCTTGTCTGTCTAGTCTTGTCTGTCTAGTCTTGTCTGTCTAGTCTTGTCTGTCTAGTCTTGTCTGTCTAGTCTTGTCTGTCTAGTCTTGTCTGTCTAGTCTTGTCTGTCTAGTCTTGTCTGTCTAGTCTTGTCTGTCTAGTCTTGTCTGTCTAGTCTTGTCTGTCTAGTCTTGTCTGTCTAGTCTTGTCTGTCTAGTCTTGTCTGTCTAGTCTTGTCTGTCTAGTCTTGTCTGTCTAGTCTTGTCTGTCTAGTCTTGTCTGTCTAGTCTTGTCTGTCTAGTCTTGTCTGTCTAGTCTTGTCTGTCTAGTCTTGTCTGTCTAGTCTTGTCTGTCTAGTCTTGTCTGTCTAGTCTTGTCTGTCTAGTCTTGTCTGTCTAGTCTTGTCTGTCTAGTCTTGTCTGTCTAGTCTTGTCTGTCTAGTCTTGTCTGTCTAGTCTTGTCTGTCTAGTCTTGTCTGTCTAGTCTTGTCTGTCTAGTCTTGTCTGTCTAGTCTTGTCTGTCTAGTCTTGTCTGTCTAGTCTTGTCTGTCTAGTCTTGTCTGTCTAGTCTTGTCTGTCTAGTCTTGTCTGTCTAGTCTTGTCTGTCTAGTCTTGTCTGTCTAGTCTTGTCTGTCTAGTCTTGTCTGTCTAGTCTTGTCTGTCTAGTCTTGTCTGTCTAGTCTTGTCTGTCTAGTCTTGTCTGTCTAGTCTTGTCTGTCTAGTCTTGTCTGTCTAGTCTTGTCTGTCTAGTCTTGTCTGTCTAGTCTTGTCTGTCTAGTCTTGTCTGTCTAGTCTTGTCTGTCTAGTCTTGTCTGTCTAGTCTTGTCTGTCTAGTCTTGTCTGTCTAGTCTTGTCTGTCTAGTCTTGTCTGTCTAGTCTTGTCTGTCTAGTCTTGTCTGTCTAGTCTTGTCTGTCTAGTCTTGTCTGTCTAGTCTTGTCTGTCTAGTCTTGTCTGTCTAGTCTTGTCTGTCTAGTCTTGTCTGTCTAGTCTTGTCTGTCTAGTCTTGTCTGTCTAGTCTTGTCTGTCTAGTCTTGTCTGTCTAGTCTTGTCTGTCTAGTCTTGTCTGTCTAGTCTTGTCTGTCTAGTCTTGTCTGTCTAGTCTTGTCTGTCTAGTCTTGTCTGTCTAGTCTTGTCTGTCTAGTCTTGTCTGTCTAGTCTTGTCTGTCTAGTCTTGTCTGTCTAGTCTTGTCTGTCTAGTCTTGTCTGTCTAGTCTTGTCTGTCTAGTCTTGTCTGTCTAGTCTTGTCTGTCTAGTCTTGTCTGTCTAGTCTTGTCTGTCTAGTCTTGTCTGTCTAGTCTTGTCTGTCTAGTCTTGTCTGTCTAGTCTTGTCTGTCTAGTCTTGTCTGTCTAGTCTTGTCTGTCTAGTCTTGTCTGTCTAGTCTTGTCTGTCTAGTCTTGTCTGTCTAGTCTTGTCTGTCTAGTCTTGTCTGTCTAGTCTTGTCTGTCTAGTCTTGTCTGTCTAGTCTTGTCTGTCTAGTCTTGTCTGTCTAGTCTTGTCTGTCTAGTCTTGTCTGTCTAGTCTTGTCTGTCTAGTCTTGTCTGTCTAGTCTTGTCTGTCTAGTCTTGTCTGTCTAGTCTTGTCTGTCTAGTCTTGTCTGTCTAGTCTTGTCTGTCTAGTCTTGTCTGTCTAGTCTTGTCTGTCTAGTCTTGTCTGTCTAGTCTTGTCTGTCTAGTCTTGTCTGTCTGGTCTTGTCTGTCTGGTCTTGTCTGTCTCGTCTTGTCTGTCTAGTCTTGTCTGTCTAGTCTTGTCTGTCTAGTCTTGTCTGTCTAGTCTTGTCTGTCTAGTCTTGTCTGTCTAGTCTTGTCTGTCTGGTCTTGTCTGTCTAGTCTTGTCTGTCTAGTCTTGTCTGTCTAGTCTTGTCTGTCTAGTCTTGTCTGTCTAGTCTTGTCTGTCTAGTCTTGTCTGTCTAGTCTTGTCTGTCTAGTCTTGTCTGTCTAGTCTTGTCTGTCTAGTCTTGTCTGTCTAGTCTTGTCTGTCTACTCTTGCCCGTCTGGTCTTGTCTGTCTAGTCTTTATAGTTTTGTCTGTCTGGTCTTGTCTGTCTGGTTTTGTCTGTCTGGTCTTGTCTGTCTGGTTTTGTCTGTCTGGTCTTGTCTGTCCAGTCTTCTTGCTCTCGCGATGACTGACTGGTTACGCCTGTTGTCTTAACAAAAATTAAAATTCTAATTTGGTTTGTAATTTTGTTGTGCGGACGTTTTCTGAATTTGAAAACAAAAACTTTGGGAAAACTTTACAAAAAGAAAAAAGAAAAAAAACTAAAATCATTTTGTTGGTGAATAAGACAAAGCGTCGTCTACGTGCGCTATTCGTTCTTCTCCGGCAAATATTCAAATCATTTTAGAATTTTCGTTTGTCGGACAAGAGCGGAATTTCAAGTTGGTTTTTTCGTCGTCTGTGTTTACCTGACGAACAAAAAATATTTGAAAGTGAAAAAAGCTAAGTTGAGGTATAAGCTAAGTTGAGTTGCTGTATGTAAATTGACGTTGCCAAATCTTGGGAATGTTTTGAAAGTACATCGCAATATTTTTATGCAAATCAAAACCTTTTTGTGTGTCTTATTTATTCATAAAAATAAATTGGTTTTTATATTTGTAAAGGTTCCCGGATTGGATCAGCATCGACTTTCTTTTATTCGCCAAAATTTGAAGACATTTACATGGGAATCCCATTGCAAAGTTGATAAATTTGGCAAACGATACTAAAGAGAACGGCGTATCTAAATTAAAATAATATTACGTTTTGATAAAACAATATAAATGTCACAAGATAAACTTATAGCCAGACTATAAAAACTATAATATGTAGTATATTGGTAGAAGTTTTTGCGGTCAATTTGTAGGCGTTTGATGGATGAGTATTAGCGAGTCGGGTAAATACAGACGAGTCACAAAAAGCACACTAGTCCAGGAATTAAGAAAATTCATTGATCTACCAGCGGCTGAAAAAAACCTTTTCCTGTCATTGCATCAGCAAATTTGTTTTTCTCTCGCGAGCGTTTATCTGAAAATTTCCAGAATTTGGTAAAAAAAAACTTTATTCAACATTTTTTAATTCTTTGATTATTTTTTTATGTAAAATTTCGTTTGGCGCAAGTTGGGAGTAACTCAGATCTTTTTACAATCGGAAATGACGTTAAGTTGACGGAAATAAGGCTAAGTTACATATATACATATATTACATATATACATAGCTACATATATACATAGATGTCGTTATTTAATAGTTCCTACAACAGACCTTTCTACGGTTAGTTAAGCGCATCCGCCAAGTTTGCTTTGCTTTGGCAAAGTTTCGGGCACATATTTAGTTATACGTCAAAAAGTTCGGGCACTGTTTGACCTATAGCTTGGCGCAAATTGACACATGCACACAAAAAAATTTCAACTATGAAAAGGTCTATTTGCGATTTCTCACAATCTACCCTAACTCAAAATTCTGGGATTTCTAAACATTGAAGTAAAACTACTTTAGGTGCGACTTAAGAGTAACTTATTAAGAGTAACTTAGTTCCATTTCCAACATTTAAAATTAGTTCCAACATTTTGAGATTTCAACAGACATTTGTATATAATTACTAGTCCCAGTACATTTTCATGTCACTAACAGCACTAGACAAATAACATTATTTGTAAGATCATTTCCTTTATTTAAATTAAGTGAATAGCCATCTGCGGACGCGTCTCGAGATTTATGTCTCATCAGTTCGGCTTTGCTCTTTTGAATTATAAATTGGAATACACTTACATTAACTTGAACACCTCGTGCATGACTGGCGAGGTTAGGTTTTATTTTGAAATTTGTGTAGAAAGACACGAACTTAGTTACGATTATTGATTTAAATGATAATTAAATATTGGTGAAACCATACACAAGCCGGTCTCTGTACACAAATGTCAAATCAAAACCTCACCCCGCCAGTCAAGCACGAGGTTTTCAAGCTAATGTAAGTGTATTCCAATTGATAATTAAAAAAGCAAAGCTGCACAGATGAAATCTCGAAACGCGTCTGCAGATATTCGCTTAATTTAAATAGAAAGAAATGATCTTTCAAATAATGTTATTTGTCTAATGCTATTAGTGACATGAAAATTTACTGGGACTAGTAATAACATGCAAATGTCTGTTGCATAATTCAATATACTGTGTGATATCAGCCAGGAAGTAGTTTTTTTTAACATGAAATTTGTTCATAGCCTAAATAAGACTTAATATTATAGAGCTTCGAACAGATAGAATATATTTATATATTCATAAAACTAGAAGTTTATGATAACTACAATGAGAAACATAAACTCTACTCTGGAAATATGATATTTTTTTGGAAAAAATGCATCAATTGTTTACCAAATCTAGTTGTTGATTTAAATGAATAAGTTTGAGCATGAATATTCATTGTTGAATTGAATTTTTCTTATAAAAAATTAATGAATGATTGAGATTCTTCTAAACGAAAATTAATATAGAAATGTCATTAAATCTCTAAATTCAATTGATATTTATTCTTTTTAGTAACACCTGCTACAACCGTCAAAGAAGTTTTACTTCAACCGGGCGTAAAGGTTACATACTAATTCTTTTAAATTTAAATATACACGAGCTATTTCAATACTTCGTAACTAATCCAGATAATTTCTTGATTTGTTTGAATAATATCAATAAAAATCTAACGGAGTCTGGAAACAGTTTGGTAAGAATTGGACATAATTGCCTATTTTTAAATTTAAATTATTTATTAATATATCATTACTACGGGCCCGATTAATATGTATTTACATGAACATTCAAACTATAACGTATTTTTAATTCAAACTATTTTCTGTCTTTATTTTGTTTTCCACACAAATTATGATATTTGGATGGAGAAAATGTAGTCTTTATTTCCAAATATCAAAATTTGTGTGGAAAACAAAATAAAGACAAAAAATAATTTTAATTAAAAATACGTATTTACATAAATTAGGGCCCTAATCATCACCGTTGTTAAAAATAATATCCAATGATATACAAAAGAAGAAAAAATTAAAGAAATTTTAAGCTTATTTTTTTAAATAGAAATTTAATTATTAAACACTCCTATTAATTTTCAAAGTGAGTGAAAGATAATCCCACAGGCAATAACATTCCGGTCCGATGAAATATTAACCTTTCATAACTTACGCTTTCATGTGATAATATTTATTATTTTTATCATAATTTCTCGTAATTTGAGACTGAAAATGTGGATAAAACGACACCATATATGCAAAGCGATTTTACCTTATTTAGCTCTACGGTATTTACCAAGATTACATAATATGTAGCTTTAAATAAATTATATTTTTTATTAAAGCTTAAAATAAAACTAGATGACAGGCAGGACTAAACATAGAAGACTAGACATATACGACTAAACAGACAATACTAGACAGTTAAGACTAGACAGAAAAGACTAGATATAGACGACTAGACACACAAGACTAGACCGACATGACTCGCCAGACACGATTAGACTAAACACACAAGGCTCGACTAACAAGATTAGAATAAATAGACAAGGTTAGACTAGACAGACAGGAAAAGACTTAACAGGCAAAACTGGAGTAGTCAGACAGGATAAGACTAGACAGACAGGATAAAACTAGACAGACAAGTCTAGACTAGGCAGACAAGGTTAGACTAAACAGACAGGATATGAATAGACAGGCAAGACTAGACTATAAGCCAAGTGGAACAAGGGGTTTAGTGAGAGCTTCCACAAACCACTTTTTAAAAACTAGACATACAAGGCTAGACATACAAGGTTAGACATACACGACTACATATACAGCACTAGACATATGAGACTAGAGAGACATACAAGACTATACTAGACATACCAGACTATACTAGACATACAAGACTATACAATCTGAGATAGACAGGTCTGGATAGACAAGACTAGATAGACACCACCGAAAAGACAATACTAGACAGACAAAATTGGATATAGAAAACTATTCAATCAATAGTGTAATATTATATAGCGGTTTCGTCTTGATTAAATAGTGTTATGTGATGAAACAAAAACTGTAGGATTGCCGTGTAAATTGTTATTGCAACGGTAATGATAATTTAATAAATAATTTCCAATAAGTGTAAAACACGATGTGTTAGTGCCAATTATGTCCAGTTTCTACCAAACTGTTTCCACACTCCATTACAAGATTATCCAGTGTCAATATGCAAGAGGAAACACTTAAAACAAACTACACAAACAAAATTAGACAGGACTAGATGGACAATACTGTATTTACTGGATTAGACAGACAAGACTACACAGATAGTATTAGACATGCAAGGCTAGAGGACAAGACTAGACCGACAAGATTAGACAGAAAAGACTAGAATGACAAGAGTAGACAGGTAACACTAGACAGACATGACTGTACAGATAAGACTAAACAGACAAGACTAGACACACAAGACTGGAGAGACAAGAATACACACACAAGACTGTACAGACAACACTAGATAGACAAGACTGGACACACAAGTCTAGACGGACAAGACTGGACAGACAAGACTAGAAAAACAAGACTAGACAGACAAGACTAGACAGACTAGACTAGACTAGACAGACTAGACTAGACAGACAAGACTAGACAGACAAGACTAGACAGACTAGACAGACTAGCCAGACTAGACAGACTAGACAGACAAGACTAGACAGACAAGACTAGACAGACAAGACTAGACAGACAAGACTAGACAGACAAGACTAGACAGACAAGACTAGACAGACAAGACTAGACAGACAAGATTAGACAGACAAGACTAGACAGACAAGACTAGACAGACAAGACTAGACAGACAAGACTAGACAGACAAGACTAGACAGACAAGACTAGACAGACAAGACTAGACAGACAAGACTAGACAGACAAGACTAGACAGACAAGACTAGACAGACAAGACTAGACAGACAAGACTAGACAGACAAGACTAGACAGACAAGACTAGACAGACAAGACTAGACAGACAAGACTAGACAGACAAGACTAGACAGACAAGACTAGACAGACAAGACTAGACAGACAAGACTAGACAGACAAGACTAGACAGACAAGACTAGACAGACAAGACTAGACAGACAAGACTAGACAGACAAGACTAGACAGACAAGACCAAACAGACAAGAATAGACAGACAAGACTAGACAGACAAGACTAGACAGACAAGACTAGACAGACAAGACTAGACAGACAAGACTAGACAGACAAGACTAGACAGACAAGACTAGACAGACAAGACTAGACAGACAAGACTAGACAGACAAGACTAGACAGACAAGACTAGACAGACAAGACTAGACAGACAAGACTAGACAGACAAGACTAGACAGACAAGACTAGACAGACAAGACTAGACAGACAAGACTAGACAGACAAGACTAGACAGACAAGACTAGACAGACAAGACTAGACAGACAAGACTAGACAGACAAGACTAGACAGACAAGACTAGACAGACAAGACTAGACAGACAAGACTAGACAGACAAGACTAGACAGACAAGACTAGACAGACAAGACTAGACAGACAAGACTAGACAGACAAGACTAGACAGACAAGACTAGACAGACAAGACTAGACAGACAAGACTAGACAGACAAGACTAGACAGACAAGACTAGACAGACAAGACTAGACAGACAAGACTAGACAGACAAGACTAGACAGACAAGACTAGACAGACAAGACTAGACAGACAAGACTAGACAGACAAGACTAGACAGACAAGACTAGACAGACAAGACTAGACAGACAAGACTAGACAGACAAGACTAGACAGACAAGACTAGACAGACAAGACTAGACAGACAAGACTAGACACACAAGACTAGACAGACAAGACTAGACAGACAAGACTAGACAGACAAGACTAGACAGACAAGACTAGACAGACAAGACTAGACAGACAAGACTAGACAGACAAGACTAGACAGACAAGACTAGACAGACAAGACTAGACAGACAAGACTAGACAGACAAGACTAGACAGACAAGACTAGACAGACAAGACTAGACAGACAAGACTAGACAGACAAGACTAGACAGACAAGACTAGACAGACAAGACTAGACAGACAAGACTAGACAGACAAGACTAGACAGACAAGACTAGACAGACAAGACTAGACATTCCGAAGAGGAAATACCGGATCGGTTATTGACGTTACATTAACATCGGAAGGCATCGCGCCTAGGGTGGAGAGGTGGAGAGTACTAGAGGACGCCACCGCCTGAAAACGAAACCAAAGAGTCAACAGAGAAACACTACCATCGAACATGGAAACAGAAACGGATGGCTGGTGAAGAAACTCGATAGCACTCAGCTAAGAGCGAAACTGGAAGTAGCCAAGACGCATGGAGAGTTGCAAAGACTCTCAGAGATAGGTGACGTAGATGGACTTGTAGAATATGCGATCGAAACCATTACAACAGCGTGTGATGCTTCGATGCCAAAGCGCAAATTTGCCTTAAATGGAAAAAAGTCAGTTTACTGGTGGAACGCTGAAATCAATAATCTAAGGAAGAAGTACGTTACGGCACGCAGGTCCGCCCAACGCCACAGAAGACGGCGGCAAAGCACAACAGACAGGATGGCTGGACAAGAAGTGGACCTAGACGCGAATTTCAAAAAAGCGAGAAAGGAATTGCGCATGGCCATCAAAAATAGCAAACAGAAATGCTGGCTCGAACTTTGCCAATCCATAAATGAAGACCCATGGGGCCTCCCATATCGAATTGCTACGAAAAAACTAATGGGTAGACAACTGATACCTGGGATATCGTGCCCACAACGGATGAGAGAAATAGTTACCACACTATTTCCAGTTCACGAACGAAGACCGGCAGAAAAATGGCAAACCACTGAAAATCTCGTAACACCTTTCAGCGTAGAGGAGATCTTTGAGGCCAGGAAACGATTACTGTCAGGGAAAGCACCTGGTCCAGACAATATTCCAAATGAGATCATCACAGAAGTGGTGGAAATGTGGCCAGAGTTGTTGCTGGAAACTTACAATGCGTGTCTTCGAAAGGGAGTTTTCGCTACGCAATGGAAAAGACAAAAACTCGTCTTACTGAGAAAAGGGGACAAACCATTAGAAGAACCATCGTCATACCGACCGATATGCCTCCTGGACAACATAGGGAAACTTTTTGAAAGACTAATACTTAGGAGACTTGAGACATATATCGAAAACAACGGAGGACTGTCCCAATGGCAGTATGGTTTTCGAAAAGGTCGATCAACCGTGGACGCTATTGCTGAAGTAATTAGAGCAGCAGAAAAGGTCAAAAATGGAACACGGCAATCGAAAGGTTATTGTGCATTAGTGACCCTTGACGTTAAAAACGCCTTTAATTCAGCAAGGTGGGATGTAATCATGAAGGCATTAGCATCAAGACAGACACCCGAATACTTGAGAAAGATGATAAGCAGCTACTTGAGCGACCGACGGTTGATATACCACACGGACGAAGGTGAAGTTGAGTATGAGGTAACGGCGGGTGTCCCACAAGGATCGGTATTGGCACCATTCTTGTGGAACATTATGTACGATGGCTTGCTAAACCTAGACTTGCCTAGAACAGCGCAAATAGTTGGGTTCGCAGATGACGCCGCGGTGGTAGTGACTGCAAAGGAAATAAGTACACTAGAACTAGCAACTAACGAAACCCTTCGGCGGGCAAATAATTGGTTAAAACAGCAGGGTCTAACAATGGCAGTTCATAAAACAGAAGCGATACTTATCACGGATAAGAGACTATTCACCCCACCGAAACTCGTTCTGGAAGGGCAAAATATCCATTTATCGAAATCATTGAGGTACCTTGGCGTCCAACTCGATAGCGGTCTGAGATACACAGACCATATAGCCAAAACATCGAAAAAGGCAGCGTCTACAGTGACAGCTTTGGTAAGGTTGATGCCGAACATTGGAGGACCGAGGGAATTAAAACGGAAACTTCTCAACAATGTGGTACACTCAAAAATTCTCTACGCGGCGGAAATATGGGCGGGCGTAACGAAAAAGATTGGAGCGAGAAAACTACTTACAGGAGTACAAAGAAGAAGTGCTCTAAGAGTAATTTCTGCCTACAGAACGGTTTCGGAGGCCGCGGCGCTGGTACTTGCAAGCACACCCCCAATAGACTTACTGATTCGCGAGAAACAAGAAGTCTACGAAGACCTGCAACAACACAGGGCGAAAAAAGAAGTAAAACACGAAAGAGCAGCCGCTAAGGAGAGAGCACGTAAGAGACTCATGGACCGATGGCAGACAAGATGGGATAACGACACTAGTGGCAGGTGGACATACAGACTTATACCTAACGTAACAGCATGGTATGAAAGCTCACACGGACATATGAGTTACCATCTTACACAAGCACTCACTGGTCATGGATGCTTCAACGCATACCTCGAACGGTTTAAAAAAAGAGACACGGCGGAGTGTTTTTATTGCGGTCATATCCCAGACGACGCACAACACACTATCTTCATGTGTACAGAATCAGAGAACGAAAGAACTCGACTCGCGGAGACACTAGGCGGTACAAAACTAGAAGAACAGAACATCATGGAAGTTATGTTAGAGAGTGAGCATAACTGGGATGCAGTACAAGCTTACATAACCGAAATCATGTTGGGAAAAGAACAAATGGAGAGAGAATGGAAGGCGATTATAATATCAGACAAGACTAGACAGACAAGACTAGACAGACAAGACTAGACAGACAAGACTAGACAGACAAGACTAGACAGACAAGACTAGACAGACAAGACTAGACAGACAAGACTAGACAGACAAGACTAGACAGACAAGACTAGACAGACAAGACTAGACAGACAAGACTAGACAGACAAGACTAGACAGACAAGACTAGACAGACAAGACTAGACAGACAAGACTAGACAGACAAGACTAGACAGACAAGACTAGACAGACAAGACTAGACAGACAAGACTAGACAGACAAGACTAGACAGACAAGACTAGACAGACAAGACTAGACAGACAAGACTAGACAGACAAGACTAGACAGACAAGACTAGACAGACAAGACTAGACAGACAAGACTAGACAGACAAGACTAGACAGACAAGACTAGACAGACAAGACTAGACAGACAAGACTAGACAGACAAGACTAGACAGACAAGACTAGACAGACAAGACTAGACAGACAAGACTAGACAGACAAGACTAGACAGACAAGACTAGACAGACAAGACTAGACAGACAAGACTAGACAGACAAGACTAGACAGACAAGACTAGACAGACAAGACTAGACAGACAAGACTAGACAGACAAGACTAGACAGACAAGACTAGACAGACAAGACTAGACAGACAAGACTAGACAGACAAGACTAGACAGACAAGACTAGACAGACAAGACTAGACAGACAAGACTAGACAGACAAGACTAGACAGACAAGACTAGACAGACAAGACTAGACAGACAAGACTAGACAGACAAGACTAGACAGACAAGACTAGACAGACAAGACTAGACAGACAAGACTAGACAGACAAGACTAGACAGACAAGACTAGACAGACAAGACTAGACAGACAAGACTAGACAGACAAGACTAGACAGACAAGACTAGACAGACAAGACTAGACAGACAAGACTAGACAGACAAGACTAGACAGACAAGACTAGACAGACAAGACTAGACAGACAAGACTAGACAGACAAGACTAGACAGACAAGACTAGACAGACAAGACTAGACAGACAAGACTAGACAGACAAGACTAGACAGACAAGACTAGACAGACAAGACTAGACAGACAAGACTAGACAGACAAGACTAGACAGACAAGACTAGACAGACAAGACTAGACAGACAAGACTAGACAGACAAGACTAGACAGACAAGACTAGACAGACAAGACTAGACAGACAAGACTAGACAGACAAGACTAGACAGACAAGACTAGACAGACAAGACTAGACAGACAAGACTAGACAGACAAGACTAGACAGACAAGACTAGACAGACAAGACTAGACAGACAAGACTAGACAGACAAGACTAGACAGACAAGACTAGACAGACAAGACTAGACAGACAAGACTAGACAGACAAGACTAGACAGACAAGACTAGACAGACAAGACTAGACAGACAAGACTAGACAGACAAGACTAGACAGACAAGACTAGACAGACAAGACTAGACAGACAAGACTAGACAGACAAGACTAGACAGACAAGACTAGACAGACAAGACTAGACAGACAAGACTAGACAGACAAGACTAGACAGACAAGACTAGACAGACAAGACTAGACAGACAAGACTAGACAGACAAGACTAGACAGACAAGACTAGACAGACAAGACTAGACAGACAAGACTAGACAGACAAGACTAGACAGACAAGACTAGACAGACAAGACTAGACAGACAAGACTAGACAGACAAGACTAGACAGACAAGACTAGACAGACAAGACTAGACAGACAAGACTAGACAGACAAGACTAGACAGACAAGACTAGACAGACAAGACTAGACAGACAAGACTAGACAGACAAGACTAGACAGACAAGACTAGACAGACAAGACTAGACAGACAAGACTAGACAGACAAGACTAGACAGACAAGACTAGACAGACAAGACTAGACAGACAAGACTAGACAGACAAGACTAGACAGACAAGACTAGACAGACAAGACTAGACAGACAAGACTAGACAGACAAGACTAGACAGACAAGACTAGACAGACAAGACTAGACAGACAAGACTAGACAGACAAGACTAGACAGACAAGACTAGACAGACAAGACTAGACAGACAAGACTAGACAGACAAGACTAGACAGACAAGACTAGACAGACAAGACTAGACAGACAAGACTAGACAGACAAGACTAGACAGACAAGACTAGACAGACAAGACTAGACAGACAAGACTAGACAGACAAGACTAGACAGACAAGACTAGACAGACAAGACTAGACAGACAAGACTAGACAGACAAGACTAGACAGACAAGACTAGACAGACAAGACTAGACAGACAAGACTAGACAGACAAGACTAGACAGACAAGACTAGACAGACAAGACTAGACAGACAAGACTAGACAGACAAGACTAGACAGACAAGACTAGACAGACAAGACTAGACAGACAAGACTAGACAGACAAGACTAGACAGACAAGACTAGACAGACAAGACTAGACAGACAAGACTAGACAGACAAGACTAGACAGACAAGACTAGACAGACAAGACTAGACAGACAAGACTAGACAGACAAGACTAGACAGACAAGACTAGACAGACAAGACTAGACAGACAAGACTAGACAGACAAGACTAGACAGACAAGACTAGACAGACAAGACTAGACAGACAAGACTAGACAGACAAGACTAGACAGACAAGACTAGACAGACAAGACTAGACAGACAAGACTAGACAGACAAGACTAGACAGACAAGACTAGACAGACAAGACTAGACAGACAAGACTAGACAGACAAGACTAGACAGACAAGACTAGACAGACAAGACTAGACAGACAAGACTAGACAGACAAGACTAGACAGACAAGACTAGACAGACAAGACTAGACAGACAAGACTAGACAGACAAGACTAGACAGACAAGACTAGACAGACAAGACTAGACAGACAAGACTAGACAGACAAGACTAGACAGACAAGACTAGACAGACAAGACTAGACAGACAAGACTAGACAGACAAGACTAGACAGACAAGACTAGACAGACAAGACTAGACAGACAAGACTAGACAGACAAGACTAGACAGACAAGACTAGACAGACAAGACTAGACAGACAAGACTAGACAGACAAGACTAGACAGACAAGACTAGACAGACAAGACTAGACAGACAAGACTAGACAGACAAGACTAGACAGACAAGACTAGACAGACAAGACTAGACAGACAAGACTAGACAGACAAGACTAGACAGACAAGACTAGACAGACAAGACTAGACAGACAAGACTAGACAGACAAGACTAGACAGACAAGACTAGACAGACAAGACTAGACAGACAAGACTAGACAGACAAGACTAGACAGACAAGACTAGACAGACAAGACTAGACAGACAAGACTAGACAGACAAGACTAGACAGACAAGACTAGACAGACAAGACTAGACAGACAAGACTAGACAGACAAGACTAGACAGACAAGACTAGACAGACAAGACTAGACAGACAAGACTAGACAGACAAGACTAGACAGACAAGACTAGACAGACAAGACTAGACAGACAAGACTAGACAGACAAGACTAGACAGACAAGACTAGACAGACAAGACTAGACAGACAAGACTAGACAGACAAGACTAGACAGACAAGACTAGACAGACAAGACTAGACAGACAAGACTAGACAGACAAGACTAGACAGACAAGACTAGACAGACAAGACTAGACAGACAAGACTAGACAGACAAGACTAGACAGACAAGACTAGACAGACAAGACTAGACAGACAAGACTAGACAGACAAGACTAGACAGACAAGACTAGACAGACAAGACTAGACAGACAAGACTAGACAGACAAGACTAGACAGACAAGACTAGACAGACAAGACTAGACAGACAAGACTAGACAGACAAGACTAGACAGACAAGACTAGACAGACAAGACTAGACAGACAAGACTAGACAGACAAGACTAGACAGACAAGACTAGACAGACAAGACTAGACAGACAAGACTAGTCAGACAAGACTAGACATACAAGACTAGACATACAAGACTAGACAAACAGACCACTAATATTCGGAATTTAGCCTGAAAACGAACCCAGAGAGTTAACAGAGAAACTCTACCATCGAACATGAAAACGGAGACGGATGGCTGGTGAAGAAACTCGATGGCACTCAGCTAAGAGCGACGCTGGAAGTAGCTAAGATCCATGGAGAGTTGCAAAAACTCTCAGAGATAGGTGACGTAGATCGACTTGTAGAATATGCGGTCAAAACCATTACAATAGCGTGGCGACGCTTCGATGCCAAAGCCCAAATTTGCCTTAAATGCAAAAAAGTCAGTTTACTGGTGGAACGCTGAAATCAATAACCTAAGGGAGAAGTACGTTACGGCACTCAAGTTTGCCCAACAAAGGATGGCTAGGCAGGAAGTTGACTTGGGCGCGGATTTCAAAAAAAAACGAGAGAAGAATTGCGCATGGCCATCAAATGTAGCAAGCAGAAATGCTGGCTCGAACTCTGCCGATCCATAAATGAAGACCCGTGGGGCCTCCCATATCGAATTGCTACGAAAAAACTAATGGGTAGATAGCTGATACCTGGGATATCGTGCCCACAACGTATGAGAGAAATAGTTACCACGCTATTTCCAGTTCAGGAACGAAGATCGGCAGAAAAATGACAAACCACTGGGACTCTCGTGACACCTTTCAGCGTAGAGGAGATCTTTGAGGCTAGGAAACGATTACTGTAAGGGAAAGCACCTGGTCCAGACCATACCCCAAATGAGATCATCGCAGAAGTGGTGTAAATGTAGTCAAAGTTGTTGATGGAAACTTACAATGCGTGCTTTCGAAAGGGAATTTTCGCTGCGCAATGGAAAAGACAAAAACTCGTCCTACTGAGAAAAGGGGACAAACCATTGGAAGAACCTTCGTCATACCGACCGATATGCCTTCTGGACAATATAGGGAAACTTCTTGAAAGACTATTACTTAGGAGACTCGAGACACATATAAAACAACGGACGACTGTTCCAATGGCAGTATGGTTTTTGAAAAGGTCGATCAACCATGGACGCTATTGCTGAAGTAATAAAGGCAGCAGAAAAGGTCAAAACTGGAACACGGCAATCGAAAGGTTACTGTGCATTAGAGACCCATGACGTAAAAAACGTTTTTAATTCAGCCAGGTGCGATGTAATCATGAAGGCATTAGCATCAAGGCAGACATCAGAATACTTGAGAAAGATGATAAGCAGCTATTTGAGCGACCGACGGATGATATACCACACGGACGAAGGTGAAGTTGAGTATGAGGTAACGGCGGTCGCCCCACAAGGATCGGTCCAGGCACCATTCTTTTGGAACATTATGTACGATAGCTTGCTAAACCTAGACCTGCCTAGAACAGCGAGAATAGTTGGGTTCGCAGATGACACCGCAGTAGTGGTGACTGCAAAGGAAGTAAGCACACTGGAGCTAGCAACTAACAAAACTCTTTGGCGGGCAAATAATTGGTTAAAAAATAGGGTAAAAAATGACAGTTCATAAAACAGAAGCGATACTTATCACGGATAAGAGGCACCACCGAAACTCGCTCTGGAAGGGCAAAATATCCCTTTATCGAAATCATTGAGATACCTTGACGTCCAACTCGAGAGCGGTCTGCGGTACACAGACCTGGTACGGTTGATGTCGAACATTGTAGGGCCGAGGGCATTAAAACGGAAACATCTCAACAATGTGGTACACTCAAAAATTCTGTATGCGGCGGAAATATGGGCCGACGTAACGAAAAAGGTAGGAGCGAGAAAACAACTTACTGGAGTACAGAGAAGAAGTACCCTAAGAGTAATTTCTGCCTACAGAACGGTTTGGGAGGCTGCGGCGCCGATACTTGCAAGAACGCCCCCAATAGACTTACTGATACGCAAGAAACAAGAAGTCTACGAAGAGCTGCAACAACACAGAGCGAAAAACAAAGTGAAGCATGAAAGGGCGACCGCCAAGGATAGAGCGCGTAAGAGACTCATGAATGATCATGGCAGACAAGATGGGATAGCGACACTAATGGACGGTGGACACACAGCCTTATCCCTAACGTAACAGCATAGTATGGCAGGGCGCACGTATATATACCATCTTACACTGGCACTTACTGGCCATGGGTGCTTCAACGCATACCTCGAACGGTTCAAAGGGACACTGCGTGCTTCTATTGCGGTCATATCCCAGACGACGCACTATCTTCATGTGTACAGAATCAAAGAAATGTGTACAGAATCAGAGAAATGTGTACAGAATCAGAGAATGAAAGTACTGGACTTTCGGAGACATTAGGCGGTATAAAACTAGAAGAACAGAACATCATGGAAGTTATGCTAGAAAGTGGGCACAACTGGGATGCAGTACAAGGTTACATAACCGGAATCATGATGGGAAAAGAACAAATGGATAGGGAATGGAAGGTGACCATAGTTTTGCACGACACACAAGGAAGGTAACATGGACGACTAGACATGTGACAAAAACGACGGAAAAATAGTTATGCACACGACTACATAGCTAGTACGACAGAAGACGAAATCGAGACGAGGAAAGGACAACAAGAAGAAGGAAAAGGAAGCAATTAGAGCAAACAGCACCACCCACCTGAAGTAATGCTCACGCAGTTCCAGGTGGAGTGTAGTGAAGAGACAGAGGAGTGGTTTTAGTGGGTATGCTGGTCACGAAGAACTCGCCCAGAGAGCCCCACACTACTCTGGTACGAGGGCCCCGGCGTGCAATAATGCATTCCACCTGCTCAAAAAAAGACAATACTAGACAAACAAGACAAGACTGACAGGACTAAACAGACGGGACTAGACAGACAAGACATGCAAGACTAGACAAGACCACCAAGTTCAGACAGATACAATTAGTTTGTATTTGATCAGATTAGCATGATTAGAGAAGAGTAGAAAGTTTTGAAATAGGAAAAAATGAATTACTCAATTAATTAATCTAATCAAGAAATTATCATGAGTCAAATGCTTTAATTAAGGTTTTTTTGCAATACCTTTCACTTTCTGTTTACACCGTTTATTCTAGAGATAGTTTCAGGTTTTTGTCGAATTTATTTGTAAATTCCGAGCAAGTAAAACAAGCTGAAATTAACAAATTTGTTTCTAATTAGGATTTAGGGCCGAAAAACGTCTTGGTCGAAGGACTTTTCTAAGCTTTCAATAAATATTTCTTTGTTCTAACAGTGATTTGAGTGAAAGATATTGTCTGAAATAATTCTGAGCTATAAATCCTAAAAACTTTCACTTTCTACGCGTCTTTATAAATCCTTAATCCAAATTTAATCAATAATTCACAATCTGACAAGACTGCAAGTACATACATCAAAAACTCACTTTGCTATTTCTTTCTAGTCTTGTTTTACTGTTTGGTCGAATAATTGCCAAGTCATGGGTGGAACAAGAACACAGCTTTATATTTCTTGAACTAGTCCGTGTAATATATGATACACTTTGGTAATTTGTTTTGTATATTATTGAGCTCGATTAAGTTTTTTTTTTTTTAATTATTTAGTCTAGATTGTGTTTTTATCGGTGTAATTGAAACACTTTCTAATTGTGTGTTGCAGGGTCTATGACACTAGAAACTCATTTGTAATTAGTTTATAAGGTCATTTTTTCATAAGTTTCCTTGTCGATTTTTTTTTGGAAATATCGTTGGAATCATAAATTTTTATAAAATCTATCAAAACACACTTTTTATTAATAAAAATCATTGTGTAAATTGTAAAATTGTTATTTCAAATTATCAAGATAAAGAAATTATAAAAAAAACTGTTGGACACAATTTGCAGAAATTTAGTCTTCGATAAGCATTAATTTTTGTACCATCCATCCGTGCGAGTCCACCCAATATCGGCAAAAAATATCAACTTCGTTGAAAAAAAAATTTTTTTCCAATAATTATCACAACAAACTTATTTTGAAAAAAAACTTATTATAAAACTGTTTAAGTTTTGATAAAAAAATATACTTACAGGATTTTGAATAAATTTGGTTTTCAACAAGCGAAGGTTTTAAACTATCCGTGCGAGTCCACCTAAGCTTAACACTTGTTGTTGAATAAAAAATTGAAATTGAATAATATCATTAAATTCACAGAGATTACTCTGAATTGATAAATTCACTATGTTTTAACCACACTTAATAAGTGTGTAACAAGTTACTAGGTGGTGATCCATACTTACACTGAATTTATAAATTCACTGTTTTAACCACACTTATTAAGTTTTTAACCAAAACACTTAATAAGTGTGGTTTTAAGTGTGGTTAAAACAGTGAATTTATAAATTCAGTGTAAGTTTGGATCACCACGTAGTAACTTGTTCTCTTGTATGTTCTATTATTCGTTCTCTTGTCTGTTCTTTTGTCTGTTCTCTTATCTGTTATGTTATGCGTTCTCTTGTCTGTTCTTTGATATGTTCTCTTGGCCGTTCTTTTGTCTGTTCTCTTATCAGTTTTCTTTTCCGTTCTTTAGTCTATTCCCTTGCCTGTCCTCTTGTCCATTATTTTGTCTGTTTTCTTGTCTGTTCTTTTGTCCGTTCTCTTATCCGTTCTTTTAACTGTCCTCTTTTCTATTCTCTCTTGTCTGTTCTCCGGCCCGTTCTCTTGTCCGTTCTCTTGTCCGTTCTTTTGTCTCTTCGTTCTTTTGTCTGTTATGTTATGCGTTCTCTTTCCTGTTCTTTGATATGTTCTCTTGGCCGTTTTTTTGTCTGTTCTCTTATACGTTTTCTTGTCCGTTCTTTAGTCTATTCTCTTGTGTATTCTCTTGTCCATTCTTTTGTCTGTTCTCTAGTCTGTTCTTCTCTCCGTTCTCTTATTCGTTCTTTTGACTGTCCTCTTTTCTATTCTCTCTTGTCAGTTATCCTGTCCGTACTATTATCTGTTCTTTTGCCTGCACTCTTGTCCGATGTCTTGTTCATTCTCTTCTCTGTCCTTTTGTCCATTCTTCTGTCTGTTCTCTTGGCCGTTCTTTTGTCTGTTCTCTTGTCGGTTTTTGTATGTTCTCTTGTCTGTTCTGATGGTCGCAACCATCCTATTCACAGTAAAACAAGACTAGAAAGAAATAGCAAAGTGAGTTCTTGATGTATGTACTTGCAGTTTTGTCAGATTGTGAATTATTGATTAAAATTTGTGAACAAATATAGGAGAAATTTAGAGTTGAAAATTTGGTTATCTAAATGAAAAAAATGAAAAAAAAATGTACAAAATAAGCGCACTATAAATTATCAGATGTCAGTACTTTCAAAACATTATCATAAATTGCCAAATTGTCTTCAAATTTTCATGTTATGACAACAAAAAAACTTTGAGCAAAATTGGTAAAATATAAGAAATTATAATTATAATTTTTTTACAAAATTGAATTCGTTTAAACTTAAATAGAATGTTGGTTTTTATCGTCCTAGTACTCATCATTTGTTTAGTTATTTGGGAAATTTCCCATTCTCAATAATTAAACAAAATCTTAAATAGAATTTGCGAAAATCGTGTTTTATGCAATGTCTTGTCAAATTCTGAAGATAATATCAATTTTTTATTCTCAACAATTTGAAAAAAACATTTGTCAATTTTCATCATTTTTGCAATAAATTTTGGAAAATCCGAAAATACAAACGAATTTTACAAATTCACTTTTTCCAAAATTTCATACATTTTAGAAACTGCAAGTATTTGAAATCGAGTTTGTCTGTCTTTACACAATTTGTCGATGTAGTCTCAAATCTCTAAACACAATTTACGTCTCTGAAATTTGTAAATTCACACATTGTCTAAATATTTGAACGTATGTTTATCTGTCTGTCTTTCCGCAATTTTTCAATTTAGTCTAAACTGTCTAAAGTAAGTTTAAGTGTCTGTGATTTGTAAATTCCCACAGATTGTCCAAATTTTAGAACGTGAGTTTATCTGTTAGCCTTTCCACAATTTGTCGATGTAGTATAGAAAGCCTAAAGTAAATTTACGCGTCTGTTAATTGTAAATTCCTACAGACTGTCTAAATATTATAATGTGAGTTTGTCTGTCAGTTTCTCCATAATTTGTCCATATAGTTTAAAATGCGGATTAATTTTTCGGATAACTCTGCCTGTTGTAATGTTGGGTGGATTGAGTAAATCAGCAGTCACCGCAGCCGGTCCCAAGCCCGGATAAAAGAGGAGGGTTTATGAGGTTAGCAGCCTGTACCTTGTAAAAAGAAGCTAATGCTCAAAGAAATGCACTAAACGCCTCGGAAAACCGGAACACTGATGACGACAATGCAAGGAAACGGACTAGATTATGGAAAAATTACATGAAGAGGAGTGGGGTCAGAATTGCATGCTGGAACGTAACCTCATGGAGCAGCAAGGATAACGAAATTATATCTGAATTAAAAAGACAAAAAAGAGATATTTGTGGACTAGCTGAAACAAAGAAAAAGGGCAAAGGTAACGAGGAAATCGATGATTATCTACTCTGTTTTAGTGGCAAAGAACATCATGAGTGGGCAACTTCAGGCGTTGGAGTTCTGGTTCACAAAAGATATGTTTCGAATATCGAAGCAATACACTACATAAACCATTGTATAATTCAGGTCATTCTGAAGTTTAACAACGACACGATACACATAATAAGCGTATATGCCCCTGATATAACCAAACCGAGAGAAGATCGAGAGGAATTCTTCGACAAACTCGAAGAAGTCATTACTAACATCAGCAAACATGATAAATTATTCATAATTGGCGATACTAACGCAAGGATAGGGAACACCCCGATACCAGGAGTAATGCAATACTGGAATGAGGAAACAATTAATGAAAGCGGTCAAATACTAATAAACATGTGCGCACAACTAGAATTAAGAATTAATAACACCTTCTTTCAACACAAACCACAGCACAAATATACGTTCGAAAATACAAGAGCCCAAAGATCCGTAATAGACTTTATAATAACGAATAGAATGGTTCACCCAAGCAAGATCCTAGATGCGTTAGCACTCACATCAGCTAATGCAGGTACAGAACACAGCCTACTGTTATGCAAATACAGATACAACGCTATGCGGAACCCAAAGCAGACTCTACCAGCCAAATATAAATACAACGTGGAATCAACTACAAGACAAACTACAAGAAAACTACAAGAAAACAAAATCGAAGATGACGACAACGATGCATGGATAAAAATACAACATAACATCCAAAAAAGCGCAGAAGAAGCATTAGGAATCAGGAAGTGCAGCGCACAACATAGCTCAAACTATAAACCATGGTTTAAAAATGAACTTAAAAATTAGACAAATGAAAAACAGCAAGCATTTATTAAAGCTATTAAGAAAGTACAAAAAACCTGTCGATGAAGCCGTACAGACATAACACCCGAAAGCTGGACAACGTACTTCAAAGCACTATACGAAACCAACAATACTCAACAAGAAGAAACACAAGTTGAGTGGTATTCCACTCAACCACACCACAAACGAAGACTGCATAATTACTCAAGAAGACATCACGTTAAACATCAACAAACTGAAAAATAGAAAAGCACCGGGCCCTGACAATATATAAAATGAGATGATAAAGAGCGGAGGAAATGAACTAATATATAACCTAACTGCATTATTCAAAAAAATAGTAGACACTGCGCAAATACCGGAGGACTCGAAGCACACTATCACCATTCCATTACACAAAAAAGGCTCTAGGAAGGATCCAAACAACAATAGGGGCATCTCGCTCATAAACTCGGTCACAAAATTATTCACAAAAATAATATCCAATAAAATTACTACTAACGTCAACATTAACGAAGAACAACAAGGCTTTCGCGCCAACAGATCGACAATAGACGCCATCTTTATATTAAGGCAAATGGTAGAAAAATCAATTGAATATGCCCAGCCGCTTTTCATGTGCTTCGTAGATCTAAGCAAGGCCTTCGATATGATCAGAATCGGAGATGTCATCCTCACGCTGCAAATAAGAGGAATTTTACACAAAATTAGCCAAGTTATTAAAAATTTGAACACAAACAATCAGACACAGATCAAGACGGCACTTGGTACAACACGCAACATACCCGTAGCCGATTGAATCCGCCAAGGCGATAACCTAAGCCCGACATTATTCAACTTAGTCATGGACGAAATTATTCAAACTATCAAAGCACTAAACATCGACTATAGCATGGGCGGCAGAACTACAAACATCATCTGTTACGCTGATGACGCAGTGCTCTTAGCGGACAACGAGGACGATCTCCAGCGTCTACTATATAAGTTCTCCCAATCAACAGCAAAGTATAACTTGCAGATTTCAGCCGAAAAAACAAAATGCATGGTCATCAGCAAAACACCAATAAGATGCAAGCTGCAGTCCGCGAATAACATTATAGAACAAGTAAACACATTTAAGTACCTTGGGGTAGACATAACGGACAGCAAAAGACTTAAAGAGAAGGTCAGAAGATCAACAACCAAAGCAGCACAAATATCCGGAGGACTACATAACATCACTTGGAAGAACAAATATATGTCCTCACACAGCAAAATTAAGAATTTAAAAAACATGTGTTCGTCCCATTCTAACATACGCGGCCGAAACGAGGGCAGAAACCAACCCAACTAAACAACAAATGCGCACCACCGAAATGAAGACTACGTGCAATATCAGGCGTGACTCTTATTCATCGAAAAAGAAGTGAAGAAATCAGGGAAAATCTGAACGTACAGGACGTGGTGCGTTGGACCAGAGCCAGACGAAGAGAGTGGGACAGACACGTCGACTGGTTGGGCCCAGAACGACTGGCAAAATGGGCCAAAGTAGCAAAACCCAACACAAAACGACCCATGGGAAGACCACCGAAGCGATGGAACGAGTCATGGAGCTCAAGGTCGCAAGAGACGAGAGATGCGTAAAGAAACAGGACAATGTCCTAAAAAGAAGTAGGAGGTGGAGAAGTTAGGAAATGACTAAAGTAAATGTACGAGTCTGTCATTTGTAAATTGCAACAGATTCTCTAAATATTTGAACGTGAGTTAGTCGGTCTGTCTATCTACAAATTGTCCAAGTAATCTAAAATGTTTAAAGTAAATTTACGGCTCTGTACATTGTAAATTCCCACTGCTTGTTTACGTATTTGTCTAAATAGTCTATCTACAAGTTGTCAATGTTTTCTCAAATGTTTTAAACAAATTTACGCCTCTGTGTATTGTAAATCCCCAAAGGCTGTCTACATATTTGTTTACATATTCTTATAGATTGTCTAAATATTTCATCCTGAGTTTGTCTATCTGTGTTAAATTGCAACAGATTGTCTAAATATTAGAACGTGAGTTTGTCTGTCTGTCTATCAACAAATTGTCCAAGTAATTTAAAAATGTTTAAAGTAAATTTACGCTTCTGTACATTGTAAATCCCCATAGGCTGTTTACATATTTGTCTACGTATTCCTATAGATGGTCTAAATATATGATCGAGAGTTTGTCTATCTGTCTTTCCACATATTGTCGTTGTAGCCTAAAATGTTTAAAATAAATTTACGCCTCTGTATATTGTAAATTCCCACAGGCTGTCTTCATATTTGTCTATATATTCCCATAGATTGTCTATTATTTGATCGAGAGTTTGTCTATCTGTGTTAAATTGCAACAGATTGATTAAATTTATGAACGTGAGTTTGTCTGTCTGTCTATCCACAAATTGTCCATGTAGTCTAAAATGTGTAAAGTAAATTTACGGCTCTGTACATTGTAAATTCCCTCAGCTTGTTTACGTTTTCGTCTACATCTTCCTATAAATTGTCTAAATATATGATCTTGACTTTGTCTATCTGTCTTTCCACAAATCTATGTCTATCCACAAATTGTCAATGTAGTCTCAAATGTTTAAAACAAATTTAAGCCTCTGTGTATTGTAAATCCCATCAGGCTATCTACATATTTGTTTACATATTCGTATAGATTGTCTAAATATTTGATTGTGAGTTTGTCTATCTGTGTTAAATTGCAACAGATTGCCTAAATATTTGAAAGTGAGTTTGGCTGTCTATTCACAAATTGTCCAAGTAGTTTAAAATGTTTAAAGTATATTTACGCTTCTGAACATTGTAAATCCCATAGGCTATTTACATATTTGTCTACATATTCCTATAGATGGTCTAAATATATGACCGTGAGTTATTCTGTCTTTCCACATAATGTCGTTGTAGTCTAAAATGTTTGAAATAAATTTACGCCTCTGTATATTACACTATACAGAGGCACAGGCTGTCTACATATTCCTACAGATTGTCTAAATATTTGTCCGTGAGTTTGTCTATCTGTGTTTCCACAAATAGTCCATGTAGCCAAAAATGTATAAAGTAAATTTACGTAGCTGCATATAGTAAATCTCCACAGGGTGTCTACATATTTGTCTACATATTCCTATAGAATGTCTAGATATTTGACCATGATTTGGTCTAGCTGTCTTTCCATAATTTGTCGATGTAGTCTAAAATGTTTAAAGTACATTTACGATTCTGTATATTGTAAATCCTCGCGGGCTGTCTACATATTCCTATAGATTGTCTAAATATTTGATCGTGAGTTTATCTATCGATCTAATCACAAAATGTCGACGCAGTCTAAAATGTTTAACATAAATATTCGCCTTCGTATATTGTAAATCACCTCAGGCTGTCTTCATATTTGACCTAAACCTGCCTTTCCACAATTTGTCGATTGTCTAAAGTAAAGTTTCGAGTCTGTAATTTGTAGATTCCTATAGATTGTCTAAATATTTAAACGTGAGTTTCACTATGTGTCTTTCCACAATTTGTCGATGTGGTCTAAATTGTCTAAAATAAATTTACGGATCTATAATTTGTAGATTCTTATAGATTGTCTAAATATTTGAACGTGAGTTTGTCTGTTTGTCTCTCCACAATTTATCAATGCAGCCAAAAATGTTTAAAATAAATTTACGCGTCTGTATATTGTAAATCCTCGCAAACTCTCTAAATATTTCAACTTGAGTTTGTCCGTCTTTCCACTATTTATCGAGTCTAAAATGTAAAAAGTAAATTTAAGCGTCTGTAATTTGTAAATTTCCACAAAATGTCTCAATATTTTAAAGTATATTGGTTCGCGTGTTAAGAAGAAAAGGTGTTTGCCACCCCTGATGTATAGGGTAGTCTTATCTAGTCCAGAAAAGAAAAAACAAAAAAAAACTAGGCCTTCAGCCTAGTTTTTTGTTGTCTGATCTTTTTTAATCTAGTCTAGACTTCTTTATTCTAGTCTAATCTCGAATTGATATCAGTCTTGTAAAGTCTAACTAGGACCAGACTCGGCTATGTCTTGTCTGCTTTAGTCCGATATTGTTTAGTCTTGCCTACGCATTCTATGTTTGACATACCTGTGCTTGTGTTGGTCAAAAGACGTGGATTCTCGATTTCTGTTTTGTAAAAATACGGGAAATGTTGTATATTATATGTGTATTTGACCATCTTGAAGTTTAATATTTGTGTTTTGCTTTATTTTTAAATTTTTTATTCTTAATTTAGTACTAGTATGAACATATTTTTTAACTTTAGACTAGTATGAACATATAGAATAGACTGACTAGACTAAGATAAACATATATAATAGACAGACTAGACTAGCAGAAACATATAGAATAGATAGACTAGACTAGTATAAACATATAGAATAGACAGAGTAGACTAGTATAAACATATACAATAGACAGACTAGGCTAGTATAAACATATAGAATAGAGATAATAGACTGATATAAACATATAGAAGAGACAGACTAGACTAGTATAAACATTTAGAATAGACAGAGTATACTGGTATAAACATGTACAACAGACAGACTAGACTAGCATAAACATATAGAATAGACAGAATAGCCTGATATAAACATATAGGATAGACATACCAAACTAGTATAATAAGATAATTGGTCTAGACAGGTCAAGATAAGTCAATATAATAAATAAATATAAATTATTTAGTATACAGGGTGTCTCATTTTTTTTTATAAACACTATAACTGTCGCTACCATTAAAATACTGCCTTTTGTGTTTTAGTAGTTTATTATACTAGTAGTTTAGTATACTTTATAATTATTGTTAAGCATTGCAGGAAATCAACTTAGCTTGGAAGAGAGGAAGTTAGTCCTAAATTATTATTGGAAAACTGAAAACGCCACGGGAATTCCAAGACGGTTCAGAAGGTAATTCCAGCAACTGCCATAATGTTCAGAATGTTTATAAATAAAGTTTATACATTTCTTTGCGACACCCTATAATATAGGTATCAAGTAAACAGTTAATATATCAAGTTAGAAGTCGTAAATCTGTGTTTCCACAATTTGTAAAACTAGTCTAAAATGTCTAAAGTAGGTTTATGTGTCTGTAATTTGTAAATTCCCGCATGTTGTCTAATTATTTGAACGTGTACTTGTCTGTTTATCTTTCCACAATTTGTCGATGTTGCCTAAAATGACTACAAAAAAATGTCTAACTTACGAGAATTTGTAGATTCCTATAGATTGTGGAAATATTTGAACGTGAGTTTGTCTATCTTTTCAAAATTTGTCGATGTAGTGTAAATTGTGTAAAGTAAAACGCGTCTCTAATTTCTAGATTCCTAGAGATTGTCTAAATATTTGAACGTGAGTGTGTCTCTCTGTCTTTCCACATTTTGTCGATTTTGTCTAAATTGTCCAAAGTAAATTTACACGTGTGTAATTTGTAACCACAGACGTTTTATTTTTATTTCTATAACTTATAGTAGTAGTAGTAGTAGTCTAAAATGTCTTAATTAAATGTCAGTTAAAATGGAGGATTTTACAAATCTGCAATTTGTAAAATCCTACTTATTGTTAGAAATTCTAATACAACAGTCTAATTGTAAGTATTTTAACGTGAATTTGTTACTCCCTGTTTCCTTCATTTGTCGATGCCGCCTAAATTGTCTAAATAAAGTTAATGTGTCTATAATTTGTAAATTACCATGGGCTGACTAATTATATGAACGTGAGTTTCCCAGTCAACTTTGGAGGATTAAAAATTATAAGAATTAATCAACTCTAAAAATTTTTCTCAAAAGAGAATTTTCTCTTAATAAAATAATGAAATTAATAACTAAACCTCGATAACACTTTCCATCTCATGAAACCTTCTAGCCTAATTCTACCGAAAATACACACCAATTATCATAATCCGCGTTTATTTTAATTAAGAAACAGCTAAAAAAACATCATCAGCAACGTTACAATTCGCATAAAAACACATCGTGAGAACCAACAACACACAAATAACCATACGCTCATCTCTCTCTCCTATAAAACATCATTTTATCATCATTTTCGACCGATAATAATTGAAGGCATCCTGGCCACATCGTCCGCTTTTAATAAACACAAACGCCGGACCGTATGATAAATTAATTACGTAACCGTTACCGTATCTATTAGCAAGAGCACCGTTTACTTCTTCCCCTCCAACACTCTTCCACAGCTTCCGACCACAAAAAATCACTGTTATTCTCTTTGAATTTCGATGATGAAACATCTCCGTTAAGAATCGATTTCTTTGCTTCATTGTTGCGATTGTATTAGGCTATCGGGGTTACAGGATTAGGTTAAGCTAATTTGGGGGGAGGAGTTTCGAGTTAAGTAAGCTCCATTGTGTTCGGTCGATTGGATTGATATTGAATCATTGGAATTCGTTTTGTGCAACCAATTGCGTCAAGTTTTTTCTTAATTATTAAGTTGTGATAATTTATTTACAATTTACAAGAGTAGACAGACAAGAGTAGGCAGACAAGACTAGACCGACAAGACTAGACCGACAAGACTAGACGGAGAAGACTAGACATACAAGATTAGACAAACTAGACAGACAAGACTAGACAGATAAGGCTAGACAGATAAGACTAGTCAGACTAGGGTAGACAGACAAGACTAGACAGACAAGTCCAGACATATAAGACCAGACAGACAAGACTGGACAGACTAGAGAGACTGGGCAGACTAGACAGACTAGACAGACAAGGCTAGACGGAAAAGGACAGACAAGGCCGACAAGACTAGAAAGACAAGATTAGACAGACTAGACAGACAAGAGTAGATAGACACGGCTAGACCGATAAGCCTAGGCTGACTAGGCTAGTCAGGCAGGATAAGACAGACAATACTAGACAGACAAGGCTAGACAGGCAACACTAGACAGACAAGACCAGACAGATAAGACAAGACACAGACAAGACTAGACAGACTAGACAGAATAGACAGACTAGACAGACTTGACAGATTAGACAGACTAGACAGACTGGACAGACTGGACAGACTGCACAGACTGGACAGACTGGACAGACTGAAGAGACTGGACAGACTAGACAGATAAGGCTAGATGGAAAAAGACTAGACAGACAAGACTCGACAGAAAAGAATAGATAGACAAGACTAGACAAACATTACTAGAGATAAAAGATCAGGAAAACGTAATTATCTGACAGTAAACTTTTAAAACCTCGTTTGTTACATCACCTCATCAAGTTCACCTCGTTTGTTACCTCAAGATATTTTTTTTTCTTTTTCTGACTCAGTTTAGATAATTTGCAACAATGCAACTGTGTACAAACATAAATCATGTATTATTCTTTCATATAAATTTAAATATGATATCACGTCGTGCTATAAAACCTTAATATAAATGATATTTTAATATTCTATTGCTACTTCGCAGCGCTAATTAGTCCCGACAACCTTGGAGCTAACTCTCTCGGTTTCTTGACAGAAACGGTAATAACTATCCAATTTTTGCCGTCGACCGATTAAAAACAACCGAAAACAAATTCAACAGCCCGATTCTGTTCGACTTATGATTGTGCAACCAAATTGAAATAATCAGTTTTATTTTCGTTTCAAAATTATTTTTACGATTCTCTTTAGATAATTAAATCGCAATGCGAAATGTTGTAATATACAAACACACAATAAATTAAACTAAGAAAAGGTCTTTGGTGTCTAGTCCTGTCTGTCTAGTCTTGTCTGTCTAGTCTTGTCTATCTAGTTATGTCTGTCTAGTTTTGTCTGTCTAGTCTTGTCTGTCTAGTCTTGTCTGTCTAGTCCTGTCTATCTAGTCTTGTCTGTCTAGTCTTGTCTGTCTAGTCTTGTCTGTCTAGTCTTGTCTGTCTAGTCTTGTCTGTCTAGTCTTGTCTGTCTAGTCTTGTCTGTCTAGTCTTGTCTGTCTAGTCTTGTCTGTCTAGTCTTGTCTGCCTAGTCTTGTCTGCCTAGTCTTGTCTGCCTAGTCTTTTCTGCCTAGTCTTGTCTGTCTAGTCTTGTCTGTCTAGTCTTGTCTGTCTAGTCTTGTCTGTCTAGTCTTGTCTGTCTAGTCTTGTCTGTCTAGTCTTGTCTGTCTAGTCTTGTCTGTCTAGTCTTGTCTGTCTAGTCTTGTCTGTCTAGTCTTGTCTGTCTAGTCTTGTCTGTCTAGTCTTGTCTGTCTAGTCTTGTCTGTCTAGTCTTGTCTGTCTAGTCTTGTCTGTCTAGTCTAGTCTGTCTAGTCTTGCCTGTCTAGTCTTGTCTGTCTAGTCTTGTCTGTCTAGTCTTGTCTGTCTAGTCTTGGCTGTCTAGTCTTGTCTGTCTAGCCTTGTCTGTATAGTCTTGTCTGTCTAGTCTTGTCTGTCTAGTCTTGTCTGTCTAGTCTTGTCTGTCTAGTCTTGTCTGTCTAGTCTTGTCTGTCTAGTCTTGTCTGTCTAGTCTTGTCCGTCTAGTCTTGTCTGTCTAGTCTTGTCTGTCTAGTCTTGTCTGTCTAGTCTTGTCTGTCTAGTGTTGCCTGTCTAGTCTTGTCTGTCTAGTCTTGTCTGTCTAGTCTTGTCTGTCTAGTGTTGCCTGTCTAGTCTTGTCTGTCTAGTCTTGCCTGTCTAGTCTTGTCTGTCTAGTCTTGTCTGTCTAGTCTTGTCTGTCTAGTCTTGTCTGTCTAGTCTTGTCTGTCTAGTCTTGTCTGTCTAGTCTGTCTAGTCTTGTCTGTCTAGTCTTGTCTGTCTAGTCTTGTCTGTCTAGTCTTGTCTGTCTAGTCTTGTCTGTCTAGTCTTGTCTGTCTAGTCTTGTCTGTCTAGTCTTGTCTGTCTAGTCTTGTCTGTCTAGTCTTGTCTGTCTAGTCTTGTCTGTCTAGTCTTGTCTGTCTAGTCTTGTCTGTCTAGTCTTGTCTGTCTAGTCTTGTCTGTCTAGTCTTGTCTGTCTAGTCTTGTCTGTCTAGTCTTGTCTGTCTAGTCTTGTCTGTCTAGTCTTGTCTGTCTAGTCTTGTCTGTCTAGTCTTGTCTGTCTAGTCTTGTCTGTCTAGTCTTGTCTGTCTAGTCTTGTCTGTCTAGTCTTGTCTGTCTAGTCTTGTCTGTCTAGTCTTGTCTGTCTAGTCTTGTCTGTCTAGTCTTGTCTGTCTAGTCTTGTCTGTCTAGTCTTGTCTGTCTAGTCTTGTCTGTCTAGTCTTGTCTGTCTAGTCTTGTCTGTCTAGTCTTGTCTGTCTAGTCTTGTCTGTCTAGTCTTGTCTGTCTAGTCTTGTCTGTCTAGTCTTGTCTGTCTAGTCTTGTCTGTCTAGTCTTGTCTGTCTAGTCTTGTCTGTCTAGTCTTGTCTGTCTAGTCTTGTCTGTCTAGTCTTGTCTGTCTAGTCTTGTCTGTCTAGTCTTGTCTGTCTAGTCTTGTCTGTCTAGTCTTGTCTGTCTAGTCTTGTCTGTCTAGTCTTGTCTGTCTAGTCTTGTCTGTCTAGTCTTGTCTGTCTAGTCTTGTCTGTCTAGTCTTGTCTGTCTAGTCTTGTCTGTCTAGTCTTGTCTGTCTAGTCTTGTCTGTCTAGTCTTGTCTGTCTAGTCTTGTCTGTCTAGTCTTGTCTGTCTAGTCTTGTCTGTCTAGTCTTGTCTGTCTAGTCTTGTCTGTCTAGTCTTGTCTGTCTAGTCTTGTCTGTCTAGTCTTGTCTGTCTAGTCTTGTCTGTCTAGTCTTGTCTGTCTAGTCTTGTCTGTCTAGTCTTGTCTGTCTAGTCTTGTCTGTCTAGTCTTGTCTGTCTAGTCTTGTCTGTCTAGTCTTGTCTGTCTAGTCTTGTCTGTCTAGTCTTGTCTGTCTAGTCTTGTCTGTCTAGTCTTGTCTGTCTAGTCTTGTCTGTCTAGTCTTGTCTGTCTAGTCTTGTCTGTCTAGTCTTGTCTGTCTAGTCTTGTCTGTCTAGTCTTGTCTGTCTAGTCTTGTCTGTCTAGTCTTGTCTGTCTAGTCTTGTCTGTCTAGTCTTGTCTGTCTAGTCTTGTCTGTCTAGTCTTGTCTGTCTAGTCTTGTCTGTCTAGTCTTGTCTGTCTAGTCTTGTCTGTCTAGTCTTGTCTGTCTAGTCTTGTCTGTCTAGTCTTGTCTGTCTAGTCTTGTCTGTCTAGTCTTGTCTGTCTAGTCTTGTCTGTCTAGTCTTGTCTGTCTAGTCTTGTCTGTCTAGTCTTGTCTGTCTAGTCTTGTCTGTCTAGTCTTGTCTGTCTAGTCTTGTCTGTCTAGTCTTGTCTGTCTAGTCTTGTCTGTCTAGTCTTGTCTGTCTAGTCTTGTCTGTCTAGTCTTGTCTGTCTAGTCTTGTCTGTCTAGTCTTGTCTGTCTAGTCTTGTCTGTCTAGTCTTGTCTGTCTAGTCTTGTCTGTCTAGTCTTGTCTGTCTAGTCTTGTCTGTCTAGTCTTGTCTGTCTAGTCTTGTCTGTCTAGTCTTGTCTGTCTAGTCTTGTCTGTCTAGTCTTGTCTGTCTAGTCTTGTCTGTCTAGTCTTGTCTGTCTAGTCTTGTCTGTCTAGTCTTGTCTGTCTAGTCTTGTCTGTCTAGTCTTGTCTGTCTAGTCTTGTCTGTCTAGTCTTGTCTGTCTAGTCTTGTCTGTCTAGTCTTGTCTGTCTAGTCTTGTCTGTCTAGTCTTGTCTGTCTAGTCTTGTCTGTCTAGTCTTGTCTGTCTAGTCTTGTCTGTCTAGTCTTGTCTGTCTAGTCTTGTCTGTCTAGTCTTGTCTGTCTAGTCTTGTCTGTCTAGTCTTGTCTGTCTAGTCTTGTCTGTCTAGTCTTGTCTGTCTAGTCTTGTCTGTCTAGTCTTGTCTGTCTAGTCTTGTCTGTCTAGTCTTGTCTGTCTAGTCTTGTCTGTCTAGTCTTGTCTGTCTAGTCTTGTCTGTCTAGTCTTGTCTGTCTAGTCTTGTCTGTCTAGTCTTGTCTGTCTAGTCTTGTCTGTCTAGTCTTGTCTGTCTAGTCTTGTCTGTCTAGTCTTGTCTGTCTAGTCTTGTCTGTCTAGTCTTGTCTGTCTAGTCTTGTCTGTCTAGTCTTGTCTGTCTAGTCTTGTCTGTCTAGTCTTGTCTGTCTAGTCTTGTCTGTCTAGTCTTGTCTGTCTAGTCTTGTCTGTCTAGTCTTGTCTGTCTAGTCTTGTCTGTCTAGTCTTGTCTGTCTAGTCTTGTCTGTCTAGTCTTGTCTGTCTAGTCTTGTCTGTCTAGTCTTGTCTGTCTAGTCTTGTCTGTCTAGTCTTGTCTGTCTAGTCTTGTCTGTCTAGTCTTGTCTGTCTAGTCTTGTCTGTCTAGTCTTGTCTGTCTAGTCTTGTCTGTCTAGTCTTGTCTGTCTAGTCTTGTCTGTCTAGTCTTGTCTGTCTAGTCTTGTCTGTCTAGTCTTGTCTGTCTAGTCTTGTCTGTCTAGTCTTGTCTGTCTAGTCTTGTCTGTCTAGTCTTGTCTGTCTAGTCTTGTCTGTCTAGTCTTGTCTGTCTAGTCTTGTCTGTCTAGTCTTGTCTGTCTAGTCTTGTCTGTCTAGTCTTGTCTGTCTAGTCTTGTCTGTCTAGTCTTGTCTGTCTAGTCTTGTCTGTCTAGTCTTGTCTGTCTAGTCTTGTCTGTCTAGTCTTGTCTGTCTAGTCTTGTCTGTCTAGTCTTGTCTGTCTAGTCTTGTCTGTCTAGTCTTGTCTGTCTAGTCTTGTCTGTCTAGTCTTGTCTGTCTAGTCTTGTCTGTCTAGTCTTGTCTGTCTAGTCTTGTCTGTCTAGTCTTGTCTGTCTAGTCTTGTCTGTCTAGTCTTGTCTGTCTAGTCTTGTCTGTCTAGTCTTGTCTGTCTAGTCTTGTCTGTCTAGTCTTGTCTGTCTAGTCTTGTCTGTCTAGTCTTGTCTGTCTAGTCTTGTCTGTCTAGTCTTGTCTGTCTAGTCTTGTCTGTCTAGTCTTGTCTGTCTAGTCTTGTCTGTCTAGTCTTGTCTGTCTAGTCTTGTCTGTCTAGTCTTGTCTGTCTAGTCTTGTCTGTCTAGTCTTGTCTGTCTAGTCTTGTCTGTCTAGTCTTGTCTGTCTAGTCTTGTCTGTCTAGTCTTGTCTGTCTAGTCTTGTCTGTCTAGTCTTGTCTGTCTAGTCTTGTCTGTCTAGTCTTGTCTGTCTAGTCTTGTCTGTCTAGTCTTGTCTGTCTAGTCTTGTCTGTCTAGTCTTGTCTGTCTAGTCTTGTCTGTCTAGTCTTGTCTGTCTAGTCTTGTCTGTCTAGTCTTGTCTGTCTAGTCTTGTCTGTCTAGTCTTGTCTGTCTAGTCTTGTCTGTCTAGTCTTGTCTGTCTAGTCTTGTCTGTCTAGTCTTGTCTGTCTAGTCTTGTCTGTCTAGTCTTGTCTGTCTAGTCTTGTCTGTCTAGTCTTGTCTGTCTAGTCTTGTCTGTCTAGTCTTGTCTGTCTAGTCTTGTCTGTCTAGTCTTGTCTGTCTAGTCTTGTCTGTCTAGTCTTGTCTGTCTAGTCTTGTCTGTCTAGTCTTGTCTGTCTAGTCTTGTCTGTCTAGTCTTGTCTGTCTAGTCTTGTCTGTCTAGTCTTGTCTGTCTAGTCTTGTCTGTCTAGTCTTGTCTGTCTAGTCTTGTCTGTCTAGTCTTGTCTGTCTAGTCTTGTCTGTCTAGTCTTGTCTGTCTAGTCTTGTCTGTCTAGTCTTGTCTGTCTAGTCTTGTCTGTCTAGTCTTGTCTGTCTAGTCTTGTCTGTCTAGTCTTGTCTGTCTAGTCTTGTCTGTCTAGTCTTGTCTGTCTAGTCTTGTCTGTCTAGTCTTGTCTGTCTAGTCTTGTCTGTCTAGTCTTGTCTGTCTAGTCTTGTCTGTCTAGTCTTGTCTGTCTAGTCTTGTCTGTCTAGTCTTGTCTGTCTAGTCTTGTCTGTCTAGTCTTGTCTGTCTAGTCTTGTCTGTCTAGTCTTGTCTGTCTAGTCTTGTCTGTCTAGTCTTGTCTGTCTAGTCTTGTCTGTCTAGTCTTGTCTGTCTAGTCTTGTCTGTCTAGTCTTGTCTGTCTAGTCTTGTCTGTCTAGTCTTGTCTGTCTAGTCTTGTCTGTCTAGTCTTGTCTGTCTAGTCTTGTCTGTCTAGTCTTGTCTGTCTAGTCTTGTCTGTCTAGTCTTGTCTGTCTAGTCTTGTCTGTCTAGTCTTGTCTGTCTAGTCTTGTCTGTCTAGTCTTGTCTGTCTAGTCTTGTCTGTCTAGTCTTGTCTGTCTAGTCTTGTCTGTCTAGTCTTGTCTGTCTAGTCTTGTCTGTCTAGTCTTGTCTGTCTAGTCTTGTCTGTCTAGTCTTGTCTGTCTAGTCTTGTCTGTCTAGTCTTGTCTGTCTAGTCTTGTCTGTCTAGTCTTGTCTGTCTAGTCTTGTCTGTCTAGTCTTGTCTGTCTAGTCTTGTCTGTCTAGTCTTGTCTGTCTAGTCTTGTCTGTCTAGTCTTGTCTGTCTAGTCTTGTCTGTCTAGTCTTGTCTGTCTAGTCTTGTCTGTCTAGTCTTGTCTGTCTAGTCTTGTCTGTCTAGTCTTGTCTGTCTAGTCTTGTCTGTCTAGTCTTGTCTGTCTAGTCTTGTCTGTCTAGTCTTGTCTGTCTAGTCTTGTCTGTCTAGTCTTGTCTGTCTAGTCTTGTCTGTCTAGTCTTGTCTGTCTAGTCTTGTCTGTCTAGTCTTGTCTGTCTAGTCTTGTCTGTCTAGTCTTGTCTGTCTAGTCTTGTCTGTCTAGTCTTGTCTGTCTAGTCTTGTCTGTCTAGTCTTGTCTGTCTAGTCTTGTCTGTCTAGTCTTGTCTGTCTAGTCTTGTCTGTCTAGTCTTGTCTGTCTAGTCTTGTCTGTCTAGTCTTGTCTGTCTAGTCTTGTCTGTCTAGTCTTGTCTGTCTAGTCTTGTCTGTCTAGTCTTGTCTGTCTAGTCTTGTCTGTCTAGTCTTGTCTGTCTAGTCTTGTCTGTCTAGTCTTGTCTGTCTAGTCTTGTCTGTCTAGTCTTGTCTGTCTAGTCTTGTCTGTCTAGTCTTGTCTGTCTAGTCTTGTCTGTCTAGTCTTGTCTGTCTAGTCTTGTCTGTCTAGTCTTGTCTGTCTAGTCTTGTCTGTCTAGTCTTGTCTGTCTAGTCTTGTCTGTCTAGTCTTGTCTGTCTAGTCTTGTCTGTCTAGTCTTGTCTGTCTAGTCTTGTCTGTCTAGTCTTGTCTATAGTCTTGTCTGTCTAGTCTTGTCTGTCTAGTCTTGTCTGTCTAGTCTTGTCTGTCTAGTCTTGTCTGTCTAGTCTTGTCTGTCTAGTCTTGTCTGTCTAGTCTTGTCTGTCTAGTCTTGTCTGTCTAGTCTTGTCTGTCTAGTCTTTTCTGTCTAGTCTTGTCTGTCTAGTCTTGTCTGTCTAGTCTTGTCTGTCTAGTCTTGTCTGTCTAGTCTTGTCTGTCTAGTCTTGTCTGTCTAGTCTTGTCTGTCTAGTCTTGTCTGTCTAGTCTTGTCTGTCTAGTCTTGTCTGTCTAGTCTTGTCTGTCTAGTCTTGTCTGTCTAGTCTTGTCTGTCTAGTCTTGTCTGTCTAGTCTTGTCTGTCTAGTCTTGTCTGTCTAGTCTTGTCTGTCTAGTCTTGTCTGTCTAGTCTTGTCTGTCTAGTCTTGTCTGTCTAGTCTTGTCTGTCTAGTCTTGTCTGTCTAGTCTTGTCTGTCTAGTCTTGTCTGTCTAGTCTTGTCTGTCTAGTCTTGTCTGTCTAGTCTTGTCTGTCTAGTCTTGTCTGTCTAGTCTTGTCTGTCTAGTCTTGTCTGTCTAGTCTTGTCTGTCTAGTCTTGTCTGTCTAGTCTTGTCTGTCTAGTCTTGTCTGTCTAGTCTTGTCTGTCTAGTCTTGTCTGTCTAGTCTTGTCTGTCTAGTCTTGTCTGTCTAGTCTTGTCTGTCTAGTCTTGTCTGTCTAGTCTTGTCTGTCTAGTCTTGTCTGTCTAGTCTTGTCTGTCTAGTCTTGTCTGTCTAGTCTTGTCTGTCTAGTCTTGTCTGTCTAGTCTTGTCTGTCTAGTCTTGTCTGTCTAGTCTTGTCTGTCTAGTCTTGTCTGTCTAGTCTTGTCTGTCTAGTCTTGTCTGTCTAGTCTTGTCTGTCTAGTCTTGTCTGTCTAGTCTTGTCTGTCTAGTCTTGTCTGTCTAGTCTTGTCTGTCTAGTCTTGTCTGTCTAGTCTTGTCTGTCTAGTCTTGTCTGTCTAGTCTTGTCTGTCTAGTCTTGTCTGTCTAGTCTTGTCTGTCTAGTCTTGTCTGTCTAGTCTTGTCTGTCTAGTCTTGTCTGTCTAGTCTTGTCTGTCTAGTCTTGTCTGTCTAGTCTTGTCTGTCTAGTCTTGTCTGTCTAGTCTTGTCTGTCTAGTCTTGTCTGTCTAGTCTTGTCTGTCTAGTCTTGTCTGTCTAGTCTTGTCTGTCTAGTCTTGTCTGTCTAGTCTTGTCTGTCTAGTCTTGTCTGTCTAGTCTTGTCTGTCTAGTCTTGTCTGTCTAGTCTTGTCTGTCTAGTCTTGTCTGTCTAGTCTTGTCTGTCTAGTCTTGTCTGTCTAGTCTTGTCTGTCTAGTCTTGTCTGTCTAGTCTTGTCTGTCTAGTCTTGTCTGTCTAGTCTTGTCTGTCTAGTCTTGTCTGTCTAGTCTTGTCTGTCTAGTCTTGTCTGTCTAGTCTTGTCTGTCTAGTCTTGTCTGTCTAGTCTTGTCTGTCTAGTCTTGTCTGTCTAGTCTTGTCTGTCTAGTCTTGTCTGTCTAGTCTTGTCTGTCTAGTCTTGTCTGTCTAGTCTTGTCTGTCTAGTCTTGTCTGTCTAGTCTTGTCTGTCTAGTCTTGTCTGTCTAGTCTTGTCTGTCTAGTCTTGTCTGTCTAGTCTTGTCTGTCTAGTCTTGTCTGTCTAGTCTTGTCTGTCTAGTCTTGTCTGTCTAGTCTTGTCTGTCTAGTCTTGTCTGTCTAGTCTTGTCTGTCTAGTCTTGTCTGTCTAGTCTTGTCTGTCTAGTCTTGTCTAGTCTTGTCTGTCTAGTCTTGTCTGTCTGTCTAGTCTTGTCTGTCTAGTCTTGTCTGTCTAGTCTTGTCTGTCTAGTCTTGTCTGTCTAGTCTTGTCTGTCTAGTCTTGTCTGTCTAGTCTTGTCTGTCTAGTCTTGTCTGTCTAGTCTTGTCTGTCTAGTCTTGTCTGTCTAGTCTTGTCTGTCTAGTCTTGTCTGTCTAGTCTTGTCTGTCTAGTCTTGTCTGTCTAGTCTTGTCTGTCTAGTCTTGTCTGTCTAGTCTTGTCTGTCTAGTCTTGTCTGTCTAGTCTTGTCTGTCTAGTCTTGTCTGTCTAGTCTTGTCTGTCTAGTCTTGTCTGTCTAGTCTTGTCTGTCTAGTCTTGTCTGTCTAGTCTTGTCTGTCTAGTCTTGTCTGTCTAGTCTTGTCTGTCTAGTCTTGTCTGTCTAGTCTTGTCTGTCTAGTCTTGTCTGTCTAGTCTTGTCTGTCTAGTCTTGTCTGTCTAGTCTTGTCTGTCTAGTCTTGTCTGTCTAGTCTTGTCTGTCTAGTCTTGTCTGTCTAGTCTTGTCTGTCTAGTCTTGTCTGTCTAGTCTTGTCTGTCTAGTCTTGTCTGTCTAGTCTTGTCTGTCTAGTCTTGTCTGTCTAGTCTTGTCTGTCTAGTCTTGTCTGTCTAGTCTTGTCTGTCTAGTCTTGTCTGTCTAGTCTTGTCTGTCTAGTCTTGTCTGTCTAGTCTTGTCTGTCTAGTCTTGTCTGTCTAGTCTTGTCTGTCTAGTCTTGTCTGTCTAGTCTTGTCTGTCTAGTCTTGTCTGTCTAGTCTTGTCTGTCTAGTCTTGTCTGTCTAGTCTTGTCTGTCTAGTCTTGTCTGTCTAGTCTTGTCTGTCTAGTCTTGTCTGTCTAGTCTTGTCTGTCTAGTCTTGTCTGTCTAGTCTTGTCTGTCTAGTCTTGTCTGTCTAGTCTTGTCTGTCTAGTCTTGTCTGTCTAGTCTTGTCTGTCTAGTCTTGTCTGTCTAGTCTTGTCTGTCTAGTCTTGTCTGTCTAGTCTTGTCTGTCTAGTCTTGTCTGTCTAGTCTTGTCTGTCTAGTCTTGTCTGTCTAGTCTTGTCTGTCTAGTCTTGTCTGTCTAGTCTTGTCTGTCTAGTCATATATAGTCTTGTCTGTCTAGTCTTGTCTGTCTAGTCTTGTCTGTCTAGTCTTGTCTGTCTAGTCTTGTCTGTCTAGTCTTGTCTGTCTAGTCTTGTCTGTCTAGTCTTGTCTGTCTAGTCTTGTCTGTCTAGTCTTGTCTGTCTAGTCTTGTCTGTCTAGTCTTGTCTGTCTAGTCTTGTCTGTCTAGTCTTGTCTGTCTAGTCTTGTCTGTCTAGTCTTGTCTGTCTAGTCTTGTCTGTCTAGTCTTGTCTGTCTAGTCTTGTCTGTCTAGTCTTGTCTGTCTAGTCTTGTCTGTCTAGTCTTGTCTGTCTAGTCTTGTCTGTCTAGTCTTGTCTGTCTAGTCTTGTCTGTCTAGTCTTGTCTGTCTAGTCTTGTCTGTCTAGTCTTGTCTGTCTAGTCTTGTCTGTCTAGTCTTGTCTGTCTAGTCTTGTCTGTCTAGTCTTGTCTGTCTAGTCTTGTCTGTCTAGTCTTGTCTGTCTAGTCTTGTCTGTCTAGTCTTGTCTGTCTAGTCTTGTCTGTCTAGTCTTGTCTGTCTAGTCTTGTCTGTCTAGTCTTGTTTGTCTAGTCTTGTCTGTCTAGTCTTGTCTGTCTAGTCTTGACTGTCTAGTCTTGTCTGTCTAGTCTTGTCTGTCTAGTCTTGTCTGTCTAGTCTTGTCTGTCTTGTCTTGTCTGTCTAGTCTTGTCTGTCTAGTCTTGTCTGTCTAGTCTTGTCTGTCTAGTCTTGTCTGTCTAGTCTTGTCTGTCTAGTCTTGTCTGTCTAGTCTTGTCTGTCTAGTCTTGTCTGTCTAGTCTTGTCTGTCTAGTCTTGTCTGTCTAGTCTTGTCTGTCTAGTCTTGTCTGTCTAGTCTTGTCTGTCTAGTCTTGTCTGTCTAGTCTTGTCTGTCTAGTCTTGACTGTCTAGTCCTGTCTGTCTAGTCTTGTCTGTCTAGTCTTGTCTCTCTAGTCTTGTCTGTCTAGTCTTGTCTGTCTAGTCTTGTCTGTCTAGTCTTGTCTGTCTAGTCTTGTCTGTCTAGTCTTGTCTGTCTAGTCTTGTCTGTCTAGTCTTGTCTGTCTAGTCTTGTCTGTCTAGTCTTGTCTGTCTAGTCTTGTCTGTCTAGTCTTGTCTGTCTAGTCTTGTCTGTCTAGTCTTGTCTGTCTAGTCTTGTCTGTCTAGTCTTGTCTGTCTAGTCTTGTCTGTCTAGTCTTGTCTGTCTAGTCTTGTCTGTCTAGTCTTGTCTGTCTAGTCTTGTCTGTCTAGTCTTGTCTGTCTAGTCTTGTCTGTCTAGTCTTGTCTGTCTAGTCTTGTCTGTCTAGTCTTGTCTGTCTAGTCTTGTCTGTCTAGTCTTGTCTGTCTAGTCTTGTCTGTCTAGTCAAATCAAATCAAATATTTATTGAATCTTTTGATGTACAGGTACATATAAGACGAGAATATAACATAACTGAAACTTATTCTTAAATCATGCTAAATCTAATAAACAAAAGCATAATTTTCAATGTTTTCATATAACTAAAAGTTTTAAACCAAATTAAAGTGTAATAAACAGTAACAACAATAACAACCAGGAATTGGCTAAGCTAAAATTAATTTAAATTTAGAGCTATTAAAAACATTTAACCCTCCAGGAAATCTTCTATTGAATAAAAACAGCTCCTTAAGAGAAAGTCTTTTACTTTTTTTCTAAAAAACTTATAATTTCTTTCTTCTTTTATTTCTGACGGTAACTTGTTGAAAATTATAATTCCTAAGCGCATGGGAGCTCCACTGGACAAGGTGAGGTTGTTCCTTATCGTCCTTAAATTAGAGGCATTTCTTGTATTTAGTTTGTGGATATCTTCATTTTTAGGCAATAACTGTTTGTTTTTGTGTATGTAACATGCTACTTCCCACATATATAAGCACGGCACTGTTAAAACATTTAACTTTATGAATTCCGGTTTACATGAACTGTAATTCTTAATTCCCGAAAGAGTCCGAATAATTCTCTTTTGGGCAATAAACACTGCTTTCACGTGTGGTGACGATCCCCAAAGTATTATCCCATACGCTAGAATCGCTTGGATTTCAGCGTGGTATACATTTAGTAACACGTCTTTAACTATTAATTCTTTCACGCGTCTTAGTAGATATACTTTTCCATTGATTTTTCTAACGATCTCGTCAGTCATAATTTTCCAATTAAGATGCTCTTCTAGGTATACACCAAGGAACTTTACATTATCGGTTCTTTCAATTCTGTTGTTGTTGATTGATATATCTATATCATCATTGTGTCTGCTTCTGTGGGTACGGAAACTAATGTATTTAGTTTTGAGTGGATTCAAAAGTAGGTTGTTTGCAGCAAACCATTGCTGCAACTTTTGTAGTATACCTTGGGCAGCAATCTCAGATTCCAGTAAAGTAGATCCAGAGACAATGACACTAGTATCGTCCGCGTACAGAGTACAATAATCAGCACCAATGTAGTCTATCAAATCCGCTGTGTAGATTGAGAACAATATTGGGGCTAGGATGGTTCCTTGTGGCAACCCTACAAAAGTAGATATGGTTTCGGAGGTAGAATTTCTTATCTTAACATATATAGTCTTGTCTGTCTAGTCTTGTCTGTCTAGTCTTGTCTGTCTAGTCTTGTCTGTCTAGTCTTGTCTGTCTAGTCTTGTCTGTCTAGTCTTGTCTGTCTAGTCTTGTCTGTCTAGTCTTGTCTGTCTAGTCTTGTCTGTCTAGTCTTGTCTGTCTAGTCTTGTCTGTCTAGTCTTGTCTGTCTAGTCTTGTCTGTCTAGTCTTGTCTGTCTAGTCTTGTCTGTCTAGTCTTGTCTGTCTAGTCTTGTCTGTCTAGTCTTGTCTGTCTAGTCTTGTCTGTCTAGTCTTGTCTGTCTAGTCTTGTCTGTCTAGTCTTGTCTGTCTAGTCTTGTCTGTCTAGTCTTGTCTGTCTAGTCTTGTCTGTCTAGTCTTGTCTGTCTAGTCTTGTCTGTCTAGTCTTGTCTGTCTAGTCTTGTCTGTCTAGTCTTGTCTGTCTAGTCTTGTCTGTCTAGTCTTGTCTGTCTAGTCTTGTCTGTCTAGTCTTGTCTGTCTAGTCTTGTCTGTCTAGTCTTGTCTGTCTAGTCTTGTCTGTCTAGTCTTGTCTGTCTAGTCTTGTCTGTCTAGTCTTGTCTGTCTAGTCTTGTCTGTCTAGTCTTGTCTGTCTAGTCTTGTCTGTCTAGTCTTGTCTGTCTAGTCTTGTCTGTCTAGTCTTGTCTGTCTAGTCTTGTCTGTCTAGTCTTGTCTGTCTAGTCTTGTCTGTCTAGTCTTGTCTGTCTAGTCTTGTCTGTCTAGTCTTGTCTGTCTAGTCTTGTCTGTCTAGTCTTGTCTGTCTAGTCTTGTCTGTCTAGTCTTGTCTGTCTAGTCTTGTCTGTCTAGTCTTGTCTGTCTAGTCTTGTCTGTCTAGTCTTGTCTGTCTAGTCTTGTCTGTCTAGTCTTGTCTGTCTAGTCTTGTCTGTCTAGTCTTGTCTGTCTAGTCTTGTCTGTCTAGTCTTGTCTGTCTAGTCTTTTCTGTCTAGTCTTGTCTGTCTAGTCTTGTCTGTCTAGTCTTGTCTGTCTAGTCTTGTCTGTCTAGTCTTGTCTGTCTAGTCTTGTCTGTCTAGTCTTGTCTGTCTAGTCTTGTCTGTCTAGTCTTGTCTGTCTAGTCTTGTCTGTCTAGTCTTGTCTGTCTAGTCTTGTCTGTCTAGTCTTGTCTGTCTAGTCTTGTCTGTCTAGTCTTGTCTGTCTAGTCAAAATCAAAATCAAAATCAAAATCAAATTTATTCATTCTACGATGTACAAAGGAAAATTACATATTGAATTTGTCATTAAAAAAATCATTAAGGCTATAGTAGCACTTCTCTATTAACATTATTTTAAGTTTTTTTCTAAAAGATTTTTGGTAGGTTTCTTGGGTCAGCATATTTGGAAGCTTGTTATAGATTTGGATTCCAATCTTGTTCGGTGCTTTGCTGCAAATTGTTAAATTTGATATTGGAGTTCGTAGTTGCTTTTGACCTCTTGTGAAGTGATGGTGTTGGTCTATGTTTCTTATAATTGAGGCCTTATTCCTGTGAATATGGCATGCAGTTTCCCATATGTATATGGATGGTACCGTAAGGAGGTTTAGCTTCTTAAAATAGGGCATACAGGATGTTGTTCTACCTACACCTATGATTGCCCGGATGATTCTCTTTTGGGCTTTGAAGACCCTTTGAGTTTGTGGAGAGGGTCCCCATACTATAATCCCGTACGAGATAACAGATTGTACCTCCGCGTGGCATATATTTAGCAGCACATTTTGTTCTACTAAACAGCGGATATTTCTTATGAGGTAGGCTTTATAATTTATTTTCTTGGTTATTCGATCAATGTGGGTATTCCAGGTTAGATTTTCTTCTAAATTTACTCCAAGAAATTGAACTGTGTCGGTCCTTTGAACGGTTGCGTTGCCTATTTTAAGTGTTAAATCGTCTTCTCGCAAACTACGGGTTGTTTGAAATACAATATATTTTGTTTTTCCAATAATCAAGTATAAGTTGTTGGCAGAGAACCATTGATTGAGGTCGGTTAGAAGCTCATTTGCCTCTGATTCAGCTTTTTGTTTAGACGGCTCCGATACTATAAAACTGGAATCATCTGCGTAGAGAATGCATTCCCTGCCCTTTAAATATTGTATCAGGTCTGCAGTATATAGAGAAAACAATAAAGGCGCCAAAACACTTCCCTGTGGTACCCCGATATCTGTTGTTAATTGCGCAGAAGTACTATTATTGTTTGATTGGCAGATTTGAACATATTGCTTTCTTTGGTGTAAAAATGATTCGAACCATCTACCAATTTTGCCTCGAATTCCGCATCTATATAGTTTTTCTATAAGTTTTTCATGCGACACACAATCAAAAGCTTTGGAGATGTCACAGAAGATTCCCACAGGATGTTTCCCTTTATCTATCTCCTCTAATATTTTTTCATAAAAAGCGCTGATTGCTGTTGTAGTTGATCTTTCAGCTCTGAAGCCATGTTGTTGGGTAGGAATTAAATGGTATTTATCGATAAAACATTTTAATCTTTTCTCAATACAATATTCCATTATTTTTGATACCACCGATAGAAGTGATATTGGTCTGTAATTCATAATGTCTGTCTAGTCTTGTCTGTCTAGTCTTGTCTGTCTAGTCTTGTCTGTCTAGTCTTGTCTGTCTAGTCTTGTCTGTCTAGTCTTGTCTGTCTAGTCTTGTCTGTCTAGTCTTGTCTGTCTAGTCTTGTCTGTCTAGTCTTGTCTGTCTAGTCTTGTCTGTCTAGTCTTGTCTGTCTAGTCTTGTCTGTCTAGTCTTGTCTGTCTAGTCTTGTCTGTCTAGTCTTCTGTCTGTCTGTCTAGTCTTGTCTGTCTAGTCTTGTCTGTCTAGTCTTGTCTGTCTAGTCTTGTCTGTCTAGTCTTGTCTGTCTAGTCTTGTCTGTCTTCTGTCTAGTCTTGTCTGTCTAGTCTTGTCTGTCTAGTCTTGTCTGTCTAGTCTTGTCTGTCTAGTCTTGTCTGTCTAGTCTTGTCTGTCTAGTCTTGTCTGTCTAGTCTTGTCTGTCTAGTCTTGTCTGTCTAGTCTTGTCTGTCTAGTCTTGTCTGTCTAGTCTTGTCTGTCTAGTCTTGTCTGTCTAGTCTTGTCTGTCTAGTCTTGTCTGTCTAGTCTTGTCTGTCTAGTCTTGTCTGTCTAGTCTTGTCTGTCTAGTCTTGTCTGTCTAGTCTTGTCTGTCTAGTCTTGTCTGTCTAGTCTTGTCTGTCTAGTCTTGTCTGTCTAGTCTTGTCTGTCTAGTCTTGTCTGTCTAGTCTTGTCTGTCTAGTCTTGTCTGTCTAGTCTTGTCTGTCTAGTCTTGTCTGTCTAGTCTTGTCTGCCTAGTCTTGTCTGTCTAGTATTGTCTGTCTAGTCTTGTCTGTCTAGTCTTGTCTGTCTAGTCTTGTCTCTCTAGTCTTGTCTGTCTAGTCTTGTCTGTCTAGTCTTGTCTGTCTAGTCTTGTCTGTCTAGTCTTGACTGTCTAGTCTTGTCTGTCTAGTCTTGTCTGTCTAGTCTTGTCTGTCTAGTCTTGTCTGTCTAGTTTTGTCTGTCTAGTCTTGTCTGTCTAGTCTTGTCTGTCTAGTCTTGTCTGTCTAGTCTTGTCTGTCTAGTCTTGTCTGTCTAGTCTTGTCTGTCTAGTCTTGTCTGTCTAGTCTTGTCTGTCTAGTCTTGTCTGTCTAGTCTTGTCTGTCTGGTCTTGTCTGTCTAGTCTTGTCTGTCTAGTCTTGTCTGTCTAGTTTTGTCTGTCTAGTCTTGTCTGTCTAGTCTTGTCTGTCTAGTTTTGTCTGTCTAGTCTTGTCTGTCTAGTCTTGTCTGTCTAGTCTTGTCTGTCTAGTCTTGTCTGTCTAGTCTTGTCTGTCTAGTCTTGTCTGGCTAGTCTTGTCTGTCTAGTCTTGTCTGTCTAGTCTTGTCTTTCTAGTCTTGTCTGTCTAGTCTTGTCTGTCTAGTCTTGTCTGTCTAGTTTTGTCTGTCTAGTTTTGTCTGTCTAGTCTTGTCTGTCTAGTCTTGTCTGTCTAGTCTTGTCTGTCTAGTCTTGTCTGTCTAGTCTTGTCTGTCTAGTCTTGTCTGTCTAGTCTTGTCTGTCTAGTCTTGTCTGTCTTGTCTTGTCTGTCTAGTCTTGTCTGTCTAGTCTTGTCTGTCTAGTCTTGTCTGTCTAGTCTTGTCTGTCTAGTCTTGTCTGTCTAGTCTTGTCTGTCTAGTCTTGTCTGTCTAGTCTTGTCTGTCTAGTCTTGTCTGTCTAGTCTTGTCTGTCTAGTCTTGTCTGTCTGGTCTTGTCTGTCTGGTCTTGTCTGTCTAGTCTTGTCTGTCTAGTCTTGTCTGTCTAGTCTTGTCTGTCTAGTCTTGTCTGTCTTGTCTTGTCTGTCTAGTCTTGTCTGTCTAGTCTTGTCTGTCTAGTCTTGTCTGTCTAGTCTTGTCTGTCTAGTCTTGTCTGTCTAGTCTTGTCTGTCTAGTCTTGTCTGTCTAGTCTTGTCTGTCTAGTCTTGTCTGTCTAGTCTTGTCTGTCTAGTCTTGTCTGTCTAGTCTTGTCTGTCTAGTCTGTCTGGTCTTGTCTGTCTAGTCTTGTCTGTCTAGTCTTGTCTGTCTATTCTTGTCTGTCTAGTCTTGTCTGTCTAGTCTTGTCTGTCTAGTCTTGTCTGTCTAGTCTTGTCTGTCTAGTCTTGTCTGTCTAGTCTTGTCTGTCTAGTCTTGTCTGTCTAGTCTTGTCTGTCTAGTCTTGTCTGTCTAGTCTTGTCTGTCTAGTCTTGTCTGTCTAGTCTTGTCTGTCCAGTCTTGTCTGTCTAGTCTTGTCTGTCTAGTCTTGTCTGTCTAGTCTTGTCTGTCTAGTCTTGTCTGTCTAGTCTTGTCTGTCTAGTCTTGTTTGTCTAGTCTTGTCTGTCTAGTCTTGTCTGTCTACTCTTGTCTGTCTAGTCTTGTCTGTCTAGTCTTGTCTGTCTAGTCTTGTCTGTCTAGTCTTGTGTGTCTAGTCTTGTATGTCTAGTCTTGTCTGTCTAGTCTTGTCTGTCTAGTCTTGTCTGTCTAGTCTTGTCTGTCTAGTCTTGTCTGTCTAGTCTTGTCTGTCTAGTCTTGTCTGTCTAGTCTTGTCTGTCTAGTCTTGTCTGTCTAGTCTTGTCTGTCTAGTCTTGTCTGTCTAGTCTTGTCTGTCTAGTCTTGTCTGTCTAGTCTTGTCTGTCTAGTTTTGTCTGTCTAGTCTTGTCTGTCTAGTCTTGTCTGTCTAGTCTTGTCTGTCTAGCCTTGTCTGTCTAGTCTTGTCTGTCTAGTCTTGTCTGTCTAGTCTTGTCTGTCTAGTCTTGTCTGTCTAGTCTTGTCTGTCTAGTCTTGTCTGTCTAGTCTTGTCTGTCTAGTCTTGTCTGTCTAGTCTTGTCTCTCTAGTCTTGTCTGTCTAGTCTTGTCTGTCTAGTCTTGTCTGTCTAGCCTTGTCTGTCTAGTCTTGTCTGTCTAGTCTTGTCTGTCTAGTCTTGTCTGTCTAGTCTTGTCTGTCTAGTCTTGTCTGTCTAGTATTGTCTGTCTAGTCTTGTCTGTCTAGTCTTGTCTGTCTAGTCTTGTCTGTCTAGTCTTGTCTGTCTAGTCTTGTCTGTCTAGTCTTGTCTGTCTAGTCTTGTCTGTCTAGTTTTGTCTGTCTAGTCTTGTCTGTCTAGTCTTGCCTGTCTAGTCTTGTCTGTCTAGTCTTGTCTGTCTAGTCTTGTCTGTCTAGTCTTGTCTGTCTAGTCTTGTCTGTCTAGTCTTGTCTGTCTAGTCTTGTCTGTCTAGTCTTGTCTGTCTAGTCTTGTCTGTCTAGTCTTGTCTGTCTAGTCTTGTCTGTCTAGTCTTGTCTGTCTAGTCTTGTCTGTCTAGTCTTGTCTGTCTAGTCTTGTCTGTCTAGTCTTGTCTGTCTAGTCTTGTCTGTCTAGTCTTGTCTGTCTAGTCTTGTCTGTCTAGTCTTGTCTGTCTAGTCTTGTCTGTCTAGTCTTGTCTGTCTAGTCTTGTCTGTCTAGTCTTGTCTGTCTAGTCTTGTCTGTCTAGTCTTGTCTGTCTAGTCTTGTCTGTCTAGTCTTGTCTGTCTAGTCTTGTCTGTCTAGTCTTGTCTGTCTAGTCTTGTCTGTCTAGTCTTGTCTGTCTAGTCTTGTCTGTCTAGTCTTGTCTGTCTAGTCTTGTCTGTCTAGTCTTGTCTGTCTAGTCTTGTCTGTCTAGTCTTGTCTGTCTAGTCTTGTCTGTCTAGTCTTGTCTGTCTAGTCTTGTCTGTCTAGTCTTGTCTGTCTAGTCTTGTCTGTCTAGTCTTGTCTGTCTAGTCTTGTCTGTCTAGTCTTGTCTGTCTAGTCTTGTCTGTCTAGTCTTGTCTGTCTAGTCTTGTCTGTCTAGTCTTGTCTGTCTAGTCTTGTCTGTCTAGTCTTGTCTGTCTAGTCTTGTCTGTCTAGTCTTGTCTGTCTAGTCTTGTCTGTCTAGTCTTGTCTGTCTAGTCTTGTCTGTCTAGTCTTGTCTGTCTAGTCTTGTCTGTCTAGTCTTGTCTGTCTAGTCTTGTCTGTCTTGTCTGTCTAGTCTTGTCTGTCTAGTCTTGTCTGTCTAGTCTTGTCTGTCTAGTCTTGTCTGTCTAGTCTTGTCTGTCTAGTCTTGTCTGTCTAGTCTTGTCTGTCTAGTCTTGTCTGTCTAGTCTTGTCTGTCTAGTCTTGTCTGTCTAGTCTTGTCTGTCTAGTCTTGTCTGTCTAGTCTTGTCTGTCTAGTCTTGTCTGTCTAGTCTTGTCTGTCTAGTCTTGTCTGTCTAGTCTTGTCTGTCTAGTCTTGTCTGTCTAGTCTTGTCTGTCTAGTCTTGTCTGTCTAGTCTTGTCTGTCTAGTCTTGTCTGTCTAGTCTTGTCTGTCTAGTCTTGTCTGTCTAGTCTTGTCTGTCTAGTCTTGTCTGTCTAGTCTTGTCTGTCTAGTCTTGTCTGTCTAGTCTTGTCTGTCTAGTCTTGTCTGTCTAGTCTTGTCTGTCTAGTCTTGTCTGTCTAGTCTTGTCTGTCTAGTCTTGTCTGTCTAGTCTTGTCTGTCTAGTCTTGTCTGTCTAGTCTTGTCTGTCTAGTCTTGTCTGTCTAGTCTTGTCTGTCTAGTCTTGTCTGTCTAGTCTTGTCTGTCTAGTCTTGTCTGTCTAGTCTTGTCTGTCTAGTCTTGTCTGTCTAGTCTTGTCTGTCTAGTCTTGTCTGTCTAGTCTTGTCTGTCTAGTCTTGTCTGTCTAGTCTTGTCTGTCTAGTCTTGTCTGTCTAGTCTTGTCTGTCTAGTCTTGTCTGTCTAGTCTTGTCTGTCTAGTCTTGTCTGTCTAGTCTTGTCTGTCTAGTCTTGTCTGTCTAGTCTTGTCTGTCTAGTCTTGTCTGTCTAGTCTTGTCTGTCTAGTCTTGTCTGTCTAGTCTTGTCTGTCTAGTCTTGTCTGTCTAGTCTTGTCTGTCTAGTCTTGTCTGTCTAGTCTTGTCTGTCTAGTCTTGTCTGTCTAGTCTTGTCTGTCTAGTCTTGTCTGTCTAGTCTTGTCTGTCTAGTCTTTTGTCTGTCTAGTCTTGTCTGTCTAGTCTTGTCTGTCTAGTCTTGTCTGTCTAGTCTTGTCTGTCTAGTCTTGTCTGTCTAGTCTTGTCTGTCTAGTCTTGTCTGTCTAGTCTTGTCTGTCTAGTCTTGTCTGTCTAGTCTTGTCTGTCTAGTCTTGTCTGTCTAGTCTTGTCTGTCTAGTCTTGTCTGTCTAGTCTTGTCTGTCTAGTCTTGTCTGTCTAGTCTTGTCTGTCTAGTCTTGTCTGTCTAGTCTTGTCTGTCTAGTCTTGTCTGTCTAGTCTTGTCTGTCTAGTCTTGTCTGTCTAGTCTTGTCTGTCTAGTCTTGTCTGTCTAGTCTTGTCTGTCTAGTCTTGTCTGTCTAGTCTTGTCTGTCTAGTCTTGTCTGTCTAGTCTTGTCTGTCTAGTCTTGTCTGTCTAGTCTTGTCTGTCTAGTCTTGTCTGTCTAGTCTTGTCTGTCTAGTCTTGTCTGTCTAGTCTTGTCTGTCTAGTCTTGTCTGTCTAGTCTTGTCTGTCTAGTCTTGTCTGTCTAGTCTTGTCTGTCTAGTCTTGTCTGTCTAGTCTTGTCTGTCTAGTCTTGTCTGTCTAGTCTTGTCTGTCTAGTCTTGTCTGTCTAGTCTTGTCTGTCTAGTCTTGTCTGTCTAGTCTTGTCTGTCTAGTCTTGTCTGTCTAGTCTTGTCTGTCTAGTCTTGTCTGTCTAGTCTTGTCTGTCTAGTCTTGTCTATCTAGTCTTGTCTGTCTAGTCTTGTCTGTCTAGTCTTGTCTGTCTAGTCCTTGTCTGTCTAGTCTTGTCTGTCTAGTCTTGTCTGTCTAGTCTTGTCTGTCTAGTCTTGTCTGTCTAGTCTTGTCTGTCTAGTCTTGTCTGTCTAGTCTTGTCTGTCTAGTCTTGTCTGTCTAGTCTTGTCTGTCTAGTCTTGTCTATCTAGTCTTGTCTGTCTAGTCTTGTCTGTCTAGTCTTGTCTGTCTAGTCTTGTCTGTCTAGTCTTGTCTGTCTAGTCTTGTCTGTCTAGTCTTGTCTGTCTAGTCTTGTCTGTCTAGTCTTGTCTGTCTAGTCTTGTCTGTCTAGTCTTGTCTGTCTAGTCTTGTCTGTCTAGTCTTGTCTGTCTAGTCTTGTCTGTCTAGTCTTGTCTGTCTAGTCTTGTCTGTCTAGTCTTGTCTGTCTAGTCTTGTCTGTCTAGTCTTGTCTGTCTAGTCTTGTCTGTCTAGTCTTGTCTGTCTAGTCTTGTCTGTCTAGTCTTGTCTGTCTAGTCTTGTCTGTCTAGTCTTGTCTGTCTAGCCTTGTCTGTCTAGTCTTGTCTGTCTAGTCTTGTCTGTCTAGTCTTGTCTGTCTAGTCTTGTCCTGTCTAGTCTTGTCTGTCTAGTCTTGTCTGTCTAGTCTTGTCTGTCTAGTCTTGTCTGTCTAGTCTTGTCTGTCTAGTCTTGTCTGTCTAGTCTTGTCTGTCTAGTCTTGTCTGTATAGTCTTGTCTGTCTAGTCTTGTCTGTCTAGTCTTGTCTGTCTAGTCTTGTCTGTCTAGTCTTGTCTGTCTAGTCTTGTCTGTCTAGTCTTGTCTGTCTAGTTTTGTCTGTCTAGTCTTGTCTGTCTAGTCTTGTCTGTCTAGGCTTGTCTGTCTAGTCTTGTCTGTCTAGTCTTGTCTGTCTAGTCTTGTCTGTCTAGTCTTGCTGTCTAGTTGTCTGTCTAGTCTTGTCTGTCTAGTCTTGTCTGTCTAGTCTTGTCTGTCTAGTCTTGTCTGTCTAGTCTTGTCTGTCTAGTCTTGTCTGTCTAGTCTTGTCTGTCTAGTCTTGTCTGTCTAGTCTTGTCTGTCTAGTCTTGTCTGTCTAGTCTTGTCTGTCTAGTCTTGTCTGTCTAGTCTTGTCTGTCTAGTCTTGTCTGTCTAGTCTTGTCTGTCTAGTCTTGTCTGTCTAGTCTTGTCTGTCTAGTCTTGTCTGTCTAGTCTTGTCTGTCTAGTCTTGTCTGTCTAGTCTTGTCTGTCTAGTCTTGTCTGTCTAGTCTTGTCTGTCTAGTCTTGTCTGTCTAGTCTTGTCTGTCTAGTCTTGTCTGTCTAGTCTTGTCTGTCTAGTCTTGTCTGTCTAGTCTTGTCTGTCTAGTCTTGTCTGTCTAGTCTTGTCTGTCTAGTCTTGTCTGTCTAGTCTTGTCTGTCTAGTCTTGTCTGTCTAGTCTTGTCTGTCTAGTCTTGTCTGTCTAGTCTTGTCTGTCTAGTCTTGTCTGTCTAGTCTTGTCTGTCTAGTCTTGTCTGTCTAGTCTTGTCTGTCTAGTCTTGTCTGTCTAGTCTTGTCTGTCTAGTCTTGTCTGTCTAGTCTTGTCTGTCTAGTCTTGTCTGTCTAGTCTTGTCTGTCTAGTCTTGTCTGTCTAGTCTTGTCTGTCTAGTCTTGTCTGTCTAGTCTTGTCTGTCTAGTCTTGTCTGTCTAGTCTTGTCTGTCTAGTCTTGTCTGTCTAGTCTTGTCTGTCTAGTCTTGTCTGTCTAGTCTTGTCTGTCTAGTCTTGTCTGTCTAGTCTTGTCTGTCTAGTCTTGTCTGTCTAGTCTTGTCTGTCTAGTCTTGTCTGTCTAGTCTTGTCTGTCTAGTCTTGTCTGTCTAGTCTTGTCTGTCTAGTCTTGTCTGTCTAGTCTTGTCTGTCTAGTCTTGTCTGTCTAGTCTTGTCTGTCTAGTCTTGTCTGTCTAGTCTTGTCTGTCTAGTCTTGTCTGTCTAGTCTTGTCTGTCTAGTCTTGTCTGTCTAGTCTTGTCTGTCTAGTCTTGTCTGTCTAGTCTTGTCTGTCTAGTCTTGTCTGTCTAGTCTTGTCTGTCTAGTCTTGTCTGTCTAGTCTTGTCTGTCTAGTCTTGTCTGTCTAGTCTTGTCTGTCTAGTCTTGTCTGTCTAGTCTTGTCTGTCTAGTCTTGTCTGTCTAGTCTTGTCTGTCTAGTCTTGTCTGTCTAGTCTTGTCTGTCTAGTCTTGTCTGTCTAGTCTTGTCTGTCTAGTCTTGTCTGTCTAGTCTTGTCTGTCTAGTCTTGTCTGTCTAGTCTTGTCTGTCTAGTCTTGTCTGTCTAGTCTTGTCTGTCTAGTCTTGTCTGTCTAGTCTTGTCTGTCTAGTCTTGTCTGTCTAGTCTTGTCTGTCTAGTCTTGTCTGTCTAGTCTTGTCTGTCTAGTCTTGTCTGTCTAGTCTTGTCTGTCTAGTCTTGTCTGTCTAGTCTTGTCTGTCTAGTCTTGTCTGTCTAGTCTTGTCTGTCTAGTCTTGTCTGTCTAGTCTTGTCTGTCTAGTCTTGTCTGTCTAGTCTTGTCTGTCTAGTCTTGTCTGTCTAGTCTTGTCTGTCTAGTCTTGTCTGTCTAGTCTTGTCTGTCTAGTCTTGTCTGTCTAGTCTTGTCTGTCTAGTCTTGTCTGTCTAGTCTTGTCTGTCTAGTCTTGTCTGTCTAGTCTTGTCTGTCTAGTCTTGTCTGTCTAGTCTTGTCTGTCTAGTCTTGTCTGTCTAGTCTTGTCTGTCTAGTCTTGTCTGTCTAGTCTTGTCTGTCTAGTCTTGTCTGTCTAGTCTTGTCTGTCTAGTCTTGTCTGTCTAGTCTTGTCTGTCTAGTCTTGTCTGTCTAGTCTTGTCTGTCTAGTCTTGTCTGTCTAGTCTTGTCTGTCTAGTCTTGTCTGTCTAGTCTTGTCTGTCTAGTCTTGTCTGTCTAGTCTTGTCCTGTCTAGTCTTGTCTGTCTAGTCTTGTCTGTCTAGTCTTGTCTGTCTAGTCTTGTCTGTCTAGTCTTGTCTGTCTAGTCTTGTCTGTCTAGTCTTGTCTGTCTAGTCTTGTCTGTCTAGTCTTGTCTGTCTAGTCTTGTCTGTCTAGTCTTGTCTGTCTAGTCTTGTCTGTCTAGTCTTGTCTGTCTAGTCTTGTCTGTCTAGTCTTGTCTGTCTAGTCTTGTCTGTCTAGTCTTGTCTGTCTAGTCTTGTCTGTCTAGTCTTGTCTGTCTAGTCTTGTCTGTCTAGTCTTGTCTGTCTAGTCTTGTCTGTCTAGTCTTGTCTGTCTAGTCTTGTCTGTCTAGTCTTGTCTGTCTAGTCTTGTCTGTCTAGTCTTGTCTGTCTAGTCTTGTCTGTCTAGTCTTGTCTGTCTAGTCTTGTCTGTCTAGTCTTGTCTGTCTAGTCTTGTCTGTCTAGTCTTGTCTGTCTAGTCTTGTCTGTCTAGTCTTGTCTGTCTAGTCTTGTCTGTCTAGTCTTGTCTGTCTAGTCTTGTCTGTCTAGTCTTGTCTGTCTAGTCTTGTCTGTCTAGTCTTGTCTGTCTAGTCTTGTCTGTCTAGTCTTGTCTGTCTAGTCTTGTCTGTCTAGTCTTGTCTGTCTAGTCTTGTCTGTCTAGTCTTGTCTGTCTAGTCTTGTCTGTCTAGTCTTGTCTGTCTAGTCTTGTCTGTCTAGTCTTGTCTGTCTAGTCTTGTCTGTCTAGTCTTGTCTGTCTAGTCTTGTCTGTCTAGTCTTGTCTGTCTAGTCTTGTCTGTCTAGTCTTGTCTGTCTAGTCTTGTCTGTCTAGTCTTGTCTGTCTAGTCTTGTCTGTCTAGTCTTGTCTGTCTAGTCTTGTCTGTCTAGTCTTGTCTGTCTAGTCTTGTCTGTCTAGTCTTGTCTGTCTAGTCTTGTCTGTCTAGTCTTGTCTGTCTAGTCTTGTTTGTCTAGTCTTGTCTGTCTACTCTTGTCTGTCTAGTCTTGTCTGTCTAGTCTTGTCTGTCTAGTCTTGTCTGTCTAGTCTTGTCTGTCTAGTCTTGTCTGTCTAGTCTTGTCTGTCTAGTCTTGTCTGTCTAGTCTTGTCTGTCTAGTCTTGTCTGTCTAGTCTTGTCTGTCTAGTCTTGTCTGTCTAGTCTTGTCTGTCTAGTCTTGTCTGTCTAGTCTTGTCTGTCTAGTCTTGTCTGTCTAGTCTTGTCTGTCTAGTCTTGTCTGTCTAGTCTTGTCTGTCTAGTCTTGTCTGTCTAGTCTTGTCTGTCTAGTCTTGTCTGTCTAGTCTTGTCTGTCTAGTCTTGTCTGTCTAGTCTTGTCTGTCTAGTCTTGTCTGTCTAGTCTTGTCTGTCTAGTCTTGTCTGTCTAGTCTTGTCTGTCTAGTCTTGTCTGTCTAGTCTTGTCTGTCTAGTCTTGTCTGTCTAGTTTTGTCTGTCTAGTCTTGTCTGTCTAGTCTTGTCTGTCGTCTAGTGCGTCGACTGTGACCGTTCAGTTGTGCTTAAATAAATCTTCAAGATTAGTGGCATTTTTTATTGGATAGAGACCAAATTAAAACTTGTGCAAATGACCATTGTGTTCATAATTGCAGTGTGATCATTTGTATATAACTTTTATTCTTGAGACAGGACTCATTGTGTCGTTTTTTGTGTTCATTTGTATATAACTTTTATTCTTGAGACAGGACTCATTGTGTCGTTTTTTTGGTGTTGTTTCTTTACGAGAAGTGAACTCGAAGTTTTTGTGTATATAGCTTGTGACTGTGCAAATTTTGTCGCCATGAGGTGATAAGAAAGTCAGGTATAAAAGAGAAAGAGAAGGAAAAAAGAAAACAGTAAATTGAGAAACATATTTCTGCTAGCCCACAGTTCTTATAAATAATTTAGTGGCGCAGTGAGTGCAACGCGCGACCGCGGATCGGCGAGTGCCCGGTTCGAAACCAGCTGCCGGCAAATTTAATTTAACGTGTTTAGCAAAAAATCGTTTTCATCTAGAATCCCATGTGGCAGGGGATCTACAATGGATTATTTTGTTACCAAATCTGGTAAGAACGGACCGGCAGGGGAATCAACAAAAAATAGATTGGGACACACGAGGAGCCAATCCATAGGGGAGGCTACAAAAAAACGTAAAGTGGCGGATAGACTTTCCACAGATGACACGATCGAGCCTTACAAGAAAACGGAGTGCCCGATTGTTTTCACCATCGTGGAGACCATCGGGGCTCTGACCAAACAGGTTGAGGACTTGGAAAAAGCCATCGCGGCTAGCCCAAGTACCAAAAGGGAAGTCAGGGAATTAGCAACGAGAGTCAGGAAGACAGCGAACGTCTTCTCGCGCGATTCTGTCACTAGCTGGTTGGAGCAGCACCGCTTCGAGCCTATCCAGAAGCTAACTTTCGACGTGGAAGTCCAAACAAGGGAGGCGAACATGGAGAGAGATAACCTACGTATAAAGACCTGCAACGCCAGCATGCAAACAAATTCCACCGAGGAAGAAGACGAAATAAAAGAATTGCGCGACCAAATATCAAACGGCAGGACATTCGACGAGTTCGTCGAGATTGCAGAGAAAGAATGGCCGCGCGAAACCTTCACAAAAGTGAAGGAGGGCCATGGACACGCGCTAGCGACAACCTCGGAATGGGACATCGTGTGGTGCGTAGACGAGAACATGTTCCCAGACCAGGGAGTGCCAAGGGCACTAACCGAGGCCTATGCAAGGCCCGAGGAAACGCGAAGGCAGGCACCAAAGGTTGGTAGAGTGGTATATCTCAAACATACCATCGACATGCCAGACGAAAATGGGGACATAAAAACCGAAGAACGGTACGTGTACCAAATGGTTACTAAGAAATCTCCAACGGACGAGACAGAGAAAAAAGACCTGTACTCGTGCCTGGAGAAGCTGAAGCTGATAAGCGAACAAAATCGGCGGAATAAGCTAGCTATACACCGGCCCAGAGAAGCCGACTGGCAAATAACCAAAAAGGCGCTAGAATTCATATTCGCCAACACCGAGATAGAGGTACGGGTATACTGTCCAACCACACCACATCAGAAGAAACAACAACAGGAGCAAGGGACCAGTGACACAAATTGGACGGAAGTGGTGAAAAAAGGCAAGCGAACTACCGAAGCAGCTGGGAAAACACAGCTAGGACCAAAGAACAAAAGAACGGAAGCCGTGCTGGTTAAAGCCGACGGCAGACCTTATGCTGACCTGCTGAAAATGGTGAGAACCAACGTGGACTCAAAACTACCGGGAGTGGACATCATCAGAGCAAGACAAGGGAAAACTGGTGAACTAGTGCTCGAAGTCAAAGGTGGAACAGGCCTAGAGCTAAGCGAAGAAATAGCAAAAAAATGTCCCACAGCTGAGGTGCGATTAAAATCGAACGAAGTGACCCTACACGTAAAAGACCTGGACGCTGTTACCACTCGAGAAGAAATACACCACGCAATACAAAATTTTGTAGGCGAAAAAAAGGGAGTCATAAAAATATTGAATTTAAGACCGGCCTATGGAGATACCCAAGCTGCCACCATCGCTGTAAACAAAGAAACTGCAGAAAAACTCCTACAAAATGGAAGATTAAAAGTGGGCATGGTTCAGTGCAGACTGTGGGAACGAGTAAATGTGATCACCTGCCACAGATGCTGGCTAACGGGCCACTACGCAAAGGAGTGTGATGGACCCGACAGGCAAAACCTGTGCCTCAGATGTGGTAAAGAGGGACACACAGCACAAAATTGCAAAGAAGACGAATTCTGCCCCGTCTGCAACGAGAAGGGTCATAGGGCAAATACGGGAAGGTGCCCAGCATTCCGGAAGGCGCTGTCGGAGGCAAGGCGCGATAGGTCACAGAAATGCTAACAGTACTACAAATAAATATCATGAGATGTCGCGCAGCTCACGATCTGCTGACTGCCACTGCGACCGAACTAAAAGCAGACATAGTACTGATCAGCGAGCCCAACAAAAAAATAGCGACAAGTTCCGGATGGCTTATGGACAAACAAAAAGATGCAGCGATTTGGATGAGGAGTAGCAAACTATCCGTAATAAAAACGGGGCATGGGCCAGGTTTCGCCTGGGTGGAGCTGCCCCATCTCATTATATATAGCATATACCTATCTCCCAACGCAACTACCACGCAATTATGTGAATATCTTGAAGCCCTTAGCCAGAGTATCAGGCAGCACAATAAAAGGGATAAGATTATAGCAGGGGACTTCAACGCGAAGTCTCCCTACTGGAAATCTCCCTGCATGGACAAGAGAGGAGATATAGTCACCGACTGGGCAGCGGAACTAGACATAGCCGTACAAAACCAAGGAAGTAAACACACCTTCGAAAGAGGAAACTCGCGCTCCATCCTAGACCTAACATTCACCACGAACTCAGTAGCAAGCAACATCCGGGATTGGAAAGTTCTCGACAATGAAACTTTGAGTGACCATCGCTATATACTATACAACATAAGGGAAAACGTAAAGAAAAAATACATGAAGCACTCCTCAAAGTCTGGCTGGACCATAATCAATTTAAACGAAGAGAAAATTAAAAGGAGTATTGCACACGAATTATCAAGAACCCACGAAAAAAGCGACGATACGTTGATCCAGCTGATGTGCAAAGTATGCGACGACACTCTGACCAAGAAAGCAGGACTAAAAACATACAGAACAACATACTGGTGGACGGATGAAATCGCGACCACGAGAGCCGCATGCGTCATGGCCAGGAGAAGATACCAACGCCAAAGGGCAAAAACTAACGAGCACGGAATCAACCAAGCGCTTAGCATAGCGTATAAAAGTAAAAAAAAGGAACTTCGGCAACTTATAAATAAAACCAAACAAGACCACTGGAAGAAACTCTGTACAGACCTAGAGAAGGACATATGGGGCGATGCCTTTCAGATCGTTAAGAGAAATCTAAAGCTTCGTCCACCAAATTTACCAATGACAATGGAAGTAGTTCGCCAAATTTCCGAAGTGCTGTTCCCACATCATACTCCTCTTGAGTGGGCACAACCCGATGTAAACAACATTCCACTCTTCAATGCCGACGAATTATCCCTGGCCACAAAACTAATTAGAAGCGGCAGAGCCCCGGGACCAGATGGGATCCCTGCTGAGATTCTAAAAATAACAGCTCGACACCATCCGGATTTCATCCTGGACACCATGAATTCGCTGCTAGTTGCCGGAAACTTTCCAAATAAATGGAAGCGAGCAAAGCTCATCCTCATAAGAAAGGCGGACAAACCAATCGGAGAGCCAACATCATATAGACCTATCTGTTTACTGGATGTAGCAGGGAAATTGCTGGAACAGCTTCTGCTAAGAAGACTTAAAACGGAGCTCGACGCCGGAGCGGGACTATCGGATAGACAATATGGATTTAGATCTGGAAAATCAACCATAGATGCTATAACTTCCGTCCTAACCATCGCAAAATCAGCAAATTCCGGAACGCAAAGAACAAAAAAACTGTGCGCTCTCATTACATTTGATGTAAGAAACGCCTTCAATAGTGCCAGCTGGACTCATATAATGAATAGCCTGACAGCTATAGGGATATCACCTTACTTAACGAGAATGATAAGAAGCTATCTTAGTTGCAGGAGTCTGATACTGCAATCTGGACGACAGACTGAAGTGCGTGAAGTTAATAGTGGTGTCCCACAGGGATCTATACTGGGTCCTACCCTGTGGAACGTATTGTACGATGGGGTTTTAAGAATAAAACTTCCACTGGGAGCAACGACTATTGGATTCGCTGACGACCTAGCTCTGGTGGTAACTTCTAAGACAGAACAGGGGCTGATGGTAACGGCTAACCATGCAATTAACAAAATCTGCGACTGGATAAAGTCTAAAAACTTATGTTTAGCTCCAGAGAAAACTGAGGCGGTTCTACTCATTGGCCTGAGGAAGCACAGACCGATAAAATTTAAGCTAGAGAATACACTAATATTCCCAAAAGAGCAGATCAAGTACCTGGGAATATTAATAGACAAAAGGCTCTCGTTCTCAGCGCACATATCAGAAGCAGCAGCGAAGGGGATGAAGACGATGGCAGCTATGCAAAGATTAATGCCCAACGTGGGTGGGGCAAAAAATGGTAAACGGAGGTTGCTGGGCTTGGTGGTCCAGTCTACTATGACGTACGGTGCGCAAATCTGGGCCAATGAACTCAAAAAAGAATCTAACGCACACAAACTTGCAAATGTCCAACGGAAAGTGGCCCTGCGTGTGTGTAGCTCATACCGAACAGTCTCTGGACAAGCCGCCCTGGTTATTGCCAGCATCTTCCCGATCGACCTAGTGGTAATGGAGCGGAAAAAGCTACAAGAGGCTGGCCACAACAGGCTTGTAAAAAGACGGGTCAGAGAAGATCTGCTGAAAGAATGGCAGGAACGATGGGAGTCCAGCGATAAAGGGCAATGGACAAAACTTCTGATCCCAGACGTAGCCACATGGGTGAACAGACAGCACGGCGAAACGAGCTACTACTTAACTCAAGTGCTAACAGGACACGGCTGCTTCAGAGACTACCTGTTCAATCTGGACCGAGCATCTGACGATCTGTGCGTGTACTGCGGAGAACAAGATAGTGTGAGCCATACAGTTTTCGACTGCTGCCGTTGGCAGGATGAAAGAGAAATACTTGAAATGTATCTGAATAAACCCATTGGCCCAAGAAGCCTAGTAAAGCAAATGTTGCAAAATAAAAAGAACTGGGACAAGATCCATGGGTACATTTGTAAAATTTTAAGCAGCAAGGAAAAAGATGAAAAAACTTTTAAGCAAATCTAACTACACCAGTCCACCCGCCACTCAGAGGTTATGCGATAAGCGGTTCCAGAGTGAACGGGTGTGACCTTTCCAGGGGGACCACTTGTCTGGAGCGGTGAAAGCCGCCAGCTACGCCCCCCAAAAAAAAAAAAAAAAAAAAGTCTTGTCTGTCTAGTCTTGTCTGTCTAGTCTTGTCTGTCTAGTCTTGTCTGTCTAGTCTTGTCTGTCTAGTCTTGTCTGTCTAGTCTCGTCTGTCTAGTCTTGTCTGTCTAGTCTTGTCTGTCTAGTCTTGTCTGTCTAGTCTTGTCTGTCTAGTCTTGTCTGTCTAGTCTTGTCTGTCTAGTCTTGTCTGTCTAGTCTTGTCTGTCTAGTCTTGTCTGTCTAGTCTTGTCTGTCTAGTCTTGTCTGTCTAGTCTTGTCTGTCTAGTCTTGTCTGTCTAGTCTTGTCTGTCTAGTCTTGTCTGTCTAGTCTTGTCTGTCTAGTCTTGTCTGTCTAGTCTTGTCTGTCTAGTCTTGTCTGTCTAGTCTTGTCTGTCTAGTCTTGTCTGTCTAGTCTTGTCTGTCTAGTCTTGTCTGTCTAGTCTTGTCTGTCTAGTCTTGTCTGTCTAGTCTTGTCTGTCTAGTCTTGTCTGTCTTGTCTTGTCTGTCTAGTCTTGTCTGTCTAGTCTTGTCTGTCTAGTCTTGTCTGTCTAGTCTTGTCTGTCTAGTCTTGTCTGTCTGTCTTGTCTGTCTAGTCTTGTCTGTCTAGTCTTGTCTGTCTAGTCTTGTCTGTCTAGTCTTGTCTGTCTAGTCTTGTCTGTCTAGTCTTGTCTGTCTAGTCTTGTCTGTCTAGTCTTGTCTGTCTAGTCTTGTCTGTCTAGTCTTGTCTGTCTAGTCTTGTCTGTCTAGTCTTGTCTGTCTAGTCTTGTCTGTCTAGTCTTGTCTGTCTAGTCTTGTCTGTCTAGTCTTGTCTGTCTAGTCTTGTCTGTCTAGTCTTGTCTGTCTAGTCTTGTCTGTCTAGTCTTGTCTGTCTAGTCTTGTCTGTCTAGTCTTGTCTGTCTAGTCTTGTCTGTCTAGTCTTGTTTGTCTAGTCAAATCAAATCAAATCAATCAATTTATTTCTGTAATCAAGCTACAAGCTAATAGAAATGTGTCAAAAAGTTAATACATTTAAAATTAAATTAAAAAGTTAATACAATTAAAATTAGATTTAAATTAAAATGTTATTACAATTTAAAATAGAGAGTCACTTAGAGTTTTGGTTTTCACTGTAAAAATCTTCTACACTATATGGTTCTAAATTGTTTAAGTAGTTGAATAACAGTTTTTTAAATAACTTAGTCTTGTCTGTCTAGTCTTGTCTGTCTAGTCTTGCCTGTCTAGTCTTGTCTGTCTAGTCTTGTCTGTCTAGTCTTGTCTGTCTAGTCTTGTCTGTCTAGTCTTGTCTGTCTAGTCTTGTCTGTCTAGTCTTGTCTGTCTAGTCTTCTCTGTCTAGTCTTGTCTGTCTTGTCTTGTCTGTCTAGTCTTGTCTGTCTAGTCTTGTCTGTCTAGTCTTGTCTGTCTAGTCTTGTCTGTCTAGTCTTGTCTGTCTAGTCTTGTCTGTCTAGTCTTGTCTGTCTTGTCTTGTCTGTCTAGTCTTGTCTGTCTAGTCTTGTCTGTCTAGTCTTGTCTGTCTAGTCTTGTCTGTCTAGTCTTGTCTGTCTAGTCTTGTCTGTCTAGTCTTGTCTGTCTAGTCTTGTCTGTCTAGTCTTGTCTGTCTTGATGAAGTTATGCCAAATTTTTGGATTCCATCACGTTTTCTCCGGTTTTGACTGGGGGGGTCTGAATGGTGGGGGTTTTTTAGTGGGTCGCCCCTTTTGGGGGCAGCCCCACACTACCACTCGGCACGGGTCGGGTGGTGTCTGTTTGCAGATTTTCACCTCCAGCACGTGCAAAAAAAAAAAAAAAAAAAAAAAAAGTCTTGTCTGTCTAGTCTTGTCTGTCTAGTCTTGTCTGTCTAGTCTTGTCTGTCTAGTCTTGTCTGTCTAGTCTTGTCTGTCTAGTCTTGTCTGTCTAGTCTTGTCTGTCTAGTCTTGTCTGTCTAGTCTTGTCTGTCTAGTCTTGTCTGTCTAGTCTTGTCTGTCTAGTCTTGTCTGTCTAGTCTTGTCTGTCTAGTCTTGTCTGTCTAGTCTTGTCTGTCTAGTCTTGTCTGTCTAGTCTTGTCTGTCTAGTCTTGTCTGTCTAGTCTTGTCTGTCTAGTCTTGTCTGTCTAGTCTTGTCTGTCTAGTCTTGTCTGTCTAGTCTTGTCTGTCTAGTCTTGTCTGTCTAGTCTTGTCTGTCTAGTCTTGTCTGTCTAGTCTTGTCTGTCTAGTCTTGTCTGTCTAGTCTTGTCTGTCTAGTCTTGTCTGTCTAGTCTTGTCTGTCTAGTCTTGTCTGTCTAGTCTTGTCTGTCTAGTCTTGTCTGTCTAGTCTTGTCTGTCTAGTCTTGTCTGTCTAGTCTTGTCTGTCTAGTCTTGTCTGTCTAGTCTGTCTAGTCTTGTCTGTCTAGTCTTGTCTGTCTAGTCTTGTCTGTCTAGTCTTGTCTGTCTAGTCTTGTCTGTCTAGTCTTGTCTGTCTAGTCTTGTCTGTCTAGTCTTGTCTGTCTAGTCTTGTCTGTCTAGTCTTGTCTGTCTAGTCTTGTCTGTCTAGTCTTGTCTGTCTAGTCTTGTCTGTCTAGTCTTGTCTGTCTAGTCTTGTCTGTCTAGTCTTGTCTTCTAGTCTTGTCTGTCTAGTCTTGTCTGTCTAGTCTTGTCTGTCTAGTCTTGTCTGTCTAGTCTTGTCTGTCTAGTCTTGTCTGTCTAGTCTTGTCTGTCTAGTCTTGTCTGTCTAGTCTTGTCTGTCTAGTCTTGTCTGTCTAGTCTTGTCTGTCTAGTCTTGTCTGTCTAGTCTTGTCTGTCTAGTCTTGTCTGTCTAGTCTTGTCTGTCTAGTCTTGTCTGTCTAGTCTTGTCTGTCTAGTCTTGTCCTGTCTAGTCTTGTCTGTCTAGTCTTGTCTGTCTAGTCTTGTCTGTCTAGTCTTGTCTGTCTAGTCTTGTCTGTCTAGTCTTGTCTGTCTAGTCTTGTCTGTCTAGTCTTGTCTGTCTAGTCTTGTCTGTCTAGTCTTGTCTGTCTAGTCTTGTCTGTCTAGTCTTGTCTGTCTAGTCTTTTCTGTCTAGTCTTGTCTGTCTAGTCTTGTCTGTCTAGTCTTGTCTGTCTAGTCTTGTCTGTCTAGTCTTGTCTGTCTAGTCTTGTCTGTCTAGTCTTGTCTGTCTAGTCTTGTCTGTCTAGTCTTGTCTGTCTAGTCTTGTCTGTCTAGTCTTGTCTGTCTAGTCTTGTCTGTCTAGTCTTGTCTGTCTAGTCTTGTCTGTCGTAGTTCTTGTCTGTCTAGTCTTGTCTGTCTAGTCTTGTCTGTTCTAGTCTTGTCTGTCTAGTCTTGTCTGTCTAGTCTTGTCTGTCTAGTCTTGTCTGTCTAGTCTTGTCTGTCTAGTCTTGTCTGTCTAGTCTTGTCTGTCTAGTCTTGTCTGTCTAGTCTTGTCTGTCTAGTCTTGTCTGTCTAGTCTTGTCTGTCTAGTCTTGTCTGTCTAGTCTTGTCTGTCTAGTCTTGTCTGTCTAGTCTTGTCTGTCTAGTCTTGTCTGTCTAGTCTTGTCTGTCTAGTCTTGTCTGTCTAGTCTTGTCTGCCTAGACTTGTCTGTCTAGTATTGTCTGTCTAGTCTTGTCTGTCTAGTCTTGTCTGTCTAGTCTTGTCTGTCTAGTCTTGTCTGTCTAGTCTTGTCTGTCTAGTCTTGTCTGTCTAGTCTTGTCTGTCTAGTCTTGTCTGTCTAGTCTTGTCTGTCTAGTCTTGTCTGTCTAGTCTTGTCTGTCTAGTCTTGTCTGTCTAGTCTTGTCTGTCTAGTCTTGTCTGTCTAGTCTTGTCTGTCTAGTCTTGTCTGTCTAGTCTTGTCTGTCTAGTCTTGTCTGTCTAGTCTTGTTTGTCTAGTCTTGTCTGTCTAGTCTTGTCTGTCTAGTCTTGTTTGTCTAGTCTTGTCTGTCTAGTGTTGTCTGTCTAGTCTTGTCTGTCTGGTCTTGTCTGTCTAGTCTTGTCTGTCTAGTCTTGTCTGTCTAGTCTTGTCTGTATAATCTTGTCTGTCTAGTTGTGTCTGTCTAGTCTTGTCTGTCTAGTCTTGTCTGTCTAGTCTTGTCTGTCTAGTCTTGTCTGTCTAGTCTTGTCTGTCTAGTCTTGTCTGTCTAGTCTTGTCTGTCTAGTCTTGTCTGTCTAGTCTTGTCTGTCTAGTCTTGTCTGTCAAGTCTTGTGTGTCTAGTCTTGTCTGTCTAGTCTTGTCTGTCTAGTTTTGTCTGTCTAGTCTTGTCTGTCTAGTCTTGTCTGTCTAGTCTTGTCTGTCTATTCTTGTATGTCTAGTCTTGTCTGTCTAGTCTTGTCTGTCTAGTCTTGTCTGTCTAGTCTTGTCTGTCTAGTCTTGTCTGTCTAGTTTTGTCTGTCTAGTCTTGTCTGTCTAGTCTTGTCTGTCTAGTCTTGTCTGTCTAGTCTTGTCTGTCTAGTCTTGTCTGTCTAGTCTTGTCTGTCTAGTCTTGTCTGTCTAGTCTTGTCTGTCTAGTCTTGTCTGTCTAGTCTTGTCTGTCTAGTTTTGTCTGTCTAGTCTTGTCTGTCTAGTCTTGTCTGTCTAGTCTTGTCTGTCTAGTCTTGTCTGTCTAGTCTTGTCTGTCTAGTCTTGTCTGTCTAGTCTTGTCTGTCTAGTCTTGTCTGTCTAGTCTTGTCTGTCTAGTCTTGTCTGTCTAGTCTTGTCTGTCTAGTCTTGTCTGTCTAGTCTTGTCTGTCTAGTCTTGTCTGTCTAGTCTTGTCTGTCTAGTCTTGTCTGTCTAGTCTTGTCTGTCTAGTCTTGTCTGTCTAGTCTTGTCTGTCTAGTCTTGTCTGTCCAGTCTTGTCTGTCTAGTCTTGTCTGTCTAGTCTTGTCTGTCTAGTCTTGTCTGTCTAGTTTTGTCTATCTAGTCTTGTCTGTCTAGTCTTGTCTGTCTAGTCTTGTCTGTCTAGTCTTGTCTGTCTAGTCTTGTCTGTCTAGTCTTGTCTGTCTAGTCCTGTCTGTCTAATCTTGTCTGTCTAGTCTTGTCTGTCTAGTCTTGTCTGTCTAGTCTTGTCTGTCTAGTCTTATCTGTCTAGTCTTGTCTGTCTAGTCTTGTCTGTCTAGTCTTGTCTGTCTAGTCATGTCTGTCTAGTCTTGTCTGTCTCTTCTTGTCTGTCTAGTCTTGTCTGTCTAGTCTTGTCTGTCTAGTCTTGTCTGTCTAGTCTTGTCTGTCTAGTCTTGTCTGTCTAGTCTTGTCTGTCTAGTCTTGTCTGTCTAGTCTTGTCTGTCTAGTCTTGTCTGTCTAGTCTTGTCTGTCTAGTCTTGTCTGTCTAGTCTTGTCTGTCTAGTCTTGTCTGTCTAGTCTTGTCTGTCTAGTCTTGTCTGTCTAGTCTTGTCTGTCTAGTCTTGTCTGTCTAGTCTTGTCTGTCTAGTCTTGTCTGTCTAGTCTTGTCTGTCTAGTCTTGTCTGTCTAGTCTTGTCTGTCTAGTCTTGTCTGTCTAGTCTTGTCTGTCTAGTCTTGTCTGTCTAGTCTTGTCTGTCTAGTCTTGTCTGTCTAGTCTTGTCTGTCTAGTCTTGTCTGTCTAGTCTTGTCTGTCTAGTCTTGTCTGTCTAGTCTTGTCTGTCTAGTCTTGTCTGTCTAGTCTTGTCTGTCTAGTCTTGTCTGTCTAGTCTTGTCTGTCTAGTCTTGTCTGTCTAGTCTTGTCTGTCTAGTCTTGTCTGTCTAGTCTTGTCTGTCTAGTCTTGTCTGTCTAGTCTTGTCTGTCTAGTCTTGTCTGTCTAGTGTTGTCTGTCTAGTCTTGTCTGTCTAGTCTTGTCTGTCTAGTCTTGTCTGTCTAGTCTTGTCTGTCTAGTCTTGTCTGTCTAGTCTTGTCTGTCTAGTCTTGTCTGTCTAGTCTTGTCTGTCTAGTCTTGTCTGTCTAGTCTTGTCTGTCTAGTCTTGTCTGTCTAGTCTTGTCTGTCTAGTCTTGTCTGTCTAGTCTTGTCTGTCTAGTCTTGTCTGTCTAGTCTTGTCTGTCTAGTCTTGTCTGTCTAGTCTTGTCTGTCTAGTCTTGTCTGTCTAGTCTTGTCTGTCTAGTCTTGTCTGTCTAGTCTTGTCTGTCTAGTCTTGTCTGTCTAGTCTTGTCTGTCTAGTCTTGTCTGTCTAGTCTTGTCTGTCTAGTCTTGTCTGTCTAGTATTGTCTGTCTAGTCTTGTCTGTCTAGTCTTGTCTGTCTAGTCTTGTCTGTCTAGTCTTGTCTGTCTAGTCTTGTCTGTCTAGTCTTGTCTGTCTAGTCTTGTCTGTCTAGTCTTGTCTGTCTAGTCTTGTCTGTCTAGTCTTGTCTGTCTAGTCTTGTCTGTCTAGTCTTGTCTGTCTAGTCTTGTCTGTCTAGTCTGTCTAGTCTTGTCTGTCTAGTCTTGTCTGTCTAGTCTTGTCTGTCTAGTCTTGTCTGTCTAGTCTTGTCTGTCTAGTCTTGTCTGTCTAGTCTTGTCTGTCTAGTCTTGTCTGTCTAGTCTTGTCTGTCTAGTCTTGTCTGTCTAGTCTTGTCTGTCTAGTCTTGTCTGTCTAGTCTTGTCTGTCTAGTCTTGTCTGTCTAGTCTTGTCTGTCTAGTCTTGTCTGTCTAGTCTTGTCTGTCTAGTCTTGTCTGTCTAGTCTTGTCTGTCTAGTCTTGTCTGTCTAGTCTTGTCTGTCTAGTCTTGTCTGTCTAGTCTTGTCTGTCTAGTCTTGTCTGTCTAGTCTTGTCTGTCTAGTCTTGTCTGTCTAGTCTTGTCTGTCTAGTCTTGTCTGTCTAGTCTTGTCTGTCTAGTCTTGTCTGTCTAGTCTTGTCTGTCTAGTCTTGTCTGTCTAGTCTTGTCTGTCTAGTCTTGTCTGTCTAGTCTTGTCTGTCTAGTCTTGTCTGTCTAGTCTTGTCTGTCTAGTCTTGTCTGTCTAGTCTTGTCTGTCTAGTCTTGTCTGTCTAGTCTTGTCTGTCTAGTCTTGTCTGTCTAGTCTTGTCTGTCTAGTCTTGTCTGTCTAGTCTTGTCTGTCTAGTCTTGTCTGTCTAGTCTTGTCTGTCTAGTCTTGTCTGTCTAGTCTTGTCTGTCTAGTCTTGTCTGTCTAGTCTTGTCTGTCTAGTCTTGTCTGTCTAGTCTTGTCTGTCTAGTCTTGTCTGTCTAGTCTTGTCTGTCTAGTCTTGTCTGTCTAGTCTTGTCTGTCTAGTCTTGTCTGTCTAGTCTTGTCTGTCTAGTCTTGTCTGTCTAGTCTTGTCTGTCTAGTCTTGTCTGTCTAGTCTTGTCTGTCTAGTCTTGTCTGTCTAGTCTTGTCTGTCTAGTCTTGTCTGTCTAGTCTTGTCTGTCTAGTCTTGTCTGTCTAGTCTTGTCTGTCTAGTCTTGTCTGTCTAGTCTTGTCTGTCTAGTCTTGTCTGTCTAGTCTTGTCTGTCTAGTCTTGTCTGTCTAGTCTTGTCTGTCTAGTCTTGTCTGTCTAGTCTTTTTCTGTCTAGTCTTGTCTGTCTAGTCTTGTCTGTCTAATCTTGTCTGTCTAGTCTTGTCTGTCTAGTCTTGTCTGTCTAGTCTTGTCTGTCTAGTCTTGTCTGTCTAGTCTTGTCTGTCTAGTCTTGTCTGTCTAGTCTTGTCTGTCTAGTCTTGTCTGTCTAGTCTTGTCTGTCTAGTCTTGTCTGTCTAGTCTTGTCTGTCTAGTCTTGTCTGTCTAGTCTTGTCTGTCTAGTCTTGTCTGTCTAGTCTTGTCTGTCTAGTCTTGTCTGTCTAGTCTTGTCTGTCTAGTCTTGTCTGTCTAGTCTTGTCTGTCTAGTCTTGTCTGTCTAGTCTTGTCTGTCTAGTCTTGTCTGTCTAGTCTTGTCTGTCTAGTCTTGTCTGTCTAGTCTTGTCTGTCTAGTCTTGTCTGTCTAGTCTTGTCTGTCTAGTCTTGTCTGTCTAGTGTTGTCTGTCTAGTCTTGTCTGTCTAGTCTTGTCTGTCTAGTCTTGTCTGTCTAGTCTTGTCTGTCTAGTCTTGTCTGTCTAGTCTTGTCTGTCTAGTCTTGTCTGTCAAGTCTTGTGTGTCTAGTCTTGTCTGTCTAGTCTTGTCTGTCTAGTTTTGTCTGTCTAGTCTTGTCTGTCTAGTCTTGTCTGTCTAGTCTTGTCTGTCTATTCTTGTATGTCTAGTCTTGTCTGTCTAGTCTTGTCTGTCTAGTCTTGTCTGTCTAGTCTTGTCTGTCTAGTCTTGTCTGTATAGTTTTGTCTGTCTAGTCTTGTCTGTCTAGTCTTGTCTGTCTAGTCTTGTCTGTCTAGTCTTGTCTGTCTGGTCTTGTCTGTCTAGTCTTGTCTGTCTAGTCTTGTCTGTCTAGTCTTGTCTGTATAATCTTGTCTGTCTAGTCTTGTCTGTCTAGTCTTGTCTGTCTAGTCTTGTCTGTCTAGTCTTGTCTGTCTAGTCTTGTCTGTCTAGTCTTGTCTGTCTAGTCTTGTCTGTCTAGTCTTGTCTGTCTAGTCTTGTCTGTCTAGTCTTGTCTGTCTAGTCTTGTCTGTCTAGTCTTGTCTGTCAAGTCTTGTGTGTCTAGTCTTGTCTGTCTAGTCTTGTCTGTCTAGTTTTGTCTGTCTAGTCTTGTCTGTCTAGTCTTGTCTGTCTAGTCCTGTCTGTCTATTCTTGTATGTCTAGTCTTGTCTGTCTAGTCTTGTCTGTCTAGTCTTGTCTGTCTAGTCTTGTCTGTCTAGTCTTGTCTGTCTAGTTTTGTCTGTCTAGTCTTGTCTGTCTAGTCTTGTCTGTCTAGTCTTGTCTGTCTAGTCTTGTCTGTCTAGTCTTGTCTGTCTAGTCTTGTCTGTCTAGTCTTGTCTGTCTAGTCTTGTCTGTCTAGTCTTGTCTGTCTAGTTTTGTCTGTCTAGTCTTGTCTATCTAGTCTTGTCTGTCTAGTCTTGTCTGTCTAGTCTTGTCTGTCTAGTCTTGTCTGTCTAGTCTTGTCTGTCTAGTCTTGTCTGTCTAGTCTTGTCTGTCTAGTCTTGTCTGTCTAGTCTTGTCTGTCTAGTCTTGTCTGTCTAGTCTTGTCTGTCTAGTCTTGTCTGTCTAGTCTTGTCTGTCTAGTCTTGTCTGTCTAGTCTTGTCTGTCTAGTCTTGTCTGTCTAGTCTTGTCTGTCTAGTCTTGTCTGTCTAGTCTTGTCTGTCTAGTCTTGTCTAGTCTTGTCTGTCTAGTCTTGTCTGTCTAGTCTTGTCTGTCTAGTCTTGTCTGTCTAGTCTTGTCTATCTAGTCTTGTCTGTCTAGTCTTGTCTGTCTAGTCTTGTCTGTCTAGTCTTGTCTGTCTAGTCTTGTCTGTCTAGTCTTGTCTGTCTAGTCTTGTCTGTCTAGTCTTGTCTGTCTAGTCTTGTCTGTCTAGTCTTGTCTGTCTAGTCTTGTCTGTCTAGTCTTGTCTGTCTAGTCTTGTCTGTCTAGTCTTGTCTGTCTAGTCTTGTCTGTCTAGTCTTGTCTGTCTAGTCTTGTCTGTCTAGTCTTGTCTGTCTAGTCTTGTCTGTCTAGTCTTGTCTGTCTAGTCTTGTCTGTCTAGTCTTGTCTGTCTAGTCTTGTCTGTCTAGTCTTGTCTGTCTAGTCTTGTCTGTCTAGTCTTGTCTGTCTAGTCTTGTCTGTCTAGTCTTGTCTGTCTAGTCTTGTCTGTCTAGTCTTGTCTGTCTAGTCTTGTCTGTCTAGTCTTGTCTGTCTAGTCTTGTCTGTCTAGTCTTGTCTGTCTAGTCTTGTCTGTCTAGTCTTGTCTGTCTAGTCTTGTCTGTCTAGTCTTGTCTGTCTAGTCTTGTCTGTCTAGTCTTGTCTGTCTAGTCTTGTCTGTCTAGTCTTGTCTGTCTAGTCTTGTCTGTCTAGTCTTGTCTGTCTAGTCTTGTCTGTCTAGTCTTGTCTGTCTAGTCTTGTCTGTCTAGTCTTGTCTGTCTAGTCTTGTCTGTCTAGTCTTGTCTGTCTAGTCTTGTCTGTCTAGTCTTGTCTGTCTAGTCTTGTCTGTCTAGTCTTGTCTGTCTAGTCTTGTCTGTCTAGTCTTGTCTGTCTAGTCTTGTCTGTCTAGTCTTGTCTGTCTAGTCTTGTCTGTCTAGTCTTGTCTGTCTAGTCTTGTCTGTCTAGTCTTGTCTGTCTAGTCTTGTCTGTCTAGTCTTGTCTGTCTAGTCTTGTCTGTCTAGTCTTGTCTGTCTAGTCTTGTCTGTCTAGTCTTGTCTGTCTAGTCTTGTCTGTCTAGTCTTGTCTGTCTAGTCTTGTCTGTCTAGTCTTGTCTGTCTAGTCTTGTCTGTCTAGTCTTGTCTGTCTAGTCTTGTCTGTCTAGTCTTGTCTGTCTAGTCTTGTCTGTCTAGTCTTGTCTGTCTAGTCTTGTCTGTCTAGTCTTGTCTGTCTAGTCTTGTCTGTCTAGTCTTGTCTGTCTAGTCTTGTCTGTCTAGTCTTGTCTGTCTAGTCTTGTCTGTCTAGTCTTGTCTGTCTAGTCTTGTCTGTCTAGTCTTGTCTGTCTAGTCTTGTCTGTCTAGTCTTGTCTGTCTAGTCTTGTCTGTCTAGTTTGTCTGTCTAGTCTTGTATGTCTAGTATTGTCTGTCTAGTCTTGTCTGTCTAGTCTTGTCTGTCTAGTCTTGTCTGTCTAGTCTTGTCTGTCTAGTGTTGTCTGTCTAGTCTTGTCTGTCTAGTCTTGTCTGTCTAGTCTTGTCTGTCTTGTCTTGTCTGTCTAGTCTTGTCTGTCTAGTCTTGTCTGTCTAGTCTTGTCTGTCTAGTCTTGTCTGTCTAGTCTTGTCTGTCTAGTCTGTCTAGTCTTGTCTGTCTAGTCTTGTCTGTCTAGTCTTGTCTGTCTAGTCTTGTCTGTCTAGTCTTGTCTGCTAGTCTTGTCTGTCTAGTCTTGTTTGTCTAGTCTTGTCTGTCTAGTCTTGTCTGTCTAGTCTTGTCTGTCTAGTCTTGTCTCTATAGTCTTGTCTGTCTAGTCTTGTCTGTCTAGTCTTGTCTGTCTAGTCTTGTCTGTCTAGTCTTGTCTGTCTAGTCTTGTCTGTCTAGTCTTGTCTGTCTAGTCTTGTCGGTCTAGTCTTGTCTGTCTAGTCTTGTCTGTCTAGTCTTGTCTGTCTAGTCTTGTCTGTCTAGTCTTGTCTGTCTAGTCTTGTCTGTCTAGTCTTGTCTGTCTAGTCTTGTCTGTCTAGTCTTGTCTGTCTAGTCTTGTCTGTCTAGTCTTCTCTGTCTAGTCTTGTCTGTCTAGTCTTGTCTGTCTAGTCTTGTCTGTCTAGTCTTGTCTGTCTAGTCTTGTCTGTCT